>CM052700.1:88881292-88915423 GCA_028551405.1 Uromys caudimaculatus
TAGCTCAGGGGTAGAGCATTTGACTGCAGATCAAGAGGTCCCTGGTTCAAATCCAGGTGCCCCCTACCACAGGTTTGTTTTTACTCATGGAGATATCACACACACTCAGTCCTGTTTCTTCCAGTCATTCCAGTCATGGGCCTCACCAGAGCTGGGAGCTACAGACCAGCCTGTCATGGGGATAGATGGCTGTCTCCCAGCTCTTCCTACACGCTGACTGTCCCTCCCATTCTTATTATCTGTCTCCCCTGTTCCTGCATATACCTAGTTTCTCTGGTTCTGTTGCTCTCTAAATAGAAGGCAAGGACTATGAGGGAGAATTTAATTTCTAGGCACAGCAGTTAGAGAGATAGCCAGTGTCAGGGACCAGAAAGGGAAGCCTAACCATAAACTTATCTCCCTCCATGGCTATCTGGTGAACCTGTGGTCAGAACTGAGGAGACAAATCACAAAACCAGGCTGTCTGTGTAGGGTGGACGTTTCCCCTGTGAGCTTCTCTCCCCCTTCCAGAGCCCACTGCTCACTTGCTTCACCCTCAGAGGCTAAAGACTGGCTGAGCTGCTGTCCCAGGCAGAGAGGGATCCTGCAGTGTTGCAGTGTCAGTGCCAGCTAGAGCACTGTAGGAACTCTGAGTGACAGCCTATCTGTCTTCAGAGAAAGAAGAGGGCTGTCTGGGGGCCCAGTTGAAGGCAGTTGGCCAGCTCAGGAGCTAACCCAGGACAGCAGTGTGAAGTGGGCTCAGGGTCTGCAGGCTGCTCCTCTCCATTCCCTTGGCTGATGATTCTATTTAAAGATAGGCCTGGGAAGGTGTATATACCTAGTTTATATAGGTAGAGGGAAACTGCAGAGCTGAGGAAGGCCTCTCACCTGTCAGGTCTGGCAGCTTCTGGAAAGTAGGTCTGTGACCATCTGTAATTTAACTTTATAGTCAGTCATAATTTATCACCACTCAGATGAAAATTATTATCTGTGTACACTGGTACCATTGGGGGTATAGCTCAGGGGTAGAGCATTTGACTGCAGATCAAGAGGTCCCTGGTTCAAATCCAGGTGCCCCCTTTTTATATGCATTTTGAAACTATCTGACCACATTCATAGTATAGACCTACTTTCTCTCGACTCATGGCTGGAGATTCACTCCAGTGGAGGGCACAGCTGTGTTATTACCCATCAGATCCCTCAAACATAGCTGAATATGTGTTCACTGAATCTCAAGTCTTTTAGGTGAGCAAGTCTTCTGCAGTTTTAGAATGTAGAATAAATTCCCTAAACCTAAAAAAGCTAGGTTTTAATAGAAAGAACCATCAGTGGTTCTCAGATTATGGAATTCAACATACAGATGAACTGGGCCGAAGCAGAGGATCCTAAAGAAGATGGAGTTGGGGATTCTGGGCTGGTAATCACCACAATTGGAGACGTCCAAGTGTTTCATCAGAGCTGGGAATAAGGGAGTTCTGGCTCCCAGGGGAAGGGGGGAGCATAAGATCACATGGATTTCATAGATCACAGGGTTCCAAAGCTGCTCAAAGGCCTGGTTGGTATCCAGTGGTGGCTCATGCCTGGCATCTGTCCTACAGGCTCAGCATCTGTGCTGTAGCAGCCATGTGTCCTTATCTTAAGTGTTACTGGTTGGAATAAAGTTCCCGGAGATGCTAGAGGGGTGAGGTGGGTGGGTGGGTGGGTGAGCACCTTCTTAGAGGTGAAGGGGAGAGGGAATGGGATAGGGAGTTCACAGAGGGGGGACAACATTTGAAATTTAAATAAATAATATAATTAATAAAAAAGTTCCCAACAACTATCTTGCCTTTTGGCAGCTGTTGCTACAGCTCAATGTGAAGGGTCAAGCAGATACTGACCATGCTTGAGCTCTGTATCAGACCCCAGACAGCTCCTCTTCCTGTCTTTTTTACTGAAGACACAGAGGGAACATGTAACCCCTCCACTGTGCTGATGGCATCAGCTCTTTCTACCGAGTAACAGAGATTACATAAAACCAGACACAGAATCAAATCAGCACAGTGCTGGGATCACAATGTCCCTTTCTCTCCAGTGTGTTGCCATGTCAGTGACAAAGTCCATTGAGTTTTGGAGGATGTTGGTTCCTCCCCAGACTTGAAAGAGAAGGCCCACTTCGCACACGCATCTTTTGGGATATTTTTCTGTAACACGTGGCAGTGCCTAGGAAGATCCAACGCTGAATCCAGAGATCTTCTGGAGTATTCATCTGAAACCCTGGGGTAGGTTGATGGTTAGAAGTCACCACATACCAACTGTATGCTTTATATTTCTAATAACATGACCACATTTTCCTTTAAAAAGCTTATTTGGACACACACACACACACACACACACACACACACACACACGATTTCTCTCAAAACTGGATATTAAGGCTGTGCTGACTTTATGATGAGTTGCTCAGTGATAACCTTCTGCTCTGTCTCTGCAATGCTTGTGTGAACCTCATGTTATTTGCTCTTATGTCTGTAAGAATTCACCAGAACTGACTACTTTGCATAAGTCTTGTTCTATGAGTAAAATATATAGAAGAAGTATAGTTACTAGATAAAATGTGAATGAATATTTTCCCAAGAAGAAGCATTCTGTGATTGCCCCCATCAGCTTATGCAAGTCACAAAAGTTGTGCTAGGGCCTCCCTGAATCCTCCCCTTTTTCTCCATCTCCACAGACTATGTTTGTTGGCTATGGTCCTCACTTCATCCCTGGCATCGCTGTTGGGGTGGGTCCACATGGCAGAGATTTCTGGTCCCACTTTGATAGATTCTGCAGGCTAAGCTCTGACTGTTTAAATAGTCAGTTTTTGTACCTGGTCCCTGCTGAAGTTGAACTAGTGGTTTGGGACCAGCATGGGGTTAAAATTTTTCTCAGATTTAGAGATTTTCTTTCAAATTTAGGAGCAGAAAATGATAAGGTAGGAGAGCAGAGGTTGAAAAAACTCACAGAAAATATTCCCAGTACAAGAATGTGCTGAGGGTCAGAGTGGGGTGGGGAGAGGCAATGAATGGGAGGGATTTACAGACAAAATCGCAGGAGGGAAGCAGAGCAGGACTCCAGCCTGCACACTGGTTCTCCAGAGGAGACTCCACAGACGCTGAGCAGCAAAGACTGCAGTGTGCTGGGCACGGAGGGATTCTATGTGGTAAGTCTGTGGGGAAGAACTGATAGAGTCCAGTCTGAAGGCGGTGGGTCAGGTCCTCTAGCACATTGGAGATGTCACCATATATTCTAAATCCTTGGGTGAGGCAGTGCAGGTGACCTGTGCTAATGAGGGAGTCTACAAAGGTACAAGAGCAAGACTCAGGGACTTTATGTCAATCAAGCCCTACTCCAAGACTCTGACACATGTAATCAACCATTGCACTGTATCACGCTCCAGGCACTATGGTCTCCAGACGTCCTTCATCGTATCTGTAGTCTCTCCATTACTTGGTTATTAAGCAGGAGTCTTTTATTTGTCCCTCACATACAGTCTGACCAAGTTCTCGGCGGATAGAGAACTTTCCCTTCTGTCTACTCCTGCCTCCCACTCACCTCCAAAGATCAGCTAAACAGCCAGTGTTTGCATATGGCTCCTTTAGTTATATTGAAGGAGGTTGAAGCGGCATCAGCTGAAGCCTCCAGAGTTTAATATACCTGCCTCAGCTAGGATCTAAGGTAGGAGAATGCTAGTCATTCATGAGGACATGGCAGTCAGATGTGCAGAGGCAGCTGAGGGCTGGGCCTCATAGGAGGAAGCAGATGATGGCAGAGCACTGGCAAGTGCACATGCCAGACGTTAACAGGTAGGGAGTGGCCACGCAGGTTCTGAGTACATATGAGACATTAATAAGCAGGTGGGGGTATAGCTCAGGGGTAGAGCATTTGACTGCAGATCAAGAGGTCCCTGGTTCAAATCCAGGTGCCCCCTTCCTAGAATTTCTTTTAGGTGTTAGACAGTAAAATGTTATAAGTAGCCAAAAACAACCAGATAAAACCCCTATTACCACATTGTCTCTTGTCCTGGATGTTTTCCCATTATGCACTGCTTTGTGTTCTCCTGTGCAGTAGATTCTACTCAGGCCCCAGGTGCATGCTGCTCTCTGAAGCCCATCCAGGTCACAGTCACTTGTGCTATCACATGGATTGTCCTCTAAGGCTGTGACCCGTGGGTCACTCACTGTAGAAAATTAAGCTTAGAAGAGGTTTGGAATAGAACCAACTTGACAGCCCTTTTTTTCCATCTCTCAGGAAGGTCCTCCAGAGCTCTGAGGGTGCTCCTGACTTCCAGCTCCCCTGCCCTGCACTGTAGCTCCTGCCACTTCTGTGGAAACAATTTACCCATTGCATAGCTCCCATTTAGAATAATAGGGGTTTGTTGTTGTTTGTTTGTTGTTTTAAGTAAAAGGACAATGTGTTACATGTCTCTGTGTATTCACCACTGATGACGGGTTTGAGAACCTAGCAAGCTACCTAAGTGTTTATTGAATGTATAAATGATGGAGTAAAATATTGAGTATCTTCGTAAGGATGTTAAGAGTATGGAGAAGGCTCTCTCTGGGTCATCAGTGACCTAAGACCAGAAGGCCTTGTCCTACCTTTTGGTGTGAATTTATGAAAAAAAACCACATCCAAGCATCTTCTCCAGGTCAAAGTTGGTGCCTTTAAAACACACCATGAGTGTGTGTGTGTGTGTGTGTGTGTGTGTGTCTGTGTGTGTGTATTAACTCAGCTTAGTCAACGTTGGAGAAAAGAGGGATGGTGGATGTTAACTGTAGCCATCTTGTCAAATTCTACATCATGAAGAGCAGATCATGAACATGTAGATATCTTGAGTCTGGAGCTAAGGCTGAAGAAGTACTAATGAGGCATTAGCTACACTTATATACCTTGGGGGTATAGCTCAGGGGTAGAGCATCTGACTGTAGATCAAGAGGCCCTTGGTTCAAATCCAGGTACCCCCTATAGGACCTATCTAACTTTGACCTTTTAGATAGATGCCTACGCCTTAATTTCTTCTTCTTAGTAGACACTAGTGTTAAAATATTTTTTCCTGGAGGCAGTAAATACTAAGGATTTGTTGTTGTGGTTCTTTACCCCAAATAAATTAAACTCACTTGGAAAGTCTGTAAATGGTCCCTTTCCAAACCCTTATCCCAGAACAGTTAATCACAACATCAGGGTGGAGCTTTGGCACCGTCAAAGCTTTCCAGGGTTTCTAGACCGCAACTTAAGTGAGAACCAGCATTACTGAGCTTCCCAGGAGCCTCTGCAGGACAGGCTGCCCCGTCCCTCCTGTTTGCCCAGCATCTGTGCTCTGGATCTTTTCTTGTGTTTCTAGCATCTGTGTGTACAACAGTGACAAACAGCCAGCAACAGCCCTTTAGGGGCAGTTGCTTTTAAGCTCTTCCTAGTTTGTGATTCTCCCTTTTTATATCCAACAATTCTTGGAATAGGGATAGACATGGCCCTTCTCTTCCCAGGCAGAAGGTTCTTCAGGTCAGCGAAAGAGGCCTCATAAGTCCAAGGGAGTTTGCAGAGGGTTAAATAGGGACACAACAATGAATAGGTCAAATCCTGTGCCGTGTTTGGTTTGTAGAGCGATTGGAGGCAATTCTGTGTCGTATTTAAGCTTTGAAAGAAAAATTCTGTGGAAGGGATTGATGAATTTTGTTGGCCATCTCAAAACTGGAAAAGTAAAGGCTTTTTATGTTTTGGAGAACAGGTGGCTTTTTTGATAGAAAAATCTCAGAACCCATTGTGGATGCAGATAGAACTCAGAAGTACAACTCCCGGGTTTTCCATCCTTCACGCGAATCATCTTTCATGACCATCTGTAGCTTACATATGTTAAACATGGGTGCTTATAATAATATAATGGGGGTCATTTGGTGACAAGAACATCCTCATCTCTGCACTGAATGGCAGAGAAATTGCTGCATGTGACAACCTGCTCACCTCTCATCTCCCTGGAGCCTTTGTCTACAGCAAGTATCTCTTAGTTTCACCGAGTTGTGTGTGCACGTTCTGTGTTCTGTGTCTTGTGAGTTTTCTTAGCAGTGTAGGACACAGCAATAACAGAGCCTAGGTCTTCCGTGAAGCACCTCCTTTCCATAAAGCTGGGGCCTCATTAATGCAAGCTTTTACTTAGTGTTTTGGTCCTGTAGGGATGTGACTTTTATTTTTCCAGTTTCATAAACACTCAGAGCATTGTCTGGAACTAGTCCCAGGGATCTAACTTACATGGTCAGGCTTGACAGCAAGTGCCTTTATCCACTGAGTCATCTTGCCACCTCTGCCTGTGGTCTTTCTACCTTCTTCACTATTACCATTAGATACACTATCATGAATCTAATACCATAAGTACATGACTCCACTGGCATTTTCCACCTTTGGTCTGAGATATCCAGTCTTTACTCAAGAGTTACAGAGTAAGACAAAAGATTCAACCTCAGTTTGGCCTCAACGGCCTCAACTTCTGCAGATAACCAATGATGTCATTTCTTTTGAATTTACTTCTGTTTCCCATATGGAGTGGCAGCTTCATAGTTTGATTTTCTTCTTTAGTAACCAGTGTTATCTACCTTCTTTGCTCTGTTTAGGAAACCTTAGTCTCTTCCTTCACTGGGAGGGCTGAGGCCAGCTGAGAAGAGCTCCTCAGCATCCTTATACTTCTGTCTCACTTCTCAAATCTAAGAGGAAAGCTCTGTCACCTCCTCCCCTGAGCTCATGCTATGAGCCTGGTCTGTCTCTTCACTTTCCCTGAGATCCCACTAAAGCACCATCAACCTCTTTGGCATCTTCACACAGGGATATGACCCTACAGACTCTACTCAGTGCATAAGAAAGATACTACAGGCTCAAGTTTGCAGTAATTATGGCCAAGTATGTGTGATGAGAGAGAGTGCTTGGGTCTCACTAGCACATGGTAGGACCTGTCAGGAACATGGACAGCTTCACAGGAGAGCACCTTCTCTGCCCTTCGCCTCCCTCACCCTCCCTCTCCTGACTTTCCTGTCTTTGAGTCAGCTCCTAGCAGGCCTGCCTCCAGTGCTTGGGAGCCCTCTTTCTTTTTCTCATCCGTTTCTTTCTACTTCACTGCCCATTTTTTGGTAACTTCTCAGCATTTCAATTTGTGAATATCTAAGAGCCTAGGATCTAGTCTTCCTTTCTGCTCATGCTTCCTCAGTGACCTCACTTTGCCCTGTGGATGTAATGGGCCTGTGATCCTCATATTTATATCATCAGCGAGGACGTCTCTTGTGTAGCAGTTTCTCCAAAGATCGAAACATTCCATTGTAATTTTATTTTTTCATAGTTTACTTTTTTAAAAATTTTATTTATTGTATGTATATTAGTACACTGTAGTAGCTGTCTTCAGACGCACCAGAAGAGGGTACTGGATCCCATTACAGATGGTTGTAAGCTACCATGTGGTTTCTGGGAATTGAACTCAGAACCTCTGGAAGAGCAGTCAGTGCTCTTAACCTCTGAGCCATCTCTCCAGCCCCGTAGTTTACTTTTAATGATGGTTCTTAAACATTTTAACCTCCCTTCTAGCCCACCATCCACCAGAGGTGGGGAAAAAAAGGATACAGGGAAATGGATTTGTTTAAAAATGGTTCTCTGGGATAACTCTTCTCTGTGTGGTCAGGAAATCGGCAGTTCAGTTTACAGATCAACAGCAGCAGCTTGATCCACTCTCAAACACTTTACGGATACACTAACAGTCCAGTTCGGTACAGTCAGGATAGCAAGCACAAGTCAGCAATGATGACACTACCTAACAGAGACAGCCAGGCCTCAGCCTTGGTGCGAGTCAGCAGGAGAGACCAGGAGGGACGCCAAGAGAAGTTCTCGGCTGTGCTGCTCTCAACCTCTCACTGAAGCGAAGATCAGTGAAGATCAGTGAAGACTCAAGACCAACAAGTGCTACATAGTTAGCTCTATCAGCAAGCCAAGCCCAGCTTCTTCCGCTGTCCGTTGAGTCCTATTTACACTCCCTCCAAACATCACATGTCCTCCATGGGTCTTGCCTCACCATGGGTCTTGCCTCACCATGGGTCTTGCCTCAGTGTGCGAGTCTGTCTCAGCTGACATCACTCTGTCAATCAGCCTGACTCCTGTAAACTGAACTGTGGCTTCCCTGTGACATGTCTGGGAGTGGAGGACCATAGAGGGAGGAAAGCTGTGTTTGAACCCTGGTTCACTGGGGCAGATAGAACTATGTTCACAGAAGGAGTAAATAAAAGATTAATCTAGCAGGGCCTCCAGCTTGGCATGGAGCTTTAGCTGAGCCCTTTGGTGAAGTAGGGAAGGCTTCGGCAGATCTCAGTGACTCAGAGCAGCATGTAAAGAGAGAGGCCTACAGGAGATAAGGAAGAGGAAGAGCAGAGGAACAGGTATGTCTGGGTTCCTCCAAGGCAAGTGTAGCAATATATACCTAGAGTTCCCAAGGGAGAAACAGTAAGAAAGCAGAACCATGTGCTAAGGAGCTGATGGAAGGCTTTAAAGCCTGAGAAGCAGTTCACAGAAGACAGAGGACAGTACAGATGAAGATGGCTGAGCCTGTTCCAGGAGTGGGTAGTCGCCCTCCCCAGGTCAAGGAGGGTACATTTCCCTCTAGTAAAAGGTTATGCTAGGGTGGACACGGTTTGCCCAGCCAGGGGTTCCCCCAACTTAAACATTGCTAACCCAGGGCTTCTGGGACCCAGGGATCCGGCAGGTATAGCAGCAGGGAGCAGGGCTCTCTGCCCCCTTGGCCCTGGGTAGGTTGAGCAGATTATATAAGCTCACTGAATTCATCAGCCATGGAAAAATGTAGGGAGGCTCCATGGAAGAGGTCCAGGATGTGGAAATGTAATGGTTCAGAGAGCACGACTGAGGATTCCAGGAAGCTAATTAAGTTAGCACCTTCTATTCATGCTTTGTACCCAACCTTGATTCGTGGAGGAAGCAAATGAGACAGATGGATGGAACCTTTCCGTGCTGCATTAGACCTTCTCATTTCACCTTTAGTTATCTTCCTAGTGGTGAGCTTCTGGGCCCAGAAGCTCACCCGACACTTGCTGAGGACAAACGACAACAGACTTTCAGAGTGTTTCACCAAGGTTATCTTTGGAACTCTGTGTCTTAGAGTTTCACTGCTGTGAAGAGACACCATGACCATGGCAACTCTTACAAAAGAAACATTTAATTGGGGCTGGCTTACAGTTTCAGAGGTTTAGTCCATTATCATCATGGTGAGAAGCAGGGTGGTGTGCAGGCAGACATGGTGCCGGAGAAGTTCTATATCCTGATCCACAGGTAACAGGAGACTGTGTGTCACACTGGGCATGGCTTGAGCATAGGAGACCTCAAAGCCCACCCTCACAGTGACACATTTCCTACAAGAAGGCCACACCCTATGGACCATGCATTCAAACACATGAGTCTGTGGGGACACGCCCATTCAAACCACTACACTCCTGTTTGTTATAGGATAATGATTCAGGATGTTGCCTTGTTCTGTTTATCCTATGGGAAAGGTTTTGTTATGTTGATGACATAATGCTAATATCTGAGTGTTTTGCAAGTTTGGAAAGCCACTGGAGAAATAACTAGGTACAATGGTACTTCCACCTACCTTATAACCCTACAGGGGCTGGGTCAAGTGAAAGGAAAAAAAATCAAGAGGTAAGCTACATTGGTAGAAAAGGACACTCACAGAAGCCACAATGTTATTAAATAAAACCCCCTGTGCTGTGTACCATCATGCCACACAGGATGTGCTTGCACAATAGTGACTCCACTGTCATTGGTAAGATTAATGGCCTTCCAGTTTGACTTAAAGCCTGCTCCATAAGAGGGAGTTTCATGTCTGGTATGGTAATCCAGGACAAAAACCTGTGGCTAGAGTGATCACTGGTCCCAACAAGGAAGCAACTTCTCTCTTTTTACTAGATGGATATGATGTACCTGTCAAACTGCCTTCTAAACATTTGTGTTTATACCCAAATCACTGTTGTGAGCTTCAACTGATAACCAATGGTGAAACGCTTAGGAACAAATACACATAGTCTGTAGCTATGACAAAGGTGAACACCTATAGTTACCCCTTACAAGGCTCGGGGTCTTTGGGGAAGAGGGGTCAGAAGGAATTTAAGAGCTGTAGGAAGGGGTGGACTGTTGTGTAGCAGTTTCTTTGGATATTGAAACATTCCATTCTGCAGGGAAACTCCTTAAACAGAAGGCAAACAACTCAAAAATCGTTTCAGGAAGTACCTGAAACTGACCAGATTCACTAGGTCCCTCCTTCCTTCCTAGAGTAAGCAGTAAAGATGTCCGAGGATCATTCTCAGACAAACCAAGCTGCAAAGACTCTGAAGACCAGCTGATCTGCCTGGAAGAGGTTTAGATCAATGCATCACTTGGAAAAGATACTCTCCAACCTGTTGAGCTGCCTGTGGGCTAGGATGCTCCAGGTTCCAAGTGTTTATGAGCTGTTACTCTTGCTGGGGTTGGCTTCGGTGGTGCAGTTGTTTTGAGCCATATCTGCTCCTATAAGTAACTTCTCACCCATATTCTTATAGGTAACCCCAATTAAACATATTAGTTCACCAAATTGAACTTTGATAGTATTCAACTTTGTTCTGTCATGGACTCCTTATCTGTGGTGAGTAGGTGTGTTGTCTCCACAGGAAAAGACTTGTCATGCATACAACATTTCTTTAAACTCCACCTTCATCAAACATCTCCATTTGTTTTAAATGACTGAGGTAATGCCATCCTCGCCTAATTTTATTTTGTCTCTGTGTTGTTTCTTTTTAGCTTTTCATCGCCCAACAGACACATTCATCTTAGCAATAGTTTTTTGTTCATTTACTTCTTCCAAATGCCTTATGGAAAACACTACTGAACTTTACAACAAAAGCTGCCCCAAGTCTCTCATTAATATAACCTCTTTTAAACACTGATGTGATTGTTATCTTTTAAAAACACTGTACTCCTCAGCCTGCGCACCAAGGCACTTTTCAGAGGCTCATGGGGAGCCTTTTAATTGACTTAATCAATGTGGCTGTGAATGAATAACCTGCATGGATCATTTCACTTGGAGGCCCCAGCAAGATTATGCCATGCCCAGTGGGACTCAGCCTCAGTCATGGCCTTTGCTGCCACAGAGAGACTGCAGGGAAGGTGACCCTGACAAATGTTCCAGGGTCGTGCTCCTTTCACTGAGTCTGGAGAAGTCTGGAGAGACTACTGTGCTCCTGACACTAAAACAGTCCTTCTGACACTGCACAGAGGTAATTCTGTGTACTGAGTTTACTTCTGGTTCTTGTTGATAAGTTGAGGCCCATGGGGATCCTTTTAATTAAAAGGGCTGGCTAGGCCCAGGGGAAACCTTCTAATTAAGAGGAATAGGCCCTTTTTCTGGGGAGACATTTTCTTCTGGAAAAGGGGTATCTGCCCAAGGGATCTTCCTTGAGATTATGGAAGATACCCCCATTCAGGGAGCCCTCTTATGGTCTGGAAATTTTTCTGTCTGGGGAAAAAATTTTCAACAGGAAACCCTTCCCCAATTCTCGAATGCTACATTGGGAGCTACTATCCTGGTTCTACCTGTCATGAGAGATATAGCTTTGATTTTGCTTGAATGAATGGCCAGCCAACTGTATAAATGAGTGAACGTGTGATAGGCAAGTTTGGTTTCGGGAGTTTTTTATTTAATTCCTTGATTTTGTTGCTGGTGTTTCCATTTCGACTCCTCTCCCCCAAAATAAGCTGGGTGACTTGCTTAAAATTCTGCCGCTTTCTCTGGATTCTGCCACTAGGTGGCACCCTGTGTACGTTGTTGTTAGCTGTTTTGTCTTTTTGTCTACTCAGAAAAGGGGGGGGGGGGAGAAAGAGAGGGAG
This sequence comes from Uromys caudimaculatus, assembly GCA_028551405.1. Taxonomy (NCBI): domain Eukaryota; kingdom Metazoa; phylum Chordata; class Mammalia; order Rodentia; family Muridae; genus Uromys; species Uromys caudimaculatus. The sequence continues at coordinate 88,893,185 of CM052700.1, forward strand.
GGAGGAAGGGAGGAAGGGAGGGAGGGAAGGAGGAAGGGAGGGAGGGAGGAGGAAAAAAGGTCTCCTTTTCTCTCCAGGACAGGAAAATACTAGTTATCGGAGTCTGCTCTTGGAGTCACACACACCTGCCCCTCCTCAGCGCCTCTAAGGTGGGGGTGAGGGGGTGGGGCATCAGGGCATGCAGTGGGAGGCCGTTCATGGGGCTTTGTGCCCCAGCCCAGCCGATCCTGGGTGCCCAGACTTCCACTCCTGTCCTAAGCCCTTGTAGTGCCAGCCAGAAAGCTGCGCCTGGGGAATGCTGCTGCTCTCCCTTCGGCGCCAAAGCCTGAGCGACAGTGAGTGGGCTTCAGGATGGGGGGTAGGTTGCTTTGCTTTGCTCCTGGGCAGCAAAAACCTGGCCTATTTTTCCATTGTAGAAGGTTTTGCTCCCTCCTGGACTTCAGGAAGGCCATCACCCTTTCCTGATCTGTGATCCTTTCTCTGTTTCTGGAACTGGAAGACCTAGACCCATCCCCTTTCTGATAACCCCCAAGCCCTATTGCCCTCCTAGACTCCACTCTTTACACCCACTACCTGATATGACTGTCAACAACTTCCGACTCTTTACTTCAGAGGAAAGGGAACATATTGATATATTGGGATGGGGGGAGGGGAGAGAGAGCGAGAGAGGGTGAGAGAGGGTGAGAGAGGGGGGAGAGAGAGAGGAGAGAGAGAGAGAGAGAAAGAAGAAGAGGAGGAGGAGGAGGAGGAGAGGAGGGAGAGGGAGAGAAGGAGGAGAAGGAGAAGGAGGAGGAGGAGGAGGAGGAGGAGGAGGAGGAGGAGGAGGAGGAGAAGAAGAAGAAGAAGAAGAAGAAGAAGAAGAAGAAGAAGAAGAAGAAGAAGAAGAAGAAGAAGAGGTTTTTGTTTTTGGTTTTTGGTTTTTGTTTTACCTCAGCAACTGGTATGAATGTAAAAAAGTCGCTCCCTTTTGAAACAGCCTTTCCATCCAAGTGCCCCGACTGGGACCCCAATCCCCAATACCAATGAGTTTCCCAAACCCTGGACACTTTTCATTAGTACCTTACAACTGGAATTCAGGGTGCAGCTCAAAAACACACTAATTTGTCTAAGACTACTGAGGTTCCTTGGGGCCCAAAAGAGTATCCCAGGGCCTTTCTCAATTAAAAAATTAAAAAAAAAATATGTTCCATTTGATCCATGGGTTCCATAAAATGTTAGGACATTAAGCTTAGCTTGTCACTCAATCACCTCTGGACATCCAGAAACAAAACAAAACTCCAAAAGCTAGAGGACTTTGCAGGGATAAATACCTCTCAGCTCATCAGAGCGACCCAAAAGGTTTACAATAATCAAAACACTAAAAAAGACAAAGATAAGCTGCCTTGGCCATTGACTGAGACACAGACAAAGATCATGTTTCCCAGTCAACTCATTTCAAGCTTCCAACTGCTTGTACCAAAAAAAAAAAAAAAAAAAAAAAAAAAAAATCCCCCCAAACAAGCAAACAAACAAAACCCAGGGAAGGTGGGGAAGATGGAGAAGGCCCACAGGAAAGGGGTCAGTGTCCATATTGTTTCAGGGAAGAGGGACACCAGAAGAATGTTTTTTCAACTGAAAAAACCATAGTGAACAAAATGGAGGAGCCAGGACTCTGCCCTCTTAGCTCCGGGACCCTTGGTCACTGTGTCAATCGCAGGCCATCCAGCTTTAGAAGACAAACCCAATGGGAGGCCCCAGAGAAGGAGAAGCCTGAGGAGGGGAACCCTCTCAGAGGCGAGGGGGGGGGGAATGGAGTGAAGAACTCTGGGAGGGGGACTGGGAGGGGGGCAACATTTGGGATGTAAATAAATAAATAATTAATTTTAAAAAAGAGAAAAAAAAAAAAAAACCCAATGGGGCCAGTTAGTGACTTACTCCTCCATGGTGGCCTCAGGCTGCCCTTTCCCTCTGGGCAGAGATGTCTTTAAAAATTAGGCACCACCATCACCTTCACTCCTTAAGAAACTAACATTTCCTTTACATCTGCTTCCCAACTCAGCTTAACTGGCCCTCTGTCTGAATAACATCTTTTAGCTCATCCATACTCCACAACAGAAACAAACCCAGACCTATCTACCCCGTGCCAGGACTTGAAATGACACTTTCTGAAGGTATGGGCTGAGACACATTCTCTAGGCTTGGCAGCACACTACCCTGCAGTTGTGCATGGTAACTCTCATGGCTGCATCCACACCATTCGGCAATAGTCTATGAACCAAAAGTCTGGTGGCACTATTTGCCACTTCTCTGAAGCAGAGGAAAAAAAAAGATAGAGAAAAAGTCGGCCTGCCAGGCAGAGTTCAGGTAGGTCAGGGTCTGATGGTAGATTTTCCAGCCTGCTGAGGCACAGAATGCTAAGAGGAGGTGCGCCTGAGGCTCAAGGCGAGGGGCTGAAGATCTTATTGACCTTGGTGGAACTTGGTGGAAGGTTTTGTTGTAGTTGTTGTTTTGGGGAGGTTGTGTTTTTTGTTTGTTTGTTTGTTTGTTTTGGGGTGAGAACAAACTTCTTGTGTATATCTCAGCAAAATTGTTTCTGTTAGCTTGTGGCTTTGCTTTCCACGGTACTGTATTAAAAGAAGGCTATGAGAAATACGCTTGGGGCTGATATGGTATAGACCTACAGCCATCCCATAGCTGTCTCTTGCATCTTTTTTTCTATCTCCTATAATCAGCCTCACTCCCCCCTCAGAGGACTATTTGACTTTATACTGGCCGGACTGGTACACTAGACTCCCTATATCAAGAGGCTGTTAGAAGCTAATATCCTTACCCTATCCCAGTCAGCTTGGAATACACCTTTCTTGCCTGCCCATAAACCAGGGACCTCAGATTATTATCCAGTCCTGGATCTCTGGGAGGTAAGTAAATGGACTGAAATAATTTTTCCTATGGTTCCAAATCCATACATTTTGCTCAGTTTCCTCTTGCCAGACCACCAGGTCTATGCAGTCCTGTATCTTAAAGATGCTTTCTCTTCCATTTCCCTGGCACCAGTGAGTCAGCCAGTATTTGACTTTGAGTGGACTGAGGCAAAGTCTCAATGCTGACTGGCAGGCAGGAGGCCACCCTCCAGATCATCCTCTCCAAATCAAAAGGCAGGCAGACTTCCTGGGGGCTCTGGATTCCTGGGTTTGCTGAAATAGCCCAGTCCCTTTATTCCATCACTGTGGGATACCAACCTTTGAAGTGGACGGAAACAGAGGAACAAGTTTTCCCAAAACTAAGCGAGCTCTAATGTGGACCCCAGCTTTGACCCTACCAGATGTCACCAAACTGTTCCACTCTCATTCATGAGACTTGGGACATGAAAAGGGCATTTTGACTTAGACCCTGGGAATCTGGCAGAAGCCTGGAGAATTTCTGTTTAAGCACCTGGACCTAGTGGTCCGTCTGTTGGCCATACTATTTTTGTGCCATTAGCTACAACTACTATACTAGTAAGGAAAGAGAACAAGCTCACCTTGGGCCAAAACCTGACTTTAACTCTCCTCATGCTGTTAAAACCTCCTAAGAGGGGCAATTGGCCAGTGGATATCAAAGGCACACATCACCCAATGTCAGGGTCTGTTGGTCACTTTTCTGCTGTACGGTCTTAACCCTGCAACACTGATGCCTAAAGATGACGTGTCCCCTCATGACTATGGAGACGTACCGGACAGTTATTAGGGCAGTCATCCAGACCTCCAGGATACTCCCCCACCAGTGACAGAGGAGGTCTATCTGCTTAGTGAAGGGGACAGCCTGATCGTCAACGGAGTCAGGAAGGTCAGAGCAGCAAGAACTGCCTAATGGGCCACCATATTGACACAAGTCTTGCCACAGGTCACATCGGCTCAAAAGGTAAAGCTGATTGCTCTCACTTAAGCTACATGCTGGAAAAGGGAAAATGGAGCAACCATTAATACAGATAACAGATATGTTTTTGCTGCCTTTCATATCTATGCCATGATTTATACTGAAAGGGGTCTATTGAACTGAAAAAAAAACTGTTAAAAACAAAGAAAAAAAATCTTGTTCTTCTTAAAGCTGTTTGGCTCACGAAGGAGATGGATATTGTCCACTGCAAGGGGCATCAAACATCCAATACACCTGAAGCCCAAGGAAATTGGAGGGCAGATCAGGCAGCCTGGTAAGCAGCAGATACCACGGAGCCCCTTTCGGTATCGCCTATTGCTTTCTCTGAGCTACATTTCCCCTTCCCCCACCCCAACCCATCTACTCCTAGGAAAAAGGACAGGGCCTGCTCCTAGGATAAAAAACAGGATCTGACTGGATGGTAGACCTTGCCAGTGTCAAGAATTATCCTCCCTGGGGCCTTTGGATGCTTTCTGATGCCTTTGGTGCATCAGCTGCACCTGACTACTCATCTGGATGCCATCAGACGGACGGTGTTATTATATATAGTCCCCATCAGACGGACAGTGTTATTATATATAGTCCCCATCAGACGGACTGTGTTATTATATATAGTCCCCATCAGATGGACTGTGTTATTATATATAGTCTCCATCAGACGGACTGTGCTATTATATATAGTCCCCATCAGACGGACTGTGTTATTATATATAGTCCCCATCAGACGGACTGTGTTATTATATATAGTCCAGGCACCAGATTCCACACCTCCAGGATATGGCCACTTAGGCTGTCTCTCCTTTATACATGCCATCCCAAAGCAAGGGACAAAATGACATTTGTCTGAAGTCAACTTCACAGAGATAAAACCTCCTCATACCAGGTGTAGGTGTCTGGTAGTGTTTGTAGATACCTTCTCAGGATGGGCAATAGCCTTGAATACCCAGAGGGAGGCTGCTCTGACAGCAGTCAAGACTTTTATATGAGATTATTTGGGTTTGCAGAAATAGCAAGCCTCTACACAACAACACAAGGTAGGGCACTGAGCCCCTAATCTGGACTGAGACTAAATAAAAGATGTTTAAAGCTTTAAAAATAGCTCTGACTTCAGCTCTTGCCCTAAAATTTCCAGATGTCTCAAAACCTTTTCATCTGTTTGTGATGAAACAAAAGACAAAATAGGTTTTAACTCAAACTTTGGGGCCATCATTGTCCTTTGACATTCCTGTCCAAACTTTTGGACTCCGTGGCCTCAGGATGGCCCACCTGTCTAAGAGCTGTGGTAGCAGCCACTATTCTAGTGGAAGCAGCAGACAATTTAACTCTGCCTCAGGATCTTATACTCATAGCACCCCACGTAGTTGAGGCCCTCCTCTGAGGAACACTAGGCTGCTGACTGTCTAATGGTCATGTGACACAGTTCCAGGCCCTACTCCCAGACCACCCCAGTCTCTGGTTTAAGAAACCCAGTGGCATCAATCTTGCTACTTTCTTGCCTGATAATGACCTGCAAGTGCTCATCCACGACTGTCTTGAGGTAACTATGGTGGTCCAGGGGATCTGCCCAGACCTAATGGACATACCCTGGAAGATCCTGATACAGTGTTCTACATGGGAACCAGATTCATTAAAAATGGAACTAGCTATGTGGGGGCTGCAGTGGTTACTTCAATTAAAATGATTTGGGCCCCAGCCTTAGGGGCCAGATACTCAGCCCAGAGAACAGAACTGATCACCCTAACTCAGGCTCTCAGATGTGAAATGGAAATTTAAGGGTTCTTTGGAAAGTCGTTGGACGGTGATTTGCTGGGGCAAACACGTGAAGGAATGGTTTGTTAAAGTGGACGCCGGTGACTCATGAAGGAATGTTTCACTGAAACAGACACAGGAGAGAGGATGCTCTGCTAAAGCAAGCATGTGAAAGGACACGTGATGAAAGAGTCTTTGCTAATGACACGCATGTATTGTCCACCTTACATTGTGTTGAGCTTTATTTGTCAGAACTCATCAAACTCTGGTTGATTGGATGCATGTGCTGAGGCAAGACCCACGCTGAGGCACGGCACATGGAGGACACGTGATGTCTGGAGGGTAGAAATAGGACTCCATGGAGTGATGGAGACAGAGCTTGGCTTGCTGGTACAGCGAGCTGTGCAATGCTTGTGGGTCTCCTGTCTTCGCTGATCTTCGCTTCTCTGAGAGAGGAACATCTGAGAACTTCTCCTGGTGTTCCTGCTGACTGAGGCTGAGGCTGAGGCCTGGCTGTCTCTGCTAGGTTGTATCACCGCTGTTGCTAACACAACTCTACCAAACTAGACTGCTGGTGTGTCCGTGAAGTGTTTTTGAGTGGATCGAGCTGCCACTGTCTGCTAACCTGTGAACTGAACTGTCGATTTCCAGACAACACAGACAAGAGTTACTACAAAGAACTTTCTAAACAGGTCCACTTCCCTGTATCCTTTCTCTTCCACTATAGTGGGTGGTAGGCTACAAGGGAGGTTAAGGCATTTAAGAACCATCATTAAAATAAGGTTTGAAAAAATTAAAGTTACACAGATGGGGGAGAGGAAAGTCAATCATCATATCATAGTCACGATGGTTTTGATACCATGTATGTCCATCTATATATAAAAAAGAGGGCTTCACACATCTAGGGGAAAGGATATTAAAGACAGAAGAAAATCTTGGCCTTCCTAGATGCTATTTGGCTTCTCCTACAAGTTGCTATCTACCCACTGCCAAGGACATCAAAAAGATAACTCCCTCGAGGCAAGAGGTAACTGGGCTGCTGACCTGGCTGCCCAACAAGTAGGCCTAAGTCCGATTGATATTCTGGTGATGTAACCCAACCTGTATTGCCTGACACTCCATGGTACAACCACCATGGAGGAAAGAGAGGATACCAAAAGAAGAAAACGGAAAGCTTGAACCCACAGATTGGTGAAGGACATCAGAGGGGAAAATTATTCTCCTGGAAATAACTGGTAGGATGCCGGTAACTGACCTTCACTAGGCTACTCATCTGGAGCCACAAAACTTTCTGAGATGCTCAGACCAAGGTTGATTAGACCAAGACCAAGATCTGGACTGGATAGCCTGACATGCAATGTCTCAGGCAAGTTGCTAGGTTTGAGCTCAAGTAAATCCAAGACAGATAATCCTTACCCAGGAAGGGGCCTGAATGAGAGGCCAGCACCCCAGTAATCACTGGAAAACCAACTTTACTGAGATCTGGCCTACCAGGGGAGGATATAAGTACTTCTAGTTTTTTATAGATACCTATTCTGGGTGGGTAGAAGTGTTCCCCATACTGAAACTGGTTTGATTGGCCTCCCCCTAGCAATTGGATCTGACACTGGTCTGGATCTCATGGTCAAAGTCTCTCAATTAATAGCTAAAGTTTTAGACACAGATTGAAAATGTCATTGTGCATACAGACCTTAGAGTTCTGGGCAGGTAGAAAGAATAAACAGGACATTTACAACAAAACAAAACAAAAAAACAAAAACAAAACAAACAACAACAACAAAAGAACACTAACAAAACTCTCATTAGAGTTCAGTGAAGGGTAGACAGACCTCCTTCTCTTTGCTTTGCTTTGCTTTGGGCTTGCCACACCCCACATAGTGAGGGGTGTAGCTTGTCTTTACTACTTTGTGGGTTCTTTTTTCCCATCCTTTATTTTCTCAGTGTCACCCTGTCACTAGATATGAGAGAAAGAAGGATAGAGGGGGAAAGAGAGAGATAGGGATCTCTGAATCTAAATTCTTTCTTCTTTGAGCATGACTACTAACAAACTGCAACCAACCCCCTGATGACCAACAACCACCCACACTGCCTCTGGGGCTCATAGCATGTATATCCTGTGGTGGTTTGAATATGCTTGGCCCATAGGAAGTGGTACTATTAGGGAGTGTGGCCTTGTGGGAGGAAGTGTGTCACTGTGAGGGTAGGCTTTGGAGGTCTCCTTCTATGCTCAAGCTCCACCCATTGTGGAAGAGAGCTTTCTCCTAGCTGCCTGAGGATGCCAGTGTCTCCTGGTCGCCTTTGAATCAAGATGCAGAACTCTCAGCTCCTTCTTCAGGACCATGTCTGCCTGCATGCTGCTATTTTTCCTCCTATGATAATAATGGACTAAACCTCTAAAACTGTAAGCCAGCCCCAATTAAATGTTTGCCTTTGTAAGAGTTGCCTTGGTCATGGTGTCTCTTCATCTCAAAGAAAACCCTAACTAAAACATACCCTCTGAAAAGTTCCTAGATCCCAAATGTCACACAATTGCAGAAACTATCTGCAGCTGGCAAAACCATGCCCCGGCTAGAGTATGAAGCAAAGCAGCCCATATCCCACACCTGAGATTAAAATGAAACCATATTCTTAAAGTATTACTATGTTTTTTAAAAGAAGCCAAAGTCCCAGAATTCTCTCTACAGAGGGCTTTACTTCCTATGCGTTTTTTGTTTGGAAGTCCTTCCTCGCTGCTTTCCTTCTCTGATCACTCCTTTCTCAAGTCACTATAGGACCAGTCCTCCATAAAGGCTCTTCACTCAATTATCTGAGAGATCCTGCTGAGGTCTGAGTCCACCACCAGTTCTCCCTTGTTCAAGTCCAATGATAATGTCTGGGTTAAGCAGATAGTCAAAGGGGCACTGAAACCAAATTGGTAAGAACCATAAATGGTGATTCTCTCCACTTCTATGGCTGTGAAGGCAGATGGCATTACTCCATGGATTCACCACACCTAGGTCAGGAAAGCAGAAACCACAGCTGCCACCACTGGCTATAGACCCATTAAAATTAAGGTTTCATCAGGGTTTCATTCATAAGGTTTCATTAATGTGCCTCTGATGCTTTCTAGACTGAGACACCCCTTTTATGTGTCTTGGTACTCATTCTGCCCCAGGTATCCTATTTAATGGGAAAGAAGGGAGAATACATTTAAATATAGATCTCGGATGACAAAGGGGAAATAAAGCTGCATCAGTTCTTACCCCAGTCATGGTCAGCACAGGCATAATGGCTCAACAGCCATAGACACATCAGCCATTATCATGGGGATACAAACTTTAAGGAACTGAGCAGATAGGCTTATTGGGACCTAGAGGTGTTAAACGTTTCCATTTCTGAATTAGAACAACAGTTAGGTCCCTTGTGGAAGTGGTCCTGCCAAACCAGAGAGGCTTAGGCTTATTTCTCATGAAACCGAAATGGCTCCGGAGTATATATGGTTTTGGGAGAAACCTGTTGTTTCTATGCTAATTGATCAGGAGTAATTAGAATAAAAGCTTTCTGTAGTTGGGGAAAACCACGCAGAGAGGGAGGGAGGCAGAGAGACAGAGAGACAGAGACAGAGACACAGAGACAGAGACAGAGCAGGGGGATTGAAGAGTTAAAAAGAAGATGCAGGCAAGTCAGGACAAGCCCAGACTAGCCCAGACAACTCCTGCTTTTCCCCCACCCCTCTCATTCCGGTCAGCATATTTTCCACCACTACTGCCCTGACTCAGGGGCAGCTTGACCAAGGACATCCTGTTTTCCCTGTCACAAGATAAAAACAAACCACAAGGACATTTATGTAACTGAAATTCTGTATTTTTCCCTGATGCATGAAAAATTCCATCTGCTCTATGATTTTTCCTATAAATACTCTTGATTTTAGCTGATAGGGGTCGACTCCTCTTGTCTCTGTATAGACTATGAGTCGGCCCTAGTGCACTAGAATAAGCCCGAATAAACCTCTTGTATTTTACATCAAGAACGGTCTCTCGTGCGTTACTGGGGGCTCGCCATCCCGAGACTTGAGTGAGGGTCTCCCCTCTTCGGGGGTCTTTCATTTGGGGGCTCGTCCGGGATTTGCGACCACCCCTGACGCCCGAAGACCCTCTTGGAGGTAAGTAACTATATGTCTGATTTGTCTGTCTGCATCTGTGGCATCTATGTCAGACTGTTTGGTCTGAATCGGTTTGAGAGTGCACTCTGTCTGGTTTTGCGATTGCATGGCGAGCGATTGCCACCCTGGGAGATGTCTCAGGAGAATCTGGGGGACCCCAGGGAAGCCTGTGGGAAGCCCGTCTGAGAGTCGGGGAGGATTCAGTGACTCTCCTCAATAGGAGAGACTTTCTGACCTCCCGACCATCTGAATTTCTGACTTGGTCTCGGCTTTCGGGAAAATGCCGAGGTATACTGTGCTTGATTTTAAGTGTCTTGTTGTGTCTCTGGTGTGTTTTGTTAGTGACTGTAGTAATGGGACAGACTATAGCAACTCCTTTAGGACGGACTCTAGAACATTGGACAGAAGTGAAAGCAAGAGGACGGAATTTGTCAGTGGAAGTTAGGAAGGGACCATGGCAGACTTTTTGCCAGTCCGAGTGCCGACTTTTGCAGTTGGCTGGCCTCCAGAAGGCACCCTGGACAAAGCTGTTATACGAGATGTAAAAGAGATAATCTTCAAAAAGGGAGAGGGGTCCCATCCCGACCAGGGACCCTACATTCTAGTATGGGAAGATCCCTCGTACGATCCTCCTCCATGGCTTAAGCCCTGGACTCAAAACCAAAGCCAAAAGTCAGACTCCCGAGATCTGACAATTGCAGCGCCGTTGCGCGCTTCTAAGCAAGATTCTCAACCCTCTGCTCCACCCAAGATCTATCCCGAGATCGAGGAGCCGCCAGAATGGCCTATCCCTCCCCCTTATCCTCCTCAACCCCCACAGCAGCCTCAAGAGCCTCCTGCAATGAGAGATCCAAGAGATGGACTGGTGGCGGGAACTAGGAGTCGCCGAGCCCCGAGCCCTGAGAACCGGCCCACTACAGCGTTGCCGCTCCGAGTCTACGGACCCCCTGTGGATCCCCCTCTGCTCCAACCACTCCAATATTGGCCCTTCTCCTCAGCTGATCTTTATAATTGGAAAACTAACCATCCTTCTTTTTCAGAATATCCGAGTGGGCTGACGGGGCTTGTCGAGTCTCTCATGTTTTCTCACCAGCCCACCTGGGACGACTGCCAACAGTTGCTACAAATCCTCTTTACTACGGAGGAACGAGAAAGGATCCTTCTAGAGGCTCGCAAAAACGTCCCTGGAGCGGACGGATTGTCCACCAACCTCCCGAATCTCATTGATGCTGGCTTCCTGTTAAACCGCCCAGATTGGGATTATAACACCGCAGAAGGTAGGGAGCAGTTAACTATCTATCGCCGGACTCTAGTGGCAGGTCTCAAAGGGGCTGCAAGGCACCCCACCAATTTGGCCAAGGTAAGAGAGGTCTTACAAGGACCTACAGAACCCCCTTCTGTCTTTTTAGAACGATTAATGGAAGCCTATAGGAGGTACACGCCCTTTGACCCCTTGTCAGAGGGACAACAGGCAGCTGTAGCCATGGCTTTTATTGGTCAGTCAGCCGCAGATATTAAGAAAAAGTTACAGAGGATGGAGGGGCTGCAGACTCTGACCTTACAGGACTTAGTAAAGGAAGCTGAGAAAGTTTATAACAAAAGGGAGACCGAGGAAGAAAAGAGAGAGAGAGAGAGGTGGGAAGCAGAAGAAAGAGAAAATAGGAGGGATCGTAGACAAGAAAGAAATCTGACTAGGATTCTGGCCGCAGTAGTAGGGGAAAAGGAGAGAACAGGAACAGGGCCTAGGAAGACAGGGAACCTGGGCAACGGAGGGCATTATACAAGAGGAAGCGGCCGAGGATCCCTAGACAAAGACCAATGCGCCTACTGCAAAGAAAAGGGACATTGGGCAAAAGACTGCCCTAAAAAGAAGAATAAAAACCTCAAAGTTCTAACCCTAGGCAACCAAGATGACGACTAGGGGAGACGGGGCTTGGTCCCCCTCCCCGAGCCTAGGGTAACCCTTAAGGTGGAGGGGACTCCTGTGAATTTCTTAATAGATACTGGAGCCGAGTTCTCTGTCCTGAAAAGACCACTAGGAAAATTGAAAAATGAAAAAAGTATTGTCATGGGAGCTACAGGACAGAAACAGTACTCATGGACTACTTCCCGACAAGTAGACCTCGGAAGAAAACAGGTATCTCACTCTTTTTTAGTCATCCCTGAATGTCCTATGCCTTTGATGGGAAGAGATTTATTAACCACACTGAAGGCTCAGATTAAGTTCACCACTGGAGGACCAGAGGTAACCTGGCAAGACCCTGTCCCCATAGTCTTAGCTCTCAAGTTAGAGGAAGAATACAGGCTTCATGAGCCTCCGGTCATGACACAAACATTAGATTTAGAAGGATGGTTGGAAGAATTCCCTCTGGTTTGGGCAGAAACGGGAGGAATGGGACTTGCCAAAAGAGCCCCTCCCATAGTAGTGAATCTGAAGGCAGGGGCCAGCCCCATTGGGATCCGCCAATACCCCATGAGCAGAGAAGCCCATAAAGGAATAAAGACTCATATTCAGAGACTTATACAATTGGGTATTCTGGTTCCCTGCCAGTCACCCTGGAATACATCTCTGTTACCGGTAAAGAAACCTGGTACTAATGATTATCAACCTGTACAAGACTTAAGGGAGATCAACAAGAGGGTAGAGGACATACATCCTACGGTCCCCAACCCCTACAACCTCCTCAGCTCACTACCACCGGACCGCACATGGTACACGGTCCTGGACTTAAAGGATGCTTTCTTCTGTCTGAGGCTACATCCTAATAGCCAGCCTCTTTTTGCCTTTGAATGGAGAGATCCGGAGGACGGTCAGGCAGGGCAATTAACCTGGACTCGGTTGCCCCAGGGATTCAAAAATTCCCCCACCCTCTTTGACGAAGCTCTCCATCGGGACCTGGCCACCTTTCGTAGCCAGAATCCCCAAATTACACTTTTGCAATATGTTGATGACCTTCTGATAGCGACTGCTACTGAACCGGAATGTCAAGAAGGAACCAGAAAGCTATTAACAGAGCTAGGAGAGTTAGGATACCGGGTATCAGCAAAGAAGGCCCAACTATGTCAAAGAGAGGTCATTTACCTGGGGTACGTTCTCAAAGATGGGAAGCGATGGCTTACTGAGGCCAGAAAAAAGACTGTGATCCAAATCCCTGCCCCAACTACCCCCAGACAAATGAGAGAGTTCTTGGGAACTGCGGGGTTTTGCAGGTTATGGATACCGGGGTTTGCAAACCTAGCTGCCCCACTGTATCCCCTCACTAAAGAAACTGGGACGTTTAAATGGACATCAGAACATCAGGCCGCTTTTGAAAGACTCAAGGAGGCCCTCCTGTCCGCACCAGCCTTAGCCTTGCCTGATTTGACCAAACCTTTCACCCTATATGTAGATGAAAAGGCTGGAATTGCCAGAGGGGTTCTAACTCAAACCCTAGGACCATGGAAGCGACTTGTGGCCTATCTGTCAAAAAAACTAGACCCAGTCGTGAGTGGATGGCCTTCCTGTTTAAAAGCCATCGTGGCAGTTGCCCTGCTCATCAAAGACGCTGATAAACTCACGCTGGGACAACAAACTACCGTGGTAGCGCCACATGCCCTCGAAAGCATCATTAGGCAGCCTCCTGACCAATGGATGACCAACGCCCGGATGACACATTACCAGAGTCTTTTATTAACTGAACGGGTAACCTTTGCTCCCCCTGCTGTCCTCAACCCCGCTACCTTACTGCCGGAAACAGATGGTTCTACACCCATCCATCGATGTATTGATATCCTGGCTGAAGAGACTGGTACTCGGAATGACCTCAAGGATCAACCCTGGCCTGGCTGCCCCAGCTGGTACACCGATGGTAGCAGCTTCATGATAGAAGGTAAGCGGAGGGCAGGGGCGGCAGTGGTGGATGGAAAACAGATAATTTGGGCCAGCAGTCTTCCTGAAGGAACCTCGGCCCAGAAAGCTGAACTTATGGCTTTGATACAAGCTCTACGGATGGCAGAGGGAAAGCCTATTAACATCTATACAGCAGGTATGCCTTCGCAATCGCCCACATACATGGGGCAATATATAAACAGAGAGGACTGTTGACATCAGCAGGGAAAGACATTAAAAACAAAGAAGAAATCCTGAGTCTCCTCGAAGCAATTCACCTACCAAAAAAGGTAGCTATAATACATTGCCCCGGACATCAAAAAGGACAGGACACAATAGCTCGAGGAAATAGATTGGCAGATTTAGCCGCTAAACAAGTGGCCCAGGGGACAATGCTTCTGCCCGTCAGGGAACTTAAAGATTTCTATGATACCAGAGAAACTAGTTTCAGATATACTCCTGAAGATCATCGGATTTTAGAAAAGCTACAGGTCCTCCAGGGATACACCCCCTATGGAATAGCTGAAACTGAGGATGGTAAACAGGTCCTTCCTCAACAGGAAGGGAAGGACTATATTGTTAATTTACATCAGCTGACCCATCTGGGAACAAAAAAACTGAAAGATCTTGTTAAATCTTCAGGCTATTATGTTATAGGCCTTCCAGAGTTGGCCCAAGAAGTGGTTAGACAATGTAAAGCATGTACTATGACAAATGCTGGACACTCCACTATTTCCCAGGGGAAGAGACTAAGAGGCGATCGGCCTGGAGCTTACTGGGAAATAGATTTTACTGAGGTCAAGCCAGCTAAATATGGTAACAAATACCTGCTAGTGTTCATAGATACTTTTTCTGGATGGGTGGAGGCGTTCCCCACAAAAACAGAGACTGCTAATGTGGTGGCAAAGAAGATCCTCCAGGAGATTTTCCCAAGATTTGGAATTCCTAAGGTAATCGGGTCCGATAACGGCCCCGCCTTTGTTGCCCAGGTAAGTCAGGGACTGGCCAACCAATTGGGGATTAATTGGAAATTACATTGTGCTTATAGACCCCAAAGTTCAGGACAAGTAGAGAGGATGAATAGGACTTTAAAGGAGACCTTGACTAAATTAGCCTTTGAGACCGGCGGGATAGATTGGGTAACCCTCCTCCCTTTTGCCTTGTTCCGAGTACGGAACACTCCAAATAAATTTAAGCTTACCCCATATGAGATTTTACATGGAGGGCCTCCTCCGCTTACAGAAGCAGGCAGAATATTTGACCCTGATGCTTGTTTTTCTAAGTCCTTAATTTCTCATCTAAAGGCTCTTGAATTGGTGAGAAGCCAAATCTGGGCACACCTTAAAGAGGTTTACCTGCCAGGGGACACTAACGTGCCTCATCAGTTCCAGGTCGGGGACTCTGTCTATGTCCGGCGTCACCGAGTGGGAAATCTCGAACCTCGTTGGAAAGGACCTTATATCGTGCTCCTTACTACACCGACCGCCATAAAGGTTGATGGAGTCTCTGCCTGGATCCACGCTACTCACGTTAAGAAGGCCCCTGAACCCAACAAGCAGGATGAATGGAGACTGGAAAAGACTGCTAATCCTCTTAAATTGTGTCTACGGCGTACATCTGAGTAGAAATCCCCATGCCTTACAAAAACTAACTTGGCAGGTATCCTCCGCTAGCGGCGAAACTATATGGTCGGTGAGCCAAACAGCTACCCCTTGGACATGGTGGCTGTCCCTGCACCCCGATCTTTGCCTATTAGCTGCTGGATTAGAACCATGGGATGTACCAGGAGTTGAGCCTATGGATAGTAATACTATCCCAGAATGTCAGCCAAAAGAATGTCCTTGCCCATCGGGTGGTGTTGGGGGACGAGGATATGGATGCAGTCATCCGCAGTTAAGAGCCCGCCTCCAGACTTATGATTTCTACATCTGTCCCCGTCAGGGCAGAAAGAAAAATATGATCCATAAATGTGGAGGGGCAGATCAATATTATTGTAAAAACTGGGGTTGTGAGATGACAGGAAGCACTAATTGGGGACCAAGTTCAAGTTGGGACTTAATTAATGTAAAAAAGGGTTACCAAGGACCAGGTTTGACAAAAACCAATTGTGGGGGATATCATATGGCTCCCCGTAGGGGAATTGAATTTTGGGACGGTGTGGGGCCATGTCTAAATTATACTTGCAACCCACTCAATATAACTTTTACTAAATCAGGAAAAGAATTTAGAGAATGGATAAAAGGAAGACAATGGGGATTAAGACTTTATGTTGATGGACCGAATACTGGCCTTTTTATGACTATAAAATTAAAAATAGAAAATCCCCCGCCATTACCAATAGGTCCTAACCAAGTATTAATTGAGCAAGGACCCCCACTTCCGGAACCTCCTCCCAAAACCGTCCAGATAAGACCTTTAGGTTTACCCACGTCTCCACCCAATCCTCCTAATCTATACACTCCGCCACCAAAAACACCAAGAACCCTTACTACGGGCCAACGGATATTCAATCTTATACAGGGGGCGTTTGAGGCCTTAAATGCCTCAAACCCTGAAACAACCTCCTGCTGGTTATGCCTGGCCTCAGCCCCCCCTTATTATGAAGGTATAGCAATTGCTGGACCCTATAGCATTTCTGATCAGCCACATAAACGATGTGCTTGGGAATCAAGAACCCGGCTAACTTTAACTGAAGTAACTGGCACAGGACTATGTTTAGGGAAGGTGCCCCAGAGCTATCAGAGACTTTGCAATTCTTCCACACATTTAAGCCAGAATGATTCAGGATATCTGGTGCCTAAGATGAATGGATGGTGGATATGCAATACTGGACTTACCCCTTGTGTGTCCCTCTCCTTTTTCAACCTATCCCGAGATTTTTGCATTATGATCCAACTTGTTCCTCGAGTATATTATCATCCTGAAGAAGATGTTATTAATGAATATGATCTCCACCCCTCCAGATATAAACGAGAACCTATGTCACTAACCCTGGCTATGATGTTAGGTTTGGGAATCATGACAGGAATAGGGACAGGGACGGCAGCTCTAATCACAGGACCCCAACAATTAGAAGGAGGACTTTGTGCGGCCTTAAAGGAAGAATGCTGCTTCTATGTAGATCACTCCGGCGCAATCAGGGATTCTATGAACAAACTCAGAGAAAGGCTAGATAAACACTGGAGAGAACGAGAAGCGAGTCAGGGATGGTTCGAAGGATGGTTTAACAAGTCCCCTTGGATTACCACGTTACTTTCAGCCCTGGCAGGACCAATAATAATATTACTTCTTATATTTACACTAGGACCTTGTCTTTTCAATCGCTTATTAACTTTTATTAGAGAAAGGATAAGTGCAGTTCAAATACTTATGATAAAACATCAATATAACCAATTGTCAAGAGATGATGAAGATCCTGGATTTTAGTTCTAGGATTAGAACTATTCAGTAGAAGAAGTGGGGAATGAAGAGTTAAAAAGAAGATGCAGGCAGGTCAGGACAAGCCCAGACTAGCCCAGACAACTCCTGCTTTTCCCCCACCCCTCTCATTCCGGTCAGCATATTTTCCACCACTACTGCCCTGACTCAGGGGCAGCTTGACCAAGGACATCCTGTTTTCCCTGTCACAAGATAAAAACAAACCACAAGGACATTTATGTAACTGAAATCCTGTATTTTTCCCTGATGCATGAAAAATTCCATCTGCTCTATGATTTTTCCTATAAATACTCTTGATTTTAGCTGATAGGGGTCGACTCCTCTTGTCTCTGTATAGACTATGAGTCGGCCCTAGTGCACTAGAATAAGCCCGAATAAACCTCTTGTATTTTACATCAAGAACGGTCCTCGTGTGTTACTGGGGGCTCGCCATCCCGAGACTTGAGTGAGGGTCTCCCCTCTTCGGGGGTCTTTCAGGATCAGATAATTGGTACCAGTTTCTGTTTTCTTGGTTCATCCTGGGTACTCTGCTATCAGCACTGACTGGGTTTTAAATTCTCATTCCATTAGATTAATGGTGGGGTTCTGCATCTTAAACTATAAACAATTATGTAAAACAAAGGATTAACTCAGTCAAATTAATGGTCCCGAGTCCAGGATTTGACTCATTCACTAAGAGCAGTGAGAACTATGACAGGGCAAAGGTTCCTCCATTTGTTCTCATCTGGAGCCATCTTTGGTTTAACTTGAAACTGACCCTCCTCCCCCTTTCTGTCTCTACCATGAAAAGTTCCATGGGAAAGCACCAGCCCTGCTCTAGAAGCTCAAGGTTGAAATGCCCCAGTTGTTGGCTTCTGTTAAACTGCTTGCTTGCTTTACTTCCCTTTGCAACTGCTGCCTTGGATGTAGGTTTTCTGTGTTTTTTGTCCTTTTAAAAGCTCCCTGTATAATGCATTTGAGGCTGTTCTGTGAGAATGACTTCTCTCCAGGGTTAATATAGATTGTCAGTTCAGATTATGGTTGTGCTGAGTAGACTTTGGATCTCTATACTGCAACAACAGGAACTTGGTTTCCCTGTACCACCAGTCTCACCAGCTATATGACCTCAGAACATCTGTATAACAATCTAGATTTATGTAAAGTTGTACATGTACTTCCCCAAGTGTATGCTTATTCAGGACTAGAGGAGGCCCACCACTTATTCACCTTTGGGCTGCCCCATCAGTAGGCAGGAGAGCTGCCCTTCTTGTTCCAATGAAGTAAATTGCTCTTTAAAGTTCATCAAACAAAAATTGCTTCAGCTAAGTGAATGCTCCTCAGAACTCAGTGTTTACCCCTTAGCCAAATTCAAAGGTTTAAAAGTAACAAAACTGAGGGTGTGGGGGTGGGGATGAAATGACTAAGGTAACACCATCCTGTCCTAACTTTATTTTGTTTCTGCCTGGCCATTTCTCAGCCTTACACCCAGCAGCCACATTCACCTTGGCAGTGCCTTGGGAACTATCTACGACCCTGACTACGGTCCAAACAGAGTATGTAGTATTTGGGAAATACTACTGAGCTTTACAAAGAAAGCAGATGTTACTAGGCCACCCCAAATCCCTCACTAATGTAACCTTCTGTAAACACTGATGTAAATGTGGATTTGTCTTTAAAAGCAATGGTCCCCTCACCAAGACACCTTTCAGAGGTATGAGCCTTCTCTTGGTTTGGCTATTAATAAAAGGACTAAAATTCTTAATTGTCTTAATCTGTGTGATTGTCGATAACTTGTGTGGATCATTTCAGGTTATGTAACAGATGGTTCCCATTACTGTGTTTGTCCTAAAATGAATAAAGTTCTGGTGCAGCTGTTCTTCCAGCTATTCAGCCAAAGATCTGGGTGCTTCCCTTTGTGGTTTTCTTTCTCCCACTCTTTGAATCTATGGTGGTTTGAATGTAAATGGCCCCAATAGCTTCACAGATTAAAAAACTTGGTCCCCAGGGAGTAGCAGTATTTGAAAATGTTAGAAGGTGTGGCCTTGTTGGAGGAAGTATGCCCCTGGGGCTGGGGTTTCTCTCTTCCTGTTGCCTGAGATCTGGATGTAGAACTCCCTGCTACTTTCCCAGCACCATGCCTGCATACCACCATGCTCCCAACCCTGATGACAATGGACTAAACCTCTGAACTGTAAGCCAACTCCAATTTAATATTTTCCTTTATAAGAGTTCCTGTGGTCACAGTGTCTCTTTACAGCACTAGAACACTGTCTAAGACAGCACCTAAATCACTATCAGCTCCTGTTCATGTGACTTCAAAACACATCCAGTTTCTGACCACTCCTCTTTACCTCTACCATTATTATGCTAGATGGATTCCCAACTTTCTCTTTCCTGGCTCACTGTAGCTAAATTAGATCAAGGTAGAAAAGACAGGGATATGGCCCATGCAGGATGAGGATTTGGGAGCCAGGTGCAGCAAGGCTGGAGTGCTGGAGTCTACAAAGGTTGCCTCAGCCTCTTGTAGGGCTGCCTTTGCCTGCTGACAATTCTAGAACATCGAGATGTCCTAGCTGGATGGGTGGTTGCAGCTTGGAAGTAAGAGTGATGCCACAGGGGAAAAGCTGGAAATAAACATGACAGAGAAGATGAATGGAGGGAAGACACACAAGGCTTTGGGTATAATGAATCTAGGAGCTTGTAGGGACTGCCTTGCTAGTGGTATTATAGTCAGGTAAAGGATACTAGCTATGGTATCTCTCAGGCCATGGAGGTATAGCTCAGGGGTAGAGGATTCAACTGTAGATCAAGAGGTCCCTGGTTCCAGGTACCCCCCCCTACTGGTTTCCCTTTTGCTTTGTTGATTCAGGGTTATCCTCACTTAGAATGTCTTCAGCCATCCCTAGTCCCACTTTGTCATCCTGTCTCTCCTATCTGCCTGACTCTTTCCCTCTCTCTTTGGCCATACTTTGAGCTTTGTATATTTCTTCTCTTCCTTCAGTACTGAGACACTTCCTGTCCTCTCCTTCAAGCTTGGTTGGTTGTATCAATCACAGACAACCTGAAGACAGAAACCTAATAATTAAGTACAGAAAATGTGTTAGGAAGAATGATTATGTTAAGGAAGAAGAGTATAAAGCTTCAAAGAAAACTATAATGTGTTCTGCAGAGTAAGGGTTCACATAAGTTCCTAGTTGGAAGAGACTCCTCCCCAAGGTAAAGGTCCGGCTCACATTGAGGAGTTTTTGTTTGCTTTTAATCATTATTTTTTGGGGGCATTAACATACATAGTTATGGGTTTAATTATGGCATCTGTATACATGGGTCATTGTACTGTGGGATTAACATACAAAGTGATGGATTCATTATGGTGTCTGTATACATGGGTCATTGTACTGTGGGATTAACATACAAAGTGATGGATTCATTATGGTGTCTGTATACATGGGTCATTGTACTGTTTTCATCCCCACACCCTATTGCCTTCCACAGTGTTCCCGTTTCCCCACTACTTAGTTGTACCTCCTACTCTCTTATCACATGTGTTCCATTACCCTCTCTGTTTCTCCTCTTCCTTAAGATGTCTTCCTTACTTCTTATGATCCCATTTTTAGTGCTCTCTCTGTCTCTGACTCTGTCTCTTACACACACACACACACACACACACACACACACACACACACACACACACAATTTTTAAAACAAGGTTCTGTAAGCCTGAAACATGAAGTATTTATCTTTTGGAGTTTGCCTTGTTTTGCTTAACATGATTTCCATGTACATGATTTTCCTTCAAATGTCATGATTTTGTTAATTCTGCACAGGTGAATAAAATTCTACAGTCTTCTTATCCATTCACATCTATCTGGGGAAGGGGTATTAGCAGATTACTAGCAATTCTTGGTTACAGCTTCGAGGCATAGATTGTATAGACTACATGAATCATGAAGAAGTGAGGTCAGGAGTTACCAGGGGCTACAGTGTTTCCCAGAAATAGTCCAGGCATCAAGTGCTTCAGTGGCCCAGGCTGTGAGATCTCCAAGGAACTTCCTTCTCTGGACAGAGCATTAGTTGTACTATTGAACAACCATCCAGAATCAGGAAAGCAGGCACGCTTGGGAAAGCTAGCAAGCTACCTCTGTTCCTGAACCATCCTTGCAGGAACCCCTAATAACAACTGTCCAATAATGTTTTCTTGAAACAGGTTCCTTATGGCAGAGCAAATATGGAAGGGTAGACTGACAGCTGAGAATCACAGACTGATAGTGGCTCAAGTAGGTCTCATTTGCTTTGACCAGTGGGTGTTCAAAGATGTGATACAGGTAAGACATGAGGCCAGTTGGTAAGACTGCCATCTTGCCCTTCCATGGTTATTATGACATGTGCTTGTCCTATGAAGTGGTACCTTTTCAGCTGGACCTTAGAATGAGCACATATGGTCACACCTCAGCCTAGGTGGAAGTGAGGAGCCAAGGCCAATTGGACCAGAAACTTAAATCTATGAAGATCGTTGGAGCCAAAATGGAGTCATACATGCTGAATCCTAATAAAAAGGAATAAGGAGGCCATGAAAGTTGGTTTGTCACACATACCCATGCCTGTGACTAAAAGTACAACAAAGACTTTCTGAATCTACAACCCTGCATAAAGCCCACTGAAACCTTACACAGGAAATTCTTCGGGGTGGATGGATGCCTGTCCAGTGTCTACCTGTTCAATGGTGGACAGACACCACCTCATTACCAATCCTTTCACACTTGGATAATTGTCTCAAAAAGTACACGCAACCTCATTTTCTCTTGCTCACCTGGGTGTGTCTATGGGTTGTCAGAGCCTGTGTATCCTGGATTCTAATTTCTCTTCTGTTCCTGAACAAACTCATTTCTCTGTAGAGCCTCTCTCCATGTCACCATTTTTGGTTGACAAAAGCCCAGTCTAGATCATTCAATTCACATTCCAACTGCAGACTCACAGGCACTGTGACAGATGGCTGTATTTTGTGACACTAGATTTTCCATGGCTTGTTATGCAACATCACTGTGAACAAGACTGCCAATGCTGAAATGGGTATTTAGAGGGGTTCTTGCCAGGACAAATCCCAAAATACATGGCGTTCTGTGTGTAGCGAGCCATCTGTTCCACCAGCTGCAGGAATGGTGGAAGCTATGAC
>CM052700.1:88915523-88927638 GCA_028551405.1 Uromys caudimaculatus
CGCCATGTCCAAATATCTGAGGAAAGCACTTTAAAGGAGGAAATGTTTATTTTGTTGTGATTCCAAAGGGTTTCTGCTATTGTTGCAGGGGTGGTTAGCATGGGCAGAGCAGATTCTATGGTGGACAGAGGACAGGAATACAGAAAGGTGCCAGGGCAAGATATATGCCCAGGACATGTCCTGTGACCCACTTCTTGCCATGTGGTTCTGCCACTTGGGTTTTAGGATCTTCCACTAACTCCATCCTCTGCATAGTGAGTCCATGGACAGATGAATCCTTCCTTAGATCAGAGCTGCCATGGTCTAATGAATCCTAGGAACTGCCTCCTTGACAACTCAATCCCTTCATGTTTTCTCCATCCCTTCAAGGTCACAATTAAGATCCACTATCACAGGCTGTATTCATGGTAGTGTGAACAAATTCCACAAAAGCAAGTAAGAAGGACCACAGCACCCCACCAATGTTATTGCACACTGGAGTGCCAGGCATGGTTGTCCCGCGCGCTGTTTGGTCTCGCCAGCAAGAACCCACGCGGACACACGGATCCTTCTGCAGCAATGCCAGCAATGCGTTTATTGCATGATGAAAGGAGGAAGACCCCGGGGCCCCAGAATGGCGCTGCTTATATAGCCCTGAGGCAGCGTGTCCTCCACTGATTGGCGCGCCCCGGGAGTGGGCGGTGATTAGTCATGTACACCCTTAATGCGCAAGCGCTTCGGGCGAGCCACCCCACGCTATCCACAAGTTTCCTTAGAGCGACAGCGGAAGTCAGCGCCATCTTGTAATGGCGAATACTCTAACTGCTCCCTACACATGGTAACTCCTCAGCCATCAGAAATCGCATATTTCCGATGATCTTTTCAGATTTATAGATAGTGGAAAAGGTAGGTTCTCAGATGGCAGAGCCAAGAGTCATGTAGAATAATGGTGAGAACCACTCAAATGGGGTAGAGCAGGGATCTAATGAAAGAAAATTACTAATCATTGTGGGATAACGAAAGGCAGCTTGGTCCCTGGTTGAGCTAAGGCTCAAAACCTGAGAGACCTTAAAGGGATGGTAGGCATTTTGCCTGTTCCTGGGCACCAGGCCCCTGTCACAGCTGCAGCTCACCATAGATTTGTGGCCATCATTCATGTAAGGGCATGGCACTCCACATGTAGAGGACGTGACCTGTGGTCACGTAGGCTCAAGACAGATCCACTTTAATGAGGTACATAAAGGCCTGAACGGCTCAGCCAATAAACTTTCTTTCCCAGACACTCCTCCCTGCAAAAGGTGTTTAATCTCAGGCCCACCCTGAGAAGTGGGGTATGGTTTTACTCATCCACTTTCTGCCATGACAATAAATACCTTAAAACCATGGACTATCTCTTTCCATCAGTATCCTCTGTGGGGAGCCTTAGACAAGGCCTTTGCCTTTAGAGTTGCTGTCTAATCTCTTATAGAAGGCCTCCCTGTGCTCCCAGCCACGGTGTCATGAAGCCCAAGCCCAAGCCAACTGCCGACAAGCCAAGGACTCTCCCCATGGGACCACCTGGAGCTCCCCTTTTCCCTATTGGCCGATGCCAGATCCAGCCCACAGGCCCCCACTCCGTTCTCAGCTCTTCTGTGGCTTCCAGCAATGTCCAGATGTTCAAGAGCCTGAGAACCAGATGGCCCCTGGCTTCCTTGCAGGCCCTGAACCAGCTCCAGGTGCTCCGCACCTCAGACTACGCTTCCCCACCCCCAGAGCAGTGTCCTGGGGCTTCCCTATGATTCAACACCTTTGGGGGTGGTTTTTCATGTGATGGTGAAAAGTCTAGAAGTGCTCAAATTGGCATGTGCAAGGGGACACGTGTAACTATAATAGAGAAGCACAGATATTTCTGCCCATATTTGAAGTTTATTCCTTTTCTTTTTGTCTTTGACCTGGAACTCACTATGTAGCCAAAGATGACCTTGAACTTCTGATATCTTTGCCTCTACCTCCTGAGAAGTGAAATTTTAGGCAACCTCTGCAACATTAGGCTTTTGTGTTGCTGGAGTACCAACTCAGGGCTTAATGAATCTAGGAAGGCACACTACCAATGGGCCTACATTCCCAACCACACATTTGAGAAGTTCTTTTCTTTTGTCTTTTTTTTAAAAGCCAGTTTCTAATACCATGTACACGTGTATCATTTTTTAGTGTTTGAGTATAATTGTGTTGCTAAAAGTCTGTTCCTCTGAATTTGGAAAGTAGGGGAGGGGCCCAGAATCTTATTTATTTAAGTTCATAAATAAAAGCAGCCTCTGGTGTTAGGCTTGTTGCTAAGGCAAAAGACCTTGACAAAGGCAGCTTTCGGGAACGGGTTTGTTTTGGCCTTCAGTTTCAGAAGCCCAGCACGCTGGGGAACACATCTGGAGTCTGAGTGTGAGGCAGCTGTTCAGATCACATCCACAGTCAGCGTAAAAACGGATGCGCCTGCTCAGCTAGCTCTCTCATTTACTTCAGTAAAAGTGGACCACAAACCTCTGTTTTGAGCAATTGATAAGTAATGGTATCATTTACACAGATGAAGAAGATAATTGGAATTTTGAGGGCTGTTTACCATAGTCCATACAGAGTCCCAGACCTTTCAGTGACATCACCCACAGTTAGGGTAGGTTTCCTCTCTTATTAACTTGATCTAGACACTACTCACAGACCTGCCCAGCATTTGTTTCCACTGTGATTCTACATCCCCTCAGGTTGACAATTGAGATTAACCATCCAACTCAGTAGAGTTTAATGTGGAACACAAGATCCTGGGCTGAGTTTGGAAGATAGGTTGGGAGCAGTGGGTAGAGGTTAGCGTATTGTACATGTAGGACTAATCAAGAGGAGAACATGGTCAATCAACCTCTGAGTCCCAGTTCAGCCCTTCTGTACAGAGATGGGACACACTTCCTGGTCCTTGATCCTCTAATGTACTTGGCATGAGATGGTAGGGAGTGCCCAGCAGAGTCTGGAAACCTGTTCACCTAGTCAGGCTTCCTCATTTGTGTTTCTGTCATTGCTATGAAAGTATCCCCTTGCCAGCTGCCACTCCTCCAGCATGAACATGAAGCAGGCTGAGCCTCAAGCATAGAGAGAAGAATACAGATGGGCCCACAGCTTGAGGCACAGCCTAGACCCACTGAGGGGCATCCAACCTACTGAACACCAAGAATAAAATGATGTTTACCACTGCATGGGACTCAACTGTGGAGTGCGGTGTTGGATAGCATTGCTGTGGAGGTGGCTGGCTACCTCACCCACGGTTCCCACACCTGCCCCTTCCCAACACCCATCAAGGATTGATTGAGAAGAGAAAGAGGCTTAAATTTGGATTCAGGATGTGTGGATGGAGTAGAAAAGATGTTCAGATAAGTGAGAGCACTCTCAGAAATGCAGTGGTGAACTCATAGCTGGGAGCTGAGTATCTAGGCAGCTGGTAGTGGGCTGCCAGTTTTCCTAGCCTATCAGTGAGTAAGATTTACTGTCTCTCGTGGGATACTTTTTGTGGTAACATTGGTACGATGGTTTGGATAAGAATATTTCCTAAAAGGCTCACGTGTTGGAGGCTGGAGAGATGGCTCTAGTTTTAGCAGTTCTAGCACCCACAAGGTAGAAACAAAGGTCTCTAATTCTCCAGTTCCAGAGAATCCAGTGCCCTATTTTGGCCTCTATGGGCACTGCACACACGTGGTGTACATAAACTCATGTATAGACACTAAGACACTTAAAGTGTAGAAAAAAATTCCAACACAGAGAGGTTCGGAGATGGATCTTTGGGAGAGGACTCCATTGTGAGGGACCTCACTTCGCCAAGGGTCGATCCACTGATGGAGTCACACTCTCACATATTGTTGGTGAGGATGGGAATTAGGAGATGAGCTTCAGAGAAGCAGAGCATTGGGAAATGGTCCAGAAAGATAACCCTTGTGCCCTGACTCTCAGTCTCTGTCTTTCCCTGTTTCCTGGCTGTGGTGAGGCGGATCATTCTCCTCTATCACACCCTTTCTGCCCTTATGCACTGTTTTACCACAGACCCACAGTGATGGGGCTAAGTGACCATGGACTGAAACCTCTGAAATAAATATGAACTGAAGTAAATGTATGTAGGACGGTAAACCATGCCAGGAAGCTTGGTGGGTAGAGCGGGTTGAGACCCTGGAAACTCACACCTGAGATGGTAGGCACCTCCCTGCTCCCTGCCAAATTCCTGGTCTGGAACACGTGCCACACTTCCCACATAAGGAAACGTGACCTATGGTCATGTAGGCCCAGAGGCCCTGAGGGCTTAGCCAATAAGCTTCCTTCCCAGACATTCCTCCCTGCAAAAGGTATTTAATCTCTGATCCACCCTGAGAAGATGGTACAGTATGCATCCATTTTCCATGACGAACAGTCAAGAAACAGTTTAGAACCATGGACTGTCTCTTTCATCAAGAATCTCCATGGGGAGCATGGAACGGATCTTCGACTACAAAGCCAGAGCGTAAGCCTCCAGAAGAAGCCTCTCTGTGAGTCCAGCCTCAACTACAGCCAAGCTAACACGATCACCGCTGGGCTAAGCCAGAGCTCCCCTTTCCCCGGGCCCTGGTTAGATGCTGTCTTCAGCCTCTGCTCTCAACTCCTCACAATTCAGTGGTGCCTGAATGTTCAGGCATTTGGGAGCACCCAGTCCTGGCCTCTTCATGGGTTTCTCTCTGTGCGGTTCTCCAGCAGCAACTGGAGGCCTGGAAGCCAGAGAATACCAGCTTCAGCTTTCTCCCATCTCAGACTGCATTTTCCCACCCCCAGAGAGGTATCTCAGCACTTTCCTGAAGCCTGGTGGTGGCTCTGGCGTGGAATAAGCACAGTCAAACTCCCTGTGTGTCCATGCCCTGTAGTGGGGCAAAATAAGGACCAACAAATGTACCCTCAGTTTACATTTTTTTTTCTTTCAGGTATCTGTCACAGCAACACAAAGATGACTGAGAGGATGGTGAAATATGCTGAGGAGGAACTCCTGTCATGGGAAGGTTTATAACTCTACTGGCTCAAATCTGGGAACATCCACCTGGTCCACTTGCTCTGTTGCCAAACCTAATACTCTCCAATTATCCCCTAATGTAGTGCTGAAGATAGTACCTGGAGCCTCGATGTACTAGACAAGCATGCTACCCCTGAGCTACACCCCCAACCCTAAAATGGTCTTTTTTGATCAAGTGTTCTGCTTACTAGTCCCTCTGACCAGCACTCCTTTAAATTTTTTATTTTGTAAAGATTTATTCTATTTTATATGTATGGGTGTTTTGTTTGCATGTATGTCTGTGCACCACATGTGTTTCCTGCTGGAATTCGCTCATGATCTTCTGGGTTCCCCCAAGAGACTTGGGTCACTTCTCTGTCTCTATCCACCATGGCACACACAGCTGTCTTCTAGGCTCTGCCTGGGTCCACTCCCCAACAGCTGCTGTTCTTAATGGTCATTCCATGGTGCTGGCATCTCCAACTTGATGGGACCTCTGGTGCACTTGGCTGCACTTTCACTAAAGCCTCTCATAGGCTCTCTTCATGGTGCTAAGCCTCAACTTCTCTGCATGACCCCTTTAATCCTGGGCCTTCAACTGCCACTGAGGCTGCACCTTCACCAATGGCCTCTCCTGGCCTCTCACAGTGCCAAGCCTTGGCTGCTCTCTATGACCCCTTCATGCCTTCAAAGCCAGGATCACCTGGGTGACTCTTACACATTACCAAGTCTGGCTGTCAGCATGAGGTACAACCTTGGCTGTCTCTAGAACATAGTTACTGTGTGCTTACTCTGAGGCAACACTTCCCAAAAGATTTCACCCCACTGAAGCTTGTCTCTTCTTAATCACCACTAGTTTCTCAGCTCCAGCTAACCACCATCAACTGTCCCAGGAAAGCATAGGTTTTACTTAGATGGTTCTGGCCTCCTGCTAATCACAGCTGATTCTTTAGCTCCAGCTGACCAGAACCACAGATTCTCAACTCAAAACAGCGAACAGCCTTGATAATCTTTAAGTAACTCAAAATTCACTTTAGAACAGTGGTTTTCAATCTGTGGGTTACACCCCTTAGGGGTCAAACAACCCTTTCACAGGGGTCAAATATCAGATATTTACATTACACTTCACAACAGTAGAAAAATTACTGTTATAAAATAGCAATAAGGGCTGGAGAGATGGCTCAGCGGTTAAGAGCACCGATCGCTTTTCCGAAGGTCGTGAGTTCAAATCCCAGCAACCACATGGTGGCTCACAACCATCCCTAATGAGATCTGATGCCCTCTTCTGGGGTGTCTAAAGACAGCTACAGTGTACTTACAGATAATAAATAAATAAATAAATAAATAAATAAATAAATAAATAAATAAATAAAAAAATAAAAGGCCTGCGCCACACTGCAAAATAAAATAAAATAGCAATAAAAATAATTTTATGGTTGGGGGTTCCCACAACACGAGGAACTGTATTAAAGGGTCACAGCACTGTGAAGATTGAGAACCACTGCTTTAGAACTTCACAAGCCATGCCTCCTTTGTCTATATTTCTCTCAACACTTTTTCTCCAACTCCCACAGAACAGCTCACAAAGCTTTGAACACTCAATGTCTTTTCTTGCACAAAGTTCCAAAGTCTGTCTACAACTTTCCCCAAATCAACATGGTCAGGTCTTTGACAGCAATACCCTACTAATCTGGTACCAATTTCTGTCTTAGGGTTTCCATTGCTGTGATGAAACACCACGACCAAAGCAACCTGGGGAGCAAAGGGTTGGTTTGGCTATGCTTCCTGTTACTGCTCACCATCAGAGGAAGACAAGGCGGAAACTCAACTGGGATGGGGCAGGAGACCTGGAGGCAGGAGCTGATGCAGAGGCCATGGAAGGGTGTTGCTAACTGGCCTGCTCAGCCTGCTTTCTTACAGCACTCAAGAACATCAGCCCAGGTATGACCGACCCCACACACAATTGGCTGGGCCTTCCTACATCAATCACTAATTAAGAAAATGCCTGATCTTATGGAGGCACTTTTTTTTTTCAATTGAGGTTTCCCTCCTCTCTGATGAGTTTATGTCAAGCCAGCACAGTTGTGTGTGTGTGTGTGTGTGTGTGTGTGTGTGTGTGTGTGTGTGTGTGTTTAAAGTTCTTAATTAGTTGTTTAAAAGGTACATTATGGAGGTATGTGCTGAGTTAGAGGTCAGCCAGTCTTACTCTGTTTCAGACTTTCTGGCTAGTACATTTACTTCTGATTAGTAGCAGGCAAGAGTAATTGGAACTTTGACACAGGGGTCAAAATCCCCTCTTGATATCCAATGACTAACCTGTGGGGGAGTTTCACCGAAATTTACAGTGCTGTGATATCATGGCATCAGGGGCTCACCCATGACTGAGGGATGTCATGTTGGGCTCAGACAATGGCAGCTATGTAGAGGTGTGTAACTGTGGAAAATGCCTGGAAAGTGACCTGAAGGCACAGGGAAAGGGACAAACTGGAGGGGCCTAGCACTGCTCGGTGAGTGCAGGCAGCATGTGCTAAGCTCAAAATTGCTCATCACAATAGTGAGTGAGCACTGGGCAGATCACAGCCCCTGATTTGGGTCCCCACATTCCATACACCTATTGGTATTAGGAATGGCTTTCTCTCTGCCTCCTGAATGCCTGAATGCTGAGTCTTCCTACAAGGGTGGAGGAGAGGATAAATGGGTGTGTAGCAGCTTCCCTGAAACAGTCTCTGGAAGAGAAAGGAAGGAGACTTACAAAGCTCATGAAAGTCATAAGACCCACAACACTCCCACCCCAGCCCCAGAGGGAGGGAGGGGAGGTCTTCAGTGGTGCAGCTGCCTGCAAGGTGCTCATGGGATTCCAGTGAAGCAGATCTCAGGAGCAGTCAGCCAGGCTAGGGTGGCTCTGTTGGTGAAGTAGATGGCTGGGAGTCACCCATGCTTCTGTAAGTAACCCAAGGGAAGCAGCATCTGAGGGAAAAATTTCTTTGGTCCTCATAAGAAACTATAAAGGAGAACAGAGAGTAACAAGTGAATCCCAAAGAAGGTGGAAGCAGCAGAGGGTGAGAATGAGGCAGACAGAGACCCACAAAACCAGGGTCTGAGACAAGACTCCATCTCTGAACACTGAGGCACCACAAGTAGGAGGCCGCAGGGTGCTGGGCAGCCAAGATTGCCAGAAGTCCTGTGATAGGTCTATGGGAAGGACAAGCTCAGAGTCAAACCGAGGCCTGTTTAAAAGAGGTAACCATGGCTGCAAGTTCACTAGAAATGAGGAAACAACAATACATAGGGGTCCCCTCACGTGGCCAAACAGGCAAGTGTGTAAAACCAAGTGTGAGACAGGCGTGGGGGGGTAGAACTCAGAGGAAAGCATTTGATGGCAACCCCGCAGTT
This sequence comes from Uromys caudimaculatus, assembly GCA_028551405.1. Classification (NCBI taxonomy): domain Eukaryota; kingdom Metazoa; phylum Chordata; class Mammalia; order Rodentia; family Muridae; genus Uromys; species Uromys caudimaculatus. The sequence goes on from CM052700.1 coordinate 88,923,916, forward strand.
CCTGGCGCAAGACTGTCATCTGCAGACTCTGACTTTCAAGTATTTTCCTCAGAATATTTCTGTTTGACACATGAAGGGTTCTGCAAATGGGACTTAACAAAGGAAGGAGAGGCAAAGGAGTGAGGGCCATTCCCTGCCCTGGGTTTAGTGCAGAGTTTCTCCATCACTTTCTATGTTTGGTTTGCCCACTAACCAGGTGTGTTTATTTAGGCACGAGTTTAACCACTGTTATGTTTTCTACATCTACCATGGGGATGGGGGTGGGGAGGATAGATTAAATCAGTATCTCCACATAGATTGTGAGTCAGAATTGTCTTTAGACTTTGTTTTTTTTTTTTTTTTTTTTTTTTTTAAAGATGTGCCCCTTGGTCACCTTCTCAGAGAGTCTAGTTTAACCCTTAGGAGTTGATAGGAAATTTTGCTTTTGTCTCGCCCTATCTCTGCTATATATAAATGGTCTATTTAGCATCCAACACTTTTCCAGGTGGGTCTGAAAGATGTTCTAGCTGTAGACCTCCAGTATTTAATGCCCCTGCCTCAATTGAAAATGAAGGTTACTTAGTTATTTTCTGTTGCAGGAATTTTCCTGTCCAATTACATTAGGACAATAGGAGCCCTGTGATTGGATAGGGAACAGGGAGGCGGAGCTAAGAGTTGCACAGGAGAGAGCGTTTTTTTGGGGGGGGGGAGAGGAAGGAGAAGGAAGACGGCAGCAGATGTGAACTGGCATAGCGCTACCAATGGTTATGTTATCATAAAGGTTAGAATTTTGGGATAATTTGTCTAATCTAGGTGGGCAGCATTTATCATTATCAATTGGCTCTGAAATTATTGTATTGGCATCTTGTAAATTGTGTTTTTATTGATACATAAATCTGATTGGTTAACTATATGAGTTTTAAATCTACCTGGTAATTGGGTGTTGAAATGGCTGATCCTGGGGTGTGTGGGGTGTTGTCTGGTATCGAGAGGAACTTGGGGCCCCCCACTGTAGGATGGTGGATAGAGGGACCACCTAGTGAGACGCTCGCACCGGCAGGAGCCCTGTGGCCTGGAGTGAGCTCTGAGGCTTGCCTCGCAGGTTGCTGGCACTAGCGCGGGAATGTGCTGACTTTCTTTTTTTTAATATTTTAAATATTAAAATGTTCTATTGCTGTAACAAAACAGCTGAGAACTCACATCTGAATCTTCAGCCATGAGGCAGAGAGCAAGAGCTCTAGGAATCGCCTGAGCCTTTTGAAACCTCAAAGCTAGCCCCCAGTGACACACCTTCTTCAGCAAGGCTGAACCTCCTAATCTTTCCCAAATAATTCTTCCAATTGGGGACCAAGTATTCAAATATATAACCCATGTGTGCCATTCTCATTCAAACCACCACAGAAGGGAGGAGGGTACTGGTCCTGAAAAGGTGGCAGTCAGATGTGCCAAGATGTCTCAGGCCTGGGTCTCATAGGAAGAAGCTGATCATGGTAGGAACTGGCAAGTGCATGTGTCACAGGTGTGTCAGCCAGAGAGTTGTCATGCAGGTTTAGAATACCTATGAGACATAAGCAAGAAGGTGGGGGTATAGCTCAGGGGTAGAGCATTTGACTGCAGATCAAGAGGTCCCTGGTTCAAATCCAGGTGCCCCCTTGCCAGAACCTATTTTGAATGCCAGAGAGCAAAACTCGTGAGGTAGACATTAACAAAGAGTAAAATAATGCCTTTCATTGCCTTCCCTAGCCTTCCCAAGCCTTCCCAATATGCCCCACTGAACTGTGTTCTCCTTGTGTTCTAAATTCTTTTCAGGCCTGATCTGTGTCCTTACCTCTGGTAGGAGCCAACAAAGGGTTGTGAGGCCATCTGGGTCACATGCACCCACACTGTGGCACAACTGCCCTTTAGGTTAGTAATCATGGGGCTCATTCACTGTGGCGAGTCCAGCCTAGCAGTTGACCTTCTTTTGGTAACTCTTCCTTACCAGCTCCCCCCAAGCAGCTCATCCTAACCTCACTACAGGGTGTTTCTTACTCTCAGCTTTCAGTAGACTCTGCTTAGCCTCCCACCACATCTATGGAAATATTTTGGTCCATGGCTTTGTCCCCTCTTTGAGCTAGAACTCTGAAGAACAAGAACAATGTTTTACCATCTCTATTTTTGCATCCCAGATGGTAGGGACCAGTGTCTGAGAGGCTCTGTGAGTGTGAGTGAATGATGGTATGAAGTAAGGAGCACCTCCTGAGACTGTGGAGTATCTAGGCAATGTAGTTGGTTCACTAGAGACCTAATCCAAGAGCTCTTGTCCTGGCTGCTGCATTGGGGACTTGGAGGAAAAAAATCACAGTAGGGCAACTTTCTAGATAAAAGGCTGGTGCCCTCACCACACCCCAAGGCAGAGAGGCCTTGGCTACTAGGTAAGGTGCAGGAGGGAAGAACAGACTGCTGTACAGAGAGCTTTCCAGTCCTCAGAACCTGTGGAGAAGCCAGTGGAGTGTAAGTTCACAGTAGTCTGGGTGTGGTGTCCTGGATGGATAGGTGATAATGACAGATTATACCAAAGTGGGGGGTAGCTCAGCGGTAGAGCATTTGTCCACAGATCAACAGGTCCCTGGTTCAAGTTTATGTGCCCCCCTATTTTTCCCCTCAGTGTACAAAATATCTTGCGTCTGAGCTCTGCCTGGTGGCCAGGGACTATTTCCCCATTGGTGTAGCATGGGTGGAGACAGAATCCTGCATCTAGCGGCAGATGTGCTGAATAGGTATGTCAGGCATGGCTGTCCAGAGCAGACAGGACTGAGAGGGCACCAATAAGAGTGCTTTGTGTCTGTACAGAGAGGGAGTTTACCAAGCAGCTCACACAGCTGTGGGGAGGACAAATCTCATATTTCAGAGCGACCTCATGGCATGGAGACTGGGAAGAGGTGACATGAAAGCCAGTAGGCTGATCTCCTCCTTCCCCAGACTTCAAGTCTTCCCTCCTAAGACAGCAGCTGGCGCAGATGACCTACCCACCTTACAGACAGTTGTGGGGTTTACTCAAAGTCTACTGATTAAACTATGGGTCACACCAAAAACATGCTTTGACAAACAACTCAGTTGTGTTGGGCCAAACATCTATGCATTGTGTCCTCTCCAAGAGGGCCATATAAAATTATCTAGTGCAACAAGTAATTGACTTAAGTTCTTCCCACCATGTGCTCCTAAATAAGTCTCTGAGTGCTGAGGAAATCATACAGAGGTGGGTGGTTTTGGAATCATCCCAGAAGAGGCAGAGCTCAAGCAATAACAAATGCCAGAGGCTGAGGTGGGTACTTATTGAGCAGCTCCATAGCTTGTTACACCCTGCTTCCCTTGAGTCCTGCAAGCTTCATGAATCTAGGCCATCAGTTTTCTATGTTGAGGACATCTGTAACTTACATGGTTTCCGTTTACTTGTTGAAAAAGCAATGGTTAAGAAGAGGGAGTTTGCAGCCCCATGGAGGGAGCAACAGTGTCAACTGGCCTGACCCCCCTCCCAGTCCTCCTGGAGGCTGGACCACCAACCAAAGAATACACATTGAGGGACCCATGGCTTGGACCACATATGTGGCAGAGGAGGGCCTTGTTGGCCATCAGGGGGAGGAAAAGCCCTTGGGCCTGAGGGTGTTAGAGGTCCCAGTAAAGGGGAATGTCAATGTGGGAATATGGGAGTGGGTGCGTGGGTGGGTGGGAGGTGGAATACCCTCATAGAGGCGGGGGGGGGGG
>CM052700.1:88928138-88954056 GCA_028551405.1 Uromys caudimaculatus
AAAAATAGTATTCAGGTATAAAGAAAATGATATTATGAAATTCACAGGAAAATAGATGGACCTGGAAAGTACAATATTAAGCAAGATGAGGCATACTCAAAAAAAAAAAAAACTTACATATTTTCTCACATAGGCAGATGGTAGGTAGGTAGCCTTATTATGTATACATGTATTCATATAAGTAAGTCTAAGGATGGGTAAAGCATCAAACAAAACGGAGAGAGAGAGAGAGAGAGAGAGAGAGAGAGAGAGAGAGAGAGAGAGAGAGAGAGAGAGAACACCAAGAGAGAGTAATAATACAAGAGGTGGGGTAGCAGAAGAAGTGGGGGATGCAAATCAGTTCAACATACTTTGTTCAAAACTGTCATAATGATATTTAACACCTTGTATACTAATGTGAAATAAGGACTAAGAATGTAAGAAAAGGATTTGAAGGGAGGGTACAGGTAAAACTCATGGGAGGGATGACAGAGACATAAGAGAGCAAGGGTGATGGTAATTTAAGAGTGTTACTTTATATATGCCTAAAATTGTCAAAGAATAAATTAAATAAAGTACTTTTAAAAGAAAAAAAAAAAAGCTCCAAAATAACCTTACCACTGAGGGAGAATGAGGACAGAAGATGGGGTAATGGCGGTGGTGGGAGTGGCCTGATGAGAGAAGCAGGAGACAGGGTCAGGGTCAGGGTCAGGGCCAGGGCCAGGGCCAGGGCCAGGGTCACTCTTTTATCACAATCTTCTTTATGGATTCACCCCTGTGAAAGTTTACCCGTTCCATGAGACCAGCATTAACCCCTTATAGGATTGATTAGGACAGCTAAGGGGATTCTCCTGGAAAACCTCATAGAATTCTACATCAGAGAATTTCCATTTATGCAAGTGGTTGGAGGAGGAGAGAGACACACACAGGCAAAACACTCACACACATAAAATATAAATCTCCTTTTAAAAAGGAAAAGGGAAAGGTAATAAAACATAAAGAGACAACTGCCTGCCTGGACACACCTGCTGGGGCAGCTGGAAGAAAGACACCCAGGCACCTGCTATGGGCACAACTATGCTGAGCAGGTGTGTGATGGAGACATGGGAAAGATGGACTACTTGGTAGAAAGATGCAAGAGAGAGGGAAGCTGAGGGGTTTGTGTACTGTGGAGAAAGGTAGAGCTGGAGGCTTGACAGTAGTGATGATCAGGTAGACATGAGGAGGTCATGGTGAGGCCCTGGCCCAGGCTGTAGTCAAGGACCATGTCTGGATCCATGGGCCTGGGCTGCCAGTAGAGACCATATGGATTGCCTTGCTACTGTGAGGGGACATGATAATCTGAGTGGCCTGCACTGCCACCTGAGGCCATGGGGACATCTGGGCCCAGGCCGCTGCTGTGGGCCATGCCTGGGTCCGTGGTTCTATGGCAGCAGGGGTCTGTGTTGATGTCCCAGGCCTGTGTTACCATCAAAGGCCATGCAGATGTCCCTGGTCTGGTCTGCTGCCTCCATCCCTCACCTTGAAAGCATGGTAGAGCTGACCCTGACAGCAGGGTAGTGGGTGAGCCAGCCCTGAGGGCATGGACTTAGAAGAGCTGGTCTCACTCCTCATCTGCTGTAGGTGGCATGGGTCAGGGAGAGATGTCCTTCTTTACCCTTCAACCCTTGCAGCCTGTAGCAGATAGAAGAACAGGCTCCAAGGTCATCAGAGTGAGAGTGGGCCCTGCACCTCACCTGGGAAGCACAGCAGAGCTGATCCTGGTGGTGAATGTGTAGGTGAGCTAGCCCCAAGGACATGAGAGCAAGAGAGCTGACTCTGCTCCTTGCTCACTTTGGCATTGGGTGAGCTAGCCAAGGCAGTGCTGAAGAGCTCAGCCTTGGTGGTGTAGGCCCAGGAGAGTTGGAGGGCTGACCAATTCAGCTACCTTCCAGGCCCAGATCCAGGCCTTTGAGCTGTCCACCCCAACATATACACTATCTATAATCTGCTAGAGCACATGAAAGGGCCAGTCCTCAGATCCAAAGTCGCAGGATCTCCATCCAAGACACCGGGCAACAACAGGATACCTGAGAGGAGAGAGGAGACCCTGTGAGGATCCAGTAGTGATACTGTAGCAGAAGCCAGAGGCTTTGAAACAGACTAATGACTCATCACAATGAACATTTGCAAGTGAAGATCTGTGGACAAAAGGGTATGCAGTGTGACACACTGTAACACACTACAGCTTCCAGGGCAAGATCTTTTTTTTTTTTTTTTTAATTCTATCTTATTTTATTCTTTTTTTTTTTTTTTTTTTTTTTGAGGAGGAGGTTTCGAGGGTGTAGGGTAGTTATGAAGGGATGGGAGATAAGTGGGATTGGGGTACATGATATAAAATTCACAAAGAATCAATAAAAAATTTAAAAAATATATAAAAAGGCTAAAAAAATCAATGGTTGAAACTAAGATGTAAAGCAGGGGGCACAATTAAACAAACTTGCCTATAATGAAAGGCAAGGTTTTCTATTTGAAAAGATCCTTCTAGTACCAAGCATACCAGAGGAAAAGATAACCCATCAAGTCTGTCAAAATTCCCATCAACAAATAGCAGAGCCAAACGAAGACATTTAAAATTTGTGGGGGCTAGAAAGATGGTTCAGTGGGTAAAGGCTCCTGTGGCTGAGAGACTAGCAGTTAGCTAAACTCCCTGGCAGGCAGACTGATAGTGAGAGAGCCTATGGCTAGGTAATAAAGCTGGCAAATTTCCAAGATGGACAGCTTCTGGCTCACCCTCTGACCTGAGACAAAAGTCTGGCAGCTTAAAACAAAGGCCTTGTAGGCGTTTGTCTCCTTCCTGTTCCCTGCTGATGGACTTGCTCAAGTTCAAGGCCACATCAGGACATGTTGCATAATAGTTCAATCAACAATCCCATCCTCACCAAACTGACCAACTCTAAATTAGGGAAGGAAAAAACAAAACAGAACAACAATAACAACAACAAAACAACAACAAAACAAAACCTCCTCAGAGACTTGAACCCCAGTCCTGGAGAAGAGACTGGATTTTCCAGTCCCCTTTGTGCTTTGTGGAGGGTCTTTTCTCTGTGTTTTCTCATACCCAATAAATTCTTTTCTTAAACTGTTGATTGTTTGCTGCTGGCTGCAGTGTTTGAGATTTCTCTGTTGTTACGTGCTGCTCTTGAGAATTTTCTTGCCTTTTTTAATTCTTTTTTGTTTTGTTTTGTTTTGTTTTGTTTTGTTTTTGTTTTTGTTTTTGGAGACAGGGTTTCTCTGTGTAGCTCTGGCTGCCCTGGAACTCACTCTGTAGACCAGGCTGGCCTTGAACTCAGAAATCCACCTGCCTCTGACTCCTGAGTGCTGGGATTAAAGGCATGTGCCACCACGCCCGGCTGCCTTTTAATTCTTTAACTGGTAGAAAAAAAAATAACTACCAAGACCTCTAGACTGTATCACCAGTGAGCCTGATAACCAGAGTCAGAACCCCAGGACCCACAAGGTAGGAGGAGAGAAATGACCATTATTCATGTGTGTCCACACATGTACACACTTGCCTCCTACATAAACAAAAATGCATTCTACAAATGATTACAGAGTGAAAGAAATAGCAATACACACAGGACAGGAAATCCCAGGTCCTCACCTCTTTATCAGCGTTACTGAGTTAAAGGCGAAGGCAGCAGGGTGACGCACCTGTCATACCCACCCTGCGCTGTTCAGACTGCCTTCAGGGGTGTGGCTAGGATTAATCGGGTACAGAAAATCTCTTAAAGGAACTTATCTCTCCAAATAAAGAATATCATTTCGTAAAAAGCATTCAAGACTTGAAATTCAGGAAAAGAGGACTTTCACACAGGAGAGAAAGGAAGAAATAATGTCTTGGTGAGGAAGAAGAAAATCACATGGCTCAACTGTAAGCTATTTGGGGAAACTGAAACAAAGGGTGCAGGAATCTGGGCCCCTGCTGGAAAACAGAAGTGTTCCCTACCTGGCACCTTCTCTCATGGGAAATGGTCCCGCAAGGTATAGTTACCATCTAGGGGACTTGGTCGGGCTCATTTTCTTTGCCAGTTAAATAATTAAAAGACAGAAAAAAAAAAAAAAAACCCAACAACTCAGTGTCACAGGCAGCAAACAAGAGACAGAAGCAGTAAAATAAAGACTTCTATCGGGGATAACACACACACACACACACACACACACACACACACACACACACACACACACTCATGTGTGCACACAGTAGGTACACAAGGAAAAAGACCCTCCACAAAGCAGAGGGGGACTTTGAAAACTTAAACCAAGTTTCCCTTTGGGGTAAACATATCCTGGTCTGACTTTGACCTTGTCAGACTCACACAGTGATAGGAGTTGGGTCCTTATGGTGGAAAACCCCCCCCACAAAGCCTTAGTTTTACACAGCCAGGCTTTTGTCTCAGGTCAGGGGGTGAAGAAGCCATCCATTTTAGAAGTTCCCCATTTTAGTAGTCCCTCCTTATCCATCTGCCTATCAGGAAATCTGTTTAACTCCTAGTACTTCAGTGTTTTATAGAGAAATCATAGATTGTGGAAAAAATAAATTAAATATTTAAAGAAGGCAAAGGAATTGAAAACTAAGGCTATCTCTAACTCTAGGAAAAACAAAAGTTCAACCAGAATTCTTAGTTCTACTTAGCAGAGCACTGAGCACTCTTAACATCATAATAAAATTATAAATAATTCAAGTTAAAGTTGAGACAAATATGTTTGGAAAAGCTAGAATAGAAGAGAACATATTCATTTTAATGTTTAGCTACAAAGTATGCCAAGAACATATTTGATTTGTTTGTTTGTTTATTTGAGACAGAGTCCTGGAAATCACTAGGCCAGGGTAGTCTCAAACTTCCAAGCAGTTCTATTTTGTCTCTGCCTCCCAAGTGTGAGGACTAAAGATGTATGCCAGCAAGCCCTGCAAAACCTGACTTCTCTCGACTAGTCATATTATACTTGATAAAGAGGTAAAACAGGATTCCTATGAGATTACAGATGAACTTGCTCAGCCTTGTTAGCACAAAAAGGTCTGTCTGTAGAGATATCCTGTCTCCCAAGAAGGAGAGAGATGTGGCTACAGCAGCCACAATTTCCTCCTTCCCAAACCTCTCCCTCATCCTTATAGAGGGTCACTAGCTCAGTTAGGTTTTTCTATTGCTGTGACAAAACACTTCTGCTTCACCCTCTATGACACAGCTGCTCTTCTCCTGCTTCACCCTCTATGACACAGCTGCTCTTCTCCTGCTTCACCCTCTACGACACAGCTGCTCTTCTACGCCCAGGCAGGCCCCACTTCATAGTGGTCATCCCATGGCACTGACATTTCAAACACTGGCACCTGCTGCTGCAACTGGGCTGCACTTTTACAATAGTCTTGCCTAGGCTCTCATTATACCTCAGCTTCTCTTCATGACCCCTTCAATCCTGCGTCTTCAACTGCCACTTAGGCTGCACCTTCACCCAAGGCCTGCCTGGCCTCTCACAGAGCCAAGCCTCAGTTGTTGTCCTCCATAATCCCTTCATGCCTTCAAAACCAGTCCTGCCTGGTGACTCTTATATATTATCAAGTTCTGCTATCACAGTGAGGTACAACTTTGACCAACTCTGGAACACAGCTTCTGTGTGCTCTCAGGAAACACTTCCCAGAAGATTTTACCTCAGTGATGCTGGTCTCTTTTTAATCACTAATTTCTCAGCTCCAACTAACCTTGATTATCTCAGTAAAACAAAGGTTTTACTTTAATGGTTTTGGTCTCTTGTTAATCACAGCTGATACTTCAGCTCCAGCTGACAATAGATTCATCATACAAACGGTCTGGTAGATTCTTTGCTTCCCTATGAAACTTCACAAGCCAGACCTCCATTCTCTGCCCTGCTCTCAACATTCTTATCTTCCAAGCTCTGACAAAACATCCCACAGAGCAATCAACTGCTCTTCTAGCCCAAAGTTCCAAAATCTTTCCACAATCCTCTCCAAAATATGGTCAGGTCTGTCATACACCAATAGTCCACTACGCTGGCACCAACTTGTCTTTGTTAGGGCTACTACTGCTGTGATGAAACACCATGATCAAAAAGCAAGTTGGGGAGGAAGGGGTTATTTATTTATTTTATACTTTAATAACACTGTTCATCATGGAAGGAAGTCAGGATGGGAATTCAAACAGGGCAGGAACCTGGAGGTAAGATCTGATGCAGAGATCATGGAGGGGTGCTGCTTACTGACTTGGTCTCCATGGTTTGTTCAGCCTGCATTTTTATAGAACCTAGGACCACCATTCCAAGGGTGGCACCACCTATTAATCACTAACTGAGAAATGCCCCATAGGCCTGCCTGTAGCCTGATCTTACGGAGGCAATCTCAGGAAGCGAAGCTGAGCTGCAAAGAAAACTCTCAGACAAAATGCTGCCTGGAAGAGGTGTAGACCAACTGAGGCACCTGGAAAGGACACTCTCCAAATTTTCGAGCTGCCTGCAGGCTTGGCAGTGTGCCCTAGGCTCCCAGCTTTTGCCAGCTGTCACCCACGCTGGGGTGAACTTTAGTGATGCGTTGTCTTTGAGTCATTTCTGTTCCTGTAAGCAACCCTGCACCCATATTCCTGTAAGTAACCCTAATAAGACTCATTGTTCACCAACGTATACTTTGGTGGTATTTGTACTTTGGTCTGTCATGGAATCTCTATCTGAGGTAAGTGTGTTTCATCTACCCAGGGAAAATTTTGTCACACAACACCGTCTATTGAAAGTGAGATTCTGGTCTTTTCTGCCTCCTGTCTCTTTACACTGCCTCAGAAATGTAACAGTACTTACTTTATTTAATCTGATAAAGCTAAAAGACCAGAAGGTAGAACTGTGGAAATAGCTGTGGAAAGTGAGTGCCTCTAAGTGACAGAATAGATTCTGAAAGAACTGAGAATTTTTTTTAATGATAAGCTTTAAAAATAACATTTGACCTTTGTTTTAGTCACTGTTCTATTGCTGTGAAGAGAAACCATGCCCAAAGCACCTTTTATAAAAGAAAATATTTAATTGGAGGATTGCTTATAGTTTCAGAGGTTTAGTCCATTATCATCATAGCAGGAAGCATGGTTGAATGTAGACAGGTGCTGGAGTGGTAGCTGAGAGCTTTACATCCTGATCTGCAGGCAGAGAGAGAGAAAGAGAGAGAGAGAGAGAGAGAGAGAGAGAGAGAGAGAGAGAGCATATACACACACACACAGAGGCAGAGACAGAGACAGACAGAGACACAGAAAGAGACAGATACAGAGAAAGAGAGAGAGACACAGAGACAGACAGACACAGAGACACAGAGACAGACAGACATACACATACACACACACAGAGACAGACAGAGACACATAGAGACAGACACACAGAGACAGACGGACAGACAGACACAGAGAGAGAGAGAGAGAGAGAGAGAGAGAGAAAGAGAGAAAGAGAGACAGACAGACAGATGGACGGACAGACTCTGGGGCTTGGTGTGGGTTTTTGAAACCTCAATGCCCTCCCTGAGTGACACACTTCTTCCAACAAGGCCATGCTTTCTAATCCTTTTAATCCTTTCACATAGTGCTACTCCCTGGTGATTAAGCACTCAAATATATGAGTCTACGGGAGCCATTCTTATTCAAACAGCCATATTCCACTTCCTGGCCCTCATAGGCTTGTAGCCATATCATAATGCAAAACTGCCTTCAGTCTCACTTCAAAAGTTCCCATAATCTATCACAGTTTTAATACTGCCTAAAAGTCCAAAGTTTGCCAGACAGTGGTGGTGCACGTCTTTAATTCCAGCACTCAGAAGGCAGAGGCAGTTGAATCTCTGAGTTGAAGCCTGGCCTGGTCTACAGAGTGAGTTCCAGGATAGCCAGGACTACACAAAGAAATCCTGTCTCGACAAAAACAACAACAAAAGTCCAAAATGCAAACTCTCTTCTGAGACTCACAGTTAAACAACCTCTTAACTGTACCCTCCCCATAAAATCAAAAGAAAAATGTAGATCACATACTTCTAACATAATGACACAGAATAGCTATTACTATTCCAAAAGATAGGAAAGGGAGCACAGTGAGGAAATATTGACCCAAAGCAAGACCGAAAACCACTGGGCAAATTCCAAACTCTGCATCTCCACGTCTAATGTCAAAACGCCTTCAGATCTCCAACTCCTTTCGGCTTTGTTGACTGCAGCTCACTTCTTTCTCTTGGGTTGGTTCCATGCCCTGTTAGCAGCTCTCCTTGGCAGATTTCCAATGACTCTGTCATGGCCAACAGCTTGGGGTCTCCAATAAAATTTAGGCTTCACTTTTACAGCTTCACACAGTGACCTCTCTGGGTTTCCATGCAGGAGCACTCTTGATACATGTGTGGCCTCAGTGGCTTTCCCCTCTTTTGTATCATTTTCCAGACCCATGTGACCCAAGGGCTGACAAGTTCTGCTGCTGGATGGGTCAGAAACTTGGCCCCCTCCCTGAGTTACACTTGCATCAGCTTTCTGCTTTTGATGGTTCCCTTCACTGCTTAAGCCTTTAAAAAAATTATTTTTGGTACAAATTGGAAGTATATTGGGTGGGGTCTTGCCACAACTTTTACTTCATTTAGCATCAAGCTTTTCTTTAAACTTTTTATCTCCTTGAGCATTGAACTTGGTTCCAACAGTACATTTCTGTGGCACTCTTCCCCCCCAACTGTATATTTTATATTTTTTCTTCCTTAGCTTGCTCCTTTTCATTGTAGATCAGTATAAGAGTGACCATTAATAACCAAGTGACACATTATTACTAGGCTGTCTTGAAATTTCCTTTGCCAATGCCACTAATTCAAAAGTCTTCAGTTTAGTCTCAGGTAGATTTTTAGAACAAGGGCAAAAAGCAGTCACATTCTTTGCCAAATTATCACAAGAATGGTCTCTAAGCCACTTGCTAATATGCTTCCCCTCTGAATTTCTTGAGAGCGTGGCCCCCATAGTTCAAATTGCCCTCATCTCTGTCTTCCATGCTCCTAAAAGTATGACTCAGTAAACCCTGATTAAAGCATTCAACTACTTTCCTAATCCAAAGTCCCAAAGTACACATTTCACCAACAAGCAGCATGGGCAGGCCTGTCACAGCAATACTCCACTATCCTGGTACCAGCTTCTTAGTCAGGGTTCTGTGGCTGTGAAGAGACACCATGATCAAGGCAACTCTTATAAAACAATTGGTGCTTGCTTCAGTTTCAGAGGTGAGTTCATTATTATAGTGGGAACATGCAGTCTGGTGCTGGAGTGGTAGTGGTAGTGAGAACTACCTCCTGATTCATAGACACAGAGAGAGAGAGAGAGAAAGGGTGTTGCGCTCTGGTTTTGGCATGGGCTTTTGAAACCTCAAACCTGCCTCGGGTGACACACTTCCTCCAGTAAGGCCACACCTCCAGATCCTCCTAATCCTTTCAAATGGTTCCATTCACTGGTAATATATGAACCTATGTGGCCATTCTTATTCAAACCACTGCAATAAACGCTGGACACATTCATGCAGTGGGATAAAGGTCACAGCCGGGCTGTCTCAATAGGGGCTCTTTGTGATCCTCATTCTATCCTCATTCTATGTTGTCCTCATGATGGTTCTCAGAACTCCTTCATTGTCCAATAAGGACTTGGGAAGTCCACAACCTTCTCCTGCCTTTGCTCTCACAGCCTAATGCACATATCCACAGTGCAGAGATTTGTGTTCCAATGTAGATTCAGCAGGAGTCTATAGAAAATTTATTGGGCTAGGAGATGTCTCAAGCCTGAGTTTACTTTCTAGAAGTCACTTAAAACGTAGGATGTAGAGGCAGACATCTGTAACCCTAACACTCCTGTGGTGATATGGGAGGCACAGACAGAAGAATCAGCCAGAGCCTGGCACACATTGTCAGAGGAAACAACAGAAACCCTTTCCTCAAATCACAGTGAAAGGAGAGAACTGACTCCTGGAAGTTGTCCTTTGACCTCCATATGACTTGTTTATTTACATTTTCACCCACTTGTGTACACACATACAGGATAAATGAGTAGGTCTTTTTTAAAAGAGTTAGGCATAAGGCTTCTGTCTTAGTTACTTTCTATTCCTATGATAAAACACTATGACCAAAAGCAACTTGGAGAGGAAAGGGTTTATTTTATCGTATACTCCCAGATAACAGTCTCTCACCAAGGGAAACCAGAGCAGAAACTCAAGGCAGGAACTGGAGAGGAAGAGGCCAGGGAGAAGCACTGCTTACAATATTGTTTCTCCAGGCTTTCTGAGACTGCTTCCATATTGCACTTAGGACAGGCAGCCTATGGATGGCAACACCCACAGTGGACAGGGCCCTCCCATATCAATCAGCCATCAAGAAGATGTCCCATAGCTTGACCACAGATCAATCTAGTAGGGACATTTTTTCAATTGAGTTTTCTTCTTCTCAAATGACTCTAGTTTTGCCAAGTTGACACTAAACTAACCAACATAACATCCAACTAAGGTCTTGTGTATAACAGGGAAATGAGATATTTAAGTTCTAAAGACCCCTATAATGTAGTGTATGTAGCATACATCTGCTTCTCTGATAGACTGAAAAAGAATGGAGATACAGACTTGTGAACAGAGGTGGAGTTGGGTACATGGGACTGGAGAAAGACTTTCCTGGGTTGTCTATGTAGAAGAATCAGTGCTGGTCTCACTAACTCTATAAAGATAAGTAGAAACTTCCAATCTATCAAGGGAATGCTGTGCATGTCTGTGAGTATAAATGCTGGTTAGTAGACCCCCATTGCAGGGCAGTGGACATAGCTCAGGGGTAGAACATCCAACTTTGGTCATTGAGTTTTCCAGTTCAAGTCCAGATGACTCCTGCCCTGTGTTTTTCCTCCCTCTTTACTATAGAAGCTACTGTTTACATTCAATTCTATTTTTTTTTCATTTATCCCAGTTATAGTCTTTTTGTAGTAGACCTGGGAGCTATAGGCTAGCCCTTGTACACATGTCATTTGGATGGATGGCTGCCTCTCTCTCTTCCTGTAGGCTGAATGCCCCTCCCATTCTTAATATTGGACTGCCCTCTTGTCACAAAGCAATAAGCAGTTGAGGGGAGACTTAGGAAGAACAGAGTGGGGAGATGGGAAACAAACCTCCAAACCATGCCATGGTCAGGGTGAGTGTTGGCAGAGACAAAGTCCCAGGCCTAGTTCAGAGTTCCACAGGAGAGGAAGGAAGGAAGGAAGGAAGGGAGGGAGGGAGGGAGGGAGAGAGGGAGGAAGGAAGAGAAGGAGGGAGGGAGGAAGGTGTGGCCCTCTGCTCAGAGAAACTGATATGTCCATGTATCAGCACTGTGTTTTGTCATGGATGAGAATTAAGCAGGTTGGAACTGTCATGGATGTACACTATGGACCTTCTAAGTGCTGTGATCCCAGAATGGTACACAGCAGGTCCTAGAATGAAAGCATTAGGAACTATAATTTCATATTTTAAAGTGAGCACTTGAAGGTTTACTGATTTTTATTTCAACTGTAACCACTTTTTAGGGATTGTTCTTTGTCAGAATCACAGTGGTTTCATGGAATGAGTTCTGTGGCTTCTAAGTATTTATATAAAAATGAGAGGGGCTAGCAAGATGGCTCAGGGGATGAAGGTGCTTGTGTCCAGTCTGACAACCCGAGTGGCATTGCTAGGTCCTGCTAGGTGGCAGGAGAGAGAACTGACTCCTTAGAATTGACCTCACTTGATTATACTTACTAAAATTTCAGCCTCACCCCCCAACACACGCTAATGAATTAATGGCACTCAATAATACTAGTCTTCAAACTAAATAATAAAGTAGAAAAGAAAGGAAAGAAACACGTAAGAATCAAAAATTAAAATAAACAAGAGGGTCTCAATCTGGCAGAGTTCAGTCTGCATAGCAGTAGTACATTCCTTTAATACCTACACTCGGGAGGCAGAGGCAAGGCAGAATCAGAGGCCAGCCTGGTCTACATAATGAGTTCCAGGACAGCCAAGGCCACACATTGAGACTGTCTCAAAAAACAAACTACAGCTCAGCCAGATGCCTTCAAAACAGTACAGAGAAAGCCTGGGATGGAGCTCGGTGCAACAGTTCAGTTGGTAGAGCAGTTGCCTTACAAGCACAAGGACCTGGGTTTGATTTCCCAGAGTCGAGCTCGCTTTGTTGAGGCAGGTCCCTAGCAATCTATGTGCGGAGTCCTCACCTGCTCGGAGGTGGGATGGGCCACAACCAGCCTCAGACGAGAGCACAGTGACTTTCTGAGAACGTTATAAGTAGATGATGGTGGTACCAGGCCGGCGCTGGAAATGGACAGGTATAGGATGAAACCCAAGAATGTGGGAAGGTCCAAGGAAACTCAGAGTACTTTCTCTTTGATAATTTATTCCCTCCCAGAAGACTAAATTATGAAATGAACATATCTGTGATTCCATTGTCTTCATAAGAAAGGCAGCAGGGAACTGGGTCACTTGGTTCTGACTGTGTGTTTATGCACCATGTGCCTGTGGAGCTTGGATCCCTAGGGAAAGGACATTTGTGAGCTGCTGTTGGTGGGTGCTGAGAACACACACATGCTCTTAACCGCGGAAACACACGTGTTCCCCCATCCTTTCACATCTTACCGAGTATGGGTGTTTAGCCTGCTTGTATGTTTGCGTACCACCTGTGTTTGCAGAGTGTGGGACCCCCAGTGACTGGAGTTACCGACGGTTGTGAGCCGGGAATCGAGCCATTTGTAAGAACAGCAAGCGCTCTTAACCATTTAGCCAACTCTCCAGATCCTTGCTCACACCGAATAGCCAACATTCTGGATGATCTTCTTTGAAGTTTTATTCTTTTCTTGAGAAAATAGTCTTAGTTATCCTCTCTCACCGTGCTTCCTCTTATAACTGGCCTTTTCCTGGACAGAAAATCTTTGTCTTTCCTGTACCATGCTGCTTTGTGGGGTTGGTGCTTGGCACATTTCTTGAAGAAAGTCTCACAAATTTTAGGACTCATTCACTATGTTTGCAGGAGTGCACCATCGGCACAGAATGTCAAAGAGGACTTGGGGAAGGGGGGGAGTTCTCAGTGTGGCATTTCTTGATTACTTCAGACTAGAATATTGAAGTGGATTCAAAGTCATATTAAAGCTATGAAGAACTAAAAAATGACCCTGAAACTCAAAGCCATCTCTGCCAGGTTCTAAGGTCCCATGACTGTACTCATTCCTGGTTTCCTAGAAAGTCCCATCTCCTGCAGGATTTTAAAAGTCAAACATTTCTCCGTGTAGCTGTGAGTTAATTTAAACAATAATTCAAATCCATCATGGTACACGGCACTAGAGCGATTCCTTCATGAAATAAGCTGATAAAAATGAATTACTAGAGAGAAGCCTGGTATCTCACATTAGAAGTGTGCATGAGTGAAACAGCAAGTCACTCATTTGACATGGGGGGGGGCGTGATTACCCTTATAAGTCACTAGGGTGTATGTACTGAAGAGCATGCTGCTCTACAGAGAAGGCAGGGCTGGGGACAGGGCTCAGTGGGTAAAATTCCTGCTCTCAAGCATGAGGACAGGAGTTCAGAGCCCCAGGAGAGCACCAGAGGTGGGGCAGAGATGCATGGATATCTTGAAGCATCCCCTGGTTTCTCACCTAGAGGCATCAGTCTCTCAGAACAAGAGAGCAGTGGTAGAGGAAGAGCCCTTGGCACCCAACATGTACACGTACCACACACATACACACAGAGAAGCCGTGCATTCAATAGGAACTTCATAATTTACTATAAACCTATGGGCACATCCAGATTATATTTTTAAAAAATATTTTGAGCATTTAATATAGTACTTATAGTAGTTACAGGATAGGTACAAGAAATTTGTAAATGGGGTGAGATACAGCTCAGGAGTTAAGAGCATGGGGCCGTTCAGAGGACCCAGGTTTGGTTCCCATCATGGGTAACAACTGTAACTCCAGCCCCAGAGGATAGGATACCCTATTCTGGCCTCTGGGAGCATTGCACATATGTGCAGGCAAAACACTCGTGCATATTATATAAAAACAAATAAATCTTCATTAGTTTCATTTTACTCACTTTCCTTGTGAGGTCAACTGATTGTGGTATCTTTCTATTTTCAATTTGAAGTGATCTGGACTCTTTTCCATGAGTTTTTATTTTATTTTGTCTTTTTTTTGTTTTTTTGTTTTTTTCGAGACAGGGTTTCTCTGTGTAGCCCTGGCTGTCCTGGAACTCCCTCTGTAGACCAGGCTGGCCTCGAACTCAGAAATCCACCTGCTTTGTCTTAAGACATAAAAGGTCTTGGTTTTGCATTGTATTTAAAAGAGGTGTTTTTGTTCTTAACATTTTTATTCATTTTGGTTCTTCTTTTCTTTAAGCAACTGTATTAGTTATTCCCATTTGGAACGGCCTGCAGCTGTGCATGTCAGGGCTCATGTGCTTGCCTTCCACTCCGTCAGTGAGTGGATGGTGGGTACGTGCATATCTGCAGTGCACTTTTAGAGAACAACACGATGCACTTTGTTCATTGGCTTCCTTGGCACTCAAATGAAAAGAAAACATATTGCCCACTCATTTGCATATACCAATTCCTTAGGCATAGGTATTGTAATACAACTGAAAAGGTATTTGTTAGGTACTCACCAAATGATTGGTGGCATGGCTCAGAGTAGGGCATTTGACTGCAGATCAAGAGGTCCCTGGTTCAAATTCAGCACTGCTCCCTCTGGAAGTTTAGTGCCCTATATGGACTTTGCCATCTGCCAGGTTGAGTAGTAGTAATAGAGAGTGTATGTGTGTGGGGAGAAATAGAGAGGCAGACTCAATTTGATAGAAAAAAACCTCATCTAATCTAATCTCCTGAGCTGGGGCAATGGAAAGCTCCGGAACTACAAATGTGGTTCTAGAACATGATCAAGTTACCAAGCATTATATAGACTCAGGCAAACATTCTGTTCTAGTCTTTTATTTCAGGAATACAATATGGAAGTGTACATTGAAAGGTCGCTCAGTATGTGGACTTAGTATCTCAGAGTGTGATGATGTGTGTGGATTATGTCGTTCCCCTTAGACTTGGTGATTTGTGAGGTCCGAGCTGGGGCCCGAGAAGCTTAGCTTGCAATCACACCCTTCCTTCTTCTCATTCTCCCATATCATAGAGGCATCAGATAACCTCCAGGAGTGACAATTTAGCTCCTAGTTGTTCAATAGATTCATCACTCAGGGTTATGGTTCTGA
Source organism: Uromys caudimaculatus (assembly GCA_028551405.1). Classification (NCBI taxonomy): domain Eukaryota; kingdom Metazoa; phylum Chordata; class Mammalia; order Rodentia; family Muridae; genus Uromys; species Uromys caudimaculatus. Next base: position 88,943,397 of record CM052700.1, read on the forward strand.
CATTTATACCACTTGTAAGAGTACAGGGAGGGGGTTGGAGATGGCTCAGCAGTTAACAGCACTGACTGCTCCTCCAGAGGTCCTGAGTTCAATTCCCAGCATGGTGGTGCACAACCATCTCCTAATGGGGTCCGATGAGGCCCTCCTCTGGTGTGTCTGAAGACAGTGACAGTGTACTCACATACATAAAATAAATAAATCTTAAAAAAAAAAAAAAAGCTCAGGGAGACAGAACACACACACTAAGTTAAACAGCAACACTACTCCTCCCAGAAAAGGAGCAAGGGACAACAGAAGTCCAGCATTTGTGGTGAGATCCCCAGTGGCAGAGGGAAGCTGGAATCTCCTTTGTGTACAGCTTATGTACAGCTCAGGTTTCTGTTACTGTGAACAAATTCCTGAGATAGAAAATGGAAAGAAAGAAATGTTTATTTTGGCTTAGGTCTCAAGGCCTCATTCCATGTCCATGCGCCTGTGCTGTTCTTGGGCTATGCTGAGGTGGGTTATCACGAGAGAGATCATGTGATGAAGCAAAGCTACTCACTTCACAGTGTCTGGGATGGCTTCTAGAGAGGAGGGCTCTGCCAGGGTCAGCTTCTATTCTGACTTAGGTGGTTTCCAAAGAGTCTCCCAGACAATTCCACTCTGAGTTATCCTCTCCACGGACTCTCTGGACCATCTTAGTGCTATACAGAGGATCTCCCATTAGGCAGGGCAGGCCATCCATTTAGTGGAATGACCCAGAGTTTGATATAAGTGTCTTCCTTGAAACTGAGACTTTGTGAATGTGATGGTTAATTTCAATGACCAAGTCAACTGGATTTAGAGTCACCAAGAAGGCACATCTCTGGGTGTGTCTTAAGGTGTCTGAGAGATTTAACAAAGGACAGAAGATTCATCCAAAATGTGAACAGACAAGGCAGTTGTAAACATGAGGCATCCTAGTTACTGCTCTGGTGCTGGGAAAACAACTTAGGAGAGGCCAGGGTTTATTTGGCTCGCATTGCTAAGTAACAAGTCCATCAAGGCAAGGCTATGGCAAGAACTCAGGAAGGAACTTAAAGCAGAAACCATGGAAGAACACTGCTTGTGGGTTTGCTTGCAGACCCATGTTTAGCTTCCTTTCTTTTTCTTTTCTTTTTAAAATTTATTCTTCTCTTGTATATTACAACCTGACTGCAGTTTCCCCTCCCTCCTCTCTTCCAAGTCCCTTCCCTCCGTCTCTCCTCTCTGTTTCCCATCTGTACTGGCTGGTTTTGTGTGTCAACTTGACACAAGCTGGAGTTATCACAGAGAAAGGAGTTTCAGATGAGGAAATGTCTCCATGAGAGCCAGCTGTAAGACATTTTCTCAATTAGTGATCAAGGGGGGAGGGCCCCTTGTGGGTGGTACCATCTGTGGGCTGGTAGTCCTGGGCTCTATAAGAGAGCAAGCTGAGCAAGCCAGGGGAAGCAAGCCAGTAAGTTACATTCCTCCATGGCCTCTGCATCAGCTCTTGCTTCCTGACCTGCCTGAGTTTCAGTCCTGACTTCCTTTGGTGATAAACAGCAGCATGGAAGTGTAAGCTCAATAAACCCTTTTCTCCCCAACTTGCTTCTTGGTCATGATGTTTGTGCAGAAATAGAAACCATGACTAAGGCACCATCCAAAAAAAGAGAAGGCCTCCTATCAACCAAACATGGTATAACAAGACTAGGCATACAACAAGAGTAGGCACAAATCTTTATATCAAGGTTGGATGAGGCAACTCAGTAGGAAGAAAAGGGTCCCAAAACCAGGCCAAAGTATTAGAGACAGCCCCAGAGAACACCAAGCTATACAACCATACCATACATGCAGAGGGCCTAGGTCAGACCTCTACAGGCTCTGTGATTGTGGGTTCAGTCTCTGTGTGCCACTATGAGCCATGCTTAGTTCTGTTCTGGTGGGATCTTAATCCCTCTGAGTCCTATGATCCTTCCTCTCTGTCGTCTGCAGTCTCACCTTAGCTCCCTATCTTATACAGGCCAGGACCACCTGCCTAGGGAATGGTACTGCCCTTCCTATGTCAATTAATAATCAGGGAGTTCCTTCCCTACATTATATTATTGAAAAGAAATAAAAACAACTAATGAAAATCACAGGAAGGTATATATGATGAAGGCTAATCTGGTACAGGCCAATTCCACAACTGAAGCTTCCTCTCAGACGGCACCAGGTTATGTCAAGTTGACAATTAAAGCTAAGCAGAACACGAGGCTATGGCTAACTCCAAGAAAACAAAGTCCTACCAGATTTCTTAGTTTTACTTAGCATGGTGTACATGTGTTGCGGGAAATATTAAAAAATGGACCAGCATGTTCTGTGCTTGTGCTGGCAACCCTCTGCTCCAGCGTCTAGGCTGGCCATGCACTGGGGGGCAATGGCTGACCTGTTTTATCTCGTGGAGACTCTAACTTAGAACTCCACGATCTCTCCACCCAGCTTGCTAGGTTCCCACTGGCAGGTTGATACCACGCCAGCCCCATGCTTCAATACCCCCACAGCCTCTGTGGTGCCTGTCAGGCAAACCCAAGCGTTGCCACTGTACCTTTCTCTCTGGAATCCAGCGGAGTTGCTGTAAGAAGAAAAACACCACACAAACTTAGTTCAGAAACAATGTTAACTCAATCTCTGGGCGCAACAACTACAACCTAATCTTGTTACCCTTATTAAAATACGATTCCTCTGGTGGTGAATCCTTGCGGATTCACCATGATACCAGGAAACTCTAGTAGCTACATCTCGCCCTAACGCTATTCCCATTTCAAAGCTCCTCCAACTCTCTCCTGCTTCTCTCTTCCTCCATCCAACCCGGAAGTCCTGCCTACTCACCCAGTGCTTGGTTCCCTTATTCATTCTAGGAGGTTCACAGGAAGCCACCTGAGTATGTGACTCATTCCTCATTCCGGACAACCCCTCCCGGGAGAGCTATGAGTACTCTTAACCAATCACAATAAAGACAAAGAAAATTCAACTTAAAGTTGAGATGTAAATGAATATATTTAAAAACCAAGAATAGATGGGTATACATGAATTCCAACTCTTACATACAGAAGCGTGTTAGTGAGTTCTAAGCCTGCTTGTTTTAGATAAAGCATATCACACTGATTTTATTTATTTTCTTTCATAAGGCTAAAATTATAGAAGAAACAACCCAAACTATGGAAGGTGGCTGTGTGTAGGTGACAGGAGAGATACACAGAGAATTGAGAAGGGTTTTTTTTTTTTAAATGATTAAATTTTAAAAGGAATACTTTTACCCTTGAAAAATAATTATCCCTCTAGTTTGATATACAGTGGACACATTTGTGTAGTGGGGATAAAGTTCACAGTAGAGCTGTCTCTGAAGACCCCTCTATGGTCTTTGTTCTATGCTGTCTTCATGGTAGTTCTCTGAATGTCTTCATTGTCCAATCAGGACAGGGAATGTACAGACCCTCAGGCTGGAGAGACGTGTTTAGATGTAGGTACTGAAGAAGTCTCATTAGGCATGGTACCTTCCAACTGAGGTTTTTGAGATGTATAACATGAGGAAACCCTCAGTGACTGTGGTATTTTATATGTAGTATATAAGTAAAAATTTCTTATCTATTATGGGAATACTATGCATGTCTGCGAGTATGAAGGGTGGTTAGTTCACCCTCATAGTAGGGCAGTGAGATGTAGCTCGGGAGTAGAGCATTTGGCTATGGTTATTGAGCTTCCAGGTTCAAGCCAAAGTGTCCCCTGCCTGCTGGTTTTGTTTGGTTTTTGGGTTTTTGTTTAATTACTTCCTTTTTACTCATATGAGTTATTGCTCATATTCAGTTCTACTTTTCTTTCATTTATTCTCATTATGGTCCTTGGTAGAGTTGGAAGCTACAGGCCAGCCTTCAGACACATGTCATGTAGATAGGTAACTGTCTCCTATCTCTTTCTGTAGTTTGAATGTCCCTCCTATTCTTAGCATCTGGCTCTGTATATTTATAATTTCTCTGAGTCTATTGAACGCTCAGAGTATGTAGGTTTGTGGCTGACAGTTCTTTAGGTCGGAGAAAATAGCTATGCCCAGAGACAACTTCCCAGGAGCAGAGAGTAGCTAACCTAAGGCATTTCCACTCTCTTCTTGCCATACACAGCAGTTTGGATGTTGGTAGTCAGACTTAGGGAGGCAATCAGCAAACCAGGTTTTCTGTCTAGGGTAGGTGTCTCCATGTGAGTTGCTTTCTCCTGTGTCAGGGTCACTGCATTTCTTTCAACCTCAGTGGCTAGGAGCCTGGCTCAGCTGCTCTCCCAGGGCAGGGAGGGCGTCTGGAGTGTTACTCTTACCAGTGCTAACTAAGGCACTGAAAACATCTAAGTGATAGCCCATTCTGTCATTATGGAAGGACGGGATGCATGTCTGGAAGCTAAAGTAGGAGACAGTTGGTCAGCTCATGAGCTAACCCAGGACAGCAGTGTGAAATGAACTTGGGGGCTACAGGTTGTATCTTTCCTTTTCCTTGACTGAAGGGCCCAGTCAAGGACAGGCCTGGGAAGGTTCAGAGCTGAGGGATACCATCTTGCTAGTCATATCTAGCAGCTTCTAGGAAGCATGCCTGAAGGGGTCTTAGTATTACCACACAAAAGAAAATTGAGCTAAGAAACCCATCCACAGGGGTAACAGCATAGGGTTAGGGCATTTGACTGGAGGTCACAGGTCTGTGTGTCCCAATCCAGTTATAATCTGTACATATTGTTTTTGTCTATAACCTTGGTATTCGAACCTACCTTTCTTTCCCTACCAGGTGCTGGGTTATAGATTCTGCCTGGAAGAAAGGAGGTACTCAGGTATGGATGTCCACTGAGAGCAGCTTTAAACAATTTTTTTCTTTTTTTTCTTAAGATTTATTTATTTGTTTTTTAATTTAATACTTTATTTACATTTCAAATGTCTTCGCCTTTCCAGGTCTCCCTTTGGAACCCCCCTATCCCATTCCCCCTCCCCTGCCTCTATGAGGGTATTCCCTCACCCACCCACCCACCCACTCCCATCTTCCCTCCCTGGCATTCCCCTACACTGGGGCACTTAACAGTCTCAGACCCAAGGGCCTCTCCTCCCCCTGATGGCCAACAAGGCCCTCCTCTGCCACATATGTGGCCAGTGCCATGGGTCCCTCCATGTGTATTCTTTGGTTGGTGGTCCAGCCTCCAGGAGGACCGGGGGACCTGACCAGTTGACACTGCTGCTCCCTCCCCATGGGGCTGCAAACTCCCTCAGCTCCTTCAGTCCCTTCTCCAACTCCTCCATCTGGGACCTCACACTCAGTCCAACAGTTGCTGTGAATTGAATCATGGGTGTTCCGAACTTTTGGGCTAATATACATCTGCTTATCAGTGAGTACATACCATGTTCGTTCTTTTGTGACTGAGTTAACTCACTCAGGATAATTTGCCTGCAAATTTCATGAAGTCATTGTTTTTAATAGCTGAGTAGTATTAAACTATTTTTTTTGTATGTGGACTTCTGTTTCCCTGGCCTTGAGTATTTGTCTTCGTATGTGAAAGTATTCATGGAGAGACAAGGAGCAGATACTTCTACAGAGAAGTACTTGTGTCAGATAAAGTGACACAAGTGTCTCACAGATCTCTTTAATCTCCCTTGGAAAGCAGGCAGGGCCAGGTTCTTCAAAGCCTGTATGTGAAGTACCAAGTTTGCCAATGAACCCATGGATTGCATACGAGGTCTGAAAACTCACCATTTTAATTTAGATAACTGGACATCTAGAAGGCTAGCGTGATCACTTCATGAGAAGAGAGAACACTTGAAGAGGAGAAGGTTGGGGGAAGAGTAGCTCTGTGGTTTGGGAAATGCTTAACTAGAAATGCTCAATAAACATTCAAGATGAAACGTTGCACTGACATGAGAACATTGACTCAGGAGCGAGGTCAGGCTGGGGCTTTTGTCTCATCTGTGGTGTTGTAATGGTGGGCTCTGTGATTGTGACTTTGCAACAAACAGAGGTGTATGTCTCACAGATCTAGAGTCTGGGAAGTCTGAGGTAGAAGGGCTAAGTCTGCTGAGGGCCTTCTTGCTGTGTCACAGAGTTTGTGCCTGTTCCTTTCAGTTCTGTGTCCGAGGGTTCATTTGGGTAATTCTCTTTGGTGAACATTTCTATAGGATTGATGGATATTTTTGTGAGGGGCAGGGACTGCCTTGAGTTTTCATATTTATATTTTTATTATGAGATCTGGGCATGTGAACTTCTTTTGTTAGTTCTGTGTGTGATATGGTCAGAGCAGGTAGGGGCAGATCCCAGGATGTGTGGGCCAGGTTGAGCCCATAGGATGGGTACAGCTTAGATAGAGTGAAGTCAGGGGACTGTTGTGTAGGAAGTGTGTCCTGGTCCGAGCCTGGAGTTTGGTGAGGTATGTGGAGGGGAGGATCCTGGAGGAAAGGACAGGAATGCTGTATTGACTATTCTTGGATGTCAGCTTCACTACATCTTGAATTAACTAAAAACCAAGTAGCTTGGTACACATGTGAAGTTTTTTCTTTTCTTTATTTTTATCTTATGAACATCCGTTGATGCTTTGCATGGATGTCTGTCTGTGTGAGGGTGCTGGATTCCTTGGAACTGGAGTTACAGATAATTGTAAACTTCCATGTAGGTGCTGGAAATTGAACTCAGGTCCTTTGGAAAAGCAGCCAATATTCTTAACCCCTGAGCCATCTCTCTAGCCTCAAGAGTTTCTCTTAAATAAATCATATGAAGGAGAAGACCCACTCTTAATCTGGATCTTTTGAGGTGAGGTCTACCTTTAATCTGGGCCACATCTTCTACAGACCTGCCCATCACGTGGGTGGATGGCTGCTGCCCATCTTTTTTTACACACTCAATGTCCCTCCCATCTTTATTATCTGTCTTCTATCTTCCTGAATATATCTGTTTTCTCTGATTCTATTAGGGTCTTAAAAAGAAGGAAGGACTATGAGAGAGAATTCTGGGATTTTCCAGGCACATCAGTTATAGAGGGACCTTGAAATCAGCTCAAGACATGCCAAGACCAAGTTCTTAGATTTATTTGCCTCAGAGGGACAGAGGGCAGGGGATAAGGAGCCAAGTCAGGAGACAGAGGACAAGGGAGAAGGGGAAGAGAATAAGGGAGGGGGAGCAGGGATATTTGTCCAGGAACCAAAAATTGTCCCTTGATAGAGGGCAGACAGACAAGGCCCATGGGCAAATGATGGTTTACAAAGGTAAGATGGGGGCTGGTGAGATTGCTCAGAGGTTAAGAGCACTGGCTGTTCTTCCAGAGGTCCTAAGTTCAATTCTCAGCAACCACAGGGTGTCTCACAACCATCTATAAGGGGATCTGATGCCCTCTTCTGGCCTGTGGATGTATATGCAGCAGAGCACATTCATTAGAAAAGTAAAAATAAATTATTTAATTTAAAAAATAGGTAAAATGGGAAAGCCCATGTTAGGATGAGCTATATAATTTTAATTGACGTGTTACTTAGGTGAACCAAAGGGGGCTTTTGATTGCTGGACTTCAATATTTTGATAGCTGGACCTTGGTGGTCGACCACAAGAGGAGGAAATAGACCTTGGTGGCTAGTTTAGAAATGTAATCTAATGGTTTTTAGAAAGGCAGAGGGAATCACGGAGAAGGACAAGGACTGTCAGAGTTGTACTCACTACACTTGAACTGACCAGAGTCTCTTCATTGCCAGTGTCCAAGGACAAGAAAGGAATGCCTATCTGGTAAACCAGTGGTCAGAACTTAGGGGACAAATCACAGGATCTGGCTGTCTATGTAGGGCGGACAATTTTTCCTTGTGAGCTTCTCTCCCCCTTCCAGAGACCACTGCTTCTTGCTTCACCCTCAGAGACTGGCAGAGCTGCTGTACCAGGCAGAGAGGGATCCTACATTTTTGCTGCTGACAGTGCTAACTAGGGTCTGTGACAGTTCTGGGGGAACAGCACATCTTTCTTCAGGGAAGGAAGAGAGGGGTGTCTGGGGGTTCAGGTGAAAGGCTAGCTCAGGAGCTAACCCAGGACAGCAGTGTCAAGTGGGCTCAGGGTCTGCAGACTGCTCCTCTCCTTTTCTTGGGTGGTAATGACCTGAAAAGCTGCAGAGTTGAGGAAGGCATCTCACCAGGCAGGTCTGGCAGCACTATAAAGTGGGTCTGAGAGCATCTGTAATTTAACTTTATAGTCAGTCATAATTTATCACCACTCAGATGAAGATTATTAACTGGGTATACTGGTACCAGTGGGGGTATAGCTCAGGGGTAGAGCATTTGACTGCAGATCAAGAGGTCCCTGGTTCAAATCCAGGTGCCCCCTTATTTATGTCTGTTACTGACTTACCATTTATCTTAGACAGGCCACCCATGATGTCAGAAGGTCTTCATTAGCTGAGGTCTCTAGAATCAGTGTTACTATGTCCTCATTTACTTCTGTGGACTACATTCTTAGCCACACTATAATCAAGGTACATTAATACAATGCACACAGATCTCTTATCTCTGCTGAGTCCTGCCTACCTTTTTTCTTTTTCTTTTTTTTTTTCTAAACCTCACCATCTGTATTCTTTCCCTCATCCTCACTGGGATAGTTAGTTTTAACTGTCAACTTGACACAATGTAGACTCACTTTGGAAATAAAGTCTCAATGAGGGTTACAGTGTCTAGATAAGGTTGGCCTATGGGCATGTCTGGAGGGGATTGTCTTGAGGACTAAGGCAATGGATGAATGAAGACCCAGCACTATTTCCTAGGCAGGGATCTTGGATTGTGTGAGTGTAGAAAATGAGCTTAGCACTGACAAGCATGCATGCATTCATTTTTCTCTGCTCTTAATCTTAGCTATGACATGACTAACTGCTTAAAGTTCCTGTTGCCTTGACTTCCCTGAAATAAGGGACTGTAACCTGAAATTGTGAGTTAATATTAACCCTGTACACCCTCACTTGCCTCCTCCCAGGGCATTTTATCACAGCAGCAGAAATGAAACTAGAACACCCCTAGGTACCCTCTTCAGTGAGCAATGGTCCAGGTGTGGTCCAGAGATGCCCACTGAGTGATGAACTTCATTCTGAGTTTCAAGACTCTGTTGGCAGGCTAAGATGGGGGGGGGCAGAGTCTGAGGCTGGGCTAGCATGGAGAAATGCTACCTGAAGTCAAAGACTTGTAGGAGGCAGAAGACATCAGCAGAGCTGAAAGGCTATTTCAGAGTAAAGCGATGACTGTGTGACCTATTAGTGACAGGCTGTTCTTGTCATACATTCTATGAGAAGGGTTTGACTTCCCATGAGAACTGACTGATTCATAAAGAGGATTCAGAGGCAATGCAGATAGCACTTTGCTATTGAAAAAAGTGAAACAGATCTCTCTCCATGGCAGGAGACATTGACTAAATCAGTTCAAGGAGAGTAGAGAGCCCAGAACCCAGAGCCTTGCCATCAGATACATCTTGGCAGTGTAGCTTGGATGCCCCTTATGAAGACAGATTTGACTGAAGTGATGCCTGGCAAATTCTCTTATATGGAAAAGAGCATCCCAGAAAAATGAAGCCTGTCTCACAGAAGCCCAGTGTGTCCAGATATGTGTCACTGCAGCTTCCCTTCATTTAAAAGCCTGTAATTGTCTTCTCTCTTTAGTGTTCTGCTTACCAGTAGCCTCCAACACTGTCCCTCCTAGGACCCTGTCAGTGTGCTTTGCAAACATCAGATATCAATCATAAGTGAGTGTCCCATCAATGTTTAATGATTTGTGTCTATTTCAGAAGTTCTTAATGAGTTGCTCCATAAACCTGACATTGTGGAGGGTATCCTGATTCTGAGGCTGTGGAGTTACTCTGAGAGTGTGCTTCAGTGGGTTCCTTTGTCCCACACTCCCCACTGTGCAGCACCAAACCCTGTTCTTCAGTCTTTTTTTTTTTAAATTTATGAGTATGGATATTTTGTCTTCTGGTATGTCTGTACAACATGTGTTTTCCTGGTGCCCAAGGAGACTTGAAAAGCATTTTAGAACTCTTGGAGCTGGACTTAGAGATTGTTGTGAGATGCCAAGTGGGTGCTAGGAACCAAACCTGTATCTTCTACAAAAGCAACACATAGTCTTAAGCATCAACCATTGCTCCAGGCTCCAGTCCTTCAGTCCTGTCTCACGTTTCCATCCTTCAGTCTTGTCTGTTTTCTTGGTGGGCAATTCTTTTACATTGGTTTCCTTTCTTCTTACTTTGTTCTTCAGCCTACAAATCCTCTGTTCAGGGTTTAAAGTCCACAGTGATGAGACTCTGTGACACTCAGACACCAGAATAAAGGCTGTGTCTACCTTGTCCTGGTCACTTGTGCCCTACCAGGTTCCCCTCATACCACATACAGTGTGTGTGTGAGAAGGACGCCCTAGTGGTTGGGATTCACCACACAGAGGGAGGAGCTCTGTCATCACTCATCCACTCAGTCACCAGGGTAAGATACATCCCAGCTGGTGTGTGTGTTCCTTCTATCTCTAATCCTTCAGGTGACCAAGTCTTCATCATATTTAGAAGGTGAAGTGAGGTCCCTAATCCTAGGCCACAGAAACTTCAGTAGAAAGAACCAGTTTCTGCATCTAGAACCCTGTAGAAGGAACCCAGCACAGCAAGTGGAGTGGGCAGCAGGCAATGTC
>CM052700.1:88963573-89256955 GCA_028551405.1 Uromys caudimaculatus
CCCCCCCCCAAGACAGGGTTTCTCTGTGTAGCCCTGGCTGTCCTGGAACTCACTCTGTAGACCAGGCTGGCCTCGAACTCAGAAATCCGCCTGCCTCTGCCTCCCAAGTGCTGGGATTAAAGGCGTGCGCCACCGCTGCCCGGCTCTTCTTTCCCCTGTTATTACAAAACAAAAATATGAATTGAAAAAATGTTAGGAAATGGCCCCAAATGGTTTGTGGTCTATTAGCATAAAGCTACCGACACTACATTAATATACACACTTCCAAACCTACCTAAACTTTGTTAGACATAACCTTATACATGAACATGATATGAACATGAATAATACACATGATAATACAATCCTGCTATGCACACATTTTAACGCCAAAATGGGACAGTTCCGGACTACTCTCATTATATCAACATTCTTCCATGCGTGCCTGGTACCCAGGTATCATAAGAGGGCTTTGGATCTGCGGAAACTATTCACAGCCTGTTGTGAGACGCTGGAAACTGAAACCCAGGCCACTGCAAGACTAGCAAGTGCTTTTAGCCGCTGAGCTAGACCTCCCGCTCCATCCAAAAAAATTTTAAACGATGACATTCTAATCCATTTTTCATGTCATTAAAATGTTTATTATAATACACATATTATAGAAAATCCCACATTTTTCGTGTCATTGAAATGTTTACTATAACATACATATATAATCCTACAGAGAGCCTACTGTGACTTATTTCTATTGTTGGAAATATTCCATTTCAAAGCAAAGATAGGCGTGTTACAGCTGTTCAGCTGCGGAAGTGACCGTGCCGGGGTTGCGCACTGCCTGCCGAGGCCGTACCTCCAAGTTTTATATCGCCAAACCAGGTGGACACTTGTGGTGAGCACTGGCGCCGCAGGGGGCGTGGCGACGTGCGGGGGCGTGGTCGGAGGTCTGGCCGAGGCGGGGCCTCGTGAGAAGGGCGGGGCCAGGCGCGGCGGCAGGCGGGTGCCGGCGCTGCCGTTCGCCGCTCGAGCTGCAGGTGGAGCTGTGCCGCCGCGCTGCCTCCAGGAAGCCTCACGGGCCTTCGTCGGCCTGGCCGCGGCGCCGGCTCCCAGGATGCAGTGTGGAGCGGCCGGGCGCTGACGGCGGCGGTGTGGCTGCGGGCGGAGCGGCAGCAGGCCGGTCTGCGAGGAGCGCGGCGGGGAAGGTAGCGGCGGGCCCGGGCGGCGCTGCCGGCGGAGAGGACCCGGCGGCTGGGCCTGCGTGGGGCCGCGCGCCGCGGCGTCGACTTCCTCCGCCCCGGGCAGGACAGCGCAGGGCCATGGCCGAGGCGGCTGCGGCTCCGGTAAGGGCGGCCCGCGCGCTTGGCCCGCGCGGCCTCGGGCCCCGGAAGGCCGGGGCCCAGCACACTGTGCCGCAGGCCCCAGGAGGGCTTCCGGGCCTGCGGGTCCTGTGGCTGCGGCGAGCGGCCGCGAGGTCCGCCGGGGCCTACCGGACCGGGTGGAGCCGAGCTCAGGGAACGGCCGTCCGCGCCCGGGAGGCCGACCCGCGCCAAGTTCCCGGTCTGCGCGTCCCCAGGCCGGGCTCCTTCCTCAGCGCCGGGCCGGTGCTTCCCTCCCCCAGCTCCCCCCAGCGGCCTGGTGGCACCTGGGAGGTGTCCGACATCGATTCCGTAGACAGTGAGCACCCACTATGTGTCCAACCCTCCCCGGGCGGCACGCGAGGACTGCTCGTATTTGTCCAGCCAGGCTGGCGCTGCACTCAGCCCGGTTTAGGCACAATTTTGTCTGCACTGCAAACCTGTAGGGTAGTAACTATTATGGTTATTATTTCGTACAAAAGAAAAGCTGAAGGTCCAACGAAGTTAACTTGCCAAGAATCTCATCGAGAAAAGTGTGGGAAGACAGTGCTTACAGTTAAATGACTCTAGTAAGGAAAGCAGTCCAGATACACAAGTAGCCATATGGTCAAATAGAAAGAGGTCGTAGCAACCTGGTGGAAACGAGGTTCAAATGCAGGTGCTTAGCAGACTCTGGTGCTCCTCCTGCCTGACCAGATAATCTGTGCTTCTGTGAGTTGTGTTAGCGAGGGTTTCTATGGCTTGGGCAAAGAGGCAAGGTCCAGACACAGAACAGTGCAAGACTGGTCCACAAGCCTGGAGATATGGTTTTGGATATGAGGCTGCAGAGTTGGAAGGCCTGGACTTCTTCATGTGGGTAGAAAAGAGTTGAAGGATTTGCCATTCTCTTAGACCAGTGGCTCCTCTCTAGCTCAGAGTTTTGGCTTCCCTGGCTGTTTGGCAGTTCACTATCCCACCTTCCCTTTAAGTTAGCAAGGTGCTAGGCTTCAGCAGAGCACAACCCCTGCTTCCAATTACACAGTTCAAAGACCCATGAACCCCATTTAAAAGAAAGAAAAAAAAAAAAAAAGACGTTAAACAAGAATGACATCAACAAGATAGATGTTTGTGCAGATGTCTTTTTGTGTAACACAGAGATTGCAGCAGCGGGAATGGGTGGCAAAGTACAAGGATACATCTGAAATAGACTCTTAGAGTCTGGGGTAACCCCAGTCAGGGTTGGTCCTAAAGAGTAAGAGACCAGAGGTGGCCTCCCCCAGCAGCTGTTCCCTCTAACAGTTCTGCCGGTCAGAACCCACCTTCTGAGACCCACTGAGAGTCCCCAGTCAGACCCAGTGTACCTCCTTCTGTACAGCCTGAGAAACTGTTGAGCACCACCCAAGCTTTTCTGCCTCTGGTCAAGCTCTCTCATCTCCATTTTCTCATGTCTTCCCACTTTCTGGTTCTCAGCAACTCAGATGAGTCCATACTAGTTTCTAGAACTTGTTTTTTTGCAAATAGTCCCCAACCCTTTTTGTTCAAGAATTTTCCTCTAGAATATAAGAAACATCCATCTTGAGGCACTAAGCAGAAATGGCACTCATGGATCTCCAATCTATCCTATGGGTTGCACCTCAGATGTACATGGAGGAGCTCCTCCCATTCCCTACCCAAATGTGTTCTTTATCCCCAGTGGGTAGTCACTAAAGCCTCTATACCACTCCCAATGACAGGGCCACATCAGTCTTGTGATTGTTGTTGCACACGTGAAAAGTATGACTGTCTATCTGCCTTCCTCACCAGATTACAGTTTATCCCTGATCTCAGGACAGCTCATGTCTGAGAATGATTCTTAACTTACAGGAAGTTCAGGTGGTATAAAGAGTTCAACTCTTAATGCCAGGCATAGTAACACACTTGTCACCCCAGAACTTGGGTGGTGAAGGCAAGGAAAATCAAGGGTTCAAAGTCATCCTATGCTACCTAGCAAGTTCTAGATCAGCCAAGGCTATGTGAGACTTCATCACAAAAAAACAAGCAAAATACTCATTTCTTTGATTGGTTAAAATTGGCAGTAATGGTAATTTTTGCTCATGGGGGAGGGGCAGTTAAGAAAACCAAATCAGATTGTCCTAGAGGAAGGGGAATGAGCCATTGAGCTTATCTGTCTGCTAAGTGGGGACATGAGATGCTTTTTTTAAAAAAGCAGTTGAGCAACCCCCTTGTTTGTGCCTCTCAGTTGAGCAGCTGGGGTTTTTGCTGGGTCATCATCATGCAGTTCCTGTGCAATTGTGACAGGAGTGCAGGCTGGGCCCTAGTAAATCTGCAGTGTATCGCTTCTCCACTAAAACACCCCAACAATGCTAAGTCACTGTTTATTTTGCAAAATCGCACTGTGTGTTTACCATGTGTTTAGCACTGTGCTGTGAAAAGACACAGTGTCCACCAAAAGAGATGCTCAGTGTAGCGACATACAGGAAATGACTGAATAAGGTAGAAAGCACCAAGATAGGAATCTACGCAATGTGCTCTGCAGCCCTGAGGCAAGGCACCTGCCAGACTCTGGCCAGTTCTTTTAAACCCAAAGAGGCTGTCACTAAGGCAGGGTCTCCGGCATGATTTAGGATACTTCCCCCACTCCCAGCTTGGTTCCCCTATGCCTAGGGTCTTGAAGGCTCAGTGCAACTGTGCAAAGAATGATGCTGGTTTCTCTTCTTTCTCAAAGATTTCTCCGTGGACAATGGCAGCTACAATTCAGGCTATGGAGAGGAAGATTGAATCACAGGCTGCTCGACTGCTTTCTCTAGAAGGTCGAACTGGGATGGCAGAGAAGAAGCTGGCTGACTGTGAGAAGACAGCTGTGGAGTTCAGCAACCAGCTGGAGGGCAAGTGGGCCGTGCTGGGGACCCTGCTGCAGGAGTACGGGCTGCTGCAGCGGCGATTGGAAAATGTGGAGAATCTGCTACGCAACCGGAACTTCTGGATTCTGCGGCTTCCCCCTGGCAGCAAGGGCGAGGTCCCCAAGGTAGCTTTTGAGAGCCCTGGGTGAGCCTGAGGGTCCATGCCTGAAAGTATGTGAGTGAGCGAGTGTGACCCTGTGGTTTCAGGTGCCTATGACCTTTGATGATGTGGCCATGTATTTTTCTGATCAGGAGTGGGGCAAGCTGGAAGACTGGCAGAAGGAACTCTACAAGCACGTGATGAGGGGCAACTATGAGACGCTCGTCTCCCTGGGTAAGTCTAACACACCTCTGTGAGGTTCGATCTTACGAGTTCCCAGACCTCTCCTTGTGATATGGTTGTTTTCATGTCAGTGGTGTGTGGATCCCTAGATAATTTGAGCAAGGAGAATCCTCTTCCCCCACCTTCCCATCTTCCCTCCTCATGTTGTGAAGTAGAGTCGGATATGCCCTTCTGCTTGACGGAGTAGCAGACTGAGGAAAGTGGTGACCTCTGTCCTCACTAGGCCAAGAGTATTGGCAACTCTGTTTTGGCTGAGACTGGAGTACAGGTGTGCTGGCAGCTCTGCAGTGTATTTTTAATCAACTCCACTTTAGCAGAGGAATTGTTCTCTTACCATGGATTGGGTGGCTTTTATGTGACACAGCACAGGGTCTGGGAGAATAGAGTCGGCCTTGCCTCTCCAAACAGATGTTCTTTTCTGCCCCAAAGCCTTGCTGCCCCAGCCCCTGGAGCTACTGTTCTGAAAGACTCTTCTTAGTCTTCCTTCCTGGCCAAGAGTATTTGGTGGGATTCTGCTTTGCAGACATGCTGCTGCTTAATGTGACCTTGTCCAGCACCATGAGCTCTGGACAGATGACTGGCAGGGTGGGGTCTTTTCATTTGCATTGTTGAATGCACAGTAGCACCTTTCCCACCCTCTAGACTCTACACAAGGCTGTTTGAAGACTTTGAGCAGAATGCCTACCTACCATTGAGAACTGCTGTTCTGCACCAGTCAAAACATTTAGTTTCTAGGCTGTTAGTGATTTTACAAATGCCTGTCCCAGCTCTGATGAGAATGTGGCAAGATTAACCTCCTGTCTTTCCTCAGACTATGCCATCTCCAAACCTGAGGTCCTCTCCCAGATTGAACAAGGCAAGGAGCCATGCACCTGGCGTCGCACTGGCCCCAAGGTCCCGGAAGTTCCTGTGGACCCAAGTCCAGGTGAAGGGTTGGGAAGAGGTCAGGGACACACCAAGTGACCAAATGAACACATAAGAGTAAAGGTCCAGGGATGGAGTAACTCTTCTTTCTAGAGAGACAGAAAGTTTCAAATCTAAATCTTTCATGATTGAGTCATAACTCTGAGTTACTCAGCTATGTTGTAGAAACTCGGAATTTCCATCCTGGACATTGACAGCAAAGCCAGAAGCAGAGGCACAGAATAGAGGGTGGAAGAGGGAGAGAGAGAGAGTTGGCGATGAACTTCCTATTTAGGACTGTGCAAGGAGTCATCCAGCCTTAAACACTGGGAGTTTCAGAGCCCATTGGCAAGCTGTATGGACCAGTGTAATTAGATCAGGTGTTTGTTTCAGCTGAATGCAAATACTGAACAGAGTCTCAGATTTCCCTGGAGCCAGTCACACCTCTACATGTTTAGGAAGGACGGGATACTGCAGGGAAGACCTTGCTGGGTCCTTTGGTGAGAGACATTGTCTCTGCTCAATCTCTGCCTCCTCGCCTGTCCTTGGGTTTGTGTCCTTCTTGACACTGTCCCTCAGACTTCCTGTGGTTAACTCCTGTGTGTTGTACATGTGTACTTCATGTAAGTTAAGCTTCGTCTCAGTTAGGCAAGGGCAGAAACAAGTCTAGAGCTGAGCACGTGGCCAGTTTTCATGCACTCAACAGTGTAGTTCAGCAGATGCATTTTGAGAGTCTTGTTGGTACCAAGAAGAGTGTGCCAGCAGGATGGTAGAAAGGTGCCTATGGAGTTCTCTTCCTAGAAGAGATGGGGGACACATGTGGCCTTGACTTCCAAAGCCAAGGGTGAAAAGTTACTGGTATCTGCTTTTATTTCTTAATGTTTGTAACATGAACCGATAAGGTCCAAGAAACGGCTTGTTGCTAGCCTTCACTTTCCATTGTCCATTGAAACCTGTCAGCAGGCTGCTCTTCCCTCCTCAGTCCAGTCATCTGGGGTCCCTGCTCTCCTCTCACTGGTGATTGAATTGGTCCATGCCCTTGTCAGGTCTCATCTCTTCTCTTTGCCTCCTATGGTCTCCATACACAGCAATACACCTGGATCCAGTGCATTTCCATCTGCCTTGCTCAGGCTAAGCCTTGGTTCTTCCCAAGTGCTGCTGCCAGGCAGCTGTTTTGTCCTCTTTCCCATGTCCCTTTGACATTGGGCTTTCAAAAGTCAGGTGTCCGTGCTTCTCATCACTGGCCCTTGCTTTCCACCCCCTTCTCTTCTCCCCCTCCCCTTTCTCTGTCTCTCAACCCTGTCTTGAGAGCTAAGCCTGTAGACCTCTGAGAACCTGGTCATCCTTTCCCTCCCTACCCTTGCAGATTGCTATATCCATGTGGTGAGCCCCTTCATTGTCCTGGCACTGTTAAGGTTTCCTTATTCCACATTTCTAGCATGGACTCCACAGTTACCTCCTGCTCCTGGTTCTTCCAGTCTGTGGAACTTCCGGTCCAACAGGTCTTCAGTCTATAGGACCTTCCAAGCCTTCACTCTCCTCATGCTCCTCTCCCTGTGGACATCATTAGTTGCCCCCTTCTTACACTCTCTTCCCTGTATTCACTCTACTTGGCAAAACTGTAATCCCGAGAAATTGACTGTCTGCTCTGCACCTGCACCCAGACAGATGCCAGGGGCAGACCCCTAAACCTACAGCCACTCACCTGGTATTCCTGAACATTTAGTAGGAGCTCCTTATCAGCCAGTAGTCACCAGATCATCTCAGTTCCCTTATTAGCTCAGAGGTTGGCAAAGTATGGCTCCTAGACCAAACCTAGCCCTGTTTATATAGGGCTCACAAACCAAGAATTTCAGTTTAGTATTAAAAGACCATTTTTAATTTTTAAAACGTACTCTCAGGGACTGGAGAGGTGGCTCAGTGGTTAACAGCATGTGTTGCTCTTGCAGAGAACCTTAGGTTCTGTTCCCAGCACCCACATGGTGTTTCACAACCATCCGTAACTCCAGTTATAAGAGATCTGACACCTGACAACCTCAGGCATCAGGCACACATGTGGTACACATACATACATATGGGCTGAACATTCACACACAGAGGATAAAATAAATCTGCCAAGCAGCAGTGGTGTGTGTATTCAGGAGGCAGAGGCAGGCAGAGTTAGTTCTGTGAGTTGGAGGCCAGCCTGATCTACACAGCAGTTCCAGAACAACATTCTTATGGCCCTCTGACTCCTACTCTGGCTGTTCTGTCTACTGCTCTGCAGTCATGCCTGTAGCTCTGCTTACCTAGCCACTCTAGTCTAAGGACATCCTTTCTGCCTGGCCCTAAGCTCTGCCCTACACTACCTTCTCAAGGGCAGCAGACATTCCCTCCCTTGACCCCTCCCAAGATGGCCTCACTCACCTCTCTGGCCTCCATTCAGGCTCCAGAGAGAGCATGTATTCTCTAAGTCATCCCTTTTATCTGGGTGCCTCTTCCTCATTATGAGTTTGTCACCATCCTCACTGTCTTAATCCATTTTCTGTTATTACTAAATACCACAGACTAGGTCATTATACCCTACCTGGAGGCTGGAAAATCCAGTCAAGGGACCTTGTGAGATCCTTCTTGCTGAACTCAACAAAGGATGTTCCCCTTGTTAAAAAGCCACTCAAGTTATTATGGGGGATCCCATACTCATGACTTCATCTAATCCTGATTGCTTCCAAAGGCTCTGCCTCTAATACCAGTAACAAAGATCAAGAGATTGAGTTTCTAACACAGGGATTCCAGGGACACACCCAATCATAGCACTGCTTCCTGAAGTTATGTCTGTGGATACACAGGACACCTCCATCTCCTGGGATTCCTGCCCACCCCTATTGCCCTTCACTTGCTGTTTCCTGTAGCATCAAGACCTTCCCAAAATGGTGTGCCCTTATCCTCACAGTCCCATTCTCCTTCATAGCAGCTTAGGTCTCAGTACCTGTGTCTAGTTGTGTGCCCCACCTTTGACTTTGCCTGAATTTCCCACACCCCATAGCCATGGCCAGTACATCCAAGGCTCTCTGGTAACCTCCCTTTGAAACCCGTTCTTCATTCTCCCTGGCTTCTCCATCCGTCCAGCTATAAACCAAAAACCCAAGTTCTCTAGTCCTCTATACACACACACACACACACACACACACACACACACACACACACACACACAACCCTACACCCCTTCTCTCTCCCTAGTCCTCCCACTGAGATATCTAGACTCCTTCCAAACCTCAGTCACTTGTGAGATGGTTGCCATCTTTGGTCCTGCCCTTAGCCTCTAGTCTGCTTGGACCCAGTAGAGATCCCTTAAAATATACTCCTAACTTTCCATCTGATCTCCATAGCCCAGCCACCCTCCTATTTTCATGTCTTTCTGCTCTGGTCCCACTGTCCTCTAAGCTATTTGTTTAGCACTGGGGCTGCTTGTCCCAAATCCTTGGCTGCTGCGCTTCTTCAAGACCACCATAGCAAGCCTTTGAATGGGACCTTCCTGAGTTACCCTGACATTGCAGCCCACAAGTCTAGTCTCTATCTTTGTTCCAGGTAGTTTTGAATTTATCTTTTCATTATATACATGTCCTCCCTCCCATTTATAAATTTCAAAGGATAAAAAAGTATGTGTTTTGTTCATGCGATGGTTCAAGACTCAGAATATTTCATTAACAGAGTAGGAATTCAGGAAGTGATATTGAGTGTTTGCTCAGTCCCGTCTTTTAAGATGTGTCTCTGGTAGTTAGCTACCTTTGTAGACTCAACCCCATTCCTCATGCAGTAACCACTTGCCCTTCATTGCTCTTGTGATTCTGAAAGCCAAAATAAAGTGTCATTGTACTTTTACTCTGTATTTCACATGTGTCTGCTAACTCATTAGAGTGTTGCTGCTGTGGGGGACAGACCTGCTACTTGGTGCAGGCCTTCCTGCCATAGCCTCAGCACTGGGGTTAAAGGTTAAAGGTGGGGCCTAGTTCACCTGGTCTAGACTTCTCAACAGGTGATTGATATTTGAAAAACAACTATATAGCTGTGTGTGACACATGCCTGTAATCTCAGCATTTGGAACACAGGAAACTCTTAAGACCAGCTAGGAGTACAATACTGAAATCCTCTCTCAAACACGATCAAAGAAAATTCCATATGTAGTAATATATACTAGTGTTTTGGAGGCTGAAGCAGATAGAATTGCTGAGTTCAAGGCCACGTAGATGACATAGCAAATTTCAAGCCACCTGGGACTAGATAGTAAGATCCTTATCAAAACAAATCAACAACAACAACAGAGAAGAGGAGGAGAAGGAAGAACAACTGTGGTAGTTTATTTTCCAGTAATGTCTGTTTTTTTCAGTGCCACAAACAGCATGGCAGCAGCAGCATCCTTAAGCGTATCTTTGCACCAGCATACTAATGTTTCTCTGGGACAGACCCAAGGTGCCTCCCTGTGTTGGACTCAAGTGGCACCACCTCTGCCAGTACCACTACTCTCCCAGAGTTAACAGAAGCTTCTCCCATCAGCATTGTAAAATGTGTTTCTGATGTCTTTTCTCACTTTTCATAAGAAACATTTGCCACTGAGGCAGGGAAGAAATGGTATCTCAGTTTAATTTCTATTTCTCCAACAGAATACCATATCATACATAGAGGGAAAAAGTCTACTCACCTCAGAGCAGACAGAAGCAGAGAAAGAGATTACCTTAAGTATTTTTCCTTGAAAAGATTTATTTTCATTTTATGTATATAAATGTTTTATCTACATTTATGTAGGTGCATCTTGTGTTTGCAGTACCCAGAGGCTAGAGAAGGGCACCATGTACACCCTAGAACTAGAGTTGACAGACTGTAGGGAGCCACTGTACGGGTGTTGGGAACTGAACCTGGTTCCTCTCCAAATACAACAAGTGCTCTTAACAGCTGAGCCATCTCTGCAGCCCTTTTAAATATAAATATTTTTAAATTACACTTTAAATTTAGGGATGTGTGTATGTATTTGTTTGTATACATACATACATGGAGGTCAGAGGCCAGCTTGTAGACAGCTGGCACACATTCACTCATCTCACTAGTCCATACTGAATTTTTTAAATACATATTTTAAAGGTTTTTACTTTTTAAACTTTTAACTCCTTAATCCATCTAGAATTAATATTTCTATAGGCTGCAAAAGAGAATTTAAAATTTTTCCACTGGGCATGGTGGCACACACCTCTAACCCACTGGGGACTGAAGGCATGAAAATGAGAAATTCAGCATCATCTTTGACTACAAAGCAAGTTGGAGGGATGGCTAAAAGCCCCTTCTCGAAAAGCACTTACCACCAAGACTAATAACCGGAGTAGGAGAGAACCAACCCATAAGCTTCCCTTGGACCTCTATACATTTGGGCACTGGTACTCATGCACTCATACACACACACACACACACACACACACACACACACACACACACACAAATAATAAATGTCTTAATAATAAATGTCTTAATAATAAATGTCTAAAAAAACTAACTGGAGACCAACTTAAAATACATGAGACCCTGGCTGAAAACATTAGTAAATACTCCTGTCTTGGCTGGTTTGTAATGTCACCTCCAGCTTGAACCAGTTTCTGCATATACATGAGGCTGTTCCCAGGCTCTTTGTTCTATTTGTTGCTGTTTGTCTGTCTCTACCAAGGCCACACTTTTCAGCTGCCTTACAGTGTTAATACCTCATGTATCAAACCTGCCCCTGCTTGTGATTTAAACTGTTCTACGCAATTCTCGGATCTCTAAGTTCTTGATGTAATCCTGTTGGGAGAATGGATGAATTGCATTCACTTACTTTATAATTTAACTATAGAGAATTGCCATCATTACAACTCTGAGCTTTTTTGTCCACAGAAAGATTCATTTATTGATAGTTTCTTAGATGATTGAGTAAGGCTTTTTTTTTAGACATAATTTTGTGTTTTATGTAGCTGTAACAGGTATATGTGTGGTATGCTTTGACTTCAGGCTTTTCAAAAATGCTGCTCTCTTAGGTGTGATGAGCCATCTGTTCAGACACCCTTTGATTTTGATCCTTTAAAAAAACAAACTCATGAGTAGCCCTTTTGGCAGGGCTAGGAATAAAACCCTGAGACTTGTACATTCTTTTTTAAATTGTATAACATTGTCCTTCTGCTCTGGCAATTTTGCTAAGATGCTGTAAAACAGACATCCTTGCTGCTGATACAGTTCCATATGCATTGTGGTTTTATGAGATTGGTGGTTGTTTTCAGCACTGAAGATCGGACTCAGGGCCTTGTTCATGATGGGCTAGCATTCTATTGCTGAGCTGTATGTACCCCAGCCTCCTTTAAAATTTATCTATTTACTTACTTTTTTTTTTTTTTTTAAAGATTTACTTATTTAAGTACAAGAGTATACTGTAGCTGTCTTCAGACACCTGAAGAGGGCATCAGATCCCATTACAGATGTTGTGAGCCACCATGTGGTTGCAGGGATTGAACTCAGGACCTCTGGAAGAGCAGTCATTGCTCTTAACCACTGAGCATCTCTCCAGCCCTATCTATTTACTTTGATTTTGAGACAGCATCTCACTGTGCCCAGGCTTGCCTTGCACTTGAGATCCTGCCTTATCTGTAAAGTACTGGTCTGTTACCTGGGTGGAAATTGCTTGGGTTCTTGTCTTACAGGAAAGAATTCAGCAGAGGGGCTCAGTTTAAGCAATGATTTACTTAGCAAAGTGAGGCAAAGATGTAGTACACTTTAGAGAGCTGACCCAGGGGTAGGTGTCTGAAAAATATCTTACACTTGTTTTTGTAAGAGATTATCTGAATATTTATGAGGTAAGTAGCATATTTGTGGGGAAAGGTAACCTTTTTTTCCCTCCCAAATCATGGTACACTGGAGTACCTTTCTAGGGCATTTCTTCCCATGATCTTTCTTAAAACCCCACTAAAGAAATCAAAACCACAACATCAACACTATTTTGAAGTCTGGGTCCTTGAATGATACAGACCCTTTTATTAGTTCACATATGTGGCAAATTGGGAAAATTCCCCACCCCTTAGTTTTAATACAGTGGGAATAACCTAACTGCAATTTCAAAATGTTCACCCACAAAGTAACATTTTCACTATAGACACAGTGTCAAGATAACAGCTTCCATTTCCTTGGTTACCTCACATCTGAATCCCTGCCTATTGAGTCTCGGGATAACAAGTGTGTGTCACCAACCCTTGCTAGGAATTTTCTTTTAAAGTTTTGAGGTCAGTCTGGTGGTCTACATTGCAAGTTCCAGGCCAGCCAAGGCTACCCAGTGAGATCCTGTCTCAAAAACAAAGTATCTTCAAAAGGAGCCAGAGAGCCAGCAGTTAAGACCATTTGCTGCTCTTCCAGAGGACCCAAGTTCTGTTCCCAGCACCCATGTCAGGCAAGGGGACCTGGTGCTTCAGTCTTTAAACCTTAGGGTCTAAGGACACCTATACTCACTTGTACATACCCACAGACACACACCATATAAATAATGATTAAAAAAATATTTAAAAAGATTCTTAGGCTGTCCTATTAAATCAGTGATTTAGTATATAACCTTAATAAAATATAGTTTTAATGGCATAGCTATGCATACCTATAATCATAACATTCAGGAGACAGAGGCAGGAGGATCAGAAATTTGAGGATCCATAGTGAGGTCCTGTCTCAAAAAACAAAGGCTGGGTGGGGATGTAACTCAATGATAGAGCTCTTGCCTAATATGCATCAGGTCCTAGGTGCTGCCTTTGGTACCATGTGTAGGCATAAATTTTTTCAACCTATTTTAATAAGCATTCAGCCTCTCCTAGCCCACCACCCACCAGAGGTAGTAGAAGAGAAAAGTTATTAGGACATGGAGGAAGTAGACCTGTTTAGAAATAGTTCTTTGGGGGTGAGTCCTATCTTCATTGTCAGGATATCAGCAGTTCAGTCCAGTAGAAAACACCAAATACCAATCAGCAGCTGTAGTCCAGTCTATTTGGCAGTTACCACACATGAACCAGCAAGGGCAGTTCAATCCTGAAGAAACCACCAGGCCCACCAATCGGCCTGAGGCGAGGCCACTGAAGCAGCAAGCTGCCACAGGAACCTCATGAGCAGATGAGTTTCTCAGTGTCATTATCACAACAACACTATGTAAGACAAACCAATACACACGTGTTGTTAGTAAAGGTTAGCAAAGATAGCAAGGTGAAGCAAACCAAACCAATGTTCTTGCTTCCACTGTCTGGGGTCATATTTATACTCCTTCATCACCAGTCCTTTCACGTGATTTCTATAGCAAAACATCCCTTCACCTGTGTCTGTTTCAGGAAAACATTCTTTCATGTGTCTGCTTTAGCAAAACATCCTTTTGTTGCATGTAGTTTTAAAAACACACGATTGCCTTAGCCCTGGAGCTACCAGCTCCTCCCAGTGGCTTAGCTCTGCATCCTCAGCTCCACATCGGCTGCCACCAGCCCCAACCTGGCCTCTCTCTTTACCCACCTATGTTCCGAGAGTTGACTGCTCCACCAGCCCACTCCCGAGGCCCTAGAATCAAGCAGATAAAGGACAGACAGCTTTATTATTTTAGAACTTGCTGGCTAGGCACAATTGCTGGGCGTAGAATCTCCTGCCTAGAAAGGCATGCCCTCATCAATTATCAACGTTTCTCCTCCTGTCCTAAACTTAGTGGCCTGTATCAGCTAGCCCACACCAACCTCCTCAGCCCCTGCCTGTATCGGAGGCTGAAGGCCCTAGCTGCCCCAAGACTTTACATGACTGCTACTTTCTTCTCGTTCCAAAGCATGGCAGAAAAAAAAATCCTCTCCTTCCTTGCATTTGCCTTTTCCTCCTGGGACCCAGAAGTCCTACCTGCACCTTCTGCCCAGCAATTGACTCCCAGCCTTCTTTATTGACAAATCTAAGAACCAATTAGGGAACTTGACCTTAGTATCAACTCCTCCCCGTACATCCTTTCACCTGTGTGCTTCAGCAAAACATCAATTTGAAATAACCGACTTTCCAAAGAAACCAGAAGTTTCCACTTCAACCATGCACACACGTATACACACATTTCCTTCTGCTTGTATTTGGCTAAAAGTTTTTGGTAGTTTTTGTACAGTTGTGTGGGAATCCACAACACGTGGTTGGCAAGTACTCTATTGTGAGAATTCTGGAATTTTGGTTTCTTTAAAAACACAGAAATATTATGGGAATATGTTTTCATTTTAATCCTAAGGGTAGGAATATGGGGCTGCTTCAGACTGTCCACAGCAGCTGACTATGATTTGCCTAGTGCTCTAGCAGAGGTATGGTTTTGCCAGCTGCAGACACTTTCTGCAATTGTGTGACATTCTTGAATTTTGGGAACTCAGAAGAATTCTGAAGAATTCAGAGGGTGTATAAATGCTAGGGCCCAGAAGGGTGAGGTTGGTGGTTATTGGTCATCCAGAAGCAGGGGTTGTTTGCAGTTTGTTAGTAATCGTACTGAAAGAAGAAACAAGAAGAAATAAATTAGATTCAAGGATCTCTATATCTCTCCTTTCTTTCTCTCCTATGGGGTGAAACTGTGGGAGGGAGTATGGGGGAGGGGGGAAGAGTGGGGAAAAAGATGAACCCACAAAGTAGCAAAGACCATCTACACTCTATCCCATCTACCCAGAAGTTTTTATTGTAGATGGTGTTATTATCAAACAATAAGAGTTGCGTTTGTTCTTTAACAGAGTATGGTTTTCTGTTACTCTGTATCACACATAAGGGTAAGAGAATACTCAGGAACAAGGTTGATGAAGTGTCAAGTAAAATCAACACTTGTATGTCAAACACCCAGCATGAGAAATGAGCACCACCAAAACCTTCCAAGTCCCAGCCCATTCCTTGTTTAAAAAAAAAAAAAAAAACAGATTGTTCCCTGCCTTCCTTTACATTGTTATTTTCTCTGTTTATTACCAAAAAACACTGTTTGGTTTTACCTGGTTTTCAACTTTTTAATGAATGGTACTTTGGTGCAGATTTCCTTTTTGGGCTTGCTTTTCTCATTTGATATCTGTGCTTGAGCCCCGTGTTGGTTAAAAAAAAACAAAACAATAGTTTGTTGGTTTCCATGATTTTTCACTCTGTAGTTTTATGACTAACACATTGTATTTATTTCTTTTACTGCTAGGGAATATTTGCAATTTTTCTAAATTTTGGGTTATTTAGGGTTAGCTGTAGATTTTGGTTTGGTTGTTTTGCTTTAAAGACATGCTACTGTGAAAATTCTTAGACACTTATAAAGGTTTCTCTAGTATAGACCTGGCAATGACTCAGGACTTGACTTTAACAGGTGATGTCAAAGTGGTGCTGAAGTGGGTTACCAGCAGGACCTAGGACTCCTCTCCTGCCTCTTTTGAAAGGTTCTTTTCATTTCTGACCATCATATGGGAGTGAAGTGGTTTTGAATGTACATGAGATGAAGCATTGTGTGCTGTGTTTGTGGGCTGTTCTTCTATTTGTCTTTTTATTAATTATTTGTAAGTTCTTTACATATCTTCATATGAATCTTTGTGTGTATGCTGATACCTCCTCTAGTTGTGGGTAGTTGGTTGGCTGTTTTGTTTGCTGGAAGGAACTCCAGAGTCATGTATATAATAGGCAGTGCTCTACCACTGAGCAATGTGCTTATTAGTGCTCTACTGAAAAGCACAGATGCTTCTCACTCCACTGCATCTAGATTCGGTAGTCTTTCCCTTGTGAGTGAACTTTGTTGTGTCTTCAATTAAGAAATGTTTCCCAGTCTCCAGATCATAAAGTCTTGTATTTCCTACTGAAAAGTGTTAAGCTTTGCTTTACATGTTCAAGTCCTTAACCCAGCAGGATTAGGTTTTGTGCTGAGCAGCAGAAGGGACCATGGTACTTTTTTACTAGCTACCATTTTGTTATTTTCCTTTACTGTTGTGGGAAAACTTTATCTGCCTAATCAAGTACCATGAAAAATGTAAATGGGGTTTTGAAATTGCAAGTTATTGACACTTTTCACTCTCATTGGGTCATGTTATCCTTGATGATCTACAGTCCTTTTTCTGTCTATAATATCTCTTTGAAGTTTCATAATTTTATGCCCAAAAGGTCTTTACTTTTTACTTAGTTATATTTCTGTGTTCCTTTGTACTTTTGGTTTTTTTCTAATTGCTGTGCTCAATGGTATCTTGTTTTAACTGATAGTTTTGTTTATTGCTGATTTATAGAGAGTAGGGGCAGAAAACACCCTTCCACGCAGCAGGAACTCTGTGAAGGTGCTGTTTTCTTTCTTTCTTTTTTTTTTTTTTTTTTGGTTTTTTCAAGACAGGGTTTCTCTGTGTAGCCCTGGCTGTCCTGGAACTCACTCTGTAGACCAGGCTGGCCTCGAACTCAGAAATCCACCTGCCTGTGCCTCCCAAGTGCTGAGATTAAAGGTGTGCACAACCACTGCCCTGCGAAGGTGCTGTTTTCAATCCAGCCTCTGATAAGTGTGAGCTAAGGCACCACACCGAAGAGGAAAGGATCAGGAGCTAGACTAGCATATCCCTGGGCCACTGGCTACCCAGAGTCAGGTCCTCAACTTCCCTGCTAGGAACAGGCTCCAGCCCAGGCCAGGCTAACTTGTGATACTAGGGTCATTATAAAAATTGTCCTTGTCCACAGATGAAAGCTAAATCCTGAATTATCACACAAGAAAATAACTTAGCCTCACTGGCTTTCCTCCTTTGTTTCTCGGGTTAAGATCCATGACCCAGAAGAAAAATAGCAGTTGATCAGCACCTCAGAACACTAATAGTGTATTAAAAAAGCACTTGTTGACATTTCTATCTAGAAACCTTACTAAAATTGTCATTAATAACTTTTTTAATAATTGTCTTTCTCAGGTTTTTTGAGAAATTAATCACACTATTAATTAATAAAGATGTGCTGGCTTTTGTTTTCAAATCCATGATGGCTTGTTTTTCTCTTGTTTTATTCTGTTAAGAAATCCCGCCGGGAGTGGTGGCGCATGCCTTTAATCCCAGCACTTGGGAGGCAGAGGCAGGCAGATTTCTGAGTTCGAGGCCAGCCTGGTCTACAGAGTGAGTTCCAGGACAGCCAGGGCTACACAGAGAAACTCTGTCTCGAAAAAACCAAAAAAAAAAAAAAAAAAAAAAAAAAACCAAAAGAAATCCCAGAAAATCCTTCAGTAGAAAAGAGGCACCCTAATGATACAGAGATGGTAACAGGAACCCTAATGATATAGACGTAATAATGGACACCCTAGTGATATACACATGATAGTCTGCACTCTGTTATTCATGATTTCAAAGAACTTTCCACACTGAGAATGCCGCTAAATAATTCCTACAGTTTTGGGTTGCTAGGGGTTTCCCACATCCAACAGGAGGGACTACAGTTGTATAAAATGGGTTTGTTGGCTTTGGCATCTGTTAAGATGATACAGGTTTTGTTTGTTTATTCCCTTTAGATACTAATACACTAAATTACATTATTTCCTAAAGTTGAGCCAACCTTGCTTGGAATAAACCTTATTGTATCACGATCATTTGTGTACATTATAGATTATATTGTTTGTTTTAAAACTGTTAAATCTGTCTTTGTTCTTGAGTTAGACTATAATTTTCCTTTTGCAGACTGCCTTCTCTTGCTTTTAGTATTAAAGATATAAGCCATTATGTGGCCTCTAATATTATTTGCTCAAAGAGTCTGCTTGATGTTAGAATGATCTACTCTGGGTGTTCAGAAGACACCATTGAAGTCATGGCGGGTCTCAGATTTTCTTTGTGAGAAGGTATAGACAAGTTTTATTTTACTTGTAGGATTATTTAGGTATTCTGTTCCTTTTTTGGTCGGTTTTAGAAGCTGTAATTTTTCTAGGAATTTGTCCATTGCCTCCGACACTTCAGAGTTAGAGTACTCGTCACAGTCTGCTCCTTAACCTCAGCTGCATCCATGTCCACTTACAAGGCTGCTTGTAGATGCTCTCTCCCTTCTCCTAGGATTTTACTAGAGTTGAACGGGCTTAATATTCTTTTCAGTAAACTAATCTTTTATTCTTTGCATTATTTTCCCTTATACTAATATACTAATTCCAGTCTCAAATATCTCTCTCTCAAATCTTTCTCTCTTTGTCTCTTTCTTCCCCCCTCCCACCGCCCCCCCTCTCAAATTGGTGATTAAACCCAGATTTCACACATGCTAGGCAAGTGCTCTGCCACTGAGCTATGTCCCCAGCCTTTTGGGTTGGTTTTTTTTCCCTACTTCTTATTTTGAGACAGGGTCTCAGACTGTTGCCCAGGCTGACCTCAACTATGTGCTGTGGTGATCCCCTCCCACTGCCTGCCAAGAAGCAAGAATTAGAGGTGTAAGCACAAGTGTAACTTCCTTCTGTTCTTTAAAGGCTTTTGTTTTGAGGCCAGCCTGGTCTACAGAGTGAGTTCCAGGACAGCCACAGCTACACAGTAAAATCCTGTCTATAAATAAATAAATACATAAATGCTTTTGTTGTTGGTATTGCTTCTTTTGTGATACCTTACCTGATTTAGCCCATTAATTTTCATCCTGTCTTTTCTACTATAAACATGCAAAACTATAAAATTTCATGTGTGTGCCACTGTCGCTACAGCCCACACAGTTTGATATCTTTATCAACTCTAGCATCCAGATACTATCTTCTAATTTGCGTTTCAGTTTTCCCTTAAGCCCTTGGATACATACATACATATGTGTGTATCTTTCTACATACCTACATGGAATTTCTGGTTTCTATTTAGCTTTCTGTTATCTTTTTATTTTATGTGTATGTATGTTCTCTCTACATGCATGTCTGTTTACTTGTATGCCTGGTGCCCTCAGAAACCAGAAAAGGATGTTGGATCCTCTGCAACTAGCATTACAGGTGGTTGTGAGCCACCATGTGGATGGTGGGAATGGAGCCTGGCTCTAGATCCTCCGAGCAGCCAGTGCTCTGAAGTGCTGAGCCATCTCCACCCCTGCTCATCCTTTTCTAATCTTGCTACTGGAACACTTGTGGAAATATGGGGGAACGGAGCCATCCTGAAGGGTGTGGCTGGTCCAGACAGGTTGCTGGCTTTGGCCACCCTTTGGATCCTCTTCTGTGTTCTCTTGGATGTCAGTCTTATTCCTGTCTCTTTTGCATTATCCCACTCTTCCTTTGAGGATTATTTATAGTCCCCCCACTTCAGACTACTATTACTTTTAATTAATTTGAAAGCTATACTTGGCAGTGGTGATGCACACCTTTAATCCAGCACTCAGGAGGCAGAGGCAGGTGCACCTCTGTGAGTTACAGGCCAACCTGGTCTACAGAGGGAATTCTATGACAGCCAGAGCTACATGGAGAAACTCTGTCTCAAAAGACAAAACAAAATAAAATGAACAACAACAACAACAAAAAAAAAACCTTTGTGTTTTCCCCAATATTTTAGATGCTAATACTAGGGAGAGCTTCACTGCGTCTCTCTATGTCTAGCTGCATTCGCCCCAAACAGAAGCTCCGAATGCCACTGTTAACATCCACTGAGATGATCGCAGCAACTTTGCTATTAATCTGTCAAGAACTCTCTGGGTCATTTACCATCCATTCTGATGATTACACACACACACACACCCCACATATTTTTTTTGAGGGGGGTGGAGAAAGGGCCTGATGTATCCCAGGCTGGCTTAAAAGTTTCTGTGTAGCTAAGGATGATCTTAAACTTCTGACCCATCTACTCTACCTCCAAGTGCTTTACCAGGATACGCCACCATACCTGTTTTATGCAGTGCTGGGGATTAGACCAAGGGCTCCTTGAGCTAGATAGGCACTCTACCGATTGAATTACATCCCCAGCTCCTCACTGTATCTGCTAATTGAATTGCTTTCCTTTACCTCTGGACCTTTCTTTTAAACTCATGTGAATATACAAGAATGGAGGGGATAAGATAGGGTTCAAGCTGGCATTCCTGTATGACATACAAGTCAGAGTAGGACTCCAGGGCAGCTAGGAGTACCCTTGGTCCATCCCTAACCCTGAACACGTTGGCATGTTCTTCCTTCTCACCAACCGAGGAACCACTGCCATGGCTTTCTTGTACTGTTAGACCCTAAGGGTTGCCCCAAGGGCTTGAGGGGCTCACGTGCTCTCCTTTTCCTAGGCTCTGGAGCACCAGTTCCTGCCCCTGACCTCCTGATGCAAATCAAGCAAGAGGGGGAGCTCCAGCTGCAGGAGCAGCAGGCTCTGGGTGTGGAAGCCTGGGCAGCTGGACAACCAGACATTGGGGAAGAGCCGTGGGGCCTCAGCCAGTTGGACTCTGGAGCAGGAGACATCTCCACAGATGCGACCTCTGGTAAGTAATTGAGGCAGGAAAGCAGAATGAGTTTTAAGGACTGAGGCTAGGGGTTGGAAAAGTGCCTAAGAGCATATGACAAACTGTGAGCTCTCAGAAAATATAGCTTGGGGGCTGCACAGATGGCTCAGTAGTGAAGAGTGCCGGCTACTCTTTGAAGGACACACATGGCAGTTAACAACTGTAAGAAGGGGATCTGACAACCTTT
Organism: Uromys caudimaculatus; assembly: GCA_028551405.1. NCBI lineage: Eukaryota > Metazoa > Chordata > Mammalia > Rodentia > Muridae > Uromys > Uromys caudimaculatus. The sequence goes on from CM052700.1 coordinate 88,984,613, forward strand.
TCTGACCTCTGAGGGTACAATGCATGCATATGGTGCACAGATATACATGCAAGCAAAACACCTATGTATATAAAATAAAAATAAGTCTTTTAAAAAAGAAGAAAATCTGGCCTAACAAGTTTTTCAAACCTACCTTGAGGCATAGGCTCAACTCTTGTTGTTGGACAAAGGTGAGTGAGTTTATAACATCTGACTTTCCAGTGCTTCAGAGAAGGGAACAAAAGACACTGGCTTCAGAGAGACCAAGGCACACGGCCATTCAGAACAGTCCACTGGGGGCTTTCAAGGTTTCACTGCCCTGCCCTACTCTGCCCTCCCTCTGGTCTCCTGTTCACTATTCTCACAGTCCTTGTCCTTCCCCTAACCCACAGGCTGCAATTTCTCTTCCTTACAGGTGTCCATTCCAACTTTTCAACCACCATCCCACCCACTTCCTGGCAAGCAGATCTCCCTCCCCACCACCCCTCTTCAGCATGCTCAGATGGGACACTGAAGCTCAACACAGCAGCATCCACAGAAGGTACAGGAGTGGCAGGAGAGGAGAGTGAATGCCTGGATGGGTACTCTGTTCTTACTGGTGATTGTCCCATCCTCTCAGCCAGCATGCACTTACCTTATGGCTCTCTGTGCCTTCTACTCTCTATCTCCTTCAGAACTCCCTGACTTGAACAGCCTTTCCTGAGGTTACCCATGTTTCTTACAGACAGTTCATTATAAAAAAAAAAAAAAAATCCATTTTTTTCCTCCCAGCCTTTGCTTCCGGAATGACAACTGTGAGACTAATTATTTATTAATAAATGTCTAGGCCACAAGCTTTGGCTCATTCCCCGACTAGCTCGTAACTGATTTAACCCATTCAAACTGTTCTATGCCTTCCACATGGTTAGTTACCTCACCTCAGCTTCATGCGTCCAAATCCAGGGCAAATCTCCCTTTATTCTAACTTGAGTTCAGCTACGTGGCTGGTTTACTTCCATCTCCTCAGCGTTCCAGCCTGAATATCCCCGGACCCCTCTCTATTTCCCAGAATCCTCTCTCTTCCTGCCAGTGTCCCACCTCCTATTTCCTGCCTCAGCTCATTGGCCATAGGCTTTTTTATTGACAGGTGTTGCTTTAAAGAGATTCTCCCTATAGTTCTTCCCACTTAGAGTTGGCCAGTCTATTCAAATAAGCTGATGTCTTAGAGGATAAGCCTTCCTCATCCCCCCAGGCAACCTGTGGCTTCCAGGCACAGATGCAGACAGACAGAGCTAAAGCACTTCCTAGATATCAGTACTGCCAAAGACAGCAGAAGCCAGAATTGGGAAGAGCAACTTTCACATTCTTGTATTGGTGTTTTGTTTGGAGGCCAATTGTTACCTTAATAAAAATTTCTGTCATCTTTTGCCACCCCCACCACCAGATATGCTAAAACACCAAGAGCCCTGTTATCAGGCCTTGGGATTGAAATTCAGTACATTCATATAAAGTCAAACAGTTCTGTTTGCTCAGTAACATGTTGGTCATCAGATAAACTGCAGTTACTGTGTACCAGATGGTATGCCCGGGGACCTTTCCATGTGTTGTCCTGGCTAATCTTGCAGCCCCATGAAGTTGGGCATTCACAGTAAAGCTGTGGCTAAGAATGTGACTGACAACTGTAGAGCCCCAGACACCTCAGAGGGCAGGCCTGTGCTTCTGCCTTATTTTTAGTACATGACCACCACACTCAAAATCTCTTTTTTCGAATAAATTCGTAATTTCCTTTAATAGCCAAAGAAAGAGAAAACAGAATCTGAGGACCAAATCTGAGGGCTACTTTTACTGTGAAGAAGTCACAGGCCAGGTGAAACTTTTGGCTAGCCTCACCCAGAACGGATGGTACTGAGGTCCCAGTGTGGTACTCCATGGGGCTGAGTAATTGCTCAGTTTCCAGATGGTGTCTGACCCATTTTGTCCTTTAAAAATGTCCAGAATGATCTCTGTCCTACTCTCTTTCTCAGCAGATGTAAAAATTGTTATCAAAACAGAAGTCCAGGAAGAGGAGGTGGTGGCCACACCTGTGCATCCCACCGACCTGGAGGCCCATGGGACTTTGTTTGCACCAGGCCAAGCCACAAGATTCTTCCCCAGTCCTGTCCAAGAAGGAGCCTGGGAAAGTCAAGGCAGTTCATTCCCCAGCCAGGACCCAGTGCTGGGCCTGCGGGAGCCCACTCGGCCAGAGAGGGACATTGGTGAGCTCAGCCCTGCCATAGCACAAGAGGAGGCTCCTGCCGGGGATTGGCTCTTTGGTGGAGTCAGGTGGGGCTGGAATTTCCGGTGTAAACCTCCAGTGGGCCTGAATCCTAGGACGGTGCCCGAGGGACTCCCTTTCTCATCTCCAGACAATGGAGAGGCCATCTTGGACCCTAGCCATGCCCCAAGACCCTTCAATGATCCCTGCAAATACCCCGGCCGGACAAAAGGCTTCGGCCACAAACCGGGGCTGAAGAAGCACCCGGCAGCACCACCCGGAGGCCGGCCCTTCACCTGTGCCACATGTGGAAAGAGCTTCCAGCTGCAGGTGAGCCTGAGTGCACACCAGCGCAGCTGTGGACTGTCGGATGGGGCGGGCACAGGGGCAGCTTCCACAGCTACTGGAGGCGGAGGTGGTGGTGGCAGCGGCGGTGGAGGCAGCAGCGGCAGTGGGAGCAGTGCACGGGACAGCAGCGCTCTGAGGTGTGGGGAGTGTGGCCGCTGCTTCACACGCCCTGCACACCTCATCCGCCACCGCATGCTACACACTGGTGAGAGGCCCTTCCCCTGCACCGAGTGCGAGAAGCGCTTCACAGAGCGTTCCAAGCTCATCGACCACTACCGAACGCACACGGGCGTGCGGCCCTTCACTTGCACAGTGTGTGGGAAGAGCTTCATCCGCAAGGACCACCTCCGCAAGCACCAGCGCAACCACCCGGCAGTGGCCAAGGCGCCCGCACACGGTCAGCCGCTCCCGCCACTGCCGGCTCCTCCCGACCCCTTCAAGAGCCCCGCAGCCAAAGGAGCCATGGCCTCCACAGACCTTGTGACTGACTGGACTTGTGGCCTAAGTGTCCTGGGACCCAATGATGGTGGTGGAGACCTGTGAGGGCCCCAGCCTTCCTGTGGCCCTTGCAGGCCACAAATGTACAGTCCTGAGTGCAGATAGCAGGATGGCCTGAAAGCTCAGAAGCAAAAAGGGAGACATGGCAGAGAACCAAATTTCCATGTTGCTGAACTGATCACTGGAAAGGACTATCGATGCAGCCTCCACCTTAAAGTAGAATTCCGACTGTGAAACTGAACACCGTAATAGGATCTTAAGTAATTTAATTACCCATTTTTGTTTTTTCTCTTTAATTCTTGAGGAAAAAGCTGGAAAACGGTAGCAACAACCAGTTAGTTTTTGAGGTGTGGCTTTCAGAGGTGTGTGTTCACCTTGTCTTACCAGTGTTGGAAAGATGGTCAGTGGGAGAAGCAGGCAAGGGCACTCCCAGTCATGGACCACACAGCCCTATGGCAGGATGAGTTCTGTCCAGGCTTGCTGGGACCTAGACTGACAGCTTCCACTCAGCAGTAAGAAGCCTACTAAAAGCAGCCCTTACCTTCTGAAAAGACCTTTAAGCCAAGGCCTGACTTTTTCCTGTTTTGAGCCATCTGTGGTACCTTCCACTATAGTAGTGACTTGGGGACCTGGCTAAGGAGAATCACATGGGTGGGGCTGTAGTAGTGTCAGATCTGAAGGGTGTTTAGCCCTCGAACATGAAGTCACAGAGAGCCAGGGACACCCATCCTGGCCTAGCTCCATTACCCATAGATGCCTCTATTGGCTGCCCATTGTGTAGTATGTTCATTTTCAAAATGGTTTCACTGGTTCCACCTCACATCTCTTTCCACCATTAACCATGACTTTGGAAAGCAGAGAGACAGGCAGTTCTTTTTAGAGAAGAGGAAATAAAGGGCTCAAAGGGAACACAGCCTCTCTCCATGAGTACTGTGTATTCTAGGAGCTGGGAAGAGCAGCAGCTGATACCAGTTCTCCTAGAACAATGGTTTAGGGAAGGAAAGGTTTTGAGATCTCACCCTCTTAAAAGATTTGTCCACATGCATGGATCAGATCATCAAGACAGAACTCCTGCCTCAGCAGCTCGAGCTGGACAGCCCCCCCCCACCCCACCCCCCCCGGGTGTGTGTGCTTACACATCACTAGACATGCAAGATAGTTGGATTGCCAGGTAACTGAGTAAATGGCTCTCAGGCCTGCCTGGACTATCTTCACAGTGGAATTAGAGCTAGGTCCAAGTTTCTGTCATAACAGTGCTGTCCCCACCACACATAGCCATTCCCATTTTGTTAAAGCAGCCACTGGTCCTTTTTGCCCAAATGGGTAATGACTCCCTGAAGAGGGCAGAGACCATGGTACCCATTCAGCTCCTTCCTGCATACTTTTATTAGAAATAGACTAGTTAAGAAAATTGTTTCTATGTACTGTATATTTTGTACCTGTTTACACTTCTAATATTGATATAACTGATATTTTGAAAAAACAAATGAACAGAAAACATCCTGTTAAAATAAAATCTAACCAGCACCAAGGCCATTTCATGGATTCCATTCTTAGACATTCCTCATTTTTCCTGCAGCTTCTAAACACCTCCGCCAGGAAGCCATTTCTCAACCCTCATAGTGCTTGGCCACCCTGGGAACAAGGGGTGGATGATTTCAGGGAAGTCTGGCTTTCTAGAGAGAAACTGGCTTTTGGAGAGAAAAATCAAAACATACTAAATCTCTTTGCCAACAGACTATAAACAAGGTTTATATAATTGAGTTTGAGATGGTATTCAGGAAGATAGGAAATTCTTGGAGAAAACTATGGAATATCAAGAAAATGGGTGTAAGTTATCCCTTCCTTGCCTGGGCAGGTGGCAGTACCTCTAGCTGCATCCTGGCCACACTCCCATCCAAGGGTTCATCATCTTGCATTAAGGTAAGGAAAACAATACTTGGGGGGCTGGAGAGATGGCTCAGCAGTTAAGAATGTGCTGCTCTTGCAGAAGACTTAAGTTCAATTCTTGGCACCTGTGTTATGCTGTGAATGAACCTGTAATTCTAGCTACAGTGGATCTAATGGTCCTGCCTCTGAATACACCTGTACTCATAAGCACACTCACTCCCACAGATACACACAGTAAAGATGTATTAAAACTTTTATTTTTCACTTGTTTCATATCATTTTTCATGAAGGACGTAAGGATGAGACAGAAGGGAAGGCTTCAACAGGTCCATGATGGAAAATCATGACAGTGCCTAACTTCTTGCCAACTTGACACCTTCCTTCACTTCTGGTCATCTCCCTCACTAGATGTCTCCAGTATTTGAAAGCCAGCAAGAAGTCCTACCCAGTTCACTGTGCCCTTGCTCTGCCCCAGCCCCTCCACTCTTCCATGTATCCCATCTCAATGAAAGACTAAGAAGCAGAGCCTGGCATGGCTCTCTAATAAAGGATTTCTCCATCTGGGGCTAGGTGCCACTTACCAGATCACAAAAGACAAGATAGTTGTATTTTAACCATATAGCAACATCAAGTACCTGAGCCAGGTAGGATGGCACATGCCTATCATGCCAGCAACCGGAAGGCAGAGGTAGAAGGGTGGCTGCAATTCAAAGCCTTCCTGGTCTATGTAGTTTCAAGCAAGCCAGGGCTTTTTATGAGACCCTGTAAAAAACAACTGGAGTAACTTTTTTTTTTTCATGTGCGTTTGCTTGTGTTGAGTTCATATGTACCATGTGTGTGCAGCAGCTTTCTGAAGTCAGAAGAGAGTATTGGATCCCCAGGAACTGGATTTGCAAGCTGTTGTGAGCACCGCACTGGTTCTGGCAATCAAATCTCAGTCTTATACAAGAGCAGCAAATGCTTTTAACTGCTAAACCATATCTCAAAACCCACTATGATTTCAAAACAAAACAAAATAAAACTTAATTCTATCTCACTGAATGAATGTCTTTTGGGCCTCAGAATCTGTCACTACCATAAAGACCCCATTCCATCCCTTACATTGCTCCATGGTGATTCTTCTGCCAGGAAAACCTGGTCATTACGGCTACCTAGCTGAAAGGACTCCCCATTATCTGCTGGTTAAAATCTAAAGATCACCTTAGTACTTCTGACCCCTCACGTGGGATGGTGGGGGAAGCTTCCTTGTTCTTTCCCATGTTCCATTTGCACCTCACCCTAGACAAAATGAGCCACTGGCTCTCCTGAACTCCATGCCACAGCTACTGCAAACAATATCCACCTTCCCTTTGTCCTCAGTCCACCTGGCACATTCCTACCTCCCCTTGGGTCTTGGCTCAAAGAATCCTCCACCCTCCTTAGATCTCTGCAAGTGGAACTGACACCAGCCCTGCCTTTCTCCCAGACTCCTGTGTAGACTCCATCTGTCACCTTATCCAACCCTTTCCTACCTTGTAGATGTCTATGAAAGTTGTCCATTTAAAAACAAGGCAAGAGACTTAAAAAACAAGGCCCTTTTTCTTTGACAATCGTAAGACAGAATTCCTAATTTAGGTGCAATTGTCAAATTATCCTACAATGTGCACATGACTGTTTAAAAATATTAAGACCATTTAGAAATTAATATATACTCTCAAATAATTTGTTATTCTTAAAATAGTGGGGGAAATGCCAGATGTAGTACCTCACAACTATTAATCCCAGCATTGGGGAAGCTGAGGCAGAAGGTTGAGTTTCAGGCAAGCTAGGCTACATAATGCATTTTCCAAGCCCACCTGGGCTGCAGACTGAGGCCATTTCAAGCAAGGGGAAATGGGAGCCACTAGAGAGATGGCTCAGTGGTTGGGAGCACTTGGCATTGAAGAGGACCCAAGGTTAACTCCCAGAATGCTTGTGGTGGCTCACACCCATCCGAAACTCCAATTCTGGGAAATGTGACACCCTCTTCTGACCTCCGCAAGTATCAAGCATGCACATAATACACATACATGCAGGCAAAATACCAATAAGTCTAAAAATTTTTAAGTAATAGATGATATACTGTAAACCGTATGACCCAAACATTGCTGATATGCACATCTTGGCATTCTGAATAAAACTTAATAAACATGCTTTCAAATTCAAAACTATGACAAAAGTGAATGAATAAATAAATAAATAAATAAATAAATAAATAAATAAATAAAAGCAAGCCTATATGCCCAAAATAAAGACAGCTGCATGCCCAAGTTACAATGGCAGAAGTCCCTGTTGAGCCCACCTGGTATTGACTGGGTGTAAAGAAGGGCATAGCTGTAGGACCAAGACAAAACACACTGGACTCCACTAAAACCGTGAAAGCCTTGTCATCAGCACACACACAGTTCAAAACCGCATCCTGAACCAATTAGGCAGTTTCTCAGAAAATTGGGAATAGATCTACCTCAAGACACAGCTATACCACTCCTGGGCATAAAACCAAAGGATACTCCAACACAGTGCAACGACACTTGCTCAACTATGTTCACAGTAGCTTTATTCTTAGTAGCCAGACACTGGAAAAAACTGTCCCTCAACTGAAGAATGGATACAGACAATGTGGTTCAAGTACACAACGGAATACTCCTCAGCTATTAAAAACAATGGCATCATGAAATCTGCAGGCAAATGGATGGAATTAGAAAAGATCATCCTGAGTGTGGTAACCCAGACTCAGAAAGACAAACATGGTATGCACTCACTTGTGAGAATTCACCAAAAAGGAAAGGATAACAATCCACCAACCCAAAGCAGCTAAGTGATAAGGGGGGCCTGGGGGGGGAGGGCCTGGGGGAGAGCCTGGGGGGAGGGCCTGGGGGGCTGGGGGGAGAGCTGGGGGGAGGCTATTCTTGAATCTCATTGAGAAGGGGAAATAGAATAGACATCATGGGTGAATGAAGGGGGTGAGGAGGGGGATAGGAACAGGAAGGACCAGGTGGAGGGAGGGTGGAGGGGAGAAGTACAGGGAGAGACAACTAGAGTGCGGGTATCTCTGGAACAAGCTAGAAACCTAGGGCAATGGAAAATCCCAGTAATCTGTGAGGGTGAGCCTAGCTAAAACTCCTAGCAATGGGGGATACAGAGCCTGAACTTGGCATCTCCTGTAACCAGGAAAGACTTCCAATGGACGGACTGGGACACCAACCCAGCCACAAAACCTTCAACCTACAATTTGTCCTGCCTACAAGGTGTGCAGGGGTAAAGATGGAGCAGAATTTGAGGGAAAGACCAACCAATGACTGGTCCAGCTTGAGACCCGTGCCATGAGAGGGAGCCCACCCCTGACATGTTGATGATACTCTGCTATACTTGCAGACAGGAGCCTAGCATAATCATCAGCAGAGAGGCTTCACGCTGCAACTGATGAAACAGATGCAGAGACCCACAGCCAAACATTAGGTGGAGCTTGGGAAATCCTGTGGAAGAGGAGAAGGAAAGATTGTAGGAGCCAGGGGGTCAAGGACAGCACAAGAAAACCTATAGAATCAACTAACCTGGGCCCATAGGTGCTCACAGAGACTGAACCACCAACCAGAGAGCACGCATGGGGCTGACCCAGGCCTTCTGCACATGTGTAACAATTGTGCAGCTTGGTCTTCATGTGGGACTCCTAACAGCAGGAGCAGGGGCTGACTGTCTCTGATTCTGTTGCCTGCCTTTGGGACCCTTTCCCCTAACTGGGCTGCCTTGTGAAAAGCTGCATCCAGTCTTAACGGAACTTGCTATGCCAAGGCTAGTTGGTATCCGTGGGAGGCCTCCCCTCTTCTGCAGAGAAAAGGAGGAGGAATGGATGAGTGGGAGAAGTGGAGAGAAGGACTAGGAGAGGAGGGACTTCCCGGAAACTGAGGCTGGGATGAAGGTGGGTCCTCTGGGAAACAAATGTTGAGACAGTTTGAAATATAAGAAGTTTCTAAGGAAGAGAGGCAGAGTTTTGCAGCTACGTCTCAGGCCACATGACAGGTGGAACACCTGTGAAAGGAAGGGGAGAGGAAGCAGGTTTAGAAAGCAGGAACACAGCAGGATGCAGAGTTGGCAGTTTCAGCCAGCCCAGCAAAAAGCTCTAGAGTAAATGCTGCCCACTGAAGGAATCCTATGCTGGAAATGACCAGCCCTGATCTACAGCTACTCAGTCCATCAAGCAGAACACAAAAACCAAGGCATTTCCCAAAGGTGTTCCCAGGCGGAATAGTAGTCATCTGTACTGCAGCTGACAGAATGACAAACCCTTACACTGAGGTCCAAGTGGAAGAGCAACATGGCTGCCACAGATGACAAAAGCTTTGTCTGTCTCAAGCTGGGCTCACCATGGCAAGAGCAGTATCCTCCTTGAGAATTTAAAACCAAAGCTGGTACCTGCTAGTAACACACCTAGTAGGTTAGGGTTTCAAATTTACATTATCCCAGGGAATGATAAACAGACATAAAAACTAGAGCAATGATAGAAACTGAGGTTTCCAGGTGAAGCAAGCTCAATAACAGGAGGAACGACCCCAAAATATAGACCTCAAGCCCTGCTCAATATAAACACACAATCACAGATTAGAAACCCAGAAATAAATAATCTACCATTAATAAGAAACAGTAACCACATGATTAAGTATCCAAGAACTCAAATTCATATAATCATACTCCTAAAGATAATATGACATATTTAGAGTGTATATAAAATTACCACAGGCAGAAAGTAGAAAACACATACTCAATAGAAATCACCAAACCTTAATTATAAACCTTATGCAATTGTGAACTCTACAAGCTACAGTAAAAATCAGTCTGGTAAGATATGCCCCCTGGTGCAACAGTGGCATGGATGCCATGAGGATAACCAACCTGCCGGATGTAAGACCCACTCCACAAGATGAGACCTATGCCTGGCACTGTTATCAGGATCAAGTATCAGTGGCGCACACCTTTAATCTCAGCACTCAGGAGGCAGAGGCAGGAGGATCTCTGAGTTTGAGGCCAGGCTGGAGGAAAAGCGATCCAGGATAGCCAGGGGCTACACACACACATCTGAGGGGGGGGGGTAAGGGAGGGAGGGAGGGAGGGAGGGAGGGAGGGAGGGAGGGAGGGAGGGTCGGTCCAAGCGTGGCCAGACAGGTCATAGGCTCTAGGGGAGAACCTAATATTACTCTGCTAAAGGGACATAGTGTTAAACTGACTCCTAATGATTTATATTGTTATGCTCATAGGTTAGTGCGTCTCTCAAACCTCATCGGAGAAACTTCTTTTTAAATTGTTTTGCAATTAACACAGAGACCCACATTTGGTCAAAATGCAGGACAAAGTGTTCAGCCCTAAATGGGACACCTTTATCACACTCCTCTCTTACCAAGGCTCAGGAATCCTGATGGGGGTGTGTGGAGTGTGGAAAGACTGACTGTAAGAGCCAAAGGTGGCAGATGACCACAAAAGGACACAGCATACAGCTGCACATATGAACTCACAGCAGCTGTGAAAGCATGCGCAAGACCTGTGCAAGCTCAAACCAGACAAAGTCTCAACATAGGAAGAAGTGGACACCAAGTTACCCTGTGCTGACTGGCTGTTAGCAGTAGATAAGTTGCCAAGAGATGGAGAGTTAGTTTTCTTTAAGGGTATGGTCTCTGGTACGCTAAGCACACCACAGTGGATAGCCACATACCCAGAGGATATAACCAGTAGTAAATAGGCTGGATTTTTTTTTTTTTTAAATCGAGGATACAATGTTGGGTGAGCATGGAATTAGGCATGAATTTGATATGAGTTGGGGGTGAATATGATCAAAATACAATGTGAAATTCTCAATTGCATATGTGTGTGTGCATGTATATATGTATGAATGTATGTATGTATGTGTGTGTGTGTTCACCAAACCTTAAGAAAATTGACATACTATGAAAAGCAATGTACCATTAAAACAAACAAACAAAACAAAATAAACAAAAAAAATGGTATTTCTAGCCAGGCATGATAATCCTACAACTTTAATCGTAGCAATTAGGAGGCAGTGAGGTAAATCTCTCTGAATCTGAGGCCAGCCAGGGCTAAAGATGAGAATCTGTTGCATGAATAAATACATTAATTAATTAATAAGGTATTTCGAGAAGTAAAAGTACAGCGTCTTAGTTAGGATTTCTATTGCTACAGTGAAACACCATAACCAAAAAGCAAGTTGAGGAGCAACTTTCCCACTGTGGCCCCTCATTAGAGGAAGCCAGGACAGGAACTCAAAACAGGGGAGGAACAGAGGCAGGAGCTGATGCAGAGGCCATGGAGGGGTACTACTTACTGGCTTGCTCAGCCTGCTTTCTTCTAGAACCCAGGACCACCAGCCCAGGGACGGCATCACCCACAATGGTGCCCTCCCCATCGATCACTAATAAAGAAAATGCCCTACAATTGATTCTTATGGAAGCATTTTCTCAGTTGAGGTTCCCTCCTTTCAGATGGCCTTAGCTTATGTCAAACTGACATAAAACTAGCCAGGACATATGGTCACAGAACTTTAATTAAATTAAATTTAAATTAATGAACTGCTTATACAACAGAACCACCAATAGTTGAAAAGATTCATGACCGTCCATCAGTGTGGCGGAGGGGACTCATTCCAAAGCTCTCACCCCACAGCATTTGATTATAACCTTTGCACAGAGAACTTAAACCACATCAGTATTACTATTAACATCTAATATGATGTAAATGCTATACAAATAGTATAATACATTTTTTAGGGAATGGTGACTTTTTTATAGAGTATATTATGTCTACAACCACAAATACTGAGAGTTGAGAGCTACATCAAAGAGAGATGAAGAAAGAACCTACAATGAAGAATAAAGAAATGATAAATGGGAGCTGGAGAGATGGTTCAGCGGTTAAGAGCACTGACTGCTCTTCAGAGGTCCTGAGTTCAATTCCCAGCAACCACATGGGGGCTTACAACCATTTGTAATGGGATCTGATGCCCTCTTCTGGTGTGTCTGAAGACAGCTACAGTGTACTCATATAAATAAATAAATCTTTTAAAAAAATGGTAAGTGGAAATATGTTAAAAGCATAAACTGGAGGACTAGAGATATCTCAGTGGTTAGGGTGCTCAGTGCTCTTGTAAAGGGCCTGCATTCTGTTCCCAGCACAGACAGCTCATACCCCTCCATCTATAACTCCAGGTCCAGATCTGATGCTCTCTTCTGGCCTTTGCAAGCACTTGCATGCATATGCATGAAACATAAATTCACACAGAGGCACATACATACACATAAATAAGTAAATATGTAGGAAAACAAAGCAAAATTAAAATAATGGATAACAATAAAATATAAGATGGAAGTGATTTAGATGAAAGCATTTTATAGTGCCTATGACTTCAAGCAAGGGTCAGCAATGCCCAGAGTAGTGGTAGGTACCCTCTGTAATCTCAACTCCAGGAAGGCAGAGGCAAGAAAGTCAGAAATCTAAGACCATTCTTAGTAGCCTCGGCAACATGGGCCTCTATCCCAAAACAATTTTTTTAATAGAATTAAACTTTTTAAAAAGAAAAAAAGGTACCAATTTCATTTAGATATTTTTGAGACAGGGTATCACTATGTAACGCTGGCTACCCTGGAACTCACTATGTAAATCAGGCTGGCCTCAAACTCATAAAGATCCACTTGCTTTTGTCTCTGCAGAGTGCTGGGGTTACTGGGTATCCACCAGCACACCCAGTGAAGCAGGTTTTAGACTTCCTAAGTCAACTATATAATTTAAAATGTTCGTTCATACCACTAAAAGAACAGCAGAATGGCTCAGAGCAGAGGGAGAAAACATGAAGAAAACCTGCTTCATTTACTCCCAACACCCAGAGACAGGGGCAGAGGGATCTGTTGAGTTCCAAGCAGCCTAGGGTATACATAGTGAGATATTGTCCTGAAGAAGAAAGAAGAGAGAAAAAGGAAAGAAGGAAGAAGGAAGATGGAGGAGGAGTAGGAAAAGGAGGAAGAAGAGGAGACGCCGCTGCCACCACTGCCAGGCAATGATGGCACACGCCTTTAATCCCAGCACTCGGGAGGCAGAGGGAGGCGGATCTCTGTGAGGTCAGCCTGGTCTACAGAGCTAGTTCTAAGACAGCCAGAGCTACACACAGAAAAACTCTGTCTCAAAAAATCAAGGGGGTGGGGAGGAAGGAGGGAGAAAAAATGCTCCCTGCTCCTCCAGAGACAGCACATCTTGTTAGTGCCAGCCTCATCCCTGAGACCATGATGGTGAAGGTCAAAGTGAAGGTCACATTGGGTACCTGGTCACCAGGGCTGCCTCCAACTCAGGTAAAGTGGATATCATTGCTATCAATGACCCCTTCACTCCACTGTAAGTTAAATGGCACAGTCAAGGTTGAGAACAGAAAACTTGTCGTCTTCCCTTGTGAAACTATGCCAACATCATGGAATGATGCTGGTGCAGAGTAGGTTGTGGAGTCTACTGGTGTCTTCACCACCATGGAGAAGGCCAGGGCCCACTTTTAGTGTGGGGCCAAAAGGGTCATTATGTCTACCCCGTCTTCGGCTGTCCCCATGTTTGTGATGGGCGTAAAACACAAGAAGTGTGACAACCCATTCATGACTGTCAGTAATGCTTCTTACACCATCAACTGCTTAGCCCACTGGCAAGGTCATCCAAATCAACTTTGTCACTGGCAAGAGATTCGTGACCAGTCCATGCCATCACTGCCACCCAAAAGACTGTAGATGGCCCCTCTGGGAAGCTATGGAGTGATGGCTGTGGAGCTGCCCAGAACATCATCCCTGCATCCACTGGTGCTGCCAAGGCTGTGGGCAAGGTCATCCTAGAGCTGAACGGGAAGCTCACTGGCACGGCCTTCCGTGTTCCTACCCCCAAAGTGTCTGTTGTGAATCTGACATGGCACATAGAGAAGCTGCCAAGTATGATATCATGACAGTGGTGAAGCAGGCATGGGCAGCCCACTAAGGCTACACTGAGGACCGGGTTGTCTCCTGTGACTTCAACAGTGACTCTCACTCTTCCAGCTTTCATGCTGAGGCTGACAATGCTCTCAATGCCAAGTCTCTAAAGCTCATTTCCTGGTATGACAATGAATATGGCTACAGCAACAGGATGGTGGACCTCATGGCCTTCAAAGGCCTCTAAGAAGTAAGAAACCCTAGACTACTCACCCAAGCAAGGACAAGAGGGGGGCAGACCCTTGGCTGCTGAGTAGTCCCTGTCCCAACTGAGCATATCCCCTCAGTTTCCATCTCAGACCCCCAGAAGAAGGGAAGGGGCTCAGGGAGCCCTACTCTTCTGAATACAATCAATAAAGTTCACAGCACACATATACTACCCCACCTCCCACCCCCCAAAAAAGGAAGGAAGGAAACCTAACTAAAGGAGAAAGTAACCCCAAAAGTGAGACAACAGGGAAGGGTCAGCAAGATGGCCACAGGTTAAGCCGCTTGCCTCTTGTCTAGTTAGTGGACTACTAGGGCTCAAGAGGAGCTGAGAAGGGCTAGAAGCCACCCCTCCTTTAAAATCTCTGCACTAAAACCTGCTTCTGTGTCTTAAGTGTGCCCACTTCCTAAAAGAGACTAAAAAAGAACACATGATGCATGCTAGGCCTCCACACCTGCTCTGTACATGAGATGGGGACAGGTCAGTGACTGGCCAGTCCTGGACTGTGACGCTCAGGCCCATCTCCTGGGACCACACGAAATTAAAAAGTTGGGTACCTTCAATCTTTTGTCCTCTGCCTTGACTCTTAGATAAGGGTAAAAGGATGCTTGACATCCTGCCACAAAACTGTCTGTAAAACAGATGACTTACAAACTAAAGATGGAAAACAGTTCAAAGTTCATCTGTGGATGAGGCGAGAAGGCATCAGCAAATACGCCCTAACACCACCAGACAAAGCAGGTTTTAATGCAGAGGCTCTAATTTCTAGGCTATAAGAGGTGACAATATCAAAGGAAAACTAAGTTTAATGTATCCAACATGGCCTCAAAACTATATAAAGAAAAAAAATTACAGAACTATGAGAAAAAAATAAAAATTAAATATTTTCACATACTTATCTCAGTAACTTATAAGGTAATAAGGCTCTAAGAAACTTGAACAGCATGGTTAGTTTTTAATCAAGATACTTTCTTTTCAGTCATTTACAAAACTGAGACTGTATGTGGTAGTACACACCTGTAATCATTTCAGGCTAACCTACATGAACCCAGTCTCAAAAAAAAAAAGGGGCCCAGCATGGCTACAAAGCAAAACACAACACATTTCAAATTCCCTATTTTGTTCAGACTACTTTTAAAAATCACAATGCACTAAAATAAAAAGTAAATAATAAAATTATATATAAGTGGGAGGGAGGTAATACTGAGAATCTGACATGGAACCTTTTACATGCTAAGCAAACATTCTACCACCCAGATATATCCTGACCCTACAGTTTGTTACCAGGCATGTTGGTGAATACCTTTAATCCTAGCGAAGGCAGGCAGCTCTCTGAGTTCAAGGCCAGCATAGTCTACATATTAAGTTCCAGAGTAGAAAGAGATACATAGTGGGACCTGTCTAAAAAAAAAAAAAAAAAAAAAAACAAAGAAGGAAAGAAAGAAATTGTAAAGAGAACAGCCATTTATTGACCAAAATGTAAAATATTTAATATTATTTGGGGGAAGCAATCCTTCCACCCAAGTATTAACCAGGTCTGACACAGCTTAGCTTCTGAGATCAGACCAGTTCATGGCAGTTGGGACACAGACTGGAGCAATCTTTTCTATGGGAAGTTTATAACAAAATTATATCTGATTACAGAATATGTAACGTTCATGTTGGTAATCTCGAGGGAAGAAATACTAAAAATGCATACAATTACAGAAACAATTAAACACACCATTGTAAGACACAAACTACAGAGAGAAGTACACTCCTGCAAGATGTGAAACGGAATCCGGTCCAAGGCCCTCGCGGGTTCCTGCGGCTCCAGACAGTGCAGCACTCTAACACCTAGGATGGTTGATTTCAGGACCCCCTGCACACTAAAACCCACGGGTGCTCAGGCTCTTACCTAATACATGCAAATGACTGCAAATACTTGTTGTATAGTATTGTTTGGGGAATAATGGCAAAACAATTCTGTAGAGATACAATTTTCTAGACTTTTTTTTCACATTTATTTTGTATGGGGGGGGTGCCATGAGGCATGTGTGGAGGTCAGAGGACAATCTGTGGGAGCCAGTTCTCTCCTTCCACCACATGGGTCCCAGGGATCAAACTACAATTATCAGGCTTGGGAGCAAATCTCTTTACTCACTAAGCCATCTTCCTTCCTAGCCCCAGATATATATTTTTTTTTCTTTTTTTTTTTTTTTTTTTTTTTTAAGATCCTCCGCAAGAGCAGCAAGTACTCTACACTACTGAGCCATCTCTCCAGCCCCTGCGAGGTAGAGTAACTAATGCCAAGCAGGCTGTTCAAATGAAAGGCGTACTGCTGGGTGGTGGTACACACCCTAAGTCCCACTGCTCGGGAGGCAGAGGCAGGCAGAACTCTGACTTTGAGGCCAGCCTGGTCTACAGAGTGAGTTTCGGGACAGTCAGGGCTACACAGAGAAACCCTGTCTCGAAAAACCAGAGGTAGCAGGGGAAAGCATAGCTGGATAGGTGTATGGTAGCTGTGATGCTGGCACACCTATAAACTGTAGTACTCAGGAGGCAGAGGCAGAAAGATGCTGGGTTTGATACCAGGGAGTGGGCTACATAGCAAGACGGTCCTAGTTTGCTTTGTACTACTGTGATAAACACCATGACCAAAAGAAACTTGGGAACAAAACAGTTTATTTGGCTTAACCATGTAACAGCACCTCATGAAAGGAAGCCAGGGCAGGAACTCAAGGTCGGAACCCAGACGTGAGAACTGAAACAGAGAATTTCTGCTTACTGTCTTGCCCCATGGCTTGCTCAATCTGTTTTCTTATACAACCCAGGACCACCTGCCAAGAAATGGCACTACCCACAGTGGCTGGGCTCTCCCACATCAATCATCAATCAAGAAAATGTTCCACAGAGTTGATGCATGGCTAGCAGCAGTTCTCAACCTATGGGTCCTGACCCTTCTGGAGGATGAACGACTTTTCACAGGGGTCACCTAAGCTTCACAGAAAAGAGATGTACATTATGATTCATAATAGTAGCAAAATTACAGTCATGACTTAGCAACAAAAATAATTTTATAGTTGGTGGTCACTATAACATTAAATGGTTAGACCATTAGAGAAAGAGATCTTTAAACACTGTAAGACGTAGAAAATGGTTCATAAGATGGTAGATTCAAGTAGAATCCTCTTAGAATTCTTACAGCAAAGCAGAGTAAACTGTAGCTATAGTTTATTAGATATTTCAAAAGAGTTCACAGAAGGCTGGGGGTGCTCAGTGGTAAAGTGCATGCCTAGCACACCCGACGCCTTAGCCAAGAGGATCTTGGGTAATCCAAACACTGAGAAATGGTAATGAATAAGCCAGCTGTCCTGATCTATGTTGTATAGACATACTGACACGTTGAAATGCCATACTGTACTCCACCAAGAGTTCAATCCCAGGAATTCACACGTTGAAAGGGGAGAACCTTAAAGCTGTCCTCTGATCTCTACAGGTGCTCATCGCATATGGATGACCACACCCCCACCCCCACAACCCACACACAAATAAGTAAATAAATAAATAAATGTAAATTTTTAAAAAGGGGGGGCTGGGGATGTAGCTCAGTGGTAGAGCTGTACTCTAGCATGCAAGAAGCCCTGGTTCAATTCCCAGTCTCAGTAATGCATTAAATAAATAAATAATTGCAACTGCATTCGTTGTTACATTAAATGTTTGGTGGGTGATAGGATTAATAACCAGAGTGTATTTTTTATAAAACCAACAGGAGAAAAACCATCCAACAGAGCAGGTTCAGGATATGAACAGAAAACTAATGTTAGTGCTGCAAATTTTAAAAAGCAATCAACTTCTTTAATGATGGCAACATAAATATAAATGTCAATGAGAATAAGGAGTTGCATTTCTCACTCAACTTTTTGACAAACTTTCCAAGTCCCTTATCAGGAAACATTGGCAAGGACAGGAAAACAGGAAGTCATGCATGGTGGTAGGGTATGTGGGCACCATCTCTGGTGAGCAGTGTAAAGCCTGAGATAGTAGAAAGTACTCCTGCCACTGTTCCATAGCTGGTGAACAGCACAATGCACTATGTATGTCTGTGATGTATATGTGACATCCTGGCAGCAGGTTTGCTTTCATTTTCCCCAAAGGATAATGAAATACTATACAGGGGTTAAAATGAATAGAGCAGATAGATTTGTTTACACATACTGTATCTCAAACTAACAATGACCCACCAAGATAACAAAAAGTTGCAACAGGATGTGGGCTGAATAAATACAATTCACGTAAAACTTCAAGAACACTGAAGCCAGTAGCGTGCACAGCCAGTGTATGCACACATGATAAGCAATTCATAGACATATGGGGGGGGGGGGACACGTGACACTTCATGGATAAATGAGATGGCCCTGGCCTTGTCTCCGTTTTTACTCAGAGTTGCATATTGCCCAGGTTGCCTTCTAAGACAAGCTCCAACCCAGACATCCCCCGGGTTCCATGAAGTGAAAAAAATTATTGTCTTTTCCTCAGGCTCCCGTTGGGGTTCGTTCATCCCTAACTGTAACCAGAACACCTGCTCACACTTTTTTCCTTTTTCATTCCGTTCCCAAATCTTGCCAGCTCCTCCATATTCAGTAAACATGCGTTTCACTGAACCTGTCCAGGAAAGAGGGTCGTCTCTCATCATGGTTGGAAAGAGTACTGTGTACAAGGAGTCGAAAACTACAACTTGGGAAAAGCAAACCACTCTCGGCTCGGCCTCAGTTTCCTCCTAAGCAGCCCGTCTAGCCCCTTCCAACCCGTGCCCTCAAAGATTCCAGGAATTCTGTCCTTTCTGGCCGAAAACAACACTGAGGCTTTTCACAAAGCACTCCCACCCCCACCCCTCGCTCCCCTTGGATCCACAGCCCGCGTCCCTGGAACCCGGGCTGCACTGCGCTGGTCACATGAACTCCGGCTTTCTCTGGTGTGACGGCTCTCTCCGATCCCTTTGTGAGCGCAGGTTTTGAAAGCCAACGACCGGGTTCTGGGTTTGAGACGCGCAGGCGGCCGCGGGCGGAAGGCTGTCGGAGCCCATCGGCCCGCCTCCAGACCCAGCGCGCCGCGCGGGCTGCGCGTCCCGGATTCCGCTCCGCCGCCTCCGCTGCCGCCGCCGCCCGCCGCGGCCTGGCCCGAGGGCGCCGGGCCGCCAAGACGCCAGGTGAGCCGCGAGGGACCGGGAGCCGCGACGGGCTCAGGGCGTGTCCGGCGCCGCGGCGGCCCGCGCCTCACTGTTCGCTCCTACCGGCTGTAGATGGAGCTGTCTGGGTTCCGGTCGCCTCCGACGAGCCTCCGAGCGCTCCTCTTGAAACGCCTGAGAGGGACATGCCTCCCAGGATGCAGTTTGTAGCAACATGGCAGCTGCGGTGCAGCTCCCCTGCTGAAGAGGCTCTGGGACGGCCGCGCAGCTCGCAGCCGGGACCCGGGCCGCAGCCGGGGTCGCAGCGTCGGCCGCTCGGGGCGGGCGAGCGCGCTGGGGGCGGCCGCAGAGTGCTGGGGCCCAGCTCGCCGCCGGGGCGCAGCCCGCACAGCCGCGCTCCGACGCCGCCACCGCCGCCCGCGCCCGCCCGCCGAGCGCAGCCCCGAGCAGGCCGGGGCCCGACGGCCGCACAGCCCGGGCGGGTTGAGGCCAGGCCGCGCCGCACTGCCAGCCCGCCCACGGCGCCGGGCCTGCGTGGGGCTGCGCGCGGCGGCGGCGGCGGCGGGGACTCGCGCGGCGCGGGCCGGGCGGCGCGGGGCCATGGCCGAGGCGGCCCCGGCTCCGGGGAGGGCAGCCCGCGCGCGCACGGACGCGCGGCCTCGGGGCCCCGGGGACTGCCTGCGTGATCCGGGCTCGGCGGCCCGGCCTGGGGTCTCGGTAAGGGCCGGGCGCGGCGACGTTAGCGGGGAGGGGGCGCCCTGGCGGGCTCGCGCGCCCCCTGGGGGGGAGGCCGGCTGGGGCGGGCGGGAGCGGCGGCCGTCCGTGCGAGGCTGCGCGGCCGCACGGCTCCCGGACACGCGGCCCGAGGTGGGGCGCGGGCGGCGCGCTCGCTCCCTGGCTGCGGAGCCGGCGCTGCGTCCGTCGGGGTGGCCGGCGGCACGTTTTCCGCAGAGCTCGGCCCCGCGGAACGGCTCCCGGCCTGGGCGCGGTGCTGACGCGGCTCTCCCATTTCGCAGAGCGGAGACACTGAGGCACGGACACCCGGCGGCGACCTGCCCTGCCTGCCCCAAGGTCACGTAGCGAGTCGGCCCGGGCTGGGTGCCCGCAGCCCGGTAGAGGCCTGCCCAGCGTGCTGCGGGCCTGGACGGGGAGGGGCGGCGCTGGCGGCGGCTTCACCAGGGTGGGCGGCCTGGGCTAGCTGAACACTTGCTGCGGCCCGTCGGGGGAGGAGGGGTAGGCCGGGCAGCGCCCAGCCCAGCGACTCCGGTGTGGGGAGCAGTGTGATCCATAGCCTCTGCGTCAGGAGCACCCCGAGTCAAACTTGGGGTACGGATAAATGGGGTCTGGCTAGTGAGAGCCTAAGAGGTTGATGTTCTTCCGAGGGCCATTCAATAATTAAAACGCCCTCCCACCCAACGTGCTCTCTGAGGCACCCTGGCTGTGCTAGGCAGATTTGCTGCATGGGAGTCCGTGCCTTTGAGCTTGTTTCTATGTATACTGGAAGAGATGGGATAGATGGCTTTCTAAAGGCCTCACAGTTCTTAAAATAACAATAACAAAACTCCTGGGAAATAAATTGAAGATTTTTTTTTTCCATTCGTACCTCTGGGCTTAGGTCTTCATGGCATGTAATTCTGAGTGAACCATTCCTGGGTCATGTAAGAAAATGGCACAGCTTTTGTAAAAAGTCAGATGTGTGTCGTTATGCATGTTTCTAGTATGTTGGCATGGATCCTGGAGCCCCTGTTCACTTACCACACAAGGGTGGGAAGGAAAGAGAGACAGGTAGAATCTATGAAATGTGGCGCAGAGGAATTCTAACGTTCCTCTCCTGCTAGCAGCTAGCAGCTTGAAAAATGTGAGCTTATTCTATTTAGATATCTTTGCTTGAGGGTAAGATCAAGCCACAGGTTTGCTGGAACTGATGACATTGTATCAGGACTTAGGTAGTGGGGAGGGGGCATACCTTGTGACCCCTCACCCTTTCCAGTATTCCAAATCCCTAAATGGAGAGAGAGAAAAAAATACTATTTTCCTTTGAGCTCTGATTCAGGTGGTTAATAAAGATGTCATGGCCTGCTGGCTTTTTTTTTTTTTTTTTCTTTCTTTTTTTCTTGTTTGAGGTAAAACCCTGTATTACTCTGGCACCTAACCTGCCCTCCAGGTATTTTTTTCCCTCTTCCTACTAATTATAGGCAAATACCCTAGTCCTCTCTCAGGCAGACTGCCTTGATATGCCTATTGTGTTGGCTCTTGTTTCCTTTAGCTGTGTGGTTGAGGCTTCCTCCTAAGGGAGCTGTCTAGTATGTTACCTACTTAACTGTGAAGAGTTCAGAGTTAAGGGGTCTTTGAACTCTTTCAGGGTTTGCAGAATTTTGCATCTGTATGCATTTTGAGACCTCATCATTTGCATTAGGTTCCTGAGGGGGCTCTTGACACCACCATAAACTGTATGTCTTTAAGGGATAGGGCCCTCATCCCAACGTGAATGCCTGTAGTAAGCCTTCCATAGGTATGTTTAATCACCAAGCCTTTGACTCAGGACTCTATCAGCTGCCTCGGTCTATAATTGAGGCCTAGAGGTCACCTACAATCTCTGGAGTCTGTGTTACCTGAGGCAAGGTGGATATAGCCTCTCCTATTTTCAGTGTTTTCATAGGCTACATGGGGATAATAATTCCAGTAGTACCTATTTCATCAGATTTTGTGAGGCTTAAATGAGATAATCCTTTAAAATGCTTAACACAGTTTATGGCACATAATAAATCGTAGATATTTACTCTGCTAATGAGCTCCCATAGAACAAAGGTATGGCTCATGCTTTCTCAAAGATCTTTACTGGACAAGGTCTCAAAATCTCCAGTCCTTGGCTTAAAAGTAGGATGCTGCTTTACTGAGTCACCCGTATGTGAATCAATGAACAAACTAAGAAAGATAGCTATGGAAGGTATGAAGTGGGTTTAGATAAGTCTCTGATAGATGGCAAAAGGAGCCTCATTACTACCTTGATAATCTTTTTAACTTAATCAGTGTACAACTGACTCATTCAACAGGCATTTACTGAGCATACACTTTAAGACTGAACATAAGGGATATGCTAATTTTCAAGTGAAGAAAACAAGTTTTAATTACCTTCCTTACAGAATACTCATAGAGAGCATAGAAGCTGAACAGATTCCTTGAAGGAATATTATGAAGAAAAGAACAAAAATTGTCATGGAAAAATTCCGCTCAGATCCAGTAAAGGTATTGAATGGCTAGGTAAATGAACTGGGCACTGACAGAAGAGCGTGGCTTCACCTCCCTGGTGGTTTAAGATTTTTAACATGGATATGCCAAGATGAGGACCAGAGTGCCAAAAGAAAATGCATCTTTCTTCTGCTTCTAGTCCCCAACACTCTTGTCATACTCAAAACTAGTTTAATGTCTCATGGCTTCAGTCACTACAGGCCTTTCTTCCTATTCCTACCTCAAGCGGTTAAGAGCACTGATTGCTCTTCCAGAGGTCCTGAGTTCAATTCCCAGCAATCACATGGTGGCTCACAACCATCTGGAACAGGATTCAATGCACTCTTCTGTTGTGTATCTAAAGACAGCTGCAGTATACTCATATAAATAAAAATAAATAAATCTTTAAAAAAAAAAAAAAAAAAACCACAATGAGGGAGCCCAGCCCAACAATGTACGCCTGCCCCAGTGGACCATCTACCTAGGAAACGTGGGCGCCTGAGGAGGCTGAATTGCCTGTGTTAGCCATCACCATGTCTCACTGTCTGTTACTTGTAACAAAAGCCAGTTGCAGTACCCCAAATCCATCCAGCTTCTGCAGACCTTTCCAGACAAATGAAGGCAGCAGTCACCTGAGCAGGCTGTAGTGACTAGGGCAGCAAACAATAGGTATTAACAGCCAGCAGCTGAGTGTTCTGATTTCTTCCAGTACCCTTCACCTCCTGCAGGCCATTCATCACTTTTGAAACATGTAGGGGGAAAGATGGCTCTGTAGAAAACAGAAGGTAGCACAGCCATCTTTTATGTGTTGTTCCTAATAGCTTATCATTGATGTCTAGATCAGTCCCACTTTGGGAAGAGATTTGCTCCTTTTCGTGTGAATGCTTGTTTCTTGGATTTGTTTTGCCATCTGGAGACTGACCTTCAGTCCTGTCTTTCCTTCTCTCCTTGAACACAGGTCCAACAGCTGGACATGGAGGACGATCACTCGTCACCTCTGTCATTCTCCAGTGTTCCACACGAAGAGTCTGTGCGTCAGGCCCCTGCTCGACTCCCTAGAGAAACTGTGTTCCCTTCTTGCATTCTTCCCCCCAAAGAAATTCCTCCTTTGTCTCCCACTGCCCACGGGCAAGGTGCCCTGCCCCAGACTGACAGTACTCCTAAGCAAGAGACATCTGGCCAGATGTCACATGTTCTCCAGAAAAGACCTTCACTCCTGTATCCTGCCACATCTGAGCAAGACACACCTCACCAGGTATCCCTGGCTTCCCAGGAAGAAACCCATTACCCTTCTTCAGCTGCTGGTCAGGGGATCCCCTTCCTCTCCCACTCCGCCCACCATCAGGAAGCTCCACTCCACTCTCCTGAAGTTCCTGAGAAAGATTCGCTGACTCTGTCACCCACAGTTCCCGAGACTGACATGGACCCCTTGCTCCAGAGTCCCACTTTGCAAAAGGACACTCCCTTCCATACCTCTTCTGCAGCCCAGAAGGAACAGCCACTGCCCACCGCAGAGATCACTCGCTTGGCCGTGTGGGCTGCCGTCCAAGCAGTGGAGAGGAAACTGGAAGCCCAGGCCATGCGACTACTGACTCTGGAGGGCAGGACAGGGACAAACGAGAAGAAGATAGCAGACTGTGAGAGAACGGCTGTAGAGTTCGCAAATCATCTGGAGAGCAAGTGGGTTGTACTGGGGACCTTACTTCAGGAGTATGGGCTGCTGCAGCGGCGCCTGGAGAACATGGAGAATCTGCTGAAAAACAGAAATTTCTGGATCCTGCGGCTACCCCCAGGCAGCAATGGAGAAGTTCCCAAGGTACACCCATTCCCCTGGGGGCTTCCCCCTGCAGGGGAACATGGCCTAGGGATTTAGTGCAGGTGAAAGGAAGGAAAAGTGATAATTGGGAAAGGAGAAACAAGAAGCAGTGTCCCTGCCTTCCAGTATCGCTTCACCAAGAGCAGGGCACAACAAAAGCAAATTACTTCTCCTGTTGGTAGAAAAGTCCATTTAGAAAGTGGTGAGTAAAGCCCTTTCCAGAGCCCGAGATGAGATGCAAAGAGAGGTCTGAGAGCTTACACAGAGCATGTCCTGTCATCTGTTCTCCACACTGAGTCTGCATGGTGGTTTCTTGCCACGCCAATTAATATGTGTGGCTGGCACTTGCCACCTTGTGGGTTCTTTATTCTTCTACCCTTTCAACCCCTAACACTAGATAGGAGAGAGAAAAGGATAGCGGAGGGGGGCGGTGTTCTCATTAGACTCCTTCCTGCTGATTAGGGTTGTCGAGTTCCTTGGGGCAAGTTTGATCTTCACTCTCAGGATATTTAATTCTTGTTTCTTCTTTATACAACTTTTTAACAAACTGAGACCAACAACAACTAACATACCATCAACCCACCCTGCCCCTCGGAGCTAGAGCATTTACATACCCTATGAAAGGTTTCCAGAATTTCAAACTTCACACCGTTGCTGCCACTGGCAAGTCACACCCCTACATGAGCCAAATCATCGCCAGCTGCTGTGGACAGTCTGGAGCAGCCTCATATCCCACACCTGGATTAAAATGAAAGCATATTCCTATTTCTGTGTTTTTGTTTTTTGTTGTTTTTTTCCTTTTTTAAGAAACCAAAATTCTCAATACAATACTGGAAAAAAGAAAATTATGTCTGCACTGAACATAAATACTTTTTCTAGCCGTCCCCTGAATAGTAGATTACAACTGCACCCAGTATTCACCTTGAGGGGGCATTGCAAAACATTATCGGATGGTTTAAAGTGCTGGAGTTTTTTTTATAGGTTTTATGCAAATACTGTGCCATTATATATATATAAAGACTTCAGCATCTGCCAACTTTGGTATCCTGAGGGTTCTGGAACCAGTTCCTTGCAGGTACTAAGGGACAATTGTACCTATGAGCAGGACTTAATGGTTTGCCATCAGACTGGACAGGGAGAAGAATATCGTTTAACTCTTAGGTTTTATTCTGTCTAATCTTTTTTTGTCAATTTACTTATAAATCCTTAATTTCAGTAAAATTGGTTTTAGGAAGTATCCTTAATAAGCTAAGAAATGGGTTTTAATCTTATTTTCTTGAAGGTTCTAAAGAAACATGAGTGTAGACCAGATTTCTTTTTGTTCCAAACAGACTGAGTGTGTAAGCCGTTCCTCTTGGAAGCGGTTGTACATTAGAACTCTAGGACCTCACTGAAGGCTTTCTGATCTCTGAAGGTCCAGGGGTGTGACCAGATTTCAGTAGGGCCTTGGCAAAGCTCCCCACAGTCCAAACCCCCGAGCAAGTCTAGGGGAGGAAGGTTTCCCTCTCTACGCCTAAATAGAGGGGGTTGGGGTTTGGCCGTCTATGGTGTCACTACTTTGGTCTTTCCTGACCCTGTTGTTTGGTTTCAGGTTCCTGTCACATTCGATGATGTTGCCGTCCATTTCTCTGAGCAAGAATGGGGAAATCTCTCTGAGTGGCAGAAGGAGCTCTACAAGAATGTAATGAGGGGCAACTATGAATCTCTGGTCTCTATGGGTAAGAGCAAAGGACTGTGACATAGGTGTGTGGCCTGTGTAGACCCTTAGGAAATGTGAACAGCAGCCCCTGTAGAGGGGGAAAGGCAAACATTTTGTTTGGCTTTGGTTCTATTTGGTTGTTTGGGTGTGTGGCACATGTTTGTGTTTGTGTGTATATGTTGTTTTGTTTTGAGATAGGGCTGCCCTGGTTGGCCTGGAACTTGCTGTGTAGACCAGGCTGGCCTCAAACTCACTAGGCTCTTCCAGCATCTACCACCCTAGTGCTGGGATTATAAGTGTGCACTACCATGCCCAGCAGCACATGATCTTAACAGGATCTTACTGTTGAGTAAGGCCGGCCTGAAACAACTGTTTGGCCCAGGCTGACCTTGAATTCAGAATCCTGCTGCCTTAACTTCCTCAGTGTTAAGATCATAGACATGTACTACCTCACGTGGCTTCAAGCAGAATTTTACTTGTGTGCATGTGATATACTGTAGTGTGCGCCTGTGTGCATACTGTAGTGTGTGCATGTGGGGCAGAGGTCAATGTCAAATTTCGTCTTCTGTTGTTCTCCTCGTTAGTTTTTGAGATGATTAGACTGCCTAGTCAGGTGCTTCTGGGACCTGTCTGCCTCTCTCCCCCTCTTCCCCTGCTCCCCTCCAGTGCTAGGGTCACAGACAGGCACCACTACACCCAACTTTGACATGAGTGCTGCAAATCAAACCCTTGTTCTTATTCTTGCCAGGCAGGCACTTGACCAACTGAACCATCTCCCCAGCCCTACAAACAGAACGTTAAAGAAGGCCACAGACAGGTTAGAGATTGCTCAGTGGTTAAGAGTTCCCAGCATAGACATCAGGTGGCCTGCCGCCACCTGTAACTTCAGCTCCAGAGGACCTGAATCTCTTCTGAACTTCGTACACATCTGGAATCACATGTGCACAAACATACACACACATGTAATTAATTTTTTTATTTTATTTTAAAAAGACTAAAATGAAAAAAGCCTCTCATGTCCCCTTGCATGTCAGTACAGCACACGCGGGCACACTCTATCCATGAAGACACCACACCTCAGAGAAGCGCTTGGCAGCAGAGAAAGAGCAGGCTAGACTGTGGTGGGCTCCCACTGTCAGCATTTTCCCATGCACCCTAGTCATTTGTCTAGAAACTATCATTGAAGAAGAAAAATGACTAGCAGAAAACAAATGTGCTGAGGACTTTTCTTACTCATACAACTGACTGTTATCACTTAGGGTCCTGGTCCCCATCAGGAAGTCATGGGCTCACCAAAATCTGTCTATGCCAAAGTCTTTCAATTCTTGTTTTCATTAAAAACATGAAAAGATAGAAAACTGGACTTTCTTTCATTATGTATCCTTTTTTCATGTGTAGAAGTTTTTTTGACATAGATAAAAGAAAAATCTGAGGGGACTGGGGAGATGACCCAGGAGGTAAAGAGTTTGTTGTGCAAGCCTGGAAAAGCTAAGTTCAGCTCACCCAAGCCACTCACATAAAAGCCAGACCTCGGCGTGTCTGTATGCAGTGCTGGGGATGTGGAGACAAGCAGGTGCCTGGGCTTTACTGTCCAGCTAGTCAAAACAGCTTCAGGTGCAGTGAGAGATCCTATCTCAAAAAAATACGGAGGAAAGTAAAGAAAACTCTGTCCTCCTTGTATGTGCACAGGTGAGTACACCTGCATATACTCTCCTCCAACCCCACGAACACACCAAAGGAAGAGAGAAAGGTTTAAATGTTAAGTGTACTGATAGGCACATAAGATAAAAAGAAATAAATATGGAGAGAGAGAGAGAGAGAGAGAGAGAGAGAGAGAGAGAGAGAGAGAGAAAGAGAGAGAGAGAGATCAGCATTTAAAAGCACAGGCTGCTCTTCCAGAGGATCTACCTGTTTTTAGTTCTCAGCAACCATGTGGTGGCTCACAGCTATTCGTAACTTCAGGTTCCAAAGGATCGGATGTACTATTCTTGCCTCTGTAAACACTGTACACATGGTGGACAGACAGACATGTAGGCTAAATGCCTATAGACTTAAAGTAAAAATAAAATCCCCCAAAAATTAAATTTAAAACTTAATATTTTTTTTAAACACAAATTTGACTCAGGCAAGAACAGTTAACTTTAGATATGTTTCCATCGGCTAACATTACTTTTTAGAAATATGTGTTTTTTTAAAAATACACATGCAATTATGAAAACTTAACAATTTATAATAATAAAGAACAACCACTGTGCACTCACCCATGCTGCCCCACACAGGGGCCACCCGAATTTGTTCACTCTTGCCATCCCATAGAGGAAGCCACCAAGAGCATTGCTCGTGTTCTGTACATGTGTAAACATACACAGTGTGTGTCCTAAGGCAACCATTACTTACGGTATCTCATGTTAGACCAAGGGGCCTTTATCAACATCTGTAGGTCACAATCCTTGGAAAGAAAGTACAGCATACAGGCAAACTTTGTTTTTTGATTTTTAATATTATGTGTATGAATGTTTTGCCTCCATGTTAATATGTGTACCACGTGCATGCCTAATGCCCATGGAGACCAGAAGAGGGTGTTGGGTCCCTTGGAACTGGAATTTCAGGTATTTGTGAGCCACCATGTGGGTGCTGGGAACCTAACCCAGGTTGTGTACAAGAGAAACAAGTACTCTTAACCTGACCTTTCTTTTTTTCTTTGACCCCTGAACTCTGGCTTTTGACCATACTGCTGCTGAACTGTGGGTGCTTCTGTCTCTCTCACTGCAGAGTGTTGTGATATCTGTGTATATCTGTGCAGTGACCCAGTGTTTGACAGGACAGACGTGAAGTGGGTTGCGGAGGAGAAGATGCACTATCATGGAACCTCCTAAACAGCTGAGCCAGTGTCTTGTCTGCATGTACATGAGAATACCGTTTCTCCATGCCCTGGCTTATTTTGTCTTAATATCTGTGTTTGTTTTATTTTGTTTTTCTGAGGCAAGATCATGAAACCCAGCCTGGCGTCAAATGTGCTGACCTTGAACTCCTGATCTTTCTATACCCTAAGTACTTAATCTAAGCAAATATTTGTCCTTCTGATAGATGAAAGAAATGGTACTATTTTTATTTTAATGTATTTCTTGGGTGATTAGTAAACTTGTGCATCTGTTTTATATAATTAGTAGTCATTTGTCTATCTTCTATGAATTACCTATTCATACTTTTGCTCTTTTTCTACTGATGATAAAGGTTTTTATATAATTATGAATATTAACCCTTTACTGTTTGTGATGAATATGTATGTTTCTAATATTTCCTCATCTTTTTATTTGAAAATAACTATAAGCTTTTTGAGGAGTATGAAGGATCGAGCCTAGGGTCCCACGCATGTTAAGCACATATTTTGTCACTAAGCTACATGCCTGCTTTCTTCTTCTTCTCCTCCTCCTTCTCTTCTTTCTCCTCCTCCTTCCTCCTCTTCCTCCTCCTCCTCCTCCTCCTCCTCCTCCTCCTCCTCCTCCTCCTCCTCCTCCTCCTCCTCCTCCTCCTCTTTTTTAATGACAGTGTCTCACTATGTAGCCTTGACCAGCCGGAAAGTTACTAAGTAGCCCAACCTAATCTTGAACTCACAGAGCTGTGCCTACCTCTGCTTCCCCAGTGCTGAGATAAGGGTGTGTGCCACCACGTCTGAACTCTGGTTTTTTGGAACAGGATCTCAGTCTGTGGCCCAAGTTGGCACTGGATTTACAGATGTTCTCTCTTTACCTCACAAGTGCTAGTATTGCAGGCATGAGCGGTCATGCTTGGCAGCCTTTTTTAATATAAGGAACTCTTATCAGTACTTTGTTTTATGAAGTTTATACTTTATCAGGATTAAGTTTTTACTTCATACAGTTTCAACTTTATCATGAAGCTCGGTGCAAGTTTCAGTGTCGGCCAACAGCATGAGACACACACCTAATGAACGCTGGAGAAAGAGGTTGAATACTTGCCCATTTCTTTGCCAGCATAGCCAGTCCTCCGGCAAAGGGGCTATTCTGGGCCATATCCCCACAGGTGATATCTTGCAGCATACAGTGCTCCCTCATAGACAGAATATTTTCTTTCCTTCCTTCTGCCCAGACTATGCAATATCCAAACCAGACCTCATGTCACAGATGGAACGCGGAGAGAGGCCAGCCATGCAGGAGCAAGAGGACTCTGAGGAGGGTGAGACGCCCACAGATCCCAGTGCTGGTGAGTGGCAGATGGGTGGCCCAGGGCCCTGCATCTTGCGTCTTTCAATATTCAGGGAGCTCCAGTATGGAGCACTGCTGAGGTCCATACTGGATCTGAAAGGTGATTAGTATCAAGCTATTCATGAAGGAGGCCTTCAGGTAGTTAGTCTCCCGTAATCACCAGTAGCCCAGGTAGCTGATAAGTGGGAATGTATAAGGTTCATTGTCTTGCGGTTTTTTGTCTCTTTTCTGTTTTTGTTGTTGACGTGACCCACTCTTATCATCCTTTTGTAGGAAGAGACACAGAGAATGCATTCTTGTGTTATGCTCTTACCTCCTAGATTTCCCATAGCAGGGCCATGTTCCTGCAGGACAGAGGACAGGCATGGACCTGACTAGGAACTCCCTGCAGCACAGGACTCTAGTAGGCCTGGTTGAGGCAGTTAAATGGGATCAGCAGATAGGTCTTATGGCCCAGGTACATATATACTAGGTATCAAGGGCCTGACATGAAGATTGACATGTCACAGTGGCTCTTAATACAGATAGAGCCAGTGTCCTCTTCACAGTGGTTGGAACAGTAGCCTGCACACAATCACTGTGAGTGCTCAGTACATCAGTTTTGTAGGTTCTACTTGGGGATTTCCCTTTGGACTTGCATCACTTGCCTCATTTTTCAATAGAAACATGCCTTTGTCCTTGGTGGACATATGTAACATTCAAGAATAATAGTCCATCATTAGGGCTCCCATTGATTGCAGAAAAATTGAGTTCCTGCTGTGGAACTCAGTTGAAGACCAACAGACAGGCATTATGATTTAATCATTGATTTGAAGACTGTACCAGCTCAGAAACAACCCAAGGTGAGAGGAAGGTTTGTTCGGGCACACAGGTTCAGAGAGGTTAGCCCATGGATGCCTGGGTACATGGTTACTTCAATGCCAAACATCAAATAGAGGGCTGAGGCTTACCCCAATTCAATACCACAGATGATGAATTTGAAAGTAGATGAGGTTAAGGGGTTGCTCTACATTTCCGTTGGAGGAAATCTATACCTGAAAGGTTTGAGTGGCCACATTGAAAACAAGAATTAGGTGGAAATAGAGAGATTCAGCATGGAAGAACTCAGAGACAGGTAGGGTTAAGGTGAGAGTTGGCAGAGATGCTTTATGGCCAAAACCCTAAAATGTGGCTTCTGCTCCAGCTAGTTTTGACATCCAGGGGTATGCCTGAATAGGCTTCAAAGTAAAAAAGCAATGAGCAAGCCCACTTTGTGCTAAGCTGAGTTCAGTCTAGCATATATACGTCCATGGCTTGAGCTTCTGCAGAGGCAAGTGGGAGACTGTAAGCATCAGCCTTCTCAGAATGGGGTAATCTGTCCAGTGTCTTTTCCTAGCAAGAAGGTGGGAGAGGCAACCCTGAGCCAGACCCAAAAGTTCAATACTAAGCCGGAGCATCTAGAAAACTGAGAACTTCCCTAGTTCCACTATATTAAGAATGACAGTTTTAATGAATTGCCTCAGTAAATTCATTCAGTGCTTCGGGTCCCTAAGAGATCCATAGAGAATTCAGATATTAACACGTGACTGAAAATACTCAGAGTAGTTGTCATCCATCTGTGTGTCCATCCATTTGTTTTCTTCCCCTCTGTACTCAAGCCAGAAGCTCTGGCAAAAAATGTGTTCTCTTATATATGTTTTAAATGTTTTTAAAACATTAATACATTTGACCTAATAATGTCCTTTGAGAGTCTGAAACATTGAACAAAATCTAAAATATAGTTTAAAATATACTGTGTATATCATAATATGGTACACTCTGTCACCTCTGATGTCACATTATGAAGGATTTTATGCCATAAATATACTTGTTTCTTTATTATTTAATTCATCAGATGTTTTATATATCAAGGCACTCTGTCGATAGCTGGGTTTCCAAGAGGTTCTTGCTCACACTTGTGGTCTTGACCACTGTTAGCCATCACATCCACACTTATGACAACAGCCACTGGCCTGGAGGATGACTCAGCCATTAGCATGTACAGCTCTTGCGAAGGACGCAGACTCAGTCCCCAGCACCCACATCAGGTTCACAGCTGCCTGTTGTCTCTCAGTCTGTCAGTCCAGCTCTAGGGTCCGCTGCCATTTGACCTCCTCGAGCATCTTCACGAAAAGGATGTGTGCACATCATCTACAGGCACACAGATGTACACATAAGTAAAGTCTTAACAAAACAGAAAGCCAGTCACCTCCTGTAACAGAGCTGTGACAAGAAGCAGCCAGATTGCAAGACAAAACACAGAAGACTTTGCTGAGCTTGGGAGGTCAGAAAGGGCATTATACTGACTGGCAAGTCGACTCAACAGGGAAAGGTGCTTGCTGCCTGCACAGTTGAGCTCAATCCCCAGGATACACATGATAAAGGGTAGAGCCAACTTCAACAAGTCCTCTGGCCTCGACATGCACGTTATCGTATGCTTGAATGCATGAATGCATACACCACATACACAGCACACAAATATAATAAAAACATTAATAAAGAAGACAGACCTTGGAACATGGAAATTTAATAGAGACCTAAATAACAAATAGGTTCCTTAATCCTCAAAGAACTAATTGAAGGGAAGATACTGGAAACTAGTAGACAGCAGTACTTTGAGGTCTTGGCACAGCCCAGTGGGAGCAGTGGCTATTTGTAAGATAGGTACTGGCTGTTGACCAAGAAAAACTTAATGACTGGTGGATGTGAGGTAAGGGGAGTGGAGGGAGGGAAGGATGATTCCTAGCCTCAAGTAAGATGGACTTGAGGCTCAGATGAAGAGAAACAGTAACAGTGCACCTGTAAACTCCTGTGGGTTGAGATTCCAGCAAGACACTAAGGAGAAAGCAGCTGAATAAAGTCCAGAGTTTAGAAGCAAAGCTCTGAAGTAGAGATGGTTGTCATTGGGACATTAAGTGTTAATGTGTAGACAGGAATTGATTGGTCTGTAAAGAGCAAGCTGGAAGATTGGGGATGTGGAATCTGTTGATCAGAAGGAACCCGAGTCTTGTTTTATTTTAATTAAGGTTTTTATGTATATGTGTGTAGTGTGTGTGCAGACTTCCTGTGTCTGTATGTGACATCAAGAGTCTTCCTCAGTTGCTCTCCACATTATATACTGAGGCGGGTCTTTCCCTTGAACCCGAGGCTGCTGATATGACTAGTCTAGATATCCCTGTCACTGCCTTCCTTACGCTGGGATTACAGGTGTGCCATTGTACCTAACCAGCATTTGCACAGGGTCTGGGGATTTGAGTAGTCGCTTACACAGCAAACACTTTAACCATTTAGCCATCTCCCTGGCCTGTAGAAGTTAGGTCTGGTTCTTCCTCCCAGCTCCATGCTCCCAGAAATAAGACTCAGTCTCAAAATATATTTACAAATACCTTGGCCATGTTGCTAGGCTCTTCTCTGAATAGATCATAACTTAAATTATCCCATTTACTCTAATCTACATTCCATCACATGGCTTGTTACCTGTGCTCAGGTACCATGGGACCATCTCTTCACGGTTTCCCAGGGTAGGGGGATCTCCTGCCTGGCACTCCCCTAGAATCCTTTCTGCTTCCTGGATGTCCCACCTCCTTTTCCTGCCTAGGGAATTGACCGTCAGATTTATTATTAACAGGTGCCACATCCATACAGACATTAAGATGTTCTCTCTACACCAGCTTAATTTTAAAATTCTCATATCTTATTTTGTGTGTATGAGTATTTTGCTTGAATGTAAGTCTATGCTCCACATATGTGCCTGGTGTTCATGGAGTTCAGGACACTAGATCCTCTGGAACGAGTTATTGACAGTTGGAGCCACAATGTGGGTGCTGGGAATCAAACCCAAGTCCTCTGTAAGAACAAGCACCCCCCTCCCCTTTTGTTTGTTTTGTTTTGTTTGAAATAAGGTTTCTGTATGTAGTCTGGGCTGTCCTAGAACTCGCTGTCTACCAGGCTGGCCTCAAATTCAGATCCTTCTGCCACTACCTAACAAATAAACACAAAAGGAAAGTAGGAGATGGGAGAACTGAAAACAGTGGGAAGCTGTGCAAGATCCTGGGCACACCAGAAGGTTCTAGAAGTTTTACAAGTAGGTGAAACTAAATAAATACCACATGTGTAAGTGCTTTAAGGATAGAACTACACAGCTGAGGGAACTGAGGAGAGTTTGGCCATTAACAGTGAGCCAAGCAAAGGTAAAGATGATTGTGTCTGGGGAAGAGCCAGCTACAAATGTTAACTGTCTTCCATGGCTCCTCATCAGGCTCACTGGAGCCTTGAGGAATTTGGTGGCTGGTGAGGGGATGGTCCTGTCTAACTAGCTCAAGGAGGGGCCATACAGGTGTGTATTTAGGAGACAGGAGATGAGAAACATGAATCTTTGGAATCCCTTACTACAGAGTAAGTTTGAGGCCAGCCTGGGCTACCTGAAACCCTGTCTTAAGGAATAGATAAATTGGGGTGGGATGATAATAAAATCTTAAAAGTCACCTTTTTATTTTTTCCCAGTTTATTTATATATATGTATGTATGTATATATATGCTTACACATATGTTGTAAATTATAAGGAATGCATTCTACTATAAAACAAGTTCAAATATACAGAAGCACATCACTTGCCAGCTTTTTCCAGTAAAGTATCTAAGCCAGTAAAGTAGTTCACATCTTTAGTCAGTCCTAACAATCAGAAAGCAGAGGCAGGAGGATTATTTATGTCCAAATATTTAAATCTAGATTGTTCTCAATAGCGGATTGTAGTGTTGGCCATCTAGCTAGGCCCTTCTTTGACTAGATATAGCTTAAAATAACCCTTTTATTTTCATCTACAGTCTGCCAAGTGACTATTTACCTGTGCTCAGGTACCATGCGTCCATCTCACATATTCCTGGGTGGATCCCCTGAGACTCGCTCTATCCCAGAATCCTTTCTGCCTCCCAGATGTCCCACCTTCTATTTCCTGTCTAAGCCATAGGCTACCATAGGCTATAGACTTTTTGATTGACAGGTGATGCATCCAAACAATACACAAGATGTTCTCTCTACAGGGCTTACAGTTTTAGTGCATCAGTAAAGACCCTTATAAGTAGATCCCTGGATTGATCTAAAACTTTCAGAAATGGATTTTCTAGATCAAAGGATATGCACATACAAACATTTACTAGATATTGACAAATGCCCTTCAACTACTACCCCAGTCTATTTGCCTTCATATAGGTGTGAGAAATGCCATACACCCTGGCCAATAATCGGTTTTTAGCTTTGTGTGATTTGTAGGAGCTATGGGTCACGACCCACAGCTTGAGAAACACTGGTATAAACAGAAGAGTGGTACTCATGCAGTCTCACCTTTTTGTCTTACTCTGTTATAGCCCCCAGCCTGACCTTGAACTCCTGATCCTACTGCCTCTACCTCTCCCAACTGCTACTATGCTAAGTTCTAAAAGCTATGCTGGGTGTGGTGGTTCTTTAAAAATTAATGACATGCTAGGCATGGTGGTGCACACCTATCCCAGCAGTGGAAGACTGAGGTAAACATCTTTGTGAGGTCCAGGCTGGACTACATAATTAGATCTCTTAAAAAACAAACAAAACCAAAAGTATTATCTCTTATCTATCATATCTATAAAAAAGATTTCCCTAATTTGGGAAGTACTTTTGTATATAGTATTAATATTTATGTTATAACCATTTCAAGTTTTTAATGTATTGAAATTAATCAGTCATTTTCTTTATGGTATCTGGGTTTCACATCAACTACAGAAATATGGGGGCATACAGTAAATACTATGAACACAGTACTTAGGCCTGTGGGCTTCCTAAAAACTGTTAGAATTAGGAAGATGAGGGAATTGGAGTTCAAGGCCAGGCTAGGCAACTTAGTGACTACCTCAAAAGTAAAAGAGGAGCAGAGTTCAGTGGTACACACCTTTAATCTCAGTGCCTAGAAAGCTATTAGACAGATCTCTGTGAGTTCAAGTCCAGCCTGGTCTACATAGTAAATTCCAGGATAGCCAGAGCTCCAGAGAGATCCTGTCTCAAAATAAAAAGGGCTGAGGTTACAAATCACTACTCTAACATAAAAGTCTCTAGATTTAATCCTTATTCCTGACCCCCCCAAACAAAAATATTTGAAATATAAACAAGTTTTTGCCCTAGAGAACAAAACAAAAATACTAAACAAAGAATTTTTATTTTAACTAAGTTTCTCCAAATATAACACTGCATAAGCTCCATTAACAAGTAATCCTTTATATATTCAAAATCAGCTCATAGGATTGAGTTTTTCCATTTCATAATAGTCCTTATGAAAAATGATTACAGAGATTGAAAATCAGTCACAGATAGGTACGGTGACACATGCGTCCCAACAGTTGGGACACAGGAAGGTTCCCACAACCCTACCTAGGTCCTTACACATTAAATGATGTAACTGTTTGGTCTTTTTCTGTGTTCGTCCCAGTTCCTGAATAATGACATGATGCTTATTTATGAATGCTATGGCCTTAAGCTAGGCTTGCTCCCCAACTCACTCTTAATTTATATTAATTCATTTATACTGTTCTATGTATGCCACATGGCTCTCCTCTGTTTCATACATCCGGCTTCCTCCGAGTCTCAGTGGCCAGTCTTCCCGAGCCTGACTCTTTCCCAGAGTTCCCGTCTCTCTTCCAGAGTTCCCACCTTCTAACACTGCATCAGCTTATTGTCCATCAGTTTGTGTCTACACAAGAGCATGCACACAGACAACTGTGATAAAATAACAAAACATTGGCACAGCAGCACAGACCTGTAATCCCAGCACTTGTGATGCTGTGGCAAGAGAACCTGAAGTTCAAGGTGACCAGCCTGGGCTACATTGCAAAAAAATTAACAGCAAAGCATATAGTCAATGTGAACCTAGAGCATGAAATGGTTTGTGTGACTGACTGACTTCTTCTAGTATAGACCGAGTATGATTTCATTATTCACATGTAAGGCGTATGTCTCAAAATTTAAAAAGCAAAGTGCAGACTGGGAGCACAGCTTAGTGACAGACATGTCTGGCTTTCATGAGATCCCAGGCTCCATCCCGAGGACCACAAGAATTGAGAGGGCACCCCTCTGGGTCACCACCACCCGGATCATCCAGACTGGCAGAGGACGTGTCCAGAAGGGCATTACTCTTGGACCTGTATGGCAGTCCTATTGCAAGTCAGGTTTTTTGCAATGTTTTACTTTCAACAAAATTAAAAGAATGTAGTTAAGTTGTCAGCCAATGGTTGATAATATGTTAACCACATGATTTTTGTAGCATGTAATTCAGGGTAAGTTCAAAGGATCGAGTGGCATACGTTCCAGCCTACCCTCGTACTGCTGTAGTGAAGTTCCCCAGTACCCGCATCTGTAAACATGAAAAGCAGAGTAGGCTTCACTCTGCTCTGTCCATATACAGTAAGAGTGTGTACTCATTCTCTACCAAGTGAGCTAATGGAGGAGAGTTTCTACCTATCCTTAGAAGAGACTCACTTCCAAGTTTTTCGTTTTCTATATTGGATGACTATTTATCATGGTAGCTGGGATCTTTGCTCCATTTTCTCTTTGAGCCTCTGTTTGCAATCCCACTTTGGATGGCTGGTCCCAGGCCTGTAACAGCCCTCCTGCCCCAGGCTGGTCCCAGGCCTGTAACAGCCCTCCTGCCCCAGGCTGGTCCCAGGCCTGTAACAGCCCTCCTGCCCCAGGCTGGTCCCAGGCCTGTAACAGCCCTCCTGCCCCAGGCTGGTCCCAGGCCTGTAACAGCCCTCCTGCCCCAGCCTCCCAAGCGCAGGATTATAGTGGTGACCCGCTTGCCTATGTATGTATTCACAGAGGACCAGAGAGACCATAGTTTTGAAATTTTGTTTTAGGGAATAAACAAGTAAAATACTTTGAGGAGTTTATGCACTTGGGGAAGTCATGTTTCTGGGGAGATGAGATAATTTAATATAGACTGGAAGACAGGGTAAAGAGGCACAACTATGGGACTTCCAGGATAAAAACAAGCAACAGAAGTGGACACAGGTTCAAGGAGGAAGGATTAGAGAAGGGGGAGTTTTTAAATCTGTTTTGTGTTGCTCTAGCAAACTACCCCCAAAACTGCTAATTTATACAGAAAATAGTTTTGTTGTGCATTTGTAATGTGCCCCTATATTCCCATTACTTGGAAGGAAAGCTGGAGAAAATCAAAATTCAAGGTCAGCCTGGGCTTTGCCCTGAGTTCCAGACTAGCTCAAGCTGCAGAGTAAGACTTCGAACCTAGAAAAGAAAGCAAGTTTGTTTAGCTTACAGTTTTGCTTTCCAGGTGCTTATAGCCCGCACCTCATTACTCTTAGAAGTACTGGCTACATCATAGCATGGCAGATACATCCTGGGTGATGAGAGGAAGGGAAAGTCATGACTAAGCCAGCATCACTGCATTCACAAGAGCTATGTCCCCAGTCTAGCTATCTTTAACACCCCTCCATCTCAGTCCCATTACATACAACCAAACTTACTGCCTGTGAACCTTTAGAAAATATTCAAAACATACCCAGACCACCAGGACTGGTAGTTTGGGAGGTTGAGGTCACAAATTTAAAACCTGACTAAGTTGGAGTGAGTTCAAAGACAGCATGGAAAACTTGATCCTCTCTCAAAAGTGAAAAATAGGGGGCTGGAGAGATGGCTTAGCGGTTAAGAGCACTGACTGCTCTTCCAGAGGTCCTGAGTTCAATTCCCAGCAACCACATGGTGACTCACAATCATCTGTAATGGGATCCAATGCCCTCTTCTCGTGCGTCTGAGGACAGTCACAGTGTACTCATATTCATTAAATAAATGCTTTTTTTAAAAAATGAAAAATAGGAGATAGACAGCTCAGCGATTAAGAGCACATGCAGCTAAGGGTGACCGTGTACTCTTGACCTTCCTGCCTCCACCTCCAAGGGCAAGGGTATATCACCAAGCTTATCTCTAGGGGGGGAAGATAGGTGGTACTCTCTACATAAAATCATTCCAAAGGACCAATAGATAAAGGAAATAATATTCAAACTTCCCTCTCCAAGAAATAGAATCAGCCAGGCATGTTGGTACATGCCTGTAATCCTAGCACTCAGAAGGCGGAGGCAGGCAGATTTCTGAATTCTAGGCCAGCCAGGGCAACACAGTGATAATCTTGTTTCAAAAAACAAAAACAAAACAAAACAAAAAAATAGAATCAAAGTCTAAGTAAGTTTCTACTTTTTATATTTGTTGAAAAAATGAGCATATTCCGACATTGCTGTCAGAGGTGTGGGAAAAGGTTCTCTTCTACAGCCTCATGGAAGGGTGAACTGTCATAACCTTATTAAAAAGCAATCTTGTAACATCCACCAAAATTAAAAATACTTTTAAAAACCTTTGTATTCTGTGGTCACACTGCTAAGCGACTCATAGAAATGAACTGCTTTTATAATTGGGGTGTAAACAGATGTTGTAGTATTGTTTACTATAGTCAAAGACGAGAACCCAAATGCTTTCCATTTGGGAATAACTTAATAAAGTACAGCATGAGCCACAGGAAGTGACATTTGCATCATTTTATAGAGTGGTTAGCACCATAGGAAATCAGCTTAAAGGAATTCCTGTATTTGATCACAGAGGAGGAAAAGAGGATGTTTTATTTTACCCCAACAGTGACTCACGAAAAAATAAATGCATGTATGCTGATATGAATTATCTATATAAACAAGGAAGCAATTTTGGTTAATTACTGGGGTTATCTTCATGGTCCTAATGGAGAAATGAGAGGAGAACGCTAATTATTAGAGAAAAAAGGTGGCACTGAAAAGCAAAAGTGTGTGTTATGTTGCCATTCGTGTAGAATGATGCCATAGCTATAAAGCCCATCTGACTTGAATAAGAAAATGCAAATGTTACAGCCATGTATCTAATGGTATTTTGTCTAACAGACAAAACCCAAAACCCGTCTCACAGCCATGCAATATGCTGGAAAATAATGTGGTCCAGAAGAAGGCCTTCTGCAACTGTGCCTCTCAGAAACAGGCCAGAGTGAGGAGACAGCTCACCTTTTTATGGTCTTTGGTACATGACTAGACCAACAAGAGGAAAACTGGGTTTTGGCTGCCTGGCTTGGAAAGTAAAATGATTTTCTAAACAATTTGTAGAGAATAAAGTTGTAATCTATTGTAACTTGACTCCAATTTGTATTAGCATTCAAGACTACAAAGTGTCCAGAAAATTCTTTCTGCTTACCATTAACTCTATTGTATTTTTTTAGGGTCTCTTTTTAAAAAAGACCAGTTGGAATGTAAATGCTAGGACTGTAGAAACCTGGGGATGTGCCATGACCGCTCTGTGTGTCCTCACCTTCCCTCAGCACATGATGGCATCGTGATTAAGATCGAGGTGCAGACCAATGATGAGGGCTCAGAAGGTCTGGAGACACCAGAGCCACTGATGGGACAAGTGGAGGAACACGGCTTTCAGGACTCAGAGCTGGGTGACCCCTGTGGAGAGCAGCCAGACCTGGACATGCAAGAACAAGAGAACGTGCTAGAGGAGTCCACTGAGGGCTCCAGTGAGTTCAGCGAGCTCAAGCAGATGCTGGTGCAGCAGAGAAACTGCACAGGTGAGCTCTGGGTGGGAGGGGCTGCTGAGGCCCTGTCTCCTAGGGTGTGGTTCTAATAAACTTAGGATTTATTAGAATCTCCCAGCCTAGCAAAGAAGTTGTTCTGCTCAAGATTGGCTCATACAGGACTTCAAAGGCAAATGAGGTCAGAAACATGTCCGAGGTCCTACAGGTAGTGGCAGAGCTCCAGCTTCCTTCTTACTCATCGCAACACCTTTGTGATTTTGGAGTTTGCTTCTTTCATTTTGCTTTGTTTGGGTGGTGGTGTCTGTTTTGAGACAAGAGTCACCTTAGTAGCCCAAGCTAGTCTCCTTGGTGCTGGGAATAAAGGTGTGTGCTAACACCCTTCAGGAAAAGCATGTTTTTTTAAAAAAACAACTCTGGCCAGTCCTTGTGAGCTGCTATGGGGGTCTGCCTGCTCTGCCTGCCAGTCTGAGTCCCAACCGAGAAAGGGTTAATTCTTCCCTTTCACTTTCCTGTCCATCTTCCTGCAACTGGCCAGAGCCTGGGTGTGCTTCCTCCAGAGCTCACCTCTCTCTGCTGCATGCCAGCCTAACTCAGACAGTACAGCTTCCCTCACTTCCCCTCCACCCCCATCCCTCTCTGAGCAGCTGCTAAGATTGACAGCCTGCCTGCCCTGGGGTTTTGCTTTTAAACTAAAAAAAAAAAAAGACTCCTATCCTTCTTTGGTAGACTCTAGTCATAGAGGTTGTTAACTCCATAATCCTAGTCCCCATGAGGACAGTATTGCAGCAGGGCACTTAGTGCTGATCCTGGGACATCCTTCATGACATCTTTTCTGCTGCTTCAGTTCTCACTGGTTGGCTGGATGTTTGTAGTCTGTTTATATTTGAGACCAAGGGTTTCCAGTTATAGCTTAGATTGGCTTTATTCTTGATCCTCCTGCTTCATCCTCCCAAGTGCTGGGAGGTATAAACATATATGTACCCTCCCCACATGGCTATAATTGGTATGTTTTCAATTAATAAACATCTCATGGCAACCTTGGTCAAGTGATCAGGATGTAATTCCTTACATTTAATGAGTGCACAGAGGCCAGGTGTGACGACGGCGCACTTAGCACACCTGTGCTGCCTATTGAACGCTGCAGTAGACAGGCCAGAGCAGGGGTTCTCAACCTTCCCAACACTGGCATCTTCTAATCCGACGGTTCTTCAGGTTGTGCTGACTCCCAACCATAAAATTATTTTTGTTGCTACTTTATAACTGTAATTTTGCCACTGTTATGAATCCTAACATAAATATCTGTTTTCTGATGATCTTAGGCAACCCCTGTGAAAGGGTGGTCTGACCCCCAAAGAGGTCTCAACCCACTTAGTGAGATCCACTGCTTTAGAAGTTCTGCAGTATGTGTGCCTGAGAAGCCACCAGAAAAACAAAACAAAAAACTGAATAAGACATGGCATGGTGGACCAGCCCTTTAATCCCAGCACTTGGGAGGCAGAGGCAGGTGGATCTCTGAGTTAGAGGCCAGCCTGGTCTACATAGCCAGAGCTGCAGAAAACCTCTGTCTCTAAAACACACACACACACACACACACACACACACACACACACACACACAGAACAAAAAACATAAGCTCCATCATGCCACAGGCATTACTAGCTTTAGTTTGCCTGTCAGTGAGGGTAAACCAGATGGCCTGTGACCTGTTACTTTACTTAGAAACATCCTTTGATTTCTGGGCTTGAACACCCCGGCTGTGAAATGTGGCCATACTTGCTTGACTTGGTCCTCTTCAGTGCTATGCTCAGGAAGAGGACAGGTTAAAGTGCTCTAGAAAAGATTTCGTTAGGATTCAGAAAGTGGGCTGGAGACGTGGCTCGATGGTTAAGAGAGTGCACTGTTCTTGTAGAGGACAGAGTTTAGCTCCCAGCACCCACATTAGGCAGCTCAAAATTGCTTGTAACACCAGCTCCAAGGGGATCTGACAGCTCTGGCCACCATGGCCTCCTGCACACACACACACACACACACACACACACACACACACACACACATAGCCACACACAGATTCACAATTGAAAGATAATTTTTAAAAATCTGGTATACCACATGGTCAATCCTAAAAACATACATACAAGTAATATTATACAGACTGAGTAGGTTATATTTAAGAATATACATGCAGACACACATGTATATGTATGTAATCACAACTTAAGCCATGAATTTGAAAGAGAGCAAGGAGGGCTTGGAGGAAGGAAAGGGAAGAGAGGAATGTTTTAATTCTCAAAAAACAAAAAATACCTGAGCTTGGTGGCACACACCATTAATCCCAGCACTCAGAAGGCAGAGATCAGCAATGCCAGCCAAGGCTACATAGAGAGACCCTGTCTCAAAAACAAACAAAAAACCTCACCATTGACACTGGTTAGGAAATACCAGATAACTGACTACAAAGCACCTGAAGAAATTCAAGTGAGTCAGAAGTTGCTTAGATTCTCAGGGGCCCCTAGAAAACGTGGCGATCTTCAGGTCCATGGGGTCAAGTGAGGCTTGGAGGTAAGGGAAATCCACCAGTCGGACATGCGTGGTACTGCACTCTGAAGGAAGCCTTAAGGCTGGTGTTTTTAAAGCACCTTGTTCCTGACTGCACAATGAGACCTGCATCTGCCACAGAAGGCCAGAGCCTGAGTCCCACCACAGAAGCTCAGTTGGTGTCAAATGTCACTCACAGGTCAGGATCATGAAGGAAGACAGAGACTGAGAAGTAATAGGAAAGAAATGATAGAGGTGGGTTAATAAAGGCATGATGAGGAGAAAACCCCGGGTGGGCTCAGGAAGGAAGAACAATGCAGAGGGAGAAGATGATGAGTCAGCGGTGCTTTTTTTTTTTTCTTTTTTCCCCTTCAGTTTTTCGAGACAGGGTTTTCTGTGTAGCCCTGGCTGTCCTGGAACTCACTCTGTAGACCAGGCTAGCCTTGAACTCAGAAATCTACCTGCCTCTGCCTCCCGAGTGCTAGGATTAAAGGCTTGCCCCACCACGCCC
This sequence comes from Uromys caudimaculatus, assembly GCA_028551405.1. NCBI lineage: Eukaryota > Metazoa > Chordata > Mammalia > Rodentia > Muridae > Uromys > Uromys caudimaculatus. The sequence continues at coordinate 89,028,569 of CM052700.1, forward strand.
AACAGCGGTGCTTACTGATACCATTGGCAGATACTCAGCCCCCAGGTGCTCCAAAAGGAAAAGTGAAACTTCTCTGGCTCACAAACTTGAGTTTCTCTGGCTCACAAACTTGAGTCCATGAAAATAAGGAGCTCAGCAGGGTGTGAGGGTTCTTGAGGCTGGTTTTTCCCCTAGCTGGGGACTAGTCCTCCAGCAGCTTCTCATGACCACCAGGAGGCTGAGCAGCCATCTCCCCTGCTTCTTTCCCCAAGAGCCCTGTTAAGAGCTGGGTTTCATGGCTAGTTGTCTGATGGTAGGAATCATGGAACAGGAAACCAGATTTCCCAAAAGGAGGAATGTGGTCAAATATATGTTTCCACGTGTGTGTGTTTGTGTAGCACAAAGTCTATTGGTGAGGTGGAAGCCATGTTGTACTTACCCAGGATAAAGGTGTTCTAGATAATAGCTAAATGCTTTCTTTCTAACCTTTGAGCAGAGGGGATCGTGATAAAGACAGAAGAGCAGGAGGAGGATGAAGAAGAGGAAGAAGAGGACGAGCTGCCACAGCACTTGCAATCTCTTGGGCAGCTGTCCGGGAGGTACCAGGCCAGTATGTACCAGACTCCCCTACCTGGGGAGATGTCCCCCGAGGGTGAGGAAAGCCCTCCACCCCTGCAGTTGGGCAACCCAGCAGTGAAGAGGCTGGCACCCAGCATTCATGGGCATACGCATGGGCATGGGCATGGGCACAGTGAGAGGCACCTGGGTGAGAACCGTGGGAACTCCAGCCAGCAGCAGCGGAACCGGCGTGGCGAGCGGCCCTTTACTTGCATGGAGTGTGGCAAAAGCTTTCGGCTGAAGATTAACCTCATCATCCACCAGCGTAACCACATCAAGGAGGGGCCCTATGAGTGTGCGGAATGTGAGATCAGCTTCCGCCACAAGCAGCAACTCACGCTGCACCAGCGCATCCACCGGGTACGCAGCGGCTATGCCTCCCCCGAGCGCGGGTCAGCCTTCAATCCCAAGCACTCGCTCAAGCCGCGTCCCAAATCGCCCAGCTCAGGCAGTGGTGGTGGCCCCAAGCCCTACAAGTGCCCTGAGTGTGACAGCAGCTTCAGCCACAAGTCAAGCCTGACCAAGCACCAGATCACACACACAGGCGAGAGGCCCTACACCTGCCCAGAATGCAAGAAGAGCTTCCGCTTGCATATCAGCCTGGTGATCCACCAGCGCGTGCATGCAGGCAAGCACGAAGTCTCCTTCATTTGCAGCCTGTGTGGCAAGAGCTTCAGCCGCCCGTCACATCTGCTACGCCACCAGCGGACTCATACTGGTGAACGGCCCTTCAAGTGCCCGGAGTGCGAGAAGAGCTTCAGTGAGAAATCTAAGCTCACAAACCATTGCCGCGTGCACTCCCGCGAACGGCCGCACGCCTGCCCTGAGTGCGGCAAGAGCTTCATCCGCAAGCACCACCTCCTGGAGCACCGGCGTATCCACACGGGTGAGCGGCCCTACCACTGCGCGGAGTGTGGCAAGCGCTTCACGCAGAAGCACCACCTGCTGGAGCATCAGCGAGCGCACACGGGCGAGCGGCCCTACCCCTGTACGCACTGCGCCAAGTGCTTCCGCTACAAACAGTCGCTCAAGTACCACCTGCGGACCCACACGGGCGAGTGAACATGTGCCCCGCCCCTGCCCCGGCCAGATGCGCAGCCAGGTGCAAGGGTCTAAGGCCCCTGGGACAGGTACCTCGGCTGCCCGCAGACTGAGCTCAGTGGGTGGGAGCGGGGCGCCCCAAGCCCTTCTGCTGTGAGCCCTCCTCCCGTCCCTTCTCCCCCAGGATGGGGTAGTGAGACCAGGTCGCTTGTTGCCTGCTTCCCCAGGGCCCCAGGGGGGGAGCGCTTGGGCCTGGGGAACCCCTTCAGGCTGTTAATTTCCTTGACAATAAAATGGATGAAAACAATCTGCACGGGGGCAGTGATTTGGCTGCCAGCCATTAGCAGGCGCGATGCAGGGCCATTTAGTCGGGGATAGAACTTTCTAATTACCTTTTGGATACTGTGGTTCTATTTGATAATAATAGAGTAATTTTTAAAAGACGAGCGTTTCCTGTTTGCTGTTCTTGTTTGGTTTGTAAGGGGAGGGGCTAAGTGGCCCAAGGGACCTGTGCCCAATATTAGCTGACAGACAACCAAGTTCTTTTCTCAAACTCATAGTCTGCTGAATGGAGGAGAAATAGGCACCGCTTATTATAAAATCAAAAGGAGGCATGCTGACCAACTTGAAGGAGAAAAACCGGGGGAAAGGTAGAAGCACCTTTCTGCCAGCCTTCCTGTGCCCTCTTGTCTACCTGGGCTGTGGTAGGTAATAGGTCCCAGTTAGCAGAGTGATCAGGGAGAAAGTGATGGTCGGTTGAGAATGATCTGAAAAGATGGCCCTATGGCAAAAGCCGGGGGCCTCCATGGGGCCTATCCTTTCCTGTTCAGCTTGGGGTGCCACTGGCAGAAGAGTGGAATAGAGAGTGAGGGAGCCTCTAGTGTGGTCTATGGAGCAGCCACAAATAGCACCATCAGGACAGCCGCCTCCTTTATTTTTAATTTTGTGTGTGTGTGTGTGTGTGTGTGTGTGTGTGTGTGTGTGTGTGTGTGTGTGTGTGTGTGTGTGTACACGAGTACACAGAGGGCAGAGGTATCAGAGCCGCTGGAGCTGGACTTATTGGCAGTTGTGAACCACCCAAAATAGGTGCTGCGAATTAAACTCCAGTCCTCTTGCAAGCGGGTAACCACAGAGCTCTTAAGCACAGAGCCAGCTCTCCAGCTCCAGGCCATTTTTCTCTATTTGAAGTTGCTGAGAGGATGTGTTGGATGCAGTTATAATGACTTGTGCATTTCCTGTCATCTGGAGATGTCTGCTCCATCTCCAGAAGGAACGCAAGCATCTTATACTGATCATGAGCTGTTTACTTTCACATGCTTTGGGCTGGAGGTAGCCAGAGAAGATGTTAGTGATCAGAAAGGACAGTGGGCCGAGTCCAGCTCATCCTGAAGCTAGACATATCAAGTGACAAACTAATGGGATCGTCAAGGGGCTTTTGGAGGGGAAAGGTGACCCAATGTGGACTTTAAGGTGACTGACTAAGTCATCACCAGCTAATATATCACTCTTTATATGTAAAAAATGTTTAAAGGTAAACTGAGGCACAAAAGATATAACTTCTCAATTTACTTGCACATTTCCAGAATGATGGTAGGATAGCAGAGAGCTACCCAAGAAAGAAGGTAGGCCAGTTCCTAGAGCCAGGCAGAAATCTAGGACAGGTACCAGCCTGGGTATTACATCAGTGTGCAGCAAACACCTACGTGTGGAGCAGAAGGTAGACTGCCCTGCAGGGACTGGAGCGAAGGCTGCCCATCAGGTGGCACATTCAGAACTGGATCTGTTGAATGGGGAGTTTCTGTATAAGGATTTATAAGTAGGATATTCTTAAGAACTAAAGGATAACAGGAAGACTCCTATGATGAAGCCCACTAAGCCTGCGAAGGCTTTGTAGGAAAAACAGTCTAGGAGTTGGCTTGAAGTGGACCAGGGATATAGAGCAGGCCTTGGATCCACAACTTTAAGGCTGTGGAATTTAAACTAGACATTGTATAAGAAATCATTGGAACAGGAGAGGGGCATGATGTCAGTGGACAGTGCAGAGCAGATTGGATAGAGGGGGCGGAAAAGCATGTCCGATAGCTGGGAGAGCCAGCTAAGTACTGTGGGGAGAGGTTACAAATGACGGAAGTGGGCGAGGGGTCAAGGGAGAGCAGAGGAAATAGTTCCTTTGAACACCAGGGTATTTGAAGCTGCAAAGAGAGACTAAGGTCTTTTGGAGGTGTTTGATAGTCACCTAAGATCTTTTTTTATCTGGACCCAGGGGTATTAAAGGTTCTCAGACTCAAGTGTAGACCATGCATGCAATTTAATGTAGAACCCAAGTAAAGAGAGTTCTTTTCATAACCACAAAGTTACTGAAACATACAAGTAGGAAGGAGGTTTAAGAGCCTGTCTTCTGAGGAAACCTAGGTTTTTTTTTAAGGAATTCAACCAAATCCTGTCAAAGCCTAGGGCCTTTCACCTTAGTTAACATCCGTTTCCTTCTCTGTTAAATTAAGCCAAGGTCCAGTTACATTGTCCTGAGGTTTAAATAACAAAGAAAAAAAATATCTAGCACAGACTTTGTGGTCTTACTAAGAACTCAAAAGCTTACTGATTTCATTTTACCTTACGCAATGATGTTTTAACTTGGTAAAGCTGAGAGATGGCGGTTGGCTTAGTAAAAAGCAAAGTTCATCAGCCTTGTGCTGTATCACAAGCAAACTGAGAAGGGAATTCTGTTTTTGAAAGGTGAGTCATGGCAGTTTTAGAGAAGCCAGCTCCTGAGGCAGGAAGGCTGGTGGGGAATTACTTGCAGAGGCAGAAGACTTTCAATTGTGAGGAGAGGACATTTAAGTCCAACCAAGCAGCTGCTTTGTGCTCCTGTTGTGACAGTGACAGTCAAAAGCGAGACAGACTTTCAGATTTCTAAGTCGCCTGGAGTTGGTGGCCCCATGTGGATGGGCACCAGCTAGAGAAACTCCCGAACTGGATGCTTATCTTGACCTTCCACATGTGACTTCAAGGCTCTGAAGCTATGTGCCATTATATCCACTTAACTTTTTTCCTTTATCTCTATTGTAAGGCCATCCCGCCTGGATATATGTCCGTGTACCACATGAGAGTGTGGATCACCTGGGACTGGAATACTGACGGTTGTGGAAATCAAACCTGGGCCATATAGAAAAATAGCCAATACTCATAACCACTGAGCTATCTCTCCAGCCCACATCTACTTTAGGTGAAGAATTTGAGGCACAGAGAGCTTATGTAGCCCAAAGTCACACACAACGAAATGGTGAACCAGGATTTTTGTTTACTTTTTGGATTTTAGTATTTTGAAACAGGATCTTACTCTCACCCAGGCTAGTCTCAAACTCGTGACAATTTTTTGTTTGCTTGTTTTGGGTTTGGTTTGATTTGGTTTGGTTTTTGTTTGCCAGGGTATCACTATATAGCTCTAGCTGGTCTGGTGCTTGGTCTGTAGATCAGAGTGGCCTGGAACTGATAGATATCCACCTGCCTCTGTCTTCCAGGTGCTGGAATTAAAGGCCTGAACCATGCATACCTAGTTACAGTCCAGATTTGAACTCAAGTGTTAAGCCCCTAAACCCATGTTTGATCATAATGTTCTTTTCCTGGGGTCCAGAGGTTGTTGGAAAGAGAAAGGCCAGTGTGTCTGCTAACCATCCCCATTATCCCAGAGATATTTTAACAGAAAATGAAATTGAGGGAAGGGCTGTGTGTGTCAGGATGAGTGTCCTGAGGATGGAAATGAGCATGGGAGGTCCAGAAAACTCTGAGTCAAGACATCAAGCAGCACTTCCTAGCAGGAGACATTAAGTAGGCAACCAACCAAAGGGTTATTTCTCGGTCATCTGAGAGGGGGAGCACATGGAACAGGGCTTGGGTTTGGTACCTTTAAGAGTGTTTGGTTGTACAACCTCATAGACCTAACTATGTTCTGGGCTCTATAGGGAAGCAAAAATATGAGAAACCAAACTGCCTTGACAGTGCTTGGAATCTGGGAGCAATTCTCTAAACTGAACCTTTGAGATCTAGAGAAGCCTGGGCCTTTGGGGAAAACTTTACCCAGGTATCGCTGACAAAAAAAAAAAAAATCCTCTATTCTTCCTGAGAGCAGCTTTCAGCAGCCAGGTGCCTAGGGGAGACCTTTCTTGCTGTGACCTGTGGCAGCTCTTCAGATTAAGGGATCAGGGACTGAGGCACTGTAGGCCTTCCTGTTGCCAGGGCAACACTGAGTCAGGCCCAGGCCTCTGCATCAGCCTTCTGGGAAATGATTTGGCTGCAGAACCATCTTGCTTCTCATAGTGGGAACCTTTAAATTAAAATTTCTTCAAAATCAGTCTTGAATTGATCACTTCTAGTTGGGTTCCTTGACAGTTTGACTCTTCTATTCCTGACAAAGGATGGACAGCTGCCGGCTCACAGGGTCAAAAAAGAAAAGAAAGAAAGGAAGGAAAGAAGAAAGAAAAAGAGTTTAACCTAACACTATCGATAGTGTCCTTACATAAAAACTTCTGGTCTGAAATCATCACTCAGGATTTTATCAAGGATAATGATAGTAACGTATAATTCGCTGACTCTTATCATTACCAGGTATTATGCAAGGCAAATGCTTTTGTTTTATCCCGGAACAAGCTATGAAGTTATTAACCCTGTCCCTTCTACCAGGTAAAGTTAAGCCATTAAACTCACATGGCCAAAATTTAACGTAAATGTGGCCCCAAAGAATTTGCTGTCATGTCTCCCCATTTCAATACAGATGGTATTTAATAAAAGAAGGCAAAACTACAGCTGTGACTCTCTCATGAACACCTCAGGTAAACCTGGACATCTTCCAACCCTGTCACAGCAGTACTTGTTTCCCTAACCAAGGTGTAGTAGGTGCTGCCCACTCATTGGAGCAGGACTCTGAGAAGACTGCCAGTTTGCAAGGCTGCGGTGATGTGAGCTACACTGTACACTGAGGTGAGCGAGAAGCCACCTCCTGAGATTCTGTCTGAGGTCACCTAAGAAGCCCTTTGTGCAGAGATCAGAGCAGCAGTTGGGGGGAGGAGATTCCTATAAGAAAAAGGCCCCTAATAAAGTGTCACACACCTTGCCTGCCGCAGGATATTGCTACCATCCCTCCCAACATGAGTAGGAACAGATACTAAACTAACAAAACCAAACTCTGAACTTACGCTGTTCCTGACAGCCTCCAGAGTAACTAGGATTACAGATGCCACGAGGCCTGGGTCAGCATCATTTTAAGACCAACATTCAACCTGTCCTTTATTTACAAGATATACAACTACTAAAACTATGATCTCAAAGAATTTAAATTGACTGGATTTAAGCTAACTTTAAAAAAAAAGCAAATGGAGGGGGTGGGAATAGTTGGCATGTCTCAACAGGAAGATTGACAACCAAACTCCAACTGCCAGATTCCATAGTGGAAGTACAAAAATCCTGTTCTAGAGGGCTTTCCTCTGTCCTCCATCAGGACACACACACACACACACACACACACACACACGCAAATAACTGTGAAACTATGGCATTGTTTTTCCCATGAAAGGTAATTTAAAATTACAGGATTCCATGATCTAATTTCCTGCACATAAACTATGTTTATAAATTCTAAAATCTAAGGGCCGGGGTCAGATCCAGAACCTTATGCTAAGAAAGTGCTCTTATCATTTTGCCACTGTCCAAGATTTCTGATGGTTCCTTGTGTGTCAAGTGTGTCTGTGGCAGGATCAAGTGGCCTTTCCTTACTGAGGAAACTTTTACGTGAACAAACAACTTATTTTCCTGCTAATCAATTTCATTCCTAATCATGACGGAAGAAATGTGCACATGAGGACTTGTAGCCATTTCCATACCTGTGATGTCAACATGAAGTGTGTCACTAGGAAGAGCCTGCTGTGCTTCTCCCTTTTAAAGGCAGGGTCTCGTGGAGCACAGATTGGTGGAGAACTCACTATGTATGGAAGGAAGACCACCTGCCTTGCCTCCCGAGTGCTGGGATAACCAGATTCAAGACACAAAGCCTTATCAAAAACATGAAGATCAGCCAAATCTGCAGCTCAAATTTTCCGCACTTTGTCAGTAGTCCAAAACTTTTGTTTTCAGCCTCTAAATCCCTTGTTTAAATGGAACCATTTCCATGGCAGGGCATCCTTCCTGCCGGCCACCGTCTGCCTGGGCTTCTGTGAGGGGACTACCCAAGGTTCTGACCAAGTGCCTGTGAGTCTTAACATTTCCCAGTCTCAAACCAAACTCTGGATGTTTAATTTATTCAGTGACACTTGCCATAGTTACCTCACTCTTGGATAGAGCAAGTTTCTTAACTTTAATTTTCTTGAAGGTTTTGTATGCTTGGCAGGTATTCTTATCGGAAGATGGTGAGTCCCTATAAACTCACCAGGAATTCCTAGAAGGCTCTGGAGATGACAGCACAGATGTCCTTAAAGGGTACATTATAACTACAGCTCATGCTGCCACTGCCTTTTCCAGGGAAGATTCGGGGCCTCCCTCATACCGTGTGAGCATCCTGGAGGATCACCAGGACTTCCTAGGAGCAGCACTTAGTGGCAATCATGTGTTTCATTTCCCTACAAATGGGAATAGCTTTTCCTTATTTTGTATTTGCTCTGGAGTCTGACACCCAGGCTTATCAATCTCATGGATAAATATGCTACAGGTCAACAATGATAAAACTTGGCCTTGCAGGAATAGATTGATTTTTTTTTTTTTTTTTTGAAACAGGGTAGCACTAGGTGGCCCTGACTGGTCCCGAACTTGCTATGTAGACTAGGCTAGCCTCAAACTTACAGAACCCTGTCTCTTCCTCCCAAGTACTCAAGACCACCATGTGACACCACCTTCCCAGTCAGAAATACTTTCTTAATTATAGACAATCCCAAACCAGAGCCATGTGTGCTGGCACAGCAATGTCAGTGTTCATGAGGCTGAGGCTAGCATGTACTATATAGCCGGTTGGAGGCCAGCCAGGGCTATAGCAAAATTCTGCCTCAATAAACAACAAAAATCTAAACCTTTTAAATGATACTGTCTTCTAGTATGCATGCATTCTAGTATTGCCTGTCATATTTAGCCCACATACTAGGTAGAGTCTCCAGGCCCCTGCCAAACCCTCCAAATGGATGTCTGGTTTGTGAGAGAAGGGTACCTAGAGGTCTGATGAGGAATCCAAAGGTAGGCAGGCTGAAAGCCAGACCCAAGGAAGATGGTGTGATGTGTCTCCATACCCCAAGAACCCCACTCCACCTTTTGAACTGAGGATAAACTGTTGGAATCCAAAATAAACCAGGCTCTGGGGCTCTTGTTTTTGTAGCCTAGCTTTGCTGTCTGGCTACTCTCTATGACAGGAACAGAAAATCTGACCCTGGAAGAGATCTCCCAACTCCGCCATCTAACCCCTTCCAGAGGGGGCAAGCCCTCCAGACTCCCAGAGAACCCCACCCCCAGGATGGTCATCACTTCTGCCCCAAGGACTTTTATAGAAACCTCTCAGATCCCGAACACAAGTGTGGCCGAGACACAATGAGCCAAGGCTCCAGAAAGCCATCCTATTTTCTAATCCCCAAACAGTATTTTTTGGGGTTCTATATTTATATTTTCAGTAAACATAGATATTTGTTATACATTTAAACCAATTTTAATGGTGTAAATTCCAAAAGTCCTTCCTCCCAGCATCTTCTCCCTGGCCTCCCTAGGCTGGGCACACTACAGGAGGCTATGTATAACCTCCTGCAGGCCCCCGCCACGTCGGGCCGCGCTGGCCGTTGTGCTGCCCCCTGGCGGCCAGCACCGAGAAGGCCTCGGAGGCCAGCGCCCACCTGGCTGTTGGTGGCCGCTCTAGGAATGTGAGGGGGGCCTCTCGGTGGTGGTGGCGCAGGCGGTTTTCCCGCGCCCAGTCCCCAGGCCACACCCAGGGGTGGCTAGCCCCTGAAAGGCCAATCCCAACCTCGGCGGCCAGCAGCTTGCCCTTCCACTGCAGAGATACCTTAACGTCGGCGTTCTCTTTGCCCTGCACCCTCGGGACAGCACGGCCCTGTTCCCTGCAGCTTATGCTTCAGGTTCTTTCTCCAAATCTCCAAGCAAACATAATTGTGCATACATCAAGGCGAGGCCTCAGGAATTTGCAGATGATAATAAATACAAGACTTACTCCCAACCGATGGCTCAAACCAGTTGCAAAGAAGAAAGCCAAAAGCGAGGAGAAAAGAATGAATAAGTTTACCAGTCCTTTAAGGTTTATGTTTTGTTTTGGGGTTTTTTTGTTTGTTTGTTTGTTTGTTTTAATGTATATGTGCCTCTGAACATGGGTGTGTACACATGAATGAAGTTCCCAAGGCCAGAGGCACAGATCTCCTGTCAGTTGTGAGCAGATAGGTCCTTCCTAGATGTGTTAGTCTGAGTACTGCCTCTGTGCCCAACTGAGCATCCACCATGCCCCATTCTAATCTTTGAAGATAGGATGCCTGTGGGCTAGAAGTCTCTCCTTAGGTGAGCCATCAGGAACTACTATTTAGGATGATTGACAGAATGACCACGAAACATCCTGTGACTTCATCATGAATCCTGTTCGCATGGTAAAGAACACACCATCCTTTGCCATAACAAGTATCAACTTCCACAGCTATATCTGGAAAGAACTGCTGAGAGGGATGGGGTAGGAGAAAGAGAATGGTCATAATTCTCTGCAAATCTCCCATTCTCAAAAAGCACGCTACTGCTCTCCTTTATGAGCCGATCTGCCCCCCATTTCTTTTACTCTCTAACTTCCTAGACACCAAGAGTTGACTATGGAGTTTATCTCCCGCATCTCCTATTCTTGGATAATAATAAACATCTCACTACTCAGTCAGACTTCATATTGGTTCCACAATTCCTAGAGGGAAAAGGACCCAGTTTAGGTGCAGAAACCTGTTGGCTTGGCAGTGAATCTGCTCTCTGCCTGTCTTTTAAGCTTCTGATGATGGCTCAGCAGCCTTGGCTTGTAGACCCACCAGCTTCTGCAGGAGACACTTCAGTTTCCACAGGAGGTCCCTACAGGCTTTATAGCTGGCAGGGAAAATTATCCCGGTGAGGGAAAAATAAAACTCAGTTTAGCCTGATTTAGGTAACCAGTGCTGGGCCAGCACTTCCTGGAGTCTGACATCAGCTGGTTTAATGTTGCCATATCTAAACATAGCACAATTGGGGGAAAGTTTTCAGCTAACAACTCAGCCCAGTGAGTACAACAGTGCTTAAGACATGTTTTCATGGAAGCTCTTTACAAAGTGCACGTGGCTTTGTGCTTAAGATCGGTTTTTATTGACTTAGAAGCAATACCCGAGATAAGGGTCTAGGGAGAATTCTCTAGGGAGAATGACTGAGATAAACACAATCCATGTGGGAGTCAGGATTTGTCCCTAAGATAGCAGAGAAGTCACATTAAAGTACAAATAACATCTCTCACAAGGGTGAGTTTTATGTCCTAGAAGTAGTGTTCAAGGTTTCAGGGAAAAGGAGTCTGGGAGACAGGCACACAGAACCCATTCCGTCAGACAGCAAAGGATCAACAGGCTGTGAACTTTACCCATTCTCAGCATTCCAGGAGGAGGACAGGTTAAGCGTCTCTTTCCTAGTAACGTGTCTGGGAGTTTAACTTTCCTGGCTTCTCCTGTGCTTGTCTGTGTGGACCAGCAGTGTTTGCTCTCAGCACCACCTGTAGGAGCCTGAAGAGTAAGACAGAGCTGAGATCATTGACTTATGTCAGAGCCGGTCCTAGAGGTGAACTCTGGTAATCTAAGCCCTTGGGAGATGGAAGCACCAGAATCGAAGGTTCAAAGTCATCCTCATCTACATAGTTAGATGAAGGCCAGCTTGTGTTTTATGAGACCCTGTCCCAAAACAAAACAAAAGAATCTCAGGACAAGTCAGAGTGAAGTAAAATCTTGAAGAACAGGGTTAATGTAATTTGAACACAGATGTTAACAGTAGGAGAGAGAGAGAGAGAGAGAGAGAGAGAGAGAGAGAGAGAGAGAGAGAGAGAAACTGGGGTATAGCCCATGCTTGTAATGCCAGCACTTGGTGGATCAGAAATTCAAATTCATCCTCAGCTACACAGTGAATGTGAGGTCAATCTGGGCAACATGAGACCCTGTCTCAACAATCATCCAATGAACTGGGGCTGGAAACACAGCCTAGTAGTTAAGAACATCTGCTGCTCTTCCAGAAGAACCAGGGATTTGATCCTAGTGTTCGGAAGCCAGAAGAGGGCACCAGGTCCTCCAGAACTGGAGTTACAGACAGCTCCTGAGCCTCTGTGTCCTGACTCCCGTCCTCTGCAAGAGCTCTTAAGCCATTGTCTCTCCTACCCCAGGGAATTCTAAAAATCATACCCAGGTCACAAGGAAGTCAGGATATAAACACACCTCATAACTTTGTTTATAAAATATTCTTTAGTCAGGTGTGGTAGCTCAGCCCATTAATCCCTGCACTCTGGAGACAAGGTAGGAAGGAGGATCTCTGTGAGTTCTAGGCCAGCCTGTTTTTTTGTAGCCCAGGGTTGGGGTAGCCTTAAATTGTGATGGTCCTGCTTCAGCCTTCTGAGTGCTGGAATTACAGCCATGCTGCACCTGTGAGGTTCTTGCCATCCTCAGCCACAGGGCTGGGAAGACTCCTTCCCCTTCCCACGTTGATTCTTTTTTTTTCTTTCTGTCTTTTTATTCTACCTCAGACGTGCCCCACCTCACGTGGCTGTTTCCTGCCCCCAGCTCCCTTTCATTAGAAGGATAAGAGCCATAGAGGATTGAAGGTTCCTCTTTCACAATGTGGCCCCCATTTTTAACTCATGACATCAGCAATGACTTTATTTTCCAGTTAGGTCACATTCAGAGCTTCTTAAAACAAGGATATTAGTGGAGCAGCCCAGACTGCAGCCCCTCACCTTGTCTGGAGGACGTCTATGGTGTCACCCAGTCTTCACCATATGCTTCATCGTTCTAATCACAGACATCTTAATCAACTTATCTCCTGGTTAATCCCCCCATCCCACCCCTGCCACTTTTTAGAAATGTCACTATCTCAGAGAATTCTTGGAACCACTCAGTTGAAAGTAATGTCTTTCTCTGTCTTGTTCTGGGCTCCCAGCACTTACCACATGATAACTTAAGGTGATGTTGAATGGCTATGGTGTGTTCACCTGTGCTTCCTCCACTAGAAGCCACTCCTCAAGGGTAGGAACCAGGAAGACTGTATGAGGTTTACTGAATCAGTAACTCAGCATGGCTGAGACGCATGCAGGCTGACATGGAAAGCCTGCTTCAATGTGAAGCCCAGTGCAGATACCCATTAGGGAGGTCTCAGAGATCCTAATCTGACTGTCACCCTCCCCAGGGGAGTAGGGGGAGGCAGTGCATATGAACTGAAGCTCTCACCCTGACCATGGTGGCCTTACATAATCTTAGGTGCTGATTGTGCTTTTAGGTGTTCACCTTAGACAAAATGAACTTCCAAAAGCTTTACTTGATGACTGAACTGATGCCTGTAACCAGTCTTTTGCTACTTTGTAGGTTCTTCTTTCTTTCACCCTTCCAACCCCCTAGCACTAGGTAGGAGAGAAAAAAAGGATAGAAGGAAAGGGGGCATATCATCGTTAGACTCCTTCCTGCTGATTGGGAGCGTCGAGGTCCTTGGGGTAAGTTTGATCTTCACCATCAGAATATCTAATTTCTTGTTTCTTCCTTGTGCACTACTACTTATCAAACTGTGACCAACAACAACCCAGCTATCAGGGTTCTAGCATTTATATACCCTTTGAAAAGTCCGTAGAAACCCAAACTTCACACAATAGCAGGAACTGTCACACCAGCTAGCACAATCACGCCTCTGCTAGAGTATGAGGCAAATCATAGGCAGCTGCTGTGAACAGTATGAAGCAGCCCCATGTCCCACACCTGGGATTTAAATGAAAGCACATTATTATTTCTCTCTCTCTCTCTCTCTCTCTCTCTCTCTCTCTCTCTCTCTCTGTGTGTGTGTGTGTGTGTGTGTGTGTGTGTGCGTGTGTGTGTGTGTGTATGTGTGTGTTTAAAGAAACCAACATTCTCACTACAGATGCCAGGCAACAGGCCTGACAGTATAACTGTCCCTGATGGCAGACTCATGCTCCCCATAGGAAAAGAGGGCTGTGTAGCTTCGGAATATCTGCCTCACATGCTGGTGACTCTCATGAGCAATGGACTTGGAACTGGAATGCAACTGGAAGGGTGGTAGAGCAGGAAGAAGCAGAAGCAAGCCCCACTCTAGGAGGTCGGAGGTTTAGACTCTAGAAAAGCCAAATCTCCAGAGTCCCAGCCTCAAATATTGACAGCGTCACCACAGTGCCAGGCAACCTGGAGCCTCTTTCAGACAGAGCTCAAGGGAGTTTTCCATGTCTCTTAAGAGTTATGAATACTTTTCTCTTTCTGTGTCCTCTCTCTCTCTCTCTCTCTCTGTGTGTGTGTGTGTGTGCGCGCGCGCGCGCGCGCTCGCACCACAGCACGCCTGTAGATGTCAGAGGATATAACCCAGTGGAGCACTTTCTTTCATGTGTATGTGGGTATTCTGCCTGTGTGTATGTGAACCACATGCCTGTGTCAGATTTCAGGGGACTAGAGTTACAGACAATTGTGAGCCACCATGTGGGTGCTGAGAATTAAACCTGGGTTCTCTTAATGGCTGGCCCTCTTTTCTTTTGTTTTCAGGGTTTTTTTGTTTGTTTGTATGTTTGCTTGCTTGCATTTGCATTTTTGTTTGTTTTGTTTGAGACAGGCTGTCACATAATCCAGGCTGACCTCAAATTAACTGTGCAGTTAGGGATGACTTTAAACTCCGGATCCTTCTGCTGTCATGTTTCAAGTGCTGGGACTACAGGCACACAAGCCACACCAGCGATCCACCCGTCCCGCAGCTTTGGCGATTTCCATGCGAGCATGCTGTGGATTGCTTGACTGGCCACTTTATAATCAAGAGCTACTTATAGACGCTTGGTGCTTTAGAGAGTCTGCGTGCTTGGCTTCACTCCAGAGTACTTTAACACCTGTGTTAGCAGAAGGACAAGAGCCGGCTATATTGTCAGAGGAGCACTGGGGCGAATGGGGAGGTCATAGGCTTGGCGGCCTCATAAGTATCTCGAGCAGAATCTGCCAGATTTAGCAAAAACAGTGTCACTGAATGGCTGTTAACTTGAAAGTCCATAGAGATATGATTCTGGTTTTTGTTTTTTGAGACAAACATTACACTATAGCTGGCCTCAAGCTTGTGGTGATCCTCCTGCCTCAGTCTCCTGAATGCTGGGATTATAGGTACAAGTCACCACTTTCTGTTTCATTTGTATTTATTTCTAAAATTATTTTTGCCTTAATATATGAAATTTGAAGCATGGGTATTTATGTCTCAGTCTATGCACCTATTTGTAAACAAATACAAGCATCAGGATAAACTAAACCCTGGGAGGCTAAGGAAGTACTTCCTGTTCAAGGATGTACAAGAAATGGTTAACAGGATGACATGGAGACATGTGACAGATTGGAATGGAGTCTTAAATTTCTGTATGCCATTTTGTGCCTTTTCCATTCTCAGCTGTGTGAAACCATGGTCCTTACAAAGGCTAATTAGATCACATACCTAAAAAAACAAAAAACAAAAACAAAAAAACCCCTCAGTTTAGCCAGGTTTGGTGGTATATAGCTATATAAATTTCACATTAAACTTTCGTTGTCTGTTGAGCCCTCTCAAGGTACTAGGCCAGGCGGCATCTCTGATCCTCAGGCAACCCCTTTACAGAGGGAGGCCTGAGGGTGGCACTGGTCAAAAAGGGACAGGGAAGGAAGGGTTAGTTGGTTGTGAAGCAGCATCAAGAAGGACAGCTGACCTCAGGATAATGAGGCGGCTGTTCAGTTCTGACGCTGTCCATTCACCATCGTTTGGAGCAAGTTGCTTCAGCGTTCTGTGTCACTGTCATCCACAGTGCCACCACTAATGTTTTAGTCTGTATATATGAGGCTCCTAGCACAGCGCCTCTGGAGCCTTGTAAGTACTGAGAGCCCAGAGCGGAAGCTCGCACCTGCAATCCCAGCACTTGGAAGGTGAAGATAAGAATTAAGTGTTGAAGGTCCACCTGTTGGGGATTGGTTCTAATGCATTGATTTAATCTGGAATCTGCTTGTCCAAACCCTGAAGATCCTTGTCCCCAATTGGTTTTTGATCGATCAATAAAGATGCCAGCCGCCAATGCCTGGGCAAAGGGAGACAGGGTGGGACCCTTAGATTTGCATTGGCTAGGACAATGGAGAGAGGAGGAGAGACACGGAGAAGCACCAGGTTTTGGAGGGAGATGGATCAGATTCAGAACTGCAGAAGGAAAATCATCCAAAATGTAGGTGAGAAGGAATGTGGACCTGTGGACCCTGGAAGGGCTGCCCAGAAGGAACAGGGCAGCAAAGATAGGTCATAGGTTTAGAGAGTGTTGAGTCAGGAGTACTGGAGGGAAATCTATGATAGCCGGGCAGAGGATTAGAACTACCCAGCCTTTGAGCTAGCCAAGGCATTTTAAAAATAAGCTAGTGTGTGTGTGTGTGTGTGTGTGTGTGTGTGTGTGTGTGTGTGTGTGTGTCTTTCATTCTTGGATCCAAAGAGTTCCTGGTTGGATGGCTGGAAACACTTGACCTGCCAGAAGCACAAAGCTGTGTAGCTAAAACTTAACACTACATCAACCTTAACTACAGGAACTCTTGTGTTAAAAATAAAACAAACACAGACACAGTGGACACACACTTAATTTCAGCACTCGGGAAGCAAAGACTGGAAGATCTCTATGAGTTCCAGGACAGTCAGGGCAACACAGTGAAATTCTGTCTTGACAAACAAACAACAAACTATTGATTAATTAATTATAGCAAGGGGCTGGAGAGATGCCTCAGCAGAGAAGGGCACTCTGGCAAAGCACCTGAGTTAGGCTCCCAACACCCACATCAGACAACTCACAAACACCTCAACTCCATCTCTCAGAGATGGACTCCCTCTGCTCTTCACAGACTCCTCCACACAGTATGTATAAACTCATGCAGGAGTAAATAAATAAATAAATCTTTAAAATCTTTTTTTGTTTAAAAAGGAAAAAGGTAAACACACAAAGCAATAAAAGCTGTAGGCACAGTCCTGCATGAATCTTAGATACAGCTATTAAAATGAGATGTGTTCAGTGACAGCTTTTCAGGTGTAGCTTAGGAGATCATCTGATGGCAGATATAAGGATCAGTGGCTCAAACATAGGTATACCCACTCCCTTAGTTAGCATATGTGTTTCTGTGCCCTACTGGGTTCTCCAGTGAAGCTCCTCTCTCAGCAAAGCTCCTGAAACCAAGAGAAATGATGACATCTTTCTTTTCTTTCAGCAAAGCTCCTGAAACCAGGAGAAATGATGACATCAAGACATTGGGAATTACATCCCTTATCTTGGGAGTGGGTTGCTCACATACTCTACTGTTGAGATAAAATTAAATCAGAAATGCTGGACAGTGGCACACGACTTTAATCCCCGGACTCAGGAGGCAGAGTCAATTGGATCTCCAAGTTTGAGGCTATCCTGGTCTACAGAGTGAGTCCAGGATAGCCAGGGCTACACTAGAAAAATCTAAATTAATTAATAATAAATTAAATTATACAGAAAGAAAGAAAAATGCAGTATAGTATGTGTGTGTGTGTGTGTGTGTGTGTGTGTGTGTGTGTGTGTGTGTGTTATTATGACATTTGGGCTTATAGAAAAGGGGGGAATGTCTGATAATAACCCACCTTTGGAAGAACACAAAGGAAGTTGTTAACTTGCTGTTCCAGCTTCATTCCTGTGGCTTGGTAAAATACCTGGGCAAAAAGACAAAAGGGTAGAAAGCATTTAACTTCATGGTTCCAGGTTACAGTTAGTTCATCATGGTGAGGAGCCTAAGACACATACTGACTGTAGCTGGCTTTTGCTACTTTGTGGGTTCTTCGTTTTTCCACCCTTTACCCCCACCCCCAGTTTCACCCCCTATCATTAGATAGGAGAGAAAGAAAGAGGGGGAGAGAAAGAGAGATCTCTAAATCCAATTTCTTTTTTCTTGTTTCTTCTTTGAGCACAACTACTAATAAACCAAAACCAACTCTCATCACCGCTGGGGCTCTAGCATTCATATATAACCTATGAAAAGTTTCCAGAATTCCAAACCTTGCACAATCACAGAAACTATCTGCAGCTGGCAAAATCATGCTTCTGCTAGAACGCAAGGCAAATTATAGTCAGCTGCTGCAAAGCAGTCCCATATCCCCATACCTGGGATTAAAATTAAAACGTATTTTTATAATATTTCTGTGTTTTTAAAGAAACCAATGTTCCAGAAATCTCACTACAACTGACATCATATTCACAGTCAAGAGCAGAGAAATGAAAGTTTACTCTATCTCTTGTGTTTGTGGTCAGCTCTATTTCTCACTCTTACACAGTTCAGAACCCTGCCTATAGAATGGTGCTACCCACAGTGGGCTGGACCTTCTGACACCAGTTAGCTTGATTAAGACCCCCCCCCATAGACCTTATATATCAATCCAGTGTACAGTCCCTCATTTAAACTCTTCCTTGTGATTCTAAGTTGTAGCAAGTTAACAGTTTAAACTAGCCATCACATGTGGGCTCAGAAACTGGGTAAGTGAACCAACCAGAGGAGAATCTTTAGTGCTTGATATGTTCCTTTTGAATGTGAACTTTGTGAATCCAGTGTTTATGCTTTAAAAGTACAATTTAGCTGAGCATGGCGGCACAACACCTTTAATCCCAGCACTCAGGAAGCAGAAGCAGAAAGATCTCTATGAGTTAAGGCCAACCTGATCTACATAGTGAGGAGTTCCAGGACAGTGAGAGCTACATAGTGAGACCTGTCTCAAAAAAGTAAAAACCAAATGTCTGAAAAGGTACAATTTAAGGTTGTTTATGGAGCCAGTAGAACGGTTTAGTGGGTCACAGTGCTTGCTGTAACAAGCCTACCATCTGAATTTGGCACCAGGACCTTACAGTAGGAAAATAGAGCTAATTCCATAGGTGTCCTATAATCTGCCCAATCACATACTCAGAAATGATAATACTAAATTAAATGTTAAATGTTTAAAGTTGGGCATGGTAGTACAGGCTAATTATGTTCAAACCTTGATTAGTCAACTTAGACTATAACAAGCCAAACCTTAGCACAACTGACTCCATGATGGAAGTGACATTCAAGCTGTAAAATTCAGCATGCCGACAGTGCTACCTGCAAAATTTAAAATTAAAGCCTAATCCATCAAAGTCCTTAGTTCTGGGAAAGTCTCTAAATGTACTAACCTTGCTTGTTGGCTTCTGTAGTTCTGCTTCTGGCTATCTGCTCTTGTTAACTGAAGTGTGTCAACCCAGGACATGGTTTTTATGCTTAAAAGCTCACCCTGAGAAATTACTACCCTTGGATCCCCAACACACAGGGTAGTGGGTGGTCAGTTAATAAAAGACTTTCTATTGGCTTAAACCCCTGTCCAAGCAGACTTCTCTGGGGAGCACCTCCAACAACAGCCTGTCCCAAAGAACAAGAGAGCTGGGGATTAAGTTCAGTAGTAGTGTGCTGACCTAGCTCCCATGTTTAATTCCCATTGTCTCAAACAATTTTCAAAATTTACAAATGTGCCACACACCTGTAATCCCAGCCTTGTGAGGTCTTCACCTGCCTGAGCTATATAAAATAATCTCATTTAGATTTTTAAATGGCGATACTCTTGTTTTTGTTTTTTTAGATTTATTTATTATGTGTATATGAGTTGAGCCTGCATGAGTTTGTGTGCACCACATGCGTGCAGGTGCCCACAGGAGTCAGAGGGTGTTGGATCCCCGGGAACTGGAGTTATAGGTGTTTCTGAGCCTCTTGACTTGGGTGCTGAGAACTGAACCTAGACCCTCTGTGAGGCAGTAAGTACTCTTAACTGCTGAGCAGAATTGCCAGTCCCTGTGATTAGTTTTAATTGTGAACTTGACACACTCTAGCATCACATGGGTAAATACTGTGGGATACTCTAGTATCACATAGATGAGTTTCTCCTCTAGACAATGAGATATTGTCTAAATCAAGGTTGGCCTGTGGGTACATCTATGAGTGATTGTCTTGATTATGTTCATTGGTGTGGGAAGACCCAGTCTGAACATGGTTTTCTTGGTTTGGATTCTAAATTGTAGAGGAAAGGAGAAAGTAAGCTGAGCACTAAACATGAGTTCATTCCCACTCTGGTTTTGACTGTGAATATGACTAGCCACTTAGAGTTCCTGCCTTGACTTCCTTCAAATGTTGGACTACAATGTGGAATGTTAGGCTAAATAAACCCTTTCCTGTTAACATTTTGTCAGAGTATTTTGTCATGATGAGAGAAATAAAACTAGGACATACTCTCGGAAGCTGAGGATTAAGTCACTTAGAGATAATTGTCAGCCTGAGAAAGTGAGACAGCCAGTGTACAGGGGTGCAGAAATGACCCAGACATGTGCATCTGTGAGCAATCAATGACTAATTCAGATGGAACTCACTCTGCTCAGCTATGAACTACAGAAAGAAGATGGATCAATAGGTGTCTCCCTGAGAAGACCTACACCCTCTGCCACCTACAGGACTTTTGTTTTGATTTGTTTTTATTGTTGTTTGTTTAGGCAGGGTCTCATTTATCCCAGACTAGTCATGAATTCACAGGATAGCTGAGGATCACCTTGAACCCTTCTGCTCCTACCTCCCAAGAGCTGGGATTCCAGGCATGCTAGGCTTTAAGTATTATCTGCCACATGCTCAGTGGTTAAGACTACTTGCTGCTCTTGCAGAGTACCCAGGTTTGAAGTAGAAATTTCTAGTTTCTATGGGGACTCAGTTATGTCATACGATGTTTTGCTGAAGCAGACACAGGTGATAGGATGTTTTGCTAAAGCAGACTCATGAGATGTGACATTTAGAAAGAATATAAATATAACCCCATGGGCAGTGAGAAGAGGCTCTGCCATTGGTTTGACTTGCTCTACCTTGCTAGTCTTCGCTGATGGCACTCTTGTATTGGTTCACCTTGTCGTGACTTCATAGAGAATAACTCACTAAAGAACTTCTTGTGATATCCTGGAGGCTTCTTGCTGCTTCCACATACTCGGGCAGATTGATGGAGCCTCTCAAATTGGATCAAATTGAGCTGCCTTGATGATTCGTAAATGGTGTTTGCTGAGTGAACTGGACTGCCACTGCAGATTTGAGTCGGCACTTTGCTAGAGGACTGGACTGCTGACAGTGAAGATTGGAATCACCCCAAAGGACTATTTCTAAACAGGTCCACAACCCCCATTTTTCCCCCACTACTTCTGGTGGGTGGTGGACTACAAGGGAGGTTGAAGTATTTAAGTGCCCTTAGTAAAGTAGTCCTTGAAAAAATCTAAGGCTACACAGGTTCTATTCCCAGCACTCACAACCATCTGTAACTCCAGTTGCGGGGATCTGATGTCCTCTTCTGATATCCTCGGGCACTACACACATGCCGCACACCCTTCCAAGCAGGGAAAGCATCTACAAACATAACATAAATGAATATTTAAAAAGAAAGCTAGCTAAGTATTCTATCACTGCCTTCCTTCCTCTCTCTTCTTTCCACTTCTCCTCCTTTTCCCCTCCTCTTCTCCTTGTTGTTGTTGTTCCAAGAACAACACATTTAGATTCCCCAGGCAACTCACTCAAGTCCTTGCAGGCCTTTGAACTTGCTTTCCTCCCACCTGGGTTTTCCAAATAACTGTCATAACCTTGCACCACCAGGCCTCACCTAGTACTTCACCTTTAAATTTTAGCAAGCTGAATTTACTGGCTGGCTTTTGTGTCAATTTGACAAAAGCTAGGGTCATCAGAGAGGAGGGAGCCTCAGTCAAGAAAAGGCCTTCATTACATCCAGCTGTAAGGCATTTTCTCAATTAGTGATCAATGGGGGAGTTGCCATTCCTGGTCTAGTTATCCTAGGTTCTAGAAGAAAGCAAGCTGATCTGGCAATTGTAGCTCACACCTTTAATCTCAGCACTCAGGAGGCAGAGGTAGGTGGATCTCTGTGAGTTCTAGACCAGACTGGATCTACAGAGAGAGTTCCAGGACAGCCAGAGCTACACAGAGAAACCCTGCCTCAGAAAAAAAAAAAAAATGCTGGTTGGCCAATGAGCTGAGACAGGATTAGAAGGTGGGATGGAGTGGAAACTTTAAGGGTTCTTTGGAAAGTCAGTTGTGTCGGAAGGTGTTTTGCGGTGGCAAACATGTGGAGGAACGTTTTCCTGAAGTGGACACAGGTGAAAGACTAAGGCAGATTCGTGAAGGAATGTTTCACTGAAGCAGACACAGGAGAAAGAATGTTCTGCTAAAGCAAGCACATGAAAGGACACGTGATGAAGGAGTCTGTGCTAACGACACGCATGTATTGGTCTGTCTTACATTTTTCATAGTTGAGCTGCATAGTCGAGACTCCATCGAGAGAAATGCACCAAAAAACTTCTGGTGTTGTGCTGCAGTTTCTTGCCCAGAAGATCATGTGTGGATCCCAGACATTGAAACAAGAAGCGGTCTTGAAACATTGAAGTTGTCTTGGAGACCCCAAGATGTTCCAGATGCCAGAGCTGTGGGCTATCTGCTGAGGAACGCTGCTAACAGGGAGTGGAACCAGCCCAGGAGAAAGAAGTTCGTTGCAGTCAACAAAGATGAAAAGGGAGCTGGAGATCTGAAGAACACTTTGACTTCAGAACTGGAGATGCAGAGTTTGGAGTTGCCCAGCTGGTTTCCTGTCTTGATTTGGGGATTACAGTTAAGTGATTGGATGAATCTCAGAAGAGACTTTGAACTTTGGACTTTTAATATTGTTTCGACTACTATAGACTATGGGGACTTTGGAAGCTGGACTAAATGTATTTTGTGTTATGCTATGTTTAGGTATGGCCCCCATAGACTCATATGCTTGAACAAGCCTATGGGGGCTAGGGAGTGGGATTTGATGGTTTGTAAATGCTAGGCCCAGGGAGTGGCACTATTAGAAGATGTGGCCTTGTTGTAGTAGGTGTGTCACTGTGTGTGTGGGTTTTAAGACCCTCATCCTTGCTGCCTGGAAGCCAGTATTCTGCTAGCAGCCTTCAGATGAAGATGTAGAACTCTCAGCTCTGCCTGCACCATGCTTGCCTGGATGCTGCCATACTCCCATCTTGATGATAATGGACTGAATCTCTGAACCTGTAAGCCAGCCCCGATTAAATGGTGTCTTTATAAGACTTGCCTTGATCATGATAGTGTCTGCTCACAGCAGTAAAACCCTAACTAAGACACACAATAAGCTTGGACTGAACCAACCACCCAACAGCATTTCCTGCTTTTATGGTATTAGCTGCCCCTGGGATAGACCCCAATATAAGAGAGACACCTGTACCAATATAAGAAACTATTTGGAATAAGACTTCCATTTTGAGTAGTAGTCCAGTAAAGTTTAAGTTCCCAAAACCTCCCTGGAAACTGACACCTAGTTGGCAAGTTAAGACATGAATGTTACACAAGTCCCATCCTGGTAGACAAGTTAGGACATGAATGTTAGACAAGGCAAGTCCCCTGCCACAGCTGAATTCACCAAGCAATGGAAGCAGAATACATGTACAACAAAGACATGTTCCTAAGGAAATGAAATCCCCCTATCCCTAAATCCTGATTGGTAAAATAACTTGGCACAAATGTTTGTGGACTTGGGGATTAAAACCATTGTAGGTTTTTAATGCAGGGTCAGGGTTCATTTCCTGAAACTGGACCACGGCCCTGGTCAACCAGTCCTGGGATATATGCTCAATAAACTATCCCTGTCTGACTAAGGCCAGTATTTTGTGTGGTTTGTAAGGCAATTCCTGGACCCCATCAGTGATGAACAGCAATGTGGAAGGGTCAGCCTACCAAACCCTGTTTTTTTTCTCCAACTTGCTTTTTGGTCATGTTCTTTGCAGCAATAGAGACCCTAAGACACTGGGTGCTGGGGGATTCAGGAAATCGATGTTGACATGAGGACAACCTGTGGCAGAAACAACTGGGCACGGATAGACATTTTCAAGAATATAACGAAGAGCCGGGCAGTGGTGGTGCACGCCTTTAATCCCAGCACTTGGGAGGCAGAGGCAGGTGGATTTCTGAGTTCGAGGCCAGTCTGGTCTACAGAGTGAGTTCCAGGACAGCCAGAGCTACACAGAGAAACCTTGTCTCGAAAAGACAAACAAACCAACCAACAAACAAAAAGAATATAACGAAGAAACACTGGAAAGAAACTAAACCCAGGCAGGAGGAGACCAGAGGCACTTGTGTCCATATGATATTGGGAGGACCTGGGAGGCCAGAGCCCCATCACTACCTCACCACTGTTGTGCACAGAATGCCACTTCAGAATTTATGGACGTGAGAGAAGCATGGGAGAATCCAGAGTGAAGCCACTAAATTTGGACCATTCAGTTTCTTCTAAACCCAAACTTTAGATCAAGTTGTTTTATTTTGTATTGTTTTATTTGAGACAGGGTTTGACTGACTATGTAGCCCTGTCTATCCTGGAACTTACTATGTAAACCAAGGGGGCTTGGCCTACTCATTGACAGCCTCCTGCCTCTGCTTTCTAATGCTCATGTGTGCCATCAAGCCTAGCTTCGGGTTGTTTTTACTATAAAAGAATAAAGTTAACTATCCTCTATCCCTGAGTTTGTGCCAGGAGATTCAGACCTGCTTAGCAGGTCACAGAGCTGAGAAGGCAGTGATGATCAACCGGGGTTAGGATTTGTGGGTGTGAGATGACATTCCAACCTCTAGAGAAAGGCCAGCAGTTTGCAACAAGAATGGTTCATATTAATTTTCCACAGCCTGAGAAAATAGTCTCAAGAGCATTCAGTTCCGTTTGTTCTGATGGCAGCCTCACTAAGCAACCTTCTGTTGGCTAATTTGGTTTCCCAGGTAACCTGAAGGGCATTCTGGCTTATTATGTATCAGTCTTTGAGAGTATAATTAAGGAGATCTTGAGAACAAAATCAAATCAGGTTCCTGTACAAGTCAAGAGATCTAGCTGCAAATCCGAGGTCCTAAGTCCATTTCTGGATGGCTGTGAAAAAAAGCCTGCCAGATCAGGATTTCTGTGTCTTTTTCTAAGTTATTTGTTAGCACTCTCTTGAGGGGAAAGGGCAGAGTGTGAGAGCCAGGAGACACTGGTGAGGGAGAAAGAGAAGTAACTGCCAGGAGCTCTTAAGAGTTAATCCTGAGACTTACTTGTAAGCCACATTAGTGAGAGCGTCCCTAGACCCTGAAATCCTCACATTAAGAAATCAAGCCTGAGCCATGTGGCAGTGGCACACACCTTTGATCTCAATACTCCAGAGGCAGAGGCAGGTAGATCTCTGAGTTATAGGCTAGCCTGGTGTTCAGAGGAAGTTCCAGAACAGCCCAGGGTACACAGGGAAACCCTGTCTCAAAAAAACCAAAAAAAGGAAAAGAAGTCAATTCTTGGGATGCAGTCTGATATAGGGAAAGAGGTATGTTCAAATTCATTGAAGTGGTGCTCATAATATTGGGAAAATAATCCACTTGATACCACTCTTTTTGTGTATATGGGGCTTTTGTGCGTGTGAGCACAGGTCACCACAGGGAGTGGACACCAGAGTCATTGGTTCCCCTAGAGATGGAGTTACAGATGGTCATGAGGCACATGATGTGGGTTCCAGGGATCCAACTCAGGCCCTTTGCAAGAGCAAGATGTGTCCTTAGCCTCTGAGCCCTCTGTAGCCCTATATTTACTCTCTTTTTGATTATGTGCCTGTCTGTGTGGGTTTGTGCACATGAGTGCAGTGTCCACGGAAGCCAGAAGGCGGCTCAGATCCCCTGGAGCTGGAGTCACTGGTGGAGGTGAGGAGCCCCATGTCAGTGCTAGGAACTGAACTTGAAGTGAACTTGGGTCCTCTGGGAAAGCAGGAAGCACTGTTACTTACCAAGTCAACAACTCTCTAACCCCTGTCATGACTCTTTACTCTTTGTTCCCTTGTCCCTCTCTTCCTACTTGCCCTTGTAAGGCAAAACTCAACCTGGGTTAAATGCAACACTTCACTTACCTAGAAGAATGCTCAGTCATGGATATCCATATTGCTAGAGGGAAAAAAAATGTGGTTCTGGCATATTAGTTTCTCAAGACTACTACAAGAAGGATCCTGTCTTAGGGCTTCTATTGCTGTAAGAGATACCATGACCATAGCAACCCTTATACAGGAAGACGGTTCAGAGGGCTGGCCCATTAGTGTCATGGAGGGAAATGAAGTGGAAACTTAGGGGCTCTTTGGAAAATTGGTTGGATGGTGTTTTGCTGGGGCAAACATGCGAAGGAACTTTTTATTAAAGTGGACACAGGTGTGAAAGGCTAAGGCAGACTCATGAAGGAACATTTCCCTGACGCATCCACAGGAGAAAGGATGCTCTGCTAAAGCAAGCACGTGAAAGGGCACGTGGTGAAAGATTCTTTGCTGACACCCATGTATTGGTCCACCTTACATTGCATAGTTGAGCTGCATTTATTGGGACACCATAGAGAGAAGACACGTTTGGTGGTGTGCTGCAGTTTGTTGCCACTTCCAAGAACTCAGGCTGATTGGATGCATGTGCTAAGGCAAAACGCATGCTGAGGCGAGACCTGTGGAAGACACGTGATGTCTGGGGGGTATAAACAGGACTCCACAGAGTGACAGAGACAGAGCTTGGCTTGTAGGTACAGCGAGCTGTGCAACACTTGTGGGTCTCTCATCTTCACTGATCTTTGCTTCCCTGAGAGAGGCACAGCCGAGAACTTCTGGCATTCCTCCTGGTCCCTCCTGCTGACTCCTCTTGAGCCAAGGCTGAGGCCTGACTGTCTCTGCTAGGTTTTATTACTGCTGTTGCTAACCTCACTTTACCAAACTCAACTGCTGGTGTATTCATGAAGTGTTTGCACGTGCATCAAGCTGCCGATGCTGACCTGTGAACTGAACTCCTGATTTCCAGATGACACAGATGGGAATTGCTCCAAAAGGCCTTTCTAAACAGGTTCCCCACCTCTCGTATCCTTTCTTTTCTACTACCTCTAGTGGCTGGTGGGCTACAAGGAGGTTAAAGTGTTTAAGATCCATCATTAACAATAGGATTTGAAAAAATTAAAGTTACAGAGAAACATGACAGCGTGTAGGCAGACATGGTGCTGGAGAGGTAGCCAAGTCTACATCTGGATTGGCAGGCAGCCGGAAGAGAGTGTGACACTGGGCCTGCTTCTGAACCCTCAAAGCCCACCCCTAGTGGCACACTTCCTCCAACAAGAACACACCTACTCCAACAAAGCCACACCTCCAATAACACCACTCCTTATGGGTCTAAGGGGGCCATTTTCATTCAGACCACCAAAATCCCCAAACTGGGTGATTTGATCAATGGAAATATATTTTCTTTCAATTCAGTTCCCTCCACTATGTTAACCATTGCAACTGCAGACCAGACTGTAGTTCAGCTGGTGCCAATCAATCCCTTCCGGTCTTGGGGAATAATTCTATTTCCAATAGCCCAATTATTTAGAATTTGTTTCACATAAAGTGAGTGAATTCTATATGAAATCATAGCCTCTTTGAAACACCTCAGGTCTATCATTTCTGTAGGATGACATCCTATCTTGTCATAACCTTGTTCCACACCAGAAGCAGGCATATGCTGTCTGACTACTGGGAAAGCTGAGTAACCCCAGGCTGCTTCTGCTTCCACTCCATTGTTGTGGGTAGTCTGAAATTGACCCTTTCTCTCTAAACTGGCTGTTTCATGGGATTTTCCTCGAGCCTTTTCAGCTTTTCTCTGACCTGACCATCCTTTATGAGCCACCACAGAGGGGTGCTGCTTACTAGCTTGCTTCCCCTGGCTTGCTCAGCATACCTTCTTATAGAATCCAAGACTTCCAGCTCAGCAATGGCACTACTTTAATGGGCTGGACCCTCCCACTTGATCACTAATTGAGAAAATGCCTTACAGCTGGATCTCACGGAGGCATTTCCTCAATGGAGGCTCCTTTCTCTGTGATAACTCCAGCTTGTGTCAGGTTGACACACAAAACCAGCCAGTACACTCAGGTCCTTCCATTTCTGCCTGAAATTTTTCCAACTCCTCAGCCATTCTCCTTTTTTTCCTTTTTTGAAACAATATATACAAAAAAGGAAAAAAATGGAAAATTCTCCCCGGAAGCAGAACAGGGGATATCTCAGAGGTAGCAGCCTCAGTACATTGTTTGCTGGCATCTTGAAAAAAAAAAATACCCATTCCTTTGTCCCCTGCCATTTTCTCTATGACATTTGAAATCCAATTTCCCACTTTTATCCTTAATTTTCAAGCCCCACATTTGGGCACCACTTACAGCTGGCATTTTCTACTCTGTGTGTTCTTCCTTCTTCCACCCTTCTTCACCCTTTTGACCTTTTCAACACCCTAATACTATCTAGGAGAGAAAAAAAGGATAGAAAGGAAAGGGGCAATGTTATCATTAGACTCCTTCCTGCTGATTAGGCGTGCCCAGTTTCTTGGGGCAGGTTTGATCTTCATCCAACTCCCCCCTGTAAATCAGTCTT
The DNA here is from genome assembly GCA_028551405.1 of Uromys caudimaculatus. Lineage (NCBI taxonomy): Eukaryota > Metazoa > Chordata > Mammalia > Rodentia > Muridae > Uromys > Uromys caudimaculatus. Next base: position 89,056,914 of record CM052700.1, read on the forward strand.
CTGTGTGTTGAATATTCTCCCTTTTATGAGCCAATTCATTTCATTAGAGTTGCTTACAGGTGCCTGGGTGAGTGATTGTTAACATGGACACAGTCACCTTAGCAGCAGCATCCTTAAGTAGAGCCTCTTGAGCCCTGGCCCCACCAAGACAGAATATTGATGGACCTGATCTTATGCAGATCTGATGTAGTCTCACAGTTGCTGATACCAGAGGGCCTTAAACGTGTGTAGCCAAAGATGACCTTGACCAAGATGGTGATCCTGCTGCCTCCATCTTATCCACAAGCATGGGGACTGCAGCCTTGTACCATCATGACCATCTCTGTCACTGGAAGATGGGAACCACCTGCTTGTGATGCTGTCAGAGCCACAACAAGCAACAACCTGCCGTTGTGTGGGGGCACAGACACTAGTCAGTGACCACGCATGTTGCAGTAACTGTCTCACATTTCAAGTGAGCTGAGAAGGCCACAGAAGTTTCCAGTGTAGCGATGGGAACGCATTCTCCTAAGGAACCATCACGCAAAGGAAGCATGTTCTTTTAGAGTTCTCTGGCTAGTCTCTTCCCTGAGGTTTTAACAGGACAGAAATTTTCTTTGAGTAAAGTATCTTTGGAGTCGTGGCCAGGGCTGGCATGGTGACTTCAGTGTATTTTGGGAACAGAGCCTTCTTTTATCCCTCTGTCAGCTTTCCTTAAAATATGGATCCCCTCGAAAAACCAAAAAAAAAAAAAAAATATGGATCCCATTCTCAAAGTCGGCAGTGGGGGCTCCAGCCATCCCGTCCGTATCTCACGTAGGAAGAAGGGGCTAAAATCAGATTTATAAAACTAAAAAAGATAAGTGATAGAAGATAATTGTTTCTCTGAGTCAGACTGTGTGTGCTTCGTTGTGTGTATGGCTCTTTATTTTGCCACTTTGTCATAGCTAGGGTCATCTGGGAGGAATGACTTCCTTCCTGAATGGGGAAAAGCCCCCATCAGGTTGTCCTGTGGCAAGTATGTAGGACATTTTCTTAATTAGTGATTGCTGCAGGAGGGGAGTCCCACCTCTGGGCAGAAGGTGGTTAAGAAACCGGCTGAGCTGGGAGTGGGAGGCAGTTGGTGCAAGCCTCTAATCACTGCACTCACAGGCAGAGAGGCAGAGGAGAGGCAGGGAGGCAGAGGCAGACAGATCTACAGAACGAGTTCCAGAACAGCCAGGGCTACATAAAGAGACTGACTCAAAGCCAACACCCCTAAAAAAAATTTCCATCATGATCTCTGATTTATTTCCCACCTCCAGTTTTCTGCTCTGACTTCCCTCTACAATGGATTGTGATCAGACATGTAAGCCAAATAAACCCTCTCCTCTCCACGTTACTTTTTGTCATGGACTCTATCACAGCAAAGAGAAAACAAACTAGAACAGAGTGAATGTCTAGTGAATGTCTATGAATATGAATGTCTAATGAAGTGGAGGACTCGAGACCTATCCCACCCTCACTTCTTTTTAAAAAGCGTGGGTTAGCCCATGAAGCACGCGTGGCAGTCAGAGGATGGCTTTGGAAGGCAGTTCCCGCCTTCCACCATGTGTGTCTCAAGGTTTGAACTTAGATGGTCAGACTTAGTGGCAAGCACCTTTACCCATTGAGCCAACCCCCTTTAAAATAAAAACATAAGGTGTGGCAAGTGTTTGGAGTCACAGTGTTGTAAAGCCCTAGGATGCTAGGCACTTGGTGAGAATGTGTAACGTCGGGCTGGAGAGATGCTCTTCCTGAGTTCAATTCCCAGCAACCACATGTTGGCTCACAACCATCTGTAATGGGATCTGATGCCCTCTTCTAGTGTGTCTGAAGACAGCTACAGTGTACTCATATACATAAAAGAAATAAATCTTAAAAAAAGAAAAAAGAAAATGTGTAATGTCCACTTGTGTGCTGTAGATGGCTACCCTGGCAGTAACATCATCTCTCTGGTAAAGATCTATTATATTAATTCCTACTGTTCTTCAGAGCTAATCATAGCTATTTCCTAGTGGATGAATGGATGGTTTTTTTGGTTTTGTTTTGTTTTTGTTTTTGTTTGTTTGTTTATTTGTTTTTAATGACCAGGAAGCTTCAAGATGCTTTGTGGTAACTTCTAACCAAGACTTCTAGAATATTGTCCATTAGCTCATCCAGAACATCAGCTCTTGTCTTTATGTACTTGTTAAACAGCTTAGTATTTTATTGTTAGCTCCAGAACCCATTTCCCTTAAAAGCAAGCTTGGTATCAACAAATAAAGTCAGGATAGCAATTATTAGACACAAGGAACACTACTGACAAAACCCAGGACGGATTTTTTTCAAGTCCTTCAAAAAATTACTGTGACCAAAATAGTAAAGATAAAGCATGAAAAATGTCACAATAATAACTCATCTTATTAATCTTTGATGCTGGTTGAAGAATTTCACAAGTCAGTGTACCAGACAAAAAGGACTACACGGAGGGATAAAAAGAAAAGCAACACCTGGATTTGAACCAGGGACCTCTTGATCTCTAGTCAAATTCCTCTAACCCTGAGCTATACTCTCAGCTATAGTCTGCTCTCTAGTAATACTGTCTTCAGGATCACTGACCTTTCCAGCAGTGCTTTGGCTTCATTGTCCTTTGGGGACTATCCAAGATGTTCTTCTGCTCAGGCCTGTAGTGAGAATTCTAGAATTTTGGTTTCTTAAAACAAAACAAAAATATTATGTTTTTGTTTTAATCCCAGGTGTAGGGATGTGGGGCTGCTTCGGACTGTCGGCAGCACCTGACTATGATTTACCTCGTGCTCTAGCAGAGGTATGGTTTTGCCAACTGTAGATAGTTTCTGCAATTGAGTAAGGTTTGGGATTTTGGACACTTTTCAGGGGGTATATCAATGCTAGAGCCCAAATAGGCGGGGGTTGTTGGTTATCGGGGGATTGGTTTCGTGCTCAAAGAAGAAACAAGAAGAAAGAAATTCAGGGATCTCTCTTCCCCCTTCTATCCTTCTTTCTCTTCTGTCTAGGGATAAGGAGTGGAAGGGGGAGGGAGAGTGGAAACTTTCTTTTGCAACAAAGTAGCACTAATCAGGGACACACCTCTGCCAAGGTCAGATCTGCTTCCTTTCCTGAGTATCCCCACCAGCTGGCACCCACACGCCCTGTCCAGGACGCTTCCTCACTCCCCCATTATCACCACTATTGGATACAAAAAGGTATCTACTATACTTTTCACTTCTTTTACATCTTTCTCTACCTCCCACTTGTTTCCATTTCCTTTCACAGGGGACTAGGCCATAGAAAAGGCTGCCCTGGATTACGGGAGAGGTGTCTATGTGGTCCATTAAGTTGTAGCTTCATATTTGAGAGAAAGCAGGATATGAAAGAGTAGAGCCAGATGTTAGCAAAACTGGAGAACCTAGGATGGTCACGGAGACTGCTTACTCCCGGTCTTAAAGAGCATCTACTTTAACAAATGTTCCACTATTAAACTGGATATGTGACACTCCCCTCTAATCCCAGTACAGGTAGAAGCAGGAGTTCAGGAGTTCAAGATCATCCTTGGCTTCTTGGTTAGGGTTTTTCGTTTGGTTGGTTGGTTTTGGTTTTTGGTTCATTTGTTTGTTTTGGGTTTTTTGTTTTTCTTTTTTTTTTTTTTTTCTAACTTGACACAAATTAGAGTATCTAGGAAGAGGACTTGCAACTGAGAAATGCCTCCGTAAGACTGGCCTGTAAGCAAATGTGTAGGAATTTTCTTGACTGATGATTGATATGGGAGGGCTCCTCCCACTTTGCTATAAGCAGATGGTCCTGAAGTGTATAAGAAAGCAAACTGGACAAGTCAGTAAGCAGCCTCAGTTTCCTCATGACCTCTTCTTCAGTTTTTGCTTTCAGGTTCCTGCCTTGAGTTCCCTCAGTGGACTATATAACCCAGGATATGTAAGCCAAATCAACCATTTACTACTCCCAAAGTTGGTTTTGTTCAGTGCTTTATCATAGTAATGGAAACCTAACTAAACCACTTGACTTTCTAGGGACTGGAGGTCAGCCTGAAGTGCACGACAGACTGTCTCTTAAAAGAACAAACAGAGGGGAGATTAGTGCTGTGGTTCAGTGGATAAGAGCATTTACCCAAAGAGATTGCTCCTTCTGCAGAGGACCTGAGTTCAGTTCCCGGCACTCTCATTAGGTTATTCACAGCCACCTGTAACACCAGCTCCAGAGGATCCAAAACACATCTGTGCATACAGACAGATAACCCAAGAAATTGGTTTTTGTGTGTGTGTGTGTGTTTGTTCGTTTGTTTTTGAGACAGGTTCTCACTATATAGCTCTGGCTGGTCTGGCACTCACTATGTATACCAGGCTGGCTTCACTCACAGATACCCACCTGTCTATACCTCCCCAAATGCCGCTATCATGCCTGGCTAATTTTTTTTTTTTTTTTAAAGAAAATTCCTAAGGTAACATCGGAAGAAAATGGAATTCTTGCTAAGACAGGTGAGTGGCTGGATGGTCCTGGGATGAAGACCTTGATTAGATGCTGGTAATGAACAAGTGTCAAGGGCAATTCCCACTAACCTGACTTAGAGTTCTTTGCAAAGTTGATTTTACAATGGTATGCACAGATGGGTCTGTCTGTTGTTTGGGGTCCCTGGGAAACCTGGGACTGATGTTGTTGGTTGGTTTGCCCTAAGATGAGAGGTGAAAATCTCTGGTCCGATGTTTCCTGCAGCAATGATCAACATCCTGCCTCTTAATTTAAAACACACCACTCACTGCTCTGCAGTAGTACAAAGGGACTGTACATCTCTCTCTAATCAGTTGACATAATGTTATGCTCTGTCATAAAGAGTACAGAGGCCCCAGAGAGGAAGAATCTATGTTCCAGATAGCTGTGTGCTTTCTACAACAGTGGCGGGTGCTCAGGGTCTGAACCAGTTGTTAAAGAATAAGTAAAAGTTCATTCAAACTGCAAAGGAGCAAGAAAAGCTACAGCAAAGCAGAAGACAGATCAGGAACGCCCTGCTAAGACTCAGCAAGCCACGCAGTGAGGGCACCCAAGGTCCTCACTATCATCGGGTTTCCTTGTATCGGGATCAGGAGGAGGAGGAGCTGAAGTGACACTCGCCTTTAATCTCAGCACAATGGTAGCTGAGGCAGGTGGATCTCTGTGAGTTGGAGGCCAGCCTAGTCTTCATAGGAAGTTTCAGGCCAGCAAGGGCTACAGAATGAGACCTTGTCTTACAAAAGAATGAGGAGTTTGTTTGCAAGGAGTTTGTTTGCTAGGGGTTTAGTTTGGTGGTTCTCGGTTTTGACTGACCTAAGCTCTTGTTCACTGCATATGTCCCATTCCACAATAAATCTGGTTTTAACCATGTACATACCCAACTATGAATAAGCATCAGATGATACCCAGGGGATTCTCCCTAGAAGTTTGCTGTGTTTAGAGTACACCTGGAGTTCCAAGAAGTATTTGAATAGAGTGGGGTATTATCAAGAGGTGGTTAGATATTTTTGGTTTGTTTGGGGGGGGGTATTGGTTTTGTCAGTTTGACACAAGCTAGGGTCATCTGAGAAGAGGAAACCAATTGAGAAAATGTATCCATCAAATGGGCCTTTGAGCAAGCCTGGGGCATTTTCTTGATTGATGATTATAGCTCCATGATGATCAGAACCATCCCAGCACAGGTGGTTCTGTGCAAACTAAGAATCAGGTATGATGGTGCACGCCTCTAATCAGCTAGCTGGGTCTGCACAGTTCTAGGCCAGCCAGAGCTATATAGTTAGATATGTCAAGGGGAGGAAGGAAAGAAAAGAGAGGGAGAAGGAGAGGGAGGGGGAAGACAGACAGAGAGAGAGAGAGAGAGAGAGAGAGAGAGAGAGAGAGAGAGAGAGAAATGACCAAGGTAAGAAGAGCTCGCCAGTGTTCTCTATGCCTTATGCTTCAGTCCCTGCCTCCAAGGTCCTGCCTTGAACTCCTGCTCTGATTTCCCTTCGTGATGGACTTTAAGCTACAAGGTGAAAGTTTCCTCCCTAACTTGCTTTTGGTCATGGTCTTTATCAAAGCCATAGAAAGCAAACAAAGGTTGCTACGGAGAGTAATGGATAAAGCAGAGGATTCTAAAGCAGTTACTCTGCAGTTCTGTACAAATGGAGGTCATAGGCTGCTAACAGGTGCTTTATTCCAAGAGGGATGTGTGCATAGCCCAAGCCGAATGGAGTCCAGGTTGCTAAGCTATTCTGTTTGCCTACCTCAGCAGGTGGCAACTGCCACAGCTTCTGCCTCCTATAGTACTTAAAGCCAGCGGCACCTAGCAGCATGCACTAGCTTGGGGCACCTCCTCATGGGAGACTTCTGACTGTCCTCAGGCCAGTTCCAGGTACAGTTGCTGCTGCTTTTATGGTCTACAGCTGAGTAAGACTATAGTGACAATTTACACACACACACACACACACACACACACACACACACACACACACAGTCTACATAGCACCTTCTTGATCTTTGAGGAAGCTGCCAGTTCAGTTCTCCAGCTTGATTTTTTTTTCCTCTGTCCTGCAACCAAAGTATGCTGGGATGTCAGATGGCTCAACAGATAAAAGCCTTGCCTTGAAAAGTCTGGAGTGCCACCCTCAGAATTCACAGTAGGAGAGAATTGACTACCTAAAGTTGCCTCTGCCCTCCAGACATGTGCTGTGACACACACACACACACACACACACACACACACACACACACACACACACACGAACACATAGTATTCACACACAATAAAAGAAAGTAAGCAATGTAAGAAACTGTAGCCAGTAAGAAACTGTAGCACACTCCTCTAATCCCAGCACCCAGAAGGCAGAGGCAGGCAGATTTCAGAGTTCAAGGCCAGCCTGGCCTACAGAGCAAGTTCCAGGACACCCAGGGCTACTCAGAGAAACCCTGTCTCAAAAAACCAAAACAAACAAAAAGAAATTGTTTAAAAAAAGAAGAAAGAAAGAAAGAAAGAAAGAAAGAAGAAAAGGGAGTAGTTAGAAAGAAAAGGGATATCAGTGGGAACAGAGGGACTGAGGATGCTGATGGGGGGAATATACACAACTAATATATGCTAATAATTAAGGGACTCCTGGTTCAAAGCCAGATGCCACCTTTGAATGGAGCCCTTTTAGCCCTTGGAGCTAACACGTCAGGCTGGGAATTCCCAGCTCAGAGTCCATTTGGGAAAGTTCAGTGGATCCACCTTTATACTCCTTTGACTTCGAGTGAACTGTAGTGGTTTTAAAGTACGCTCACAAGTCTTTGATACGTCTCTTTGAAGACTACGAAGCTCAATTAACCTTCTTTTGAATGTGAGCTGCCTTGGTAACACCATTCTAATGACTAGGATGTAACAGAAGTGAATTGTCACTTCTGAACCTGGTCACTGAACACACTGATGACATCTGCTATCCCTTGGATCTCTGGGAGAAGTCAAGTGAGAGCCATGGGGACACATGGAGCTGCTCCATGAAGAGCCCCACATAGCAAGACGGGAGACCTCCTTCCAGTACCAGTAAGGCACTAAGTCTTTTATAGCAGCCATGGTAGAGGGACAGCTTGGAAGGGATCCTCCTGGAACAGCTGGCTACTTATCTGCATCCTCATGAGAACCCAGAACCACCAAGATAAGTCCTCCCCACATTCCCAGCCATTGGAATCTTAGACACATAACATGCCCTAGGCTGTCCAAGTGGTAACCAATGCTCAAAGAGCCTGCTTTGTCAGACTATACCACATGGAAAGCTAAAACAAAATTTGAAATTTCAAGTGCCTCGATTTGTGGCTCCCTGTTCTGCCTCTCCTCTGGGGTGTAGGAACTCTGCCAGGCAGATGAATCAGGAAAGCTAGGCTGCACTCACCCTGTGGCAACATCGGGTGCTGGGCTTGTAGAAAGCACCACTCAGTGGGTGGGAAAACGAAGCCTAAAATGTGACCTCAGGCGGGATGAGAAATGGCACAGGCTGAGGCCGAAGCTGGGGTTCACTGAACTCAGAGAGATCTACCTGCCTTTGCTCTGCTCCTGAGTGCTTATTCAATAACAATATATATAATATATATAAAACTAAAATATTTTTAAACGAACCTTAGAATTAAATTTGTTGATTTTCCCTACCCCAGGCAAAGTCTGTCAATAATTTGGTTGGAATTCAAAAACTCTCTTAATTTAATTCTATGAGATTTAAAACATTTTATAAATGGAATATAGAGTACTTTATTTCATCTATTTAGTGTACAATATCTCTCAAGGTTTTATACTTTCCCAGGTGGAGGAAATTCTGTCAGTATTTTGATTGAGCTACTTCTAATGCTTCATATTTTATTCTATAATAAATGTAATTTTATACAATTTATGTTTTCTGTTGTGCCTGAAATATAGAAATACAAATGAGATTTTTCTCAGTTGTCATTACTATGGTGAAATTCTCAGGACATATAATGTACCATCTTTACCAAATATAAATGCACAGTTCAGTGATTTTTTAAAAACTCCATAATGTTGAAGCTGAGGTGAAGTGGTCGAGAGTACCTCCTGCTCCTGCAGAGGACCCAGGCTCAGTTTCCAGCATCCACAGATGTGTTGGCTCACAAACACTAATAACTCTGGTTCCAGGATCTCTGAGGGCATCAGGCACACATTTGGTACACATATATGCATACAAACACCCATACACATAAAATAAAAATACACTTCTAAAAATAAAAATCTATAATGTGATCTGGAGCACACACATAAGTAAAAACAATAAAAAATGTTTGAAAATCCAGAATGTTCTGTAGCTGATAGCACCATCACTGCATATATATCTCTTTTCATAACTCACCCTGCAAAATTGAGACATTCATTATTAACCTCTGAGTCTCCAGACTCCCTCTTTCCTGCTCCCCAAAGCCAATGTTCTACTTTGTCTCATGATGATTTGATGACTTTAAGTACTTCATATAAACAAAACCATATCATTTGTGTGTGCACTGCATTGTACACCTTTTATTTTCTCATTTATTTTGGGGTATGTGTGTGCACAGCAGCCACAGCATACACATGAAGGCCAGAAGACAACTTAAATGGGAGCCAGTTCTCACCTAGCCTTTAATTTTGTTTATTTGTTTTTATTTATTTGTTTGTTTGTTTTTATTTTTGAGACAGGGTTCTCTGTGTAGACTTGACTATCCTGTCTAGAACTTGCTCTGTAGACCAGGCTGGCCTAGAACTCACAGAGATCTGCCTATCTGTGCCTTCTGAGTGTTGAGATTAATGGTGTGTGCCCCACCACCACCTGGCCTTTTTTTTTTTTTTTTAATCCTTAATGTGGTGCAGAAGTTTGAACTCAGTACTTACAGCACTTTACCAACTGAGCAGTCTTCCTAGCACCCACACTAGTCATTATGTCATTAAATTGTCTTTACTTAGCATAATGCCCTTGCTGTGGCATGTATTTGAATGTCCTCCTTGAAGTTATTGTTTTGAACAGGGTCTCACTGTGTAGCCCTGGCTGACCTTGAACTCCCCATGTTGATTGGGCTGGCTTTAAACTCACAGAGACCTACCTGCCTCTGCTCCTGAGTGCCAGAATTAAAGGTGTGTACCACCATGTGTCTTCACTAGGTTTCTATTGCTGTGATGAAATGCTGTGATAAAAAGGGGGAAAGGGTTTATTTCATTCACACTTCCACATTTCAGTTCACCATCAATAGCAATAGGGAAGGAACTCAAGCAGGGCTGGAACCTAGAGGTAAGAGCTGATGCCGAGGCCATCAAGGAGTGCTGCTTACTGGTTTGCTTACAACTTCAGAGGGTTGGAGTCCCTGATCATCATGGTGGGGAACATGGCAGCAGGCAGGCATGATGCTGTCGCAGTAGCTAAGACCTAAGAGCTTACGTGTGTGTGTGTGTGTGTGTGTGTGTGTGTGTGTGTGTGTGTGTGTGTGTGTGTGTTTAAGACGGTTTCACTTTGTAGCTCTGGCTGTCCTAGAACTCACTATGTTGTCCAGGATAGCCTGGAAATCTGAGCTTGCAGAAATTCGCCTGCTTCTACCACTGCTGGGATTAAAGGCACACTAAGAGTTTACATATTATTCAAAAGTTGAAGGCAGGGAAAGAAACTGGGCCTGGCATGAGCTTTTGAAACCTTGAAGCCTTTCCCCCAGTGATGCACCTCTTTCAACAAAGTCACCCCTTCTAAACTTTCCCAAACAGTTCCACCAAACTGGGAACCAAGCATTCAAATATTTGAGCCTATGGGATCTATTCTTATTCAAACTACCACCCTCAGTGCCTACTTATTTTTTTTTTTTTTAGAAACACTTGAATTAATATTTAGTCATACATGTACAATACATTTTGCTTGCCCATTATCATTGCAGCCCATGTTGCTTCTGTATTCCTGTTATTATGAATAAACACCACAGTAAACCTAAGTTGGATTTCTTGTCCTTCACCTCAATTGTGCTCTCTTACCAAACCCCAAGGCCATGGCTTCTTTGAGCTTAAGCTTAGTGTGTAGATCAACAAGGAGAAACTATTTCAGTTGATGCTTTTGTCAGCTTGTGGGGAAAGAAAAAGCTTGAAAGGCAGTGAGACTAAGCCCTGCGCAAGGGAGTGAGGTGTCAGTGAGCCATTTCCAGCCCAGCCTAAGTCAATTATGTAGCTGCACTTCCAAGCAAACACTAACTACATCAGTGTTTTTGTTTTTCCAGTTTCAGCCTGCTCTCTCGCTCCCTCTGGTGGACACCTACTTCCTGATTCTGTTTCTTCAGCTCTTAAAAATCTTAAGAAAGGTTCTTCTTTTCCCGCATAATTAAGTTTCCTCCCAAATATTACTGGCTACACACTCAAAAGAATAACCCATGCCCACGGGAAGGCAAGGGGGCACCCGGATTTGAACCGGGGACCTCTTGATCTGCAGTCAAATGCTCTACCACTGAGCTATACCCCCTGCTGGCAAGAAGAGTCTCTCTAAACCTATTTATTTTCAGTTTCCTGTTACAGTCACACTAGCCACAAATGATACATATTACATTTGAATAGATACAAAATAAAAGAAATTTACTGGGCCACAACAGTGGAACTATCAGAGAAGTCAATGAATATCAAGAATTCAAATGCTGCTAGAACTGTCTCTTGAGCTTTGCTTCTCTACTTTTGTTTGTTTGCAGGGTGAGATATTGAGACAGGGTCCTAATATATACAGCCCAAGTCGAACTTAACTGCTTTCCTCCTGCTGCCTGAGTGCTGGGGTTATAGGTATACGCCACTGAACTCAGCTTTGGTTCATTAGTAAGTCAGCTTTAATGTCTCACAGGTGTCTCTCCATGTGGTAGAGATAACCTCCAGCATTTGTAAGCTCACATTTCATACGTAGGTCTCCAGAAATGAGGCTTGTGCCTGGCTTTGTTTTGTCTGGTGTGGTTTCTGCTCCTATCCTTGCTGTACAAATGCAAGCACAGGACACAAGAGTGGTGTGAAAGGTCTTGGGTTTCAATCACAGTTGGGAAAATACTATAACCAAAAGCAGCTTGGAGAAGAAACCTTGGCTTCTATGTCCCAATCACAGCCCATCATTCGAGGGAAGTCAGCACATGAACAGGGAAGACACAGAAACATGGAGGCAGGAACTGGAGCAGAGAGGGGCAATGCTGCTTACTGCTTTGCTTAGTTTCCTTCCTTCCTTCCTTCCCTTCCTTCCTCCCTCCCTTCCTTCCTTCCTTCCCTCTTTCTTCCCTCCCTCCCTCCCTTCCTTCCTTCCTTCCCTCTTTCTTCCCTCCCTTCCTTCCTCCCTTCCTTCCTCCCTTCCTTCCTTCCTTCCTTCCTTTCTTTCCTTTTTTTAAAAAAAAACCAATTATTTATTTATTTTATGTATATAAGTACTCTGTGTATTCAGACACACCAGAAGAGGGCATCTGATCACTTTACAGATGGTTGTGAGCCACCATGTGGTTGCTGGGAATTAAACTCAGGACCTCTGAAAGAACAGTCAGTGTTCCTAACCACTGAGCTATCTCTTCAGCCCTCAGTCTCCTTTTTTTTACAGCCCAGTACCATCTCCCCAGGGATGGCACCACCCACATCAATCATTAATCAAGAAAATGTTCCACAGACTTGCCTACAGGTCAGTCTGATGGAGGCAGGTCCTCAGCTGAGACTCATTTTTCCCAAGTACATTGTCAAGTACTTGGTTGACAAAAACCAACCTGGACACAGTTCCACTTAGAATATGAATTCATGGAGTGGAGAGAAACAGTTAATCTCCAAAAGAAATCAGGGTGACCAAGATGAGACTAGAGCAGGCCATCCCTAAAACTCATTTGAGATTACTATGTTCAAAAAGACTTAAAAAATAATCTATTGTTCTGTTTCATAGAGCCACCCAAAGCCTACTGCCACATTCATTGGTAGTCATCATTCATTTACCCAGCAAACACTCAGTGATGCCTACCTTGTGCCTAGCTCAAACATCCACATCAGAAGCTAACAGCCAAGGGGGGAAAGCAAAAGTAGTTGTGAGTTAGATGCTATGAAGAACACAGAAGAGGGAATGCTCTTTAGTGGTGAGCGTGGCTGGAGACCAGGCTATTCTCTCATACTTTGGAAAGATTACCCAATAGATAGGGGGGTGGGAGGGATTAGGGGGAAGATGGTTGCAAGAACAAGGGGGAAACAATGCAGTATTTAAGAGGCTTGAGATAGCTGTGCACTTCTGAGAGGTAGGAGAGGGACCTAGAAAGGAGATGCCAAGGCGAGGCACAGTGTTTGTGGTACAGTGGGGACTCCCCCCTCCAAGACAGAATTAATAAGTATCTGAGTTTTCACTGAAATTCTGAGGAGAAAAAGGGCCACCAGACCAGACAGTGGTTGGGGTCCTGAACTACAAGTTCAGAAACTGGGGCTAGAGTCCAGATGTTCTGAAGTCCAGATGTTCTACTCCATCCTGGGTTTCCCACTTGAGTGTCCTTGTGTTTCAGTCACACTACAGTCTTCTGGGCAACCAAGCAGTGTCTACACTTGTGTTCGCCATGGGGCAAGATCAATGTCATACTTTGAATTGTGTTGCCTAAAAAGATTTGTTGAGGCCACATGCGGTGGGGCATGCCCCTGCTCCCAGCACTTAGGAGGATTGAGAGTTCAAGGCCCACTGGGTTACCTCTGTCTCCAAAACCAACAAAACATGTTGACATTCTAATCTGGTCTCTGTGCTCTTCTTTGGAAATAACGACATGCAACGGCACTTGATAAGGTCAAGATGAAGTCAATAGGCCAACCGGTGTCCTTGTGAGGGGAGGAGAGACGCAGATTCAGTCATAGAAAGAATAACACATGAAGAAGATGGTGGATATGGGATTGACATAGTCGCTAAGGCAAGAAATTCCAAGAATTGCTAGCCATCCCCAGGAATGAAGAAGAGGGGGTAAGGAAAGAAACTGAGCCAGCCTTCACCTGGATGCCACACTTCCGCTCTCAAGAAATGGAAAATTAAACTCCCTGTTAAGGACACCTAACCTGTGACACGTTGCTACAGCAACTTTAGGAAACTTGACCATAGGTGGGGGTTCTCTGGCCAGAGCATTGACCTGTATCAAGAGCAGTGACGCAAACCTGGTGCCTCCAGGATGCTAAATATCCGCTTCTCCAGCTTAACCGAGCTACTCAGATGTGTGGGACTCTGGGGTGGCACCCTGTCTGGCCAGAAAATAGCTTTCCCTGGAGCCTTACTCCCAAAACAGGCAGAAGGCTAAGTAAGTGCTACTACTGAAAAAAATTCAACTCAGATTGGAGGAAAGCAAATGGTACCAACAACACGTGGTGCTAAGCGGTGCCTGGGCAGGCAGGAGAGTTCACACAGTGTGCAAAACCCATCTGAAGTCAGCAGTGTGGACCAGGAGTCCTCAGGCCTTCTTCCTGCCAGCCAGCCTACCTCAGAAAGAGAGCAGAGAGCAGGAAGCTACAGTACTCAGTGGTGGAGGTGGTGGTGGTGGTGGTGGTGGTGGTGGTGGTGGTGGTGGTGGTGGTGGTGGTGGTGGTGGTGGTGGTGGTGGTGGTGGAAGGTGGTGGTGAGCTTGACTGTGGTCTTAGTTTCTCATGTAACTGGGCTCACTAGCCTGTGCTACCATCCCCAGCATGAGATGTCTCCCAAGACAGGGTTTCTCTGTGTAGCCGTGGTTGTACTAGAATTCACTGTAGACCAGGCTAGTCTCACAGATCCACCTGCTTCTGCCTTCTGTCTCCTGAGCACTGGGATTAAAGGTGTGTACCACCAATCCTGACCTATTTTTTTGGGTGGGAGAGGTTAAATGTATGAATATTTTCCCCATATGTATGTCTTTATATCACACATATGCAGTGCCTGTAGAGGCCAGAAGAGGGTGGTGGATTCTCCTTGGAAATGGAGTTACAGAGGGTAGTTAGCCAACATATGGGTGCTGGGAATTAAACTCAGAACCTCTCAGGGGACAGTCAATGCTCTTAACCTTTGAGACATCTCTCCAGCCCTTAGAGGGAATTTTTTAATAATGGAGATAAGTGCTCCATAAATATTTAATGTCAGTTTATGAAAATACTCCATGTCAGATGAGTGTAGTGGCACATAACTTTAATCCCAGCACTCAGAAGGTGGAGGCAGAGGAGGTAGGGGCAGGGGCAGGGGCAGGGGCAGGGGCAGGGGCAGAGGCAGAGGTAGGAGGATCTCTCTGAGTTCAAGGCCAATCTGGTCTACATAATAAGTTCCAGGACAACCAGAATTACATAATGAGACTCTATCTTGAAAAAAAAAAAACAAAAAACAAAACCAAAACCAAACCAAAAGAACCCAAAAAACTCCATGTCACATAAAAGTAAAAAATAAAATAAAATAAATCCAAAATTCAAAGTCCTGGGTTATTTTACAGGAACACTAGCAATGCCTCTTTGTGATCTGGGGCTGCTTTCCCATTGTGAGGACAGAACTGAGTGGTTGCATTCAGATGAGAAAGTTTATAAAGTTAAGTCTGGATCTTCTGGTGCGGAGGGGATAGCTCAGTGGCAGAGTGCTTGCCTAGCATGCACAAGTTGCTGGGTTTGATCCTCAACACTGCAAAACCAAAAGCATTATATTGCAATGAAGAGCTTGACAAGAGAACACAAGAAAGCTCTCGGACAATGTGAGTCCCTTGTAATGTGCCAGCGACAGTCAGGGGAAAGAGTAACTTATGTGTGTGTGAAAAGGTCTGGGAAGACATATAGAACCTGGCAAGACGGGCCTTACAGGGGTGAGCCAGAGCTAGAAGGGATCTCTTGTATGTTGTTTGTTTGTTTGTTTTAGAGAGTGGGTCTCCTACAAAGTCCTGCTCTCCTGGAACTCACTATATAGACCAGGCTGGCCTCAAACTCAGAGATCCTCTGCCTCCTCAGTGCTGGGATTAAAGGGGTGTGCCCACCATGCTTGGCTTCCTTGTATATTCTTGTACCATTTGAATATATATTTCATATATATATGTATATCACATATATCTTATAATTTTTGAAGTATATTATTTTCACATGGGAGGCAAAGGCAGATGAATCTCTTGAGTTCAAGGCCAGCATAGTCTACACAGTGAGTTCCTGGACAGCCAAGGCTACACAGAGAAAGTATATCTTAAAAAATCAATAATAAGCCGGGCAGTGGTGGCGCACACCTTTAATCCCAGAGCTCAGGAGGCAGAGGCAGGTGGATTTCTGAGTTCAAGGCCAGCCTGGTCTACAGAGTGAGTTCCAGGATAGCCAGAGCTACACAGAGAAACCCTGTCTCGAAAAACCAAAAATAAAAATAAAAAAAATCAATAATAATTAATTTTTTAAGTTTAAAATGTTTTATGTGTGTGACATTTTGCATGTATGTATGTGCATCATTAGTGTGCACACATATGCCATTGTGTGAAGAAGCCAGAAGAGGACATTGGATATTCTGGAACAGGAGTTACATATGGTTGTGAGCTGCCATATCAATGCTGGGAATCAAACCTAAGCCCTCTGGAAGAGCAGCAAGTTCTCTTAATCACCAGACTATCGTCCCAGCTCCTTATTACCCATCTTAAAAGGAAGAAGGTCTAAAAAGAACAAAGCTCCAACATAGTCCAGGAATTGCTTTTTGTGTGCTATGGCAATAAATACCTGTCCCTTTCTCCTCTGCTCTTTCCCCACTGGCCATTTGTGTTCCCACATAAACATGTACATTCTCTTAAAGTAAAATATAAATAACTGTGGGTGTAGCTGTCGGTAGAATGATTGCCTAGTATGTATGAAGCTCTAGGTGATACAGGTCTATAATCCCAGCCCTAGGTAGATAAAGGCAGGAGATTGAGAATTCAAGGTCATCTTTAGTTACATAGTGAATTCAAGACCAGTCTCAGCTACATTGGACACTGTCTCAAAACAGACAACAAAATATAGAGCCAGTCACAGTGGTAGTAGCACATGCCTGTAGTAACACCCACATAGGACACCAAGACAGGAGGATCACATTAAAACTGGGACTGGGGAGATGGTTCAGTGGGTAAGAGCACAAACACAAAGACCTAAGTTCATGATCCCTAGCACTTTGAATCCCCAGAAACCACACAAAAAGCTAGGAATTGCTGCATGTGCCTGTAACGTAACCTTGAGGGGTGGAGATATCAAGAACTTCGAGGAAATAGCAAGTTTCTGCTTCAATAAGCAACTCTGTATCAATGCAAGGCAGAATGGCTAGAAGCAGACACCTTTTGTCCTGCTCAGGACACTACATTCAGGCACATTTATCCACACATTCAAATTCATGCAGCACGCGCGCACGCGCGCGCACACACACACACATACACACGTGTATGTGTGAGTGTGATGAGGGCCCTGCATGCCAGGGCACAAGTGCAGAGGTCAGAGAATGTCTCTGGAGTCAGTTCTTACCATCCACTTTTATGGTTGTCTTAGGGTTTTATTGCTGTGAACAGACACCATGACCAAGGCAACTCTTATAAGGACAAGAATTAAGTGGGGCTGGATTACAGGTTCAGAGGTTCAGTCTATTATCATCAAGGCGAGAACATGGCAGCATCCAGACAGGCATGGTGCAGGAGGAGCTGAGAGTTCTACAACCTCATCTGAAGGCTGCTAGCAGAATACTCACTTCCAGGCAGCTAGGATTAGAGTATTAAAGCCCATGCCCACAGTGACACACCTACACCAACAAGGCCACACCTCCTGATAGTGCCACTCCCTGGCCCAAGCATATACAAACCTTCGAAATGGTGGATTCTAGGGATCCAACTCAAGTCATCAGGGATGTGTTGCAAGGTGGCAAATGCCTTTACTCACTGAACTATTGCAATGGCAAAAACACTTATGTTTTAAAGATAATATGACTAATAAAGCTTCCAAACCCAGTTACTTGTGAGCTATTATAAAATACAGGTAAAAGGGGATTCAGGAGCCATGGATGTAGCTCAGTAGTAGTGCTTGCCAAATATACCTAAGGCCCTGGGTTTGATCCCCAGCACTAAAAAAAAAAGGGAAAAAAAGTTTATTTGTGCTGGTGGTCTAGCTCAGTGATAGTCAACCTGCCTTACATGTGTGAGACCTAGACTTTAATCCTGAACACTGAGAGAAAAAAAGAAGGGATTCATATTTACAATATCCAGGCACAGTGTGTTAACTCTGTGGATATACTGTTTCTAATACTAGTGTGGTCTATTGTTATTTACAGAATGCCCCACCAGACCATGTCAGAGTAGGGCATTGTATATCTGCTTCCATCACTCCCCATCTTCCTTTGAGGACTACCGCCATGTCCCAGTTACCTGTGTTGCTCCATTACCAAGCACAGAGCCTGGTACGTCACTCAAGATCAGCAAGATTTCTAAAATAACAAGGGAGGATAATCCAGAATCCTGATAGAAAGCTGAGCAGTCCTTGTCAGCATCTGCAGTGTTCAGCAGATTCTCCGGAATGTTCACAGGGACGCTGAATACAGCTGAGGACAGCGCAGCTGGCCTGTTCCTGCTAGCCTAGAGAGTTAGTTCACTCTGCCCATTCACTCTCATAGCCATCAGCAGCTTCCTTACTCAAAGGCCCCCACACAGTCCTTGGGTGTCTGCATAAAGAAGTTACAGAAACCAAAACTGAATCAGGGTTACTGGGCACTTCTCTTCCAGGGACTGGAGTTAGAGAAATGGCTACCAAGATAGATGCCTAACATACAATGGAGGGTTTTTTAGCTATCATGCACTCAAAACAAGTTTAGGTTGGACGGACCTACATATTCTTCCTACCCAGATATGCTGGGAGCACATTTGATTGCTGTTAGGTGTGGCAAGGCATACCAATGTATAGCCTGATGTGGGCAGGGGCCTGAGGAATTCTGAAGTTGCTAGGTGTATTGTTCAGAGGGTATGTGTGTACGTTAATACCTTCAGATGAAGGAACTAAACTGCCCAGTGCATTATTACAAGGGAGGGAGTATACATAAACAAAACCAAACAGATGGCAAGCAACTGAAGACTCCCTATGCCGGTGTGCCACTATGCCATTGGCACATATGTAGAAAGACCTTTTGGACAAACTCTGCAGTTGTTCTTGTCTTTGACATACTAACATGAGACCCTGTTCCCCAGGACCTTTGGCTTTGGTGTTACTTCCCTACTGTTGGCCTGGAATTCACTTGTAGACCAGAATGGCCTTGAACTCAAGAAATTCCCCTGTGTCTGGCTCTTTAGTGCTAGGATTAAAGGTGTCTATCACCATGTCCAGTCAAGTTTTCCTGCTTTCTTTGAAACAAGGCCTCATATAGTCAAGCTGATCTTTAACTCACTCTATAGCTGAAACTGGCCTTGAACTCCTGATCTTCTTGCCTTTGGGATTACAGGTATGTGTCACATGCCTGGTATAGTCATCTTTTTTGATCAAGATTTTTTCCCCAAAAATATCGTTAATCCTGCTACTTAATAGTTAAGTGATTCGTTGTTTTTATTTACAGTCCAGCCATTGCTCTCCCTCGCACCTCAGTCCCCCTTTCCACAGTTCCTCATCCCATTCCTCCTCCCCCTGTCTCTAAGAGGATGCTTCACCCCCATCAGGCCTTCCCTCTCCCTGGAGCCTCAAGTCTCTCCTGGAGTAGGCACATCTTCTCCCACTGAGGCCAGATCAGACAGTCCTCTGCTCTGTATGTGTCAGGGGCCTCAGACCAGCCCGTGTATCCTGCCTGGTTGGTGGCTCAGTGTCTGGGAGCTTCCTAGGGGTCCAGGTTAGTTGATACTGTTGGTCTTTCTATGGGGTTGCCCTCCTCTTCAGCTTCTTCCATCCTTCCCCTAATTCAACCACAGGGGTCCCCGACTTCAGTCCAATGGTTGGGTATAAGTATCTGTGTCTGTCTCAGTCAGCTGCTGGTTGTGTTTTTTGTTTTGCTTTTTTTTTTTTTCAAGCCCTTCCCATAATGCATTTTACAGGGCAGTATGTGTAATCCTGGATCCACACATAATGTAGACGGGGTCTCAATGTGTAGTAGTCCTGACTGTTCTGGAACTCACTGTATAGACCAGGCTGGCCTTGAACTTACAGAGATCCACCTGCTTCTGCCTCCTGAGAACTGGAATTTAAAAAGTGTGCCCCCCCATAGGTAATTGTTTTGATTGTACCTCAGTGGAATTGCTCCAGTTGGTTTGATTGCATGTTGGGAGAACAAGCAGTAATTACTGTTGGGGTTCAGGAATCACCACACAAACCATATGAACACTGATCTCAGTTAAGTAAGAATAGTTTATTGAGCAGGGCAGTGGTGGCACACGCCTTTAATCCCAGCACTTGGGAGGCAGAGGCAGGTGGATTTCTGAGTTTGAGGACAGCCTGGTCTACAGAGTGAGTTCCAGGACAGCCAGGGCTACACAGAGAAACCCTGTCTCGAAAAACAAAAACAAACAAACAAAAAGAATAGTTTATTGAACACACACCCTGATACTGCTCAGACCAGGGACATAGCTCAGAATTATCTGAACTATGACAACAGACATCTTTTTCTGTCAGCTTCTAAAGGAAAAAAAACCACAATGAGTACATATGCAGGTGCAGGAAGTATTGCCCGATGGTCAGCTCTGACTCAAGATATTCTAGACATAGCAGTTTATATTGACCTTTGATTTGATGGGTCCTACATAAAGCTTTGTGAAATTTCTTAAGATTAGCAAACCTCATATAGAACATTTAGAACATATGTAATGGTATCTGTTGTGTCCTATACATAAATATTAATATATATATATACATATATGTACACACACACATATCTCACATATATAGAACAAAACGGGGTATGTGGTGGTCCTGATGTCCTTGCTTTGAGCCGAGTCACTTCTGTGTGTCAGCGACAGGCAGGCATGTTACAGCAACAATATGAAATAGCTGGCAGGTACGGAACAGATGGCTACAGCTGTGCTGGGAGTGGGGTCAGACCATAATTATTTATCAACTGTCAAGATCCTTTTTTGTTTTGTTGACATAGGGTTTATCTGTGTAGCCCTGGCTGTCCTGGAACTCAATCTGTAGACCAGGCTAGCCTTGTACTCAGGGACATGCCTCTCTGACTCCTGAGTGCTGGAATTAAAGGTGTACAGCATCAGCTTCAAGACCCTTTTTAAGAGAATATTTTTATGTGTATGTATGTTTGTCTGCATGCATGCCTGTGCAGCACTAGTGCCTGCTGCCTAGACAGGAAGCAATAGCATCAGATCCCCTGGAACTGGAGACTGGAGTCATAGAAAAGAGCAGCCATGTGGGTGCTGAGAATCAAACCAGGTCCATCTGGAAGAGCTTTTAATAACTGAGACATCTCCCCAATCCCTGTCATGGGAAAGGATTTTCATCACCAGCTCCATGGCTTCAGACACAAGACCTGTTCTCTTATGATGAAGATCCCCAGAGCTCAACATCTTGACTCGCTTCACTAGTCAAACTCCACCGCTGTCTGCACAGAACTGGATTTGCCTTCCTGCCTCTTGCCCCCAGGCACTTCCACTTCTGGTTTCCAAATATTCTGCTCTCCTTACATCTCCTTTTTTTCCCTTTTGAGATGGTTTTATGTCGCCCAGGCTGGCTTCAGAACTTTGTTTTTAAGATATGGTTTCATGTAGCCCAGGTTGGTCTTGAATTCCCTATGCAGTCAAGGATGACTTTGAACTGCTCATTCTGCCTCCACGTGCCAAGTGCTGGGATTATGGATATGTACCAGTTTCTATGGTTCTGAGGATCAAACCCACAACTTCATGCATGCTAGGCAAACGTTCTACCAGGCTCCACTCCCAGCCCTCAGTTTTATCCCAAGACACTTGCTCATTCTTTGAGATTATGCAACCAAATGCAGGCCCTTTGTGAGCTCACATAGTAGCACAGGCAGACTCATGATGTCCTCACCCTAATGGTCTTTGAGAATTATGCTTCCATAATGAAAGCACTGCACAAAAGGCCTTGTTTCAAAGTTCTTGTCCCTCTCGTGTGAAACAGAGCAGTTGGGGACCTGCTGAGTCTATGCTCGGAGTGTGTAGGGGCGTGTGTTATGCAAAGGGCTCAAGAGTAAATGGTGAAGGAGAGGAATACAAATTGCCACCAGTACATGGGGAGGGGAGACATTTGCTGGTCAGGACCTATGCAGGAGAGCCTGACACTTTTGCTCAGTTTGGAAACATGGCTACAGCACTTCACATCCTGCACTGGTAGGAGTCATAAGGACAGGGCTACAGCTTTTCCTCACTCAGAGTAGACAATAAAGGTATGGCTTACAATCAATGGTCCTTAGGATTTATGAAAATTAATGTATAAACATTGCAGATGGGAAGTATGGAGACACACTTCCACAGAGTGCTTCCTTAAGATTTGATATGTACGTGCATGTGTCAGTGTGAATATGTGCCATGTGTTTCTGTGTGTCCAGCATGGCCAGAAGAGGCCTAGAGCAGAAGGTCCTGGGCTTTCTATGGCCCAGTGTTTCCCATGCAAAACCAGCTGGCCCCACCCCAAGTCCGTCTCCATGGTGCTTCCCATCAATCTTTTCCTTTCAGAACTTCAATATGGACACAGTTGAAAATAAGTAATCATCACCATTACCAAAATGTGGAGCAAAATAATATTACTGCATCACAAACAATAACCAACTCTGGATGGGTCATCAGGACAAGAAGAGGACTTTACAGTTCTTCATAAATACCTTTATTTTTACAGGTTTTTAAGGTGAATTTGGAGCCAGGTGGTAGTGGCACACACTGTTAATTCCAACACTCAGGAGGCAGAGGCAGTGAGAAGCAGGTGGATTTCTCTGAGTTTGAGGCCAGTCTATAGACAGCCAACACTACACAGAGAAACCCTGTCTCGAAAGAACAACAACAAAGTAAGGGAAATCAGACCTTCAGTAAAACCCAGCCCCAGATGCAAGCAGCACAGGCCTGTTTTCCCACATTCCTCCAAAGTGGGGACGACCCTAACAGTCCCAGCCCCCCAGTGGGAGTCCTTGGAATGTGGCCACTGGTAAGAGAGATGGAGTCTGACAACTCAGACTTTGAACTCCTAAGGATATTTTTTGGTTCCTTGAGACAGGATCTCACGTAGACAAATATGACCTTGACTTCTGTTCCTCCTGCCTCTACACAAATACAAGGATTACAACATGTACCATCATGGCCAGTTTAGTCTGATGCTGGGGATCTAACCGTGGCTCCATCCATGCATGCTCGATGAACACTCTACTGAGTCACACCCCCAGCTCTGTCCTAGGGAAATCTTGGAAACTAGTTTGAGTTTTGAGTTGTTCAGCTTCTGGCTGAGCAACTCAACTCTTCAAAATTGCAACATTCCTAACCAGCCTTTTGTTGCTGTCTAAATTGCTAAGATGGTGATGGGAGCCACCAAGATCTCAGGGGGCTGTTGAGTTGCTTGTTTCTGCAACATTTTCTGTGTGCATGAAGCTTCCCTGTAGCAAGAATCCCAGGGGCACTTAGCACCTACAGTCCATGGGAGAGAACCTAGCCCTGGGAAGCCTAACAGATGGCAGGCACCACACATCTGACCCAGGAGAAGCAGCTTGGTGTCCTAGGCCTCATCATGGAGCTCTCTGGGTGCTAGCCTGCATTCTCCATCTTTACAGACAGACAACTATTCAGAGACCCCACTAGACTTTCCTGACCATGGTCGCTGAGCTGCTGACCTCCACCATGTGCCTTGTGGTCCTGACTGACTCTAGTGTCCTTGGATCTGGGTGAGACAGAAGGGTCACTGGAGACCTTTTCCCTGGCTGCACCTTTAAAGAGACCTGTAGGTGACATATAACTTGGTGAGCTCCTCTCACAAGCCACATAAGCAGAGGCTGCTGAGTGTGCATGACTGCTCTGATGGCGTACCAGCCAGGAGCGACAGGTGAAGCTTTTGCCACATTGGCCACAGGTAAAGCGCTTCTCCTGAGAGTGGCTGCGCAGATGTCGCAGGAAACTGGGCTTGTGTGTGAAGCACGAGCCACACTGGGTACACTGGAAAGCATGCTCGCCGGAGTGCACACTCTGGTGCACTGTCAAGTTGGCCAGGCGTGTGAAACGTTTGTCACACTGGGTACATGGAAATGGCTTCTCACCTGTGTGTGTGCGCCTATGTTCCACCAGAGTAGACAGGCGCCCAAAACAACGGCCGCACTGCGCACAGGGGAAGGGACGCTCTCCAGTGTGGGTACGCTGATGCTCCAGAAGTGTGGACAGGCGGCCAAACCGCTTCTCACACTCGGCACATTTGTAAGGCTTTTCTCCAGTGTGTGTGCGGTAGTGTGTGGTAAGTGTTGACTGGTGGACAAAGCTCTTGCCACATTGGACACAGGTGTAGGCACGCTGGGCTGTGGGTGCACGACGATTCCTGGCGAGAGTGACCTGCTGTGTAGCACTTTGGGGACAATGGAGACTGGCAAAGGGCTGAGAGCCATGGTGTGAGTACTCATGCTGTGTGTTGAGCTCTTTGATGTTGAAGTTCTGGCCATTCTCAGTGCCCTCAGCAGCTGGCACAGGCTGACTCTGAGAGCATCGAGGGAGGGAGGCTGCCTCTCTCTCTCTGCAAACAGGGAGCAGATCGCCACAGGTTCCCTGCTCGAAATCCTCCTTGCCAGGTCCCCCTTCAGTTGCCCAGGATGGCTCTGGTGCCATGGACATCCCCTCCAGGGTCCTTTTCTTGTTAGTCAGCCATGTTTCTGGTGGAATGAGACACAAACATGAGTCATCTCTGCCACAGGCTCTGGATCTAAGACACCTGACTCTGGTCTTTGGTATCAAAGGCCTGAGGTTCACATGAGCCTGTTACTGAAGGCTCTCACTCTGGCACTAACCTAGCTCCCATTTGTCTTCTGCCAGAGGCCCACTCTGAGTCATCTCCAAGACACCCAGATGCCCTTTAAGCTAAGCTATGTGCCTCTGCTTAAGGCTTCTTCTCACTTATACTATCAGATGCTGCTCTCTGACAACCACTGATCTGTGCCATCAAGACCATGATAGGCTGCCTATAACACCCTGATTACAGAAGTGTAAACACACTGAGTGTATGTGTCTTCTGCGTAAACTGTCCACAATTTTTACCATTCTCAAAGGACTCTCTAGCTCAGACATGGTTTCTTGTTCTTATGTTGTACTGTTAATTTCTGGTAATTTTTCTTCTAACTGAAAATCCCTTCTGGGGATGGGGAATTTTATCCTGTGCAGTCAGTCCTTGCAGCGCCCACCTAGTACCATGCCAGCTATAGTTCATAAAGCAAAGACAGGAGACTGGGAACAAAATGACAATTTCATGCAACTCTGTGGGAGGATGTCCACAGCAAACACGGCACAGAGACCACACAGGACACCACAGGATACCTGCTTGATGCCACTTCTAGACACTTATACAGAAGGCCCCATATAGTTCAGAGACCCAGAAATGCAGCCTACCCTGGGCCTCACCTGAGCAAAGGGATGCAATGGCTGTCCCCTGCAGGCTCTTCTCACACACCTCTTCCTCTTGCTTGATCCAGGGAAGAACACTCGGGGCAGATTCCAGCTGGCCTGCTTCTGCGGAAAAGAAAAGAAGCTCTGAGGGTATCAGATGTCATGGTCTTTCCTGTCACCATCTCTGTCTAGGACCAGTGACCATCAGGCACTTTCTTTTCTTTTTTTTTTTTTTTTTTTATAGATTTATTTATTATATGTAAGTACACTGTAGCTGTTTTCAGACACACCAGAAGAGGGCATCAGATCTCATTACAGATGGTTGTGAGCCACCATGTGGTTGCTGGGAATTGAACTCAGGACCTTTGGAAGAGCAGTCAGTGCTCTTAACCACTGAGCCATCTCTCCAACCCCCATCATCAGGCACTTTCAAAAGAACCACAGAGGCCAGCAAAGACAGAATAGATACTGGGATTTCTGGTAAGGCTAACATGAAGTGTGGTAGGGAGTCAGGAGAGCAGGGACACATGGTTTCTGAATGACCAGCAATCGTCTATGCCCAAGGGCCCATAGCTTTCCATCACTACCACCCCTTAGGCTAGGCCCACAGATACCTCCAAAATACAGACTATGTTTCTAAAATACTCCTTTAAGCAGATAACCAAGACGTTTCCAGCTATAATTTCCCCAGACTCTCTGTGTCTTAGTTTCTTCATCTATATATAGGAAAAGACAAAAACCTACAAGAGATGTAAATGAATTAATATTTATAGTGCATAAGTACTAACTTTGCTTGTTAAACTGGAAATAAATGTATCATCCTAAGGGAAAAGGGCAATTCTTCTTTCCCTTCTAGTAGCTTTTCGTTTTGTTTTTTAAGACAGAGTTTCTCTAAGTGGCCCGGGCTATCCTGGAACTTGCCACACCCAGCTCCTACTAGTTTTTTTTTGTTTGGTTGGTTCTTTTTGGAGACAGGGTCTCACTATGTAGACCAGGCGACCTCTAACTCACCAAGTTCTACCTGCTTCTGTCTCCTCAGTACCGGGGTTAAAGGCGTTTGCTACCATGCCTGGCCAGCTTCCAGTTGCTTCCTGATTCTCACCCTGAACTGCAGTAGCAAGGCTACTCTGCAGGAGAGGGAAAGCAAAAGCAACAAGCTGAGGGGCAGCTGGGTCTCTGACACCTTGAGCTCCAAACAAGCCTGTCAGGAGCAAGAAAAGCCATCTTGTCTAAGCTCCTAGGCATTACACAGGCTGCTTCTGTGATTCTAACCAAACAGCTGGGGTTTCCATCAATCTCTCTCTGGCAGCCTATATAGCATAGTACCCTAGGGTAAGTGTCCTTCAAGGGACAAGTGACTTCACTACTCTGTGCTAATCTCTTAAACTCTCCATTCGCACCACAGCAAATCATGCACTCCCCCCCCCCCAGGGGATCCAGCAACCAGTGCATAAATTTATGTTAAAGAAATACATTTATTTATTTTATGTTAAAATAAATGTTAAAAGCTTTAAAAAAAAAAAAAAAAAAAGTGAAGAACATTTCAATTTCAAGCCACAACTATTTAGCTACCAACCATGTGCTTCAACATTGTGCAGGGTTTTGACCCAGAAATACAGATCAGCTTTCCACTGTTCCAAAGGCGCCTGTGATCCAGTCACACTGAGAAGACACTGCCCAGCCATGTGTGCCCACCTCCCCTACACAGGCTGCTTCTGTAATTTTAACCAAACAGTTGGGAAACCAAGTTTTTTGGCAAGTGGCACTTCGAGTTCTGGAGAAAGAAGTCAATAGTAACATACCACCCGGGTAAAGCACTTGCCACAAAGTCTGATGACCTGAGTTGGATTCCTGGAACCCATAAGATAGAAGGAAAAAAGTGATTCCTACAAGTTGTCCTCTGACTTCCAGATACACGTCGTGAGGTCTCTGAGTACAGAGGATAATAGATTAGCAGTTGTACTGGGAGGGGCTTGAGATGGGGGAGCCAGTAAAAAGAGGCTTTAAAAAAACATTAGGCTGTATATATGTATCTGTGCTCATGAGTACAGTGTGCTCAGAAGACAGAAAGTGTTAGATTCTCTAGAGCTGGAGCGAACAGCAGCTGACAGCTGCCTGATACGGGTGTCCAATATAGGTGCTTTGGATAGCAGCATGTGCTCTTAGCTTCAGAGCCATCTCTCCAGCTCATGAGAAGCCTTTTAAATTGGGCACAACTGTAATCCCAGCACTCAGAAGGCAGAGCCAGAATGACAGCTACAAGTTTAAGGCCCACCTAGTCTATATAGTAAGTTCTAGGCCAACCAGGGTTACAAACAAGACCCTATCCAGAAAGAAATGTTTGACCTCTGCACTGCTGAGCAAAAACATATTTATGTAAGAATGTACTTGCATAATCAAAAGGCTAGAGGCTTGGCAGTCCCTGTCCAGGGGATCCTATACCCAACCTCTCAAACTCTGAGGTGTCCAAATCACTTGCGCACATTAAAACTGTAATGCTCACGCTTACTGATTCAAGATTCTCAATTATGCTTTCCTTGGAAATTTGGCAGGAAGAGCTGCCTTTGGAAACTTCTAGAAAATTAAGCAAGCTTATATCAAATGACAGTGGAAAAGCAAATAGAGGGTGGAGTAACAGCCAGGACCATCAAGGGATAGGCAGTCACCAGCCCCTGAAGTCACCAAATTCCACAGCATGCCAAATTGCCACAGAAAAGTTCTGGGTACCTTCAGGGGAATACCAGCCTACTCTGCATCTGCTTCCTGTCCATGCCTACCGTGGGTCCCAGGACTTTCTGTACAACAGGGAGGAGTTGCCATCTGGCTCTTGTAGAAGAGTCCTCAGTGAGCCAACAAGTGCCACTACCTACCAAGCATGCCCTTGTGATCCTTTGTATCTTCCAAGCACTATTCAGTGACTTCTGTATGCTGGCATTCTGGTCTCTCTCTGATGTCCCTATCCTTGCAGGAACCCCCCCAAAGACTTTTAATCTTAGTGCAACTTGCCAACCACTCAGTGAATTCTTCCTTAATTTACCTACCCAGAGACCCCTTCAAATGAGGGCTTTTCTTCTCAAATATAGTAAAAATCTAAAAACAAGGAAAGGGGCTTGAGAGAGAGCTCTTGCAAAGGACCTAGGTTCAGTTCCCAGCACCCACCCACATGGGATGCTCACTGCCAAATAACCCCATTACTAGGAGATCTAACATCACGTGTGCAGTACCTCAACAGGCACAGACAGACGAGCAGGTATGATTTTTGTGTGTGTGTGTGCAATGTGTAAAGGTTAGTGCCCTCCTATCTTGTTTTAATCTGGATATGGCTTTGTTATGTTTATTCTTAGAAGCACCTGTCTCAAGTTTGTATAAACATTGCTCCTCATTCATTCTCTGCCTTGGCAATGAAAGCCAACAGGCCAATACAGAGCTTTAGAGAGAATAGGTGGGACTTCGGATTCTAAATCAGGGATGGAGAAAGGGACAGAAGTGAAAGAAGGAGCCAGGAGGAGAGGTCGAGAAAAAACATCAGGAGAAGAGAGCTGGATGAAGGAAGGACGAAAATATGCAAGATGGGAATATAGTCTGGGAGGAAGCCAGACTAGCTTGGAGTTTTAGAATGGAGTAATGATTGCTCAGTCTGTGGCTCAAGGCAATTTTTAAAAATCTTAGTCTCTCTGTGTGGTTACACACACACACACACACACACAGAGGGAATGGTACCTTTGTGTTCTGAGCAAACAGGAATCTATCCTCTTTCAATAAGAGTGATTCCTTCTATTGTTTCTGTCATTAGAACTAAGGGTTTCTTCACCTTTAAAGTTTCAAAAAGGGGGCTGGAGAGATGGCTCAGTGGTTAAGAGCACCGATTGCTCTTCCAGAGGTTTTGAGTTCAATTCCCAGCAACCACATGGTGGCTCACAACCATCTGTAATGGGATCTGATGTGTGTGAAGACAGCTACAGTGTACTCATATACATAAAATAAATAAATTCTTTTTCAAAAAGCAATATAATATAATCCTATAATCTCAATACTCCAAAGGCTGAGGTAGAAGGCATTCAAGGCCAGCCTGAGCAACCCAGTAACTTCCCAGCTAGCCTGAGTCATAGCAAGATCCTGTCTGAGAAACAAAAGACTAGAGCTATAACTCAATGGGAGGGGCTTCCCTTAGAATTTGTAAGGTTTGATCTCTTATCAATGCAAATGGCTCTACAATCTGCATTCCAACTTGGTGCTATTACCTAACAGAGAATGAAGCTGAGCTCCCACAGGACCCAGTACTCATTCATTGTTTATCATCCTAGAGTGTGCCAGGGACAGAGGAAGAGAAACATCACACTAAGAACTAGTTCCTTCCCTGAAGAGAGCGCACCATGGTGAAAGCAGGGTAAAGAGCTGGGCCATGGGCATAAACAGGGCATCAGAAGTCTAACAGAGATGGTGAACTATCTGCCTCACTGCAAACCTAGAGGGACAAGCACAAGTAGAGGAAGCCTCTACTCTATAGAAATGAACTGGGAAGAACTGGACAGTGGGGAGCAGATTCTAACCTGAGGGTCTTTACTGCAAGCTCCAGGATGATGCAAGAGCTGGCGAAAAAGCTGCAAATTCTAGATTTAATCAAGTCTCACACACACACGCTCCTGGACACTTGGCAAGAGGACCTTACTGCTGGCCCTTAATTCTCAGACCTGAGTCACCTTTATGATCATGCGTATGGAGCTAGACAGGTGGCTCAGTGGTTAAGAACACTGACTGCTAGGTCCAGGTTCTATTTTGAGTACATTCACAGCAGCTCACAACCAACTACCCATAACTGGATCCAGGGGGTCTAATGCCCTCTTCTGGCCTTTGCAGGAACTAGGCAAGCGTATGATGGATGCACAGATATACACGCAGGAAAAACAACTCATACACACAAAGTAGAAGCATGTCTACACTTAATTCTAAAGATGGGAATTATACCTTCTACCAGCTTGAAGGCAGAGGATCTATTTGCTCTAGTTCTCAGATCCAAGAGTCTCAGTACACTGAGGAAAAGAATGAGAACACATTTGGAAGCCCCCAGGATGTCTCTTACCTAGAGAGCTCAGCACCTCACGCCTTTCCTTTGCTACGTTCTTGCAGAGCTCCTTCTGCCAGTCTTCGGGGCTGCCTTCCTGTTGCTCAGGGAAACACCCAGCCACTTCTTCAGTAGTCACAGAAACCTGAAGGAATAAAAGGCCCCCACCCCCCTTCAGAAACAAGCCTTCAGAACTGTGGCACCACTGACCAAATGCTAGCTTCTGCCCATTTTTTAATAGAAAGGAAGACAAGTGTAAAGCGTCCTTCTAGCTCCTGTGAACACTTGTATCTTCTCTTGGAACCTGAATGGAGATGCTTTCTGTTGATTTCCTCTACTTAAACCAGTTCTCACTCTCAAAAAGTCTTTCTGGGCCCTTCCCTTCTAGCCCATTTCCATTCCTGTAGGTCAGCCACCCATTCTCAGAAACACTTTCTATGAGGGACCCTCAGTGGCCACACCAGGCTGAGACTCAGATCAGTGCCTGGCTCAGCCATCAGAGAAGCTTCTCCCGGTAGTATGTAGGAACTAACACAGAGACCCACAATGGACAATGTGTAGAGAGTGAGAGACTTTGGGGCTCAGGGATCTATGTAGAAAAGGAGGAAGAAATGGAGATGGGAGTCCCAGTAATGAGAAATGAAAGTAGTCACTGGCTCCTATCTCTAACTAAAAAGCTATCTGCAATCAACACACTTCAGGGTAG
Source organism: Uromys caudimaculatus (assembly GCA_028551405.1). Taxonomy (NCBI): domain Eukaryota; kingdom Metazoa; phylum Chordata; class Mammalia; order Rodentia; family Muridae; genus Uromys; species Uromys caudimaculatus. The sequence continues at coordinate 89,087,618 of CM052700.1, forward strand.
CCCCCATATGTTGGTTGGCCAACATAAAACAGACTCAATGGTATTTTTGTAGACTTTGTCTTGTTTTGCCTGTCTCTATAGTCCTGGCTGTCCTGGAGCTCTCTTTGTAGACTAAGCTGACCACCAACTCACAGAGATCCCCCTACCTCCGAAGGCATGCACCACCACGCTTGGTGAAAACATTTTTTGGTTTTTCAAGGCAGGGTTTCTCTGTGTAGCCCTGGCTGCCCTGGGACTCACTCTACAGACCAGGCTGGACTCAAACTCAGAGATCCGACTGCCTCTGCCTCTCCAGTACTGGGATTAAAGGTGTGTGCTACCATCACCTAGCAAAATAATTCTTTTCTATAAGAAAAAAAAAAGTCATTCTGGAAGAAGACAACTGTTGCTGCCCAAACATACTCTTCCCCAAAACACAATCTACTGCTACCTTTCCAATGTCACACTGTACTTCTGACACTTTTTTAAAGCTCCTTAAAGTTGACAGTGACTAGTATTAAGCACTAGAATTAAGACTGGAGGCCTCTCCTTACTCTATGAATACCTTGGGGGCTTCATCCTTGCTGCTGGGGGGAAGCCTCAGGACCCAGGGGTTCCGGTTTTGCATCTGGTTCTCCAGGTTCTCCAGCCGCCGCTGTAGCAGCCCGTACTCCTGCAGCAGGGTCCCCAGCACAGCCCACTTGCCCTCCAGCTGGCTGCTGAGTTCCATGGCTGTCTTCTCAAAATCTGCCAGCTTCTTTTCAGCTGACCCTGTTCGTACTTCCAAGTTTTGAAGGTGGACAGCCTGGGACTCTGTTTTCTTCTCCACTGCCTGAACAGCAGTTAGGATAGCTAAAAGGGAGATCTCTGCAGACTGGATCTGGGCCTGTTGTTGAAGGCCAGTCCCCATATGCCAGTCCTAGAACCAGAGACAAGAAGATATGTTGGCTTCCAGAAGAAGGCCCAGAACTGTTCTCAAATACAGGAAGATCAGTATCCTATGGAATGGGTTCAGATTCCTCCCTGATCAGATCCCGGTAAAGACCAAAGACACTGGCACAAAGACCCCCTCAGAACCTTCATGGAAATAATATTGAACCTAGATCCATTGCAATGGAAAATAAAATAGTGTCCAAAGTGTGCTGGATTTAATCTGGCCTTTCTACTTACATTAGTTCTATCAGTTATTTGACCACATTGTCTTCCTCTGGGGACACAGCCCAACAGCAAGGCCACAAACCTGCCTACCCAATGGCAAACTCAACTCTCATCTACACACCCCCACCAGGGTCTTTGCGTGTAGTACTGGAACACTATCTGTACTGTAGACCAGAGTGGCATCAAACTCAGAGATCCACCAGTGCTGGGATTAAAGGCCACCACCTGCACCTTCACCATCTCTTAGAGCAGCTTCCCCAAAAGTGAGACTCTGCTGTTCCTTCCTTGGTGATCTCTAGGCCCGGTGACTCAACTAACACTGTCCGAATTCCTAACCTGCTACTAGGTGTCTTAGTTAGAGTTTCTATTGCTTTGATGAATCACTCTGACCAAAAACAACTTGGGGAGGAAAGGGTTTATTCTGCTTACACTTTACACTGAAGGAAGTCAGAGCAGGAACTTAACAGGCCAAAAACCTGGAGGCAGGAGCTGATGCAGAGGCCATGGAGGAGTGCTGCTTACTGGCTTGTTCCTCATGGCTTTCTCAGTCTGCTTTCTTACAGAACCCCAGGACCACCAGCCCAGGTGTGGGTCACCCACAATGAACTGGGCTCTCTCACACCAAATACTAATTAAGAGAATGCCCTACAGGCTTGCATACAGCTAGATCTTATGGATGCATTTTCTCAATTGAAGTTCCTTCCTCTCAGGTAACTTCAGCTTGTTTCAAGTTGGAGACTAGGTCTCTGTGACTGAGACACCTCAACAAACAGCCCCTGAACGTCACTACATTGCCCTAACAGTCACTTTACTGGAAGCTAGAACTTAGATGCCAGTAAGCAGAGCCAGAGAAAGCTGAAAGCCAGCATCTTAGTCAAAAGAAGGGAGACAATGTCACCATGCATAATTGTAAATAAAATGAGGAGCTGTGGGGACAGCAGATAAATCCTAGAACTTTCCTCTGTCTCTAAGGTGGTGAAGCTACAGGTATGAAAAAGCACTCGGGGTGTATGATATTATTATACACTGCATTACCAATAAACATGAAGGTTCCTGACCATTGGCCAGAATGGGTTATATGTTATAAACCAAAGACTACAACTAACAATACAATTTTGTGACATTAAACTTCTCCCAAGACACCTTCCATAAAAAGACACAGTAAGATACTTGTCACCAGACATCTATCTTTTCCACACTCCTTTTCCAGCACCATGATGCCATCCTGAGGTCTGTGACCACTGACCCATACAACAAAATGTGGTTGGAAGGAGGCAGTCTTCACACATAAAAGTCAAATATCTTCGTTTCTCTGTGATCCTTTGCCACAAATCTAACACCAAGAAATGTCTTTAAAGTCACTGCAAAGCTATTGCTAGCAGGAGATGCCTCCTACCTTCAGGGACAGTTTATCTCAGTAGTTCACTCACACGGGTTGGCGGCAATAAGTCAAGCCTGAGCCTAAAACATGCCTATCCAACGTCTTCTATAAACACTGATTCCCTAACTAGCTGCAGTAGGAAAGTCTTCCTGGTGTTTTATCAGAAAACAACAGGCAAGGAAGTATGTATCCACCCTGAATGGAATTGAATTCAGGCCTGAAAGGCCGTGGAACCCTCCTAGGCAGGAACAAGATTCTAGGACCCAAGAGCAAGAGAGCTAACGGGAGGAGCCTTAGCTCGGGATTGGATTAGAGATGGCCAATACTTGCGAGGTGGAGCAGAGAGATCCAGGAAAAAAGGAGTCATGTGGGGTAAAAACGTCTACAGCCACTGCACGGGGCCCAGATATTTCGTGGTTAAGCTCAACGGCCGTATATTACGAATGATCAAAACCGTGACAAGAGACAAGGACTTTATCATATGGCAGCAGGCCTCCTCGTCCTCCTCCTTGACTCCCTGGCTGAGCTCTACCTAATTTTAGGAGGTGGTAAGATGTCCTCCCGGCGAATTCAGGAACCTTTTACATTCCCCACATAGTCGGTGAGGGGCCACCCTTACCGGTGCAGCGGCCGCCTCAGTCATGGCTGTGCGCGATTCCGCCTCGTCTCGATGGAGCTGCTGTGTTCCCTACAAGCGGCCCTTCCTGGCCCCACGATACGGACTCCAGATGGTCGTCCTGGACACAGTGGGCAGTTTTGAAACCCCGGCGTCCTCGCTGCTCTTCCACTGCTCCCGCGGCTGAAACGCAGGCCCCACCCTCCACAAGACGGCTCCCCATTGGCTAGCCCTGGAGGTTCCGCCCCTAACGGTAGAGAAACCAGACTCTATTGGCTAGCTGGGAGCACAAGCCGCACAGCGTTCACTAGAGCGTGTTGTCCCAACCCCGCAGATGTGATAGCCAGGTGTTCAGCACCTTTCATGTATGAACTGTTAAGCCAAGCCAACTAGGGTCACCTTCTGAGACTCCCCAGAACAAACTAGGCCACAAACACGCAGTTGCTTATTTCAGTGTGTTTATAGAGCACCAATTAGGCTAAGATTTCCACCTCCGTAGTTTTTAGGGCCTTGTGGCCCAACCATATCTTTGTTTTACAAAATGAGTCAGAAGTATTTGGGATCCAATGAAGTTGAGCTCCTGCAACCAAGCAGCCTTTGTTCATTCTTAACTCAAAATACTCTCTAACCTGTCCTATTGAGTTCCAGGATAAATGCAGTAAGCCCACTTGGGCATAATAGCACAGGCAAATAAATACTAGTATTCTGGAAATAGAGGTAGGAAAAAAAAAAATCACTGCAAGCCCAAGGCCAGCCAGGATTACACAGCACCTCTTTCCCCATCCCTAGCACTTGAATTTGTGCTTCAAATATAGAGTACTTGTTTCCAGAGAACACCCAAAGCATTAAAAGAGAGGCCTAGGAACTTCCAAAACAGCAGCATGAGTGCTTGCAGTTGAGGATTAAGTTTTTGGACAGCTATATTGTCCACGTCCTGTCTGAGCACTTACATACTACTACTGTTTTTTTTTTTTTTTTTTTTTTTTTTGGTTTTTCAAGGCAGGGTTTCTCTGTGTAGCCCTGGCTGTCCTGGAACTCACTCTGTAGAGCAGGCTGGCCTCGAACTCAGAAATCCGCCTGCCTCTGCCTCCCAAGTGCTGGGATTAAAAGTGTGCACCACTACTGCCCGGCGACAACTGCTGTCTTGATTGTAGGGCATAAACAACAGTTGGGTGAACAGGCAAGTAGAGTCCAGAATCATGGCTGCATGCCACAGATTTGCTTACTTACCCCAACCCCGGGGATGATGGCAGTGTTACCCCCTGCCTCATCTGTGCAGGACTTTTGAATGGCTATAGAGTCTGAAGGGCATTAGGAAATAGCACAGCCAGGGATGAAGGCACCTGGGAGCTCTGATGTCTGAGTACCGAACAAGAGCAAACTATCAGAACTGGAATCCATCGCCCCAGCTCCAGAAGCACCCACCAGGCTGTCTAGGCAGCACCCAAGCTGCTGTGACAAAGAGGCACATAAAGCACCTGCTCAAATGACTTTGAGGCATGACACTATCACCTCAAATTCCTGGTCTTGAGCTTGTGCTTTTGAAGGGCCCCTAAAGTACCAACCATCTCAGCTGGAAAATGGAGGAACTTCTACCACATGGCAGGAAAGAAAGGCCCTTCCTGTCTGAGGACAAAGGACACAGGATCAAGAAAAGTGTCCCAGACTTAATAGGAAGAGAAAACCATGCATATTTGTCTAGTGCCTCTTTTGACACAAACAACTCTACGGTGACATCCTGGAGCTGTTCTCCTTGTCACACAAGGAACATGAGCCCCAAGAAAGCTAAAGGACAGGTGCTTCCTGAGCTTGCTCTAACATTCTCTTTTAGGCATTTTTGAAGGCCTGTCACAATGGATCAATCACATAGTGACAATAGTGGAGTTTTGGTTTCTTTGAAAAACACAGAAATATTATAGGAATATGTTTTCGTTTTAATTCCAGGTGTGGGATGTAGGGCTGTCTGCAGACTGTCTGCAGTAGCTATGATTTGTTTTGTGCTCTAGCAGGTGTGTGATTTTGCAAGCTGCAGTTTCTGCATATGTGCACTATTTGGAATTCAGGGGACTATTCAAGAGGGCATACAACTGCTAGAGCCCCAACAATTGGTTGTTGTTGCTGTTGGTTGGGGTTTGTTATGTAATTGTGTACAAAGAACAAATGAGATATCCTGACATCGAAGATCAAACGTGCCCCAAGGAACTCAACACCACTATCAGCAGGAAGGAGTCTAATGATGCGTCACCCTCTTTCCCCTCTATCCTTTTCTCTCTCCTATCTATTGTTATTCGAAAGGGAAAAGGGGTGAAGGATAGAAGAAAGAAGAACCCACAAAGTAGCTAAAGACCAGCTACCCAACTTCACTGTCAATGCTGAGATCTGTGAGGAACAATCCATTCTAGCTTCCATTTCCCTCACAAGTAGTAGGAATGGATGTGCCTGCCATGTGAGGGAGAGACTCACATGGACTCACAAGACTGTGAGCCATTCTAGGCATTCAAAACCCCTGGCATTTTGCTTTCAGGATGTCCCCACTGAAGCAGGTCTACACTCAGCTGGTCCTCCCACCCTGTCAACCCCACACAGAGGAGGTGGCAGAAAGTTCCTACCCCACAGCAGCTTCTGGTCTCCAAGAAAAATCTCAAAGTAACAAAGTAAAGCAAACAAACAAACCAATCCAAATGTCCTGTGCTTCCCATTGCCATCTGTCAGTCCTTTCTTTTCTCAGGTGGACTGCAGACTTTTCTCCATTCAAACCTTTCCCCCCGGGCCTCTCTTGTCCCACATGGAAGAGACATAATTTATGTTCCTACTGCCTGCAGTACCAGCAAAAGAGGCTTGACTTTAAATCTTAAGAATCTTTTACAAGTCGGGAATGTCCAAGAGGAGGAATTAGGAGAAAGGCACCCTGTCACACACAGTCACCAAAAGAACTGCTTCTTTCCATTTGAAAGGAAAACAAAAACAGACTCTCCAAAGCTATCCCAGATGGAAGAACCAGTTTCAGGTCAGGGACAAGGGAAAAGCTCTCCTGCCAGGAAAACCAGAGGGTATCATGGCAGGCTCTTGGTCAGCCTTCCTGTTCAGGGCTGGGCCCTTGCAGGGCTGGACTCTATCCTGGAGGGTAGAAGGCAAGAGGAAATGCAGGATTGCCTGGCCTCAGGAATGAGTCTGCATGTGGACAGTCAGGTGGTGGCTCCTGGTAAAGGCCCTGCCACACTGGAGGCACTGATAGGGACGCTCACCAGTATGGATGCGCTGGTGACGAAAGAGGTCTGAGGGACGGCGGAAGGCCTTGCCACAGTAGGGACAGGCAGGCCAGCCCTGCCTCTTGCCTGTGTGCTGACGCTGGTGCAGTACCAGGCTCTTCCGTTGCTGAAAGGAGTGAAGGCATTCACTACAGTGGTAAACCTTAGTTGCTGGCCTTTGTCCCATGAAGGCATGGCTTGTTGGGGACCGGTGGCTTATGGGTTCCTCAGGTAGCCAGCGGATGATAGGGCCCGGCACCACCACCTCCCCTGGTTCCAGTGTGGAGTGGCTTTTCCCTGACCTAACAGGCAAGCTACTCCAAGCCTCCCTGTGTTTCTTTTCTACATGGGTCCGCTGATGAATTGTCAGATTAATCTTCAAGCGGAAGCTCTGCCCACAGTCAGGGCACAGGAATGCCTGCTTCCGTGGTCGAGGAAGGATACAGGGTGGCTCTCCCATAGCCTTTGCTGCCTGGGGTTCCCCAATCCGCACCCTAGGCACTCCCTGGGCATGATGCCGCCTGTGGCTTCTAGTCTTAATCCTGGGCTTTTTGTGGACTCTAAATATGGACTGGCTCGAGGACTCCAGAAGGTGCTGCTCAGGTTCATCCTCAGACGGGGCTTCTGTCTTGATGATCATAGTGCTACCACCTGGCAAAGGAACCGTTACTATTTCCAAGAGGACCACATGGCTTCCCTTGCCATTCAACCCATGTCTTGTTCCAGGTTCAAACCTCTCCTCCCTTCCCCAGTTTCTGTGAGTGCCATCAGAGCAGGCCAGGGTCCTATTCATAGACACCATGGGTCAGGCAGTGTCTTGTGTATTACTCAACTCTATTTGCTGTTTTACACCTCATTCATGGAAGCTGAGCTAAAAACATCAGAGGAAGAAGAAAGCTGCAGAAGCCAGGAGCCAGGGACCCTGCAGAGTCCATGGTTTGATTCTGAGACAGATGGCTGAGACTATGCGGGAAGACACTCCAGCCATGGCAGTGGTGCTACCAAGATCCTAAATGTTATGATGAGAATAGTCACAATCTGAAAAGGATCAGGAGCCCATGAGCCGGACCACAATTAAGAGGCCTTGTGGGTCACATGTAGCTGTGGTCCTAGCACTCAGGAAGATGGGAGAATTGCCACAAATTTAAGACAAGGCTTAGTTACATAGTGATTTTAAAGCCAGCCGGCTACATACACCCCATCTCAAAAAGGGGGACGGGGGCTGTGGCCTAGATGAAGGAGGGGAGTGACTTGCCTGTATGTCACCCATCCCAAACAAATCCACCAAGGTCTGTGCTGCCCTATCAGCCTGTGATTTCCATGGGGTCTCAGTGAAGGTCTCACCTGATGCAAGAGTATAACTGTGATAGTATAACTGCAGGGACAGAGCCATGAAAAGCACAGGCTGAGGTGAGGATAGTGGTCCCGAGGTACAGAAATAAAAGGTCTTAGCATTGAACCCTATCAAAAAAATATGGAATCTAGGTAAAGGACCTACACTGAAACTCTAGGTCAACATGCAAAGTGTAAAATACCACAGGCTGTGGATCTAGGTGGGCCACCTCACAGTGTTACTGTGGGACTGGAGCAGATCGTATGACCAGCCTTCCTATCACTAGCAGATTATCTGTCCATCTGCAGCGTGTCTTCACGCAGTAGCTACCAGCTTTTCCAGCTGACCACAGGCTGCTGTTACCATCAAATGGCCCTCTGAGCTTCTATGAGGCTCTGCCACAATCACAGGTGTCTTGTCTTTTCACTCACCTGGCCCCACAGAAGGCAGGCTATCTGCGGGAGGGGACGGTGGCAACTCTCCTCCCTCTAAAGATTCTCCCTCCTGTTTAATTGATAAAGTGCTGATGCTTGCTGGAATCCCTGTGAGAGGGAAAAATCTGATGAGGGCCATTCTTGACACAAGTATCACAGGACATATGGCCATTTCCTCAGCAGGCTCTAGACATGCTTAAGGGTCTGGCAGGAAGAAGAGATCCTCAGGCTCCATCTGGAGGGCTTCTGAGATGAGAACAGAGCTACAAAGGCCACATCTCCAATCCCATGTGAGCCCAGGCTCACAACCTGCCCTCCACATCTGTCACCTTTGTCAGTCTCAAAATAATAGAAGGTTTGGCACGGTCCCAGAACAGAGTCCTAGTTTTGCAGTGAGTAGGGACACTACCCTCCTACCACAGGTGCCATCTCACAAATCCATGCACACAGCTTGAGCTAATGCTGGCTGGGTGGAACACCAGAGAAGGAAGAAGTCATGTACTGTGGGGACAATGCAGAGAAATCACTGGAAGGAAGGTAACAAGGATTAGGAGTGAGGCCATCAGCAAGAGAAGAATAAGGGAACACAGTAAGCCCATGCTCATGTCCTCTGAATTGGTCTCAGAAAAGGACCAGCAGGAACCACCTGTAAACAGAAGCAGACACAGAACTTGGATGAAAGAGAAAAGTCGGAGTTCTCAACAAGTTTTCAGAAAGAATACTGAGAAACTGCAGCGTGCCAACCTAGCGCCACACGGGAAGATGAGTCAGACACCACCCTGCTGACATGGCCACTATAGAAAGCTGCAGCAGACCGGGCAGTGGTGGCGCACGCCTTTAATCCCTGCACTTGGGAGGCAGAGGCAGGTGGATTTCTGAGTTCGAGGCCAGCCTGCTCTACAGAGTGAGTTCCAGGACAGCCAGGGCTACACAGAGAAACCCAGTCTCGAAAAACGGAAAAAAGAAAGATGCAGCAGGCCCATCCACATTCTTCCCCTTACTCCAGGCAGACGGGTGTGTCCGGGCCCCCACAGCGCTATTCAGACATCTGAGCACTGAGAAGATGAAACCTACCTCTTTCTTCAAGGTCCCACTCCCGCTCCCAAGGGCCTACCCAGCACGATTCAACATTTGGCTTGTCTCTTCTGCTGAGAAAGCCAGTGTTGCTGTCCACTCACCAGTGCCTGGCTCAGGTGGAGTCATGCTTGCTTCCTCTTGCTCAGGTGTCTGCCTTTGATTTGGTTCCTCCTGGGCAGGGCTAGCTGGACTTGGGGCCTGCTCTGGAGTCAGAGAAATGTCTAGAAACACAAACCAATGTCATTGAGCACAATACTAAGGTCTCCCAGACAGGAAGCCAGTGACTCCGGGACCACACTAAGAGTCTCTGGGATTCTGGGCTATCAGACCAAAGACAGAATGTAAAGATACAGTGCCCTGCCCACTGCCTGTAGCTCAATTCTTGTTTAAAGCCTATTTTTTGTGTCTTTCACATGTCCTTGTTCCCTGCTAAGCTATCTCACCAGCCCTAATTTCACTTTTAAATTGGATTAAGAATAAGAATATTTAATATTTAATAAATATTCTTGGAATTCAAGCCTGTTCTACAGATCCCACTTAAACATGAACTCTTGATTCTTTCCTATTGGTTTGGGGTTTAGATTACAATCCTCCCACCTCAGACCTTGAGGAGTTACGGTTATACTTTAATAGGTGGATTCTATGGTACATAGATTACACCTCAGTAAAACTGTTGAAAATGTGGGTGGACTTTGATGGAGGTTTTATAGATTTAAAAGACATAAACCAAATGCAGTATGTGGACTTTGGGTTACTAAAATTAAGATCCAAGTTCCTACTGAAAACAGAATAAGGACGGGTGTTAGATGATTTTCTGTAGGTGGGTGATAATATTGTGGTTATGTCTAGAAAGAGGGATGGATGGCAAATTTCTATTACTGATTTCTTTTTTTTCTTCACTTTTTGATACAAGGTCTTACCCTATAACCCAGACTTGCCAAAAACTCACTGCTGTGATAATGAACTGGTGGTTACTCTCCTGGCCTACTTTGGGTTATGTTTAAATTTTTTTAAAAAGATATATTTCTTTTATTGCCAAACATGGTGGTACAGGTCTCTAATTCTAGCACTTGAGAGAAAGAAACAGGCAGATCTCTGTGAGTTCAAGGCCAGCCTGATCTACATAGTGAATTCCAGGGCAGACAGAGCTACCTAATAGTGAGATCCTAAATTAAATAACCAAAAATAAAACAAGTAAATAAACATGTATGTGTGTGAGAGTGTATATGAGTGTTTTGTTTGCATGTATGTATACACTACATGTATGACTCCTGCCCAGAGAGCCCAAAAGAGGGCACCAGATTCCCTAAACTGGAGTTACAGACAGCTCTAAGTTACCATGTGGGTGCTGGGAACTGAACATGAGTCCCCTGCTAGAGCAATGAGTGCTCTTAACCGCTGAGCCTTGCCAGCCCAGAGGAGTCAACAGTGGCCCCTTTGGAGCCATTGCCAAACACTGGCTATGGAGCAGCCCTAGCCTTGTGCTGCAAGGACCCATCCTGGAGAGAAGCAGAACAGCGTCAGTCGTCTCCTGCTGCTGCCAGCCGAACAAAAGGGATGGTAGATGGACATGGATACCACTGCAGGTGGCACAAAGTAGATGCTTTACCATAATTGACCATTAGCCCACTCAGAAGATGCCTATGATATTCTTGATCTCTGTTTGCCACCTCTGACGTCACAACCAGCCCTTTTGCGCTGGTGCCTCCTATACAGAGGCAGAATTCTTACAGTTCTAAGGAAACGCCTTCTCTTTCCTCCTCCTCAGAGCAGCCTTGGACAAAGTGCAGCCAGCTCTGGGTAAGGGGCCTGTGCGCCCTTCCCAACTCCAGAATGGTCCAGTCTACCCAGGAAGGCATGCTGTTGTTCACTTTGCCCTGGTAGTCTCAGGATGTACCAATACTTACCCATGTTCTGTTTCCTCGGGCACACTATCTCCTCCTCATTCCCCTTCTCCTGGTCCCAGGGGCCTGCAGGACAAGGCTCGCCTCCCCTCTCTAGCTGGGTAAGAATGTCTGGTTTGGAGATGGCGTAATCTGCACACAGAATGGGAAGGCCATGGAGAAAGATCTGAGTCTGGCTGCCCAAAGCAAAGGCAACAACTGCAGGCAGCCACTGTTGCATGAAAGCCCAGGTTTCCTTTGCAGCCTTACCCAGGGAGACGAGCATCTCATAGTTGCCCCTCATCACGTGCTTGTAGAGCTCCTTCTGCCAGCCCTCCAGCTTGGCCCACTCTAATTCAGAGAAATACACAGCCACGTCATCAAAGGTCAGGGGCACCTGAAACCACAGGGTCACACTTGCTCACCTACATGCTTACAAGCACAAGCCCTTAGGCTCTCTACTTCAGGGCATCCAAAGGCTACCTTGGGGACCTCGCCCTTGCTGCCAGGGGGCAGCCGCAGGACCCAGAAGTTCCGGTTGCGCATGAGGTTCTCCATGTTCTCCAGCCGCTGTTGTAGCAGCCCATACTCCTGCAGCAGGGTCCCCAGCACGGCCCACTTGCCCTCCAGCTGGCTGCTGAACTCCACAGCTATCTTCTCACAGTCAGCCAGCTTCTTCTCTGCTGTCCCTGAGCGTCCCTCCAGAGTCAGCAAGCGGGCCAGGCAAGAATCCACTTTCTTCTCCAAGGCCTGAACGGCAGCCACCACAGTCCACAGTGTGATTTCTGTGGAGTAGAGGTATGAGCTCTTCTCTGCATTTGGCTGGAGTGAAAGAGAAGGGGTAGAAGGCCTCTATTACACGTCTGACTGTCCCTCTCAGAAAGCTGCTCAAGAGACAAGAGAATCATATAATCAAAATATCCACATTGTAAACCAGGCATGGTAATACATAGCTATAATCTCAACATTCACAAACTGAGGCAGGGAGATTGCCTCAAATTCAAGGGCAGCTTGAACTAAACAGTGAGTTCCATGCTAGCCTAGACTGAAGAGTTGAGCCCAGTCAGATATAGTGGCATATGTCTTTAATCCCAGCATTCAGGATTAAAGGCAGGTAGATCCTATGAGCTCAAGGCCAACCTGATCTCATTTAAATGGCAAGTTCCAGACCAGCCAGGGCTGCATAGTATAACACTGGTTTATGTGTGTGTGTGTGTGGGGGGGGTTGTTATTGTTTTGTTGTTGTTTAAAAGGCATTTTGTCCCATGTACCTACAGGTCTACAATCAAAAATTCACCTGACGTGGGATAAAAATATTGGGGCGGGTGGGCTGGGGGAGGGGGAGGACGGACATGTCTTTAATTGCAGTACTCCAGAGGCAGAGGGAGGCAGATCTCTGTGAGTTTAAGGCCAGCCTGGTCTACATACAGAGTGAGTTCCAGGACAGCCAGGACTACACAGAAACTCCGTCCCGAGAAACGAAAAACAAACAAAAAAAATTGGAAAGAAAAAATAGTGTCTATTCTGAACATGTACACATTTTTCTTGTCATCATTTCCTCCAGGATGCAACTATTAGCCTTCCCATTGTATTGGAACTAGAAATCGATTTAATGTATTTTAAAGCATATAAATAGGTTATATGCAAACAATACAGACTTTACATAAGGGACTTGAGCATCCGTGGTCTCAGCTTTAGTTACTATCATAGTGCTGAGATCTATCCTGTTAGCATGTTTCTTGGGATATTAGGTACTGCAAGACAGCTGAGGGATAGGAGCTGGTGGACAGGAACCAAAAGGGTTTCGAGCCCTACTCCCATAACCTATAGAATTCCCAGCTCATTTTCTATTCCTTGCAGTCAGGGAACCCAGGATACACAGCAAACTGAAGAAAGGAGGGGTTCCTTTCAAAAAGCTTCTAGGAGACTACGGTTTCAGAAACTTGTCTGAGATATACTGGTAATAATGGATACCACTTACTGAGACAGTTTTCTACAGGTGAAAATTCTTCTAGCATGTCCTCTAAATTGGCATACTGAACACTACCAAGATACTCCCCCCCCACCCCCAGCCCTTATGTTTTTGAGACAGGGTTTCTGTGTGTAGCGTTGGCTGTCCTGGAACAGGCTGGTCTAGATCCTACTGCCTCTGCCTCCTGAGTGGGGGGTTTAAAGGCATGCACCACTGCCTCTGCCTCCACCTCCTTCTCCACCACCACCATCTGCCTCCACCTCCTCCTCCTCTTCCTCCTCTACCACCACCACCACCAGCAGCAGCAACAGCACCACCACCACCAGGATTCAACCTTCCATCGCCACGACCCTCATGTTGTGGTGATCCCTGTCCTAGTTAAGGTTTCTATTGCTGCAACAAAACACCATGACCAAAAAACAAATTAGGAAAGAAAGGGTTTATTTGGCTTCCACTTCCACATATCTGTTTATCACTGTAGGAAGGACAGGAACTCAAAACAGGGCGGGATTCTAGAGGCAGGAGCTGATGCAGAGGCCATAGAGGGGAGCTATTACTGGCTTGCTTCCCATGGCTTGCTCGGTCAGCTTTCTTATAGAACCTGGGACTACAAGCCCAGGGATGCCCCCCCACCCCCACCCCCCACTCCTGTAGATCACTACTTAAGAAATGCCTTAAATCTGGATGGGGGCATTTCCTCAACTGAGGTTCCTTTCTCTCTGTTGACTGTAGCTTATGTCAAGTTGATACACAAAACCAGCCAGTACAATCCCTAACCATAGAATTATGTTGTTGGTACTTCACAACTGTAATTTTGCTACTGTTACGAATTTGAATGTAAATATCTGATCCTCGACCCACAGATTGAGAATCGCTAGATCTTGGGAAAAATAGTCACAAAATTCAGAAACCTGTTGCAAACTGAGTTCAGTACTGTTTCCTACAAAAAAAGTAGAGTCGCTAGGTATTTTAAGGTGTTAGCCTGAGGCCCCTTCGCAGCCTCAACCTTGTGGATATGGCAGGTAGGCAACACTAGCTCCTGTCTGACTGCTCGGCCGTAGGCCTCAGAAGAAACAATGGGCAGGGACTCTCGACTGTGTTACCTGCAGGGTCCTTCCAGGCCTTCCGGAGAAATGTGAGCGCCCGGCCTAGCGGGGCTACGGAGGCCATGTCGCGGTCACCTGTCTTAGGGCCCAGCCCACCAGGCCTGGTGTTTAGGCCGCCCGCCGCCAGGTGTAGGCTGATGGCTTCGGTGGCCTACGTGGCCTCCAGGCTGGTGGTTCCTTGACCCCAGCGGGCTGGGCCGGGGCCAGGGTAGGGGACCCTCCCGGCCGGTTGGGCCGAGACCCTCGCACGCGGCGGCCATGGGCCGGGTCGCTTACCCCAGCAGGCGCCGCTTCAGCCATGGCTACTGCGTCGTCACTGGGCTGCGGTCCTCCGCCCGCAGATCTGGCCAGGCGCAGGCTGATTTTCAGTCAACAGGTCGGACCAAGCGCCGGGTGCGCGTCGGTGAGGAGCCGGAGCTGCTGTCTAGCGGCCGCAAACTCCACAGGGTCCCAAGCCACGTGCCCAGCTGGGCCTTCAACAGAATTGCTGCGGAGGCCACGGCCCGGCGCGCACAGCGCCCCCTGCAGCCCGAAGGACTGCACTCCGTGGCTGCCTGACTGCAGCGTCAACGCCGCCACTGGGGCGGGGTGGGGGTTGTGGGGGAGCAGCTGGCCTCAGGCAAGCCCACCAGCGAGTGAATTTAAGGAAGACACCCTTGACGGAAACACTCAGGAAATTCCTGAACTCTGTGCTGGGGTGGAACACCCCTCATCCCACGGGTGTTAAGATTCCTTTTCCTAGGGTCTCTAAGAGGGGAACCTAGGGGAGAACATAAAGGTTTCTAAACTCCATTTTTAGTTTTTCAGAACAAGTGGGAAGCGCTAAGGGAAATGGTACGTTTAAAACAAAATGCAAGACCAGGACTGGGTTGTATCTCAGTGGTAGAGCGCTAGCTTGCTTGGCTTCGGGCAGAACTCGAGGGAGGTACTTCCGGGGTATTCTCCCCTCTTGCACTCACCTTTGAGGCTCTTAGCCTCCGGTAAGCCCAGCAGAGCTCCTTCTTCCAACCTGTCACACCCAGTCTGGACTTACTTGTGCCATCAGCAGGGTATCCTATTAGCCTTGGCTCCAGGAGGGGAGCTGGGATTGGCCATCCTGCTCTCCTTGCCAGGAGGCTTCAAAAGAGACAATGAAGAGGACCACAGCTACTGGGTTCATTTGCAAGGCATTCCAATGTCCTGAATTATCCTGAATAAACTATTCCATGTAAGACCAATTTCCTTCCGAAACTAGAAAGCTTTACTCGGGAAAGCCAGAATTAACCTTAGAATATAAAAATAGTCATTCTATGGTCGATATCCAACAAGCCAATAAACTTCCAGCTGGCAACTGTTTTGAATCTTTGGGTTTGTTTTGGTGTGTGTGTGTGTGTGTGTGTGTGTGTGTGTGTGTGTGTGTGTGTGTGTGTGTGTGTGTGTGTGTTGGGGATTATCTCTCAACAAAGTGTGGGCCAGCTGACACAGTGACATAGTAAGGACACAAAGAAACTACCTCTCTCTAAGGTGCATCACTGCATCCTTGGCATTTAGGGCGAGGCCAGGAAGTGCTACTTTGAGTTATATCAAAATAAGAGTTAAATCACATTTTACTCATTATAACAAGATCCAAATCAACATTTAGCACTATTCATTTTGATTTATTATTAAACAGAATCTTGTTATGTAGCACAGACTGGCCTCATGATCCCTCTCCCTCAGTCTCCTCAGTGCTAGGATTGCAGGCTTGTGTCACCATAACCAGCTCATTTTGAAAATTCTTAAGTAATCCCACCTAGAAGACAAAGCTCCAAGTATGAGCTCATAAAATAGGAACCTCAGTAGGATCTCATTAAAGGTTAGTCTAAGACAGTTGTTATGAAACACTAATAAATTGTGACCTGTAAAATGATAGTTAAGGCATGGTTGCACACACCTCTAATCCTAGTAACTCTGGAGGCTGGGGCAGAATTGGTGTCTGTGAATTCCAGGCCATCCTCCTAGATTTCAGACTCCTGTCTTAGTTAGGGTTTTATTGCTGTGGTGCTGGTTTAGTTTCAGAGGTTCTGTCCATTATAATCATGGTGGGAAGCATGGCATCATGCAGGCAGACCTGGAGCTGTGAGTTTTATATCTTGATCCAAGGCAGGCAGAAGGGAACTCTCTCTGCACTGGGCAGAGATTGAGCATTAGGAGACCTTAAAGCCCCACCCCTACAGCAACACAAGTCCTCTCATAAGGCCACACCTCCTAATAGTGGGCCAAGAATATTTAAACCACCACACTACCTTATATGAGTATAGTTATTGTGAGACTGAGATCCTGCCTCCAGACTCCAGAAAATAATGATAATGATGTGCAATACAACTAGATGAATCTGAAAATGTACTAGAAAGTGGAAAACATTAATAATGAGCTTTACTCAGAAAGGAAGTGGCATTATTTTCTTTTTGAGATGAAATCTCCATATGCCTGGTGAACTTGTATGTAGCGTGAACTCACCTTGTACTCAAAGCAGTCAGTCCTCTTGCTTTGGGCTCCTTAGAAGCCACCACAATAGGCTAAGTATGATTTTTTTTTTTTTTAAGTATTTATTTTGTGTGTGTGCGCGTGTGTGTCTGTGTGATGGCATTCAGGTTGCTTGAGGAGGCCAAAAGAGTATTGGATGTCCTGAAGCTAGAGTTACAGGTAATTGTGAGCCAGGTGATATGGATGCTGGGAGCTGCTTGGGTTCACTGGAAGAGTAGCAAGAGCTCTTAACCCATGAGCCATCATTTCTCCAGCACTCTAAGTACCAAATTCTTGACAGCTAGAATCAATATTTTAGAAGCTGCCTCTAAAGGTATGTGCCTGTAATCCAAGCATTCAGGAAGCTTAGATTACCCTGAGTTCAAGGCCAGCCCAGGCCATATAGTGAGTACCAGGCCAGCTGGAGCTACATAGCAAGACATCTTCTAAAATAACATGAAAAGAAAGAGAAAAGTTCTATGAACGGCACTAACTCAGATGTCACTGGTCTACCTTAGGGGACTACTGAGAGAGTGGCACGAGTGATGGGATATGCATTGCTAACTGGTTCCCAGGAACCACTGGTTTACAGAGCAAAGGTTACAGTGCGTATCTTATTCCCAGCATTTCGGAGGCAGTGGCAGGCTGATCTCTGAGTTGGAGACCAGCCTGATCCACAGAGTTCCAAGACAGCCAGGGCTACAGAGAAATCTTGTCTCGAAAAGCCAAAACAAGCAAACAAACTTCATGTTCACTTAGGTATGTGGCACCTTCCTGCAATCCCAGCTACTGAGAAGCTGGAGCAGGGAAACTGAAAAGGTCCGAGTCTGCTTGGGTCACACAGTAAAAACCTGTCTCAAAAAACTTTTTCTTTTTGCACATGAAAGCTATCAGTCATTTGGGAGTACAGATTATAAAATGGTGTTAGTCTAGGGAAGTCTGTATAAAAATGTAGTAGAAACTAGAATGTAGTGAGAATTTGGTTTAAAACATACAGAAATATTTTTAAAATGTGCTTTTGTTTTAATCCCAGGTGTGGAATATGGGCTGCTTTGGGCTATCTGAAGCAGCTGACCATGGTTTGCCTCCTGCTTTAGCAGAAGCATGGTTTTGCCAGCTGCAGATACTTTCTGTGATTGTGTGACAGTTGGAATTCTGGGAACTCTCCAGAGGATACATAAATGTGAGGGGGAGTAAGGTCGGTGGCTGCTGGTCGTTTAGGGAGGTTGCTGTGGTTTGCTAATAGCTGTGGTCAAAGAAGAAACAAAAATAAATTAGATTCAGGAATTTTCCTAATTCCTCTCTCCTCTCTATCCTTGTTTCTCACCTATCTGGTGTTAGGGGTGAAACGGGGAGGGGGATAAAGGGTGGGGAAAACCTCACTAAGTAGCGAAGACCAGCTAACACTAGATTTTAATAGAATATAAACTACAGCCAACATGTTCTGTTCAGTGATGTATCCCACGTGTTAAAACTAAACACATAACGGGCACTTGTTACTTGCTCACTAAAAAATGGATAAGGGAAAGTAAAATAGCTTAGTGAGTAAAGGTTCTTGCCATCAAGCCTGACACCTAGAGTTGGATCACTATTCCCATATGGTGGAAGGAGAGAACTCCAAGTTGTCTTCTGATGTCCACATGCATGCCATGGCATATGTGTGCTCATACACAATAATGCAAAAGAGGACGGAAGCTCTCAAAAGGTGTTTGGACACCAAAACAGCAAAGATGGTTTGTTCAGGACAGGAAGAATAATGTGATAGCAGCATAGCTGAAGAGATATGCTAAGGTAAGCTGTAGCCCTTCAAGTCTATACTGAAGAGTTAGCTTTTGCTTGTAGGTGGGAACTGCAGCCTGTCTTTGAACTACTTTAGGATTCTTTCCCATCTTTCTCCATCCTTTTTCCACCCTTTCAACCCCCTAACATTAGATAGGAGAGAAAAAAGGAAGAGGGGAAAGGGGAAGACCTCAGGCTACTTCCTGCTGATCAGGGGCATCAAGTTCCTTGGGGCAAGTGTGATCTTTGCTGTCAAGATTTCTAATTTCTTCTTGTTTCTTCTTTGCTCATTACTATTTAACAAATCACCACCAACCAACAGCCACAACCCCACCTCTAGTGACCCTAGTATTTATATACCATCTGAAAAGTCCCCAGAATTCCAAACATCACACACTTGCAGAAACTATCTGCAGCTGGCAAAATCACGCCCCTGATAGAGCACAAGGCAAATCAGTCAGCTGCTATGGACAATCTGAAATGGTCCCATATCTCACCCTGGGATTAAAATGAGGACACATTCCTATAAAATTTCTGTGTTTTTCAAAGAAACCAAAGCTTTCACTACAGCAAATGACACGGTGAGACTCTGAACAAAGCCCCCATCCAACCACTCCACAATACTATATGGTGATGGGACTAGCTATGATGACTAGAGGGTCAGGTGAGTGACCATTAAAACCTTAACTATGGCCGAGCAGTGGTGATGTATGCCGTTAATCCCAATATTCAGGAGGTAGAGGTAGGCAGATCTCTGAGTTCGAGGCCAGCCTGGTCTACAGAGCAAGTTCCAGGACAACCGGGGCTATGCAGAGAAACCTGTCTCAAAAAACAAAAAGCAGAGTGAGTTCCAGGACAGCCAGGGCTACACAGAGAAACCCTGTTTCAAAAAGCCAAAAAAATAAAAAAATAAAAATAAAAAAACAGAACAAAAAACCCAAAACAAAAAACAAAACAACCCTCCCCCCCCAAAACCCAAAACTTTAATTGTGTGACATGCTAAGATGTTGTATGCACATGGACCCAAGAGAATGTACCCATGAAGAGCTTTCCCCAATGTCCCACTCCATTCTTGGTACAGATACCTACCTGTGTTTCACCACTTACTTTTGATTCAGACACCTTCATGTCCTCTTCCTGTTCTTGTGTGTTGACTTAAAACTATGCCATAAATCCCAAGTTACTTATTTTGCTTTGAGTGAAAATTCTGTTTCAGTCTCTTGGATATAGGTTGTCAATGAGGTCTACTGTCAAGTGCTAAAAGCACAAGTGACAAGGTAACTCTCAAGTAGGAGTTGCTTTTGGGGTAGGGATACAGGAATTTTGTTTTTTTGAATGAACTTCTTATATATTTAAAACAATCTTGCAGCTACCCTGCAAAGCCATGGCAGATCTGAGGTCATTCTGTTACATTCAAAGCCCTACCAAAGCTTCAGTAGGGAGGAAGAGAGCCTTTGCCTCTGACAGCCCCTCCCACCTTCTGACACTATCTGCCCTTTAAAACAGACCCCTTCAAGCTAAGTAGCAGTGGTGCACACCTTTAATCCCAGCACTCAGGAGGCAGAGGCAGGCGGGTAGGCCAGTCTGATCTACAGAGTGAGTTCCAAGACAGCCATGACTACACAGAGAAACCCTGCCTTGAGAAAACAAAAACCAAACCAAAAAATATTCCAACCAGAGGTCTAGGATTGAGCCTGAGCCTGTAATGCCGTCAAGCTCCTCGCAGGTGCTGAGAACAAACTTCTGGGAACATGGACTCAGAAACTTAATTGACATTGAGGAACAAAACTGTAGAAGCAATAGAACCCCTGGTTTAGTGTGTGAGCTCTGAGGCAAGATGGTCATAGGATCAGGCTAGGCTTCCTGATGAGGCACCTCTTCCCCTGACTCTTAGGTGAAAATTCTTGTCAAACAGAAAACACCCTATGTGAACATTTTGTTTGTTTGTTTGTTTTAAATACAAGTAACAAGATTTATTCCAGACAAGAGTACATTCACATATGACCAAGGAACCCACTCTCACCTCCCTCCCCAAATGACAATGGGGCAGGTACTTAACACTCCTGAGACAAGCATCTGTGCTTCTTCTCCTTCATCCCTGGTACAGCCATTGGAAAGTCTAATCTGAACAACCTCAGTGATGCCTGGTGTAATAGAATCAAGCTCAGTCTTTCACCTCCCCACCCCCCATCCCACCCCCAGGGCTGCAGAAACACATCGAGGAGGGGGAAAGTATGTTGAGACACCAAATTCCCAGAACTGAACTCTTAGCTTCTTCAAACCAGTTTTTACTCTCAGCAGGGGCTTCAGGGGCTTCCTCTTAACCCACCTGAGAAATTAGCTCCACCTGCGTGGACTCAGCAACCCACCAAGGGAACCCAGCAATGTCTTGGCTCTCTGGCCTATGTTAAGTGTGGGTGGGCTAAAAGAGCCCCGTAAACTATTCCCTCCTGGAGGGTAGGCTCAGTTCCCATGTTAGGAACAACTTCTACAACTCCTGAAATTTATAAAACAAGTGTTGAGCTATATTTAAAAAAAAACAAAAACAAAATAACTAAGAATCTAACTCCAAAAGGGGGATCTTTAGAACAAGCTAAACAGTTCATTTAAATTATTTATACTAATATTAACAATGAGGCAACAAAAGGAAGAGAAATGGAGGGTAATACTTCCTGGAACTTTCCACATACCTCTGTGGCCCCATAACTGTGGGAAGACATGTGTGAAATGCGAGAGTGGGCCCTGGAACTGGCCACCAGTCCCTGTGGTGTGACAGTGCACCAGAAAAGAGAAAACCAGAGACCTGCAGGGGCTCAAGAAACCACAAACCCAGCAACAAGGCCAAGATGGCAAAGGCTGGGACCACAGATCCTTCTCTCCTGTGCCTCAGATTAGCCTTTGTGCTTAGCCAAGGAGGGCAAAGCAGAAGCTATTCTTCTCAGGAAGAAGTCAGTCAGACTTTGTAGTGTGTCTTCGGGGGACTGATGCCACCCCCCCTCCGCCCCCGGACGACGGTGAGGGGCTGGCAACCTTAAAGCAGGCCATTGGGTCTTGCAGACTCCGAAGCCAGTCCACCTCGCTCCCGCTGGTGAATTTTCTGGTGCTGCAGGAGATGCTGCTTCTGGACAAAGCTCTTCTCACATTCAGGGCAACTGTATGGCCGCTCACCCGTGTGGATGCGCTGGTGCCGAACCAAGTCCGATGGGTGGCTGAAACTCTTGCCACAGTACCCACAGATGAGAGAACTCCGACTTTTCCTCCAAGGGATATGGCCAGGCAAAGCAACTAAGCTGTTCGGTGAAAATCTCTCCTGGATTTGTGGGCTGGAGCTGGGGCCTTCCTGCTGATGGCATCGCTGGTGGGTCACCAGGCTGACCTTGCAGCTGAAGCTCCTGTGGCACACATCACACTGATGCAGCTTCGACCTTTTGGCCTGTGGTTTCAGCCGGGGCCTGGGTCTAAGGCTCTCCTCTGGTTCTGTGGCAGAATAAGACTCCCTGCCCGTGTGGCTCTGCAAATGTGCAGTCAGCTGCTGCTTGTATCGAAAGCCAATCTGGCATTCGGAACATTTGTACGGGCTGGTGTCCCTTTTCACCTTCAAACCCTGTCCACACTCCTGACCCAATTGCACCTGTCTGTGAGACTTCTGTTTTCGGGGGCAGTCCATATTTCTACCAGGGGCAGGGTCTCTACTGCT
The DNA here is from genome assembly GCA_028551405.1 of Uromys caudimaculatus. Lineage (NCBI taxonomy): Eukaryota > Metazoa > Chordata > Mammalia > Rodentia > Muridae > Uromys > Uromys caudimaculatus. The sequence goes on from CM052700.1 coordinate 89,109,765, forward strand.
CTCAACAGATTCTGGGTTTGAGTCCCCGGTGCCTGATTCCAAGAGGGCAGAATCTCCTGGACTATTCCAGAACACAGCCTGCTCCGCGCCAAAGAAAGCCTGCTGTTCGGCAGCACTGGAGAACATGCTGGGAAGACCTGCAGGGCCCTCCTGCTTGTACAGCATCTCCTGTGTAACCATGGCCCTATCCGCTGCAAGGGAAAGACCAACAAAAATCACATTCCAGCATTTTTGCTATCTCCAGAGAAAACACTGAGGACTTTGAAGGCTCAAATCAACACTCCTTAGGAACTGCTGAATCAGAACCATCTGGAGGAGGATCTGAATATCTTACTCATAGAGAACAACGTTATTGTAATTTCTCCATACCTGTCTACAAACTGGTACTTAATCTCTATGGGGAAAAAAATGACAAAATACACTAACTACTGATTAATTCAAAAATGTTAAAATAACAAATTTAAAGCTGAGCCTGGTGATGCAGACTTGTAATCTCAGCGACTCAGAAAGATGAGGCAAGAGGATAGCAAGTTAATAAATTGCTGCGGCCACAGAGCGAGTTTAAGACCACTGTGGGCAGCTCAGACCCTATCTCAAAAATTTAAAAAGGTTTTTAAAAAAGAGACTGCAAATAAAGCCCAGCTGCAGATACATGCCTAGAGAAAGGTCTGCATTTAACCCACTAAACTAACAGTTTAAAAATCACATCCAGGGGCAGGAGAGATGACTCAGCAGTTAAAAGTCCCAGCTGTTCTTGCAGAGGACCAGGTTCAATTCCCAGCACCTACATGGTGGCTCACAACCAGCAATAACTCCAGTTTCAAGGGGCCTGATACCCTCTTTGCCGTAAGCATGTAGTTCACATACAGGTAAAACACCCACACACAGAAAATAATAAAATAAATGAAATGATCACACATCCAGTTCTCTTCTTCCTGGATATTCTGCTCAAATGCTTTCCTGGTGTCTCTTTCTCTTGGCCCTGTGACTCGCTGCCCATTCTCCATCTCTCACCCTGACCACTTATACGGCATGAAAAAGCACGCTACACAATCTACACCACTGCAAAGACTAGTAAACCTCTAACAGTTATAAAGCAGTGGTTCTCAACCTTCCTAATGCTGTGACCCTTTTACAGTTTCTCATGTTGTGGTGACCCCCAACCACAAAATTATTTTAATTGCTACTTCATAACTGTGATTTTGGCACTGTTACGAATCATCATGTATATCCATGTTTTCCAGTGGTCTTAGGTGACCCCTGTGAAGGAGTTGTTCGTCCCCAAAGGGTCACAACCCACAGGTGAGAACTGCTGTTATAGTCACCTAAAAAGGTTGTGGTGGTTCTTAACTGCAATCCCATTCAGGAGGAAGAATTGGGAGCATCATGAGTTCAAAGTCAGCCTGAGCTCCATAGTGAGTCTAGGCTATTGTGGACTACATAGTAAGACTTGTCTCAAAAACAAGCAGAGGCTGGAGAGATGGCCCACTGAACAAGAGCACTTGTTTCCAACACCCACACCAAGTGGCTCACAATCACCTGTAATTCCAGCTCTAGGGGATCCAATCCCCTCTTTTGCCCTCTGTGGATAAATGCTTCCCCCACACACACACACCACACAGTCACATAGACATCCATGCATACATATAAAATAAACCTTTAAAAACCAAACAAAAGTCCACTCCACAACCTGCACATGCCAGATGAGGTTACTGATACTATCTGGCAGTTCAGCTGTGGGAAAGCTCCCTATTAGTTATGGGAACCTACAGAGTTCCCATACAGGGATGGAGAAACAATACAGAAGAACATTCTAGAACTACTCACCCAGGTGGGTACCTTCTTCCACCAAGTCACCCACCATCTCTGCACCCAACTCCACTTCTTCCTCTGGCTGGCCTAGGACCTCTGGGTTAGAAAAGATACAGTGTAAATACAGGAGAACAAAAACTTACCGCATGATGATCAGATGCCAGTGAACAAATGATGTTAGCAAAGCAATACTAACAGCTAAAAAGGCGTAAGAGCTGATGTAACTGTCACTTTTCCCTAGACATTTCTGCCAGTGGACTGTCAAGCTGCTGCTCTGCTGCTCCTTCATTGGGGCAACTAGGCTCAGGTGCCATCCACCATCTACCTAGCACCAGCACCTCTGCCCAGACAGCTGAAGTTTTGCCAAGGATTCCTTCCACAGTGCCTAATTCCATCCTTGTTGAGGCAGTGCCAAATAAAGCAGGCCCTGTTACACAAGGGAACAGCCTCAAAGAGAGCATGTAACCCATCTGGGGTAACATGGTCACCCCTCTGACCCACCCCGACTTCCCTTGCCCTCACTGTGGTCTAACCAATGGCCTCCTTGGTATTTCTCCAAGGACCCACATTTGAAAATAATTTTTCTTAGAAGAAAAATATGCATTCATTATATAATATGTATTAGTAATTTTTATACTAAACACTTCCACACCCAGTGCTTCCAGTCACAACGTGCAGACCACAGTGGCTGGTATGGAAGTGTTTAGAAAAAGTTTTTTTTTTTTTTTTCAGCCTGTGCTACAGGTCTCATCTCAAGATACAAGATTCCTTTAAATTTTTATTTTATTTTATTATTTCTGTGTGTATGTATATGCTATCTAAGAGCCTGGGTACATCTGTACCACAGTGCACATGTGGAGGCACAGGGCAACTTAAGGAGTCAGTTGTCCCCTCTCATCTCGGGTTCCAGGGATTGAATGCAGGCTCGTATAGAAAGCACTTCTATCCACTGAGCCATCTTAACAGTTCCTAAGTTAAAAGATTTTCATCAAACAATCTTAAATATTAAAAATAGCACATTAGTTGGACATAGTTGTACATACCTTTAGTACCAACACTCAGGAGACAGAGACATTAGGATCTCTATGAGTTCAAAGACAGCCTATTTATATAGCATTTTCTAGGACAGCCAAGGATACATAGAAATTCTTTCTCAAAAATATAAAACAAAACAAAAGTATATTATATACGTGGTGGTTTGAATGAGAATGGCCCCCATAGGCTCATATGTTTGAAAATTTGGTCCCCAGTTGGTGGAACTGTTTGGAAACAAGAGGTGTGCCTTGTTAGAGGAGGCGTCTCAGTGGGGGCAGGATTTAAGATTTCAAAAGTCTCAAGGCTAATTTGAGTTAGTCCTCTGTGCATCCTGCTCGAGGCTCAAGATATGAGCTCTCAGGGCTGTTCTAGCCACTGCCACCTGCTATCTCTGCTTGGCCATGAAGGACTCTAACCCTTGGAAACCATAAATCCCAAATAAATTTTTTCTTCTCTAAGTTGCCTTGGTCAGTTTCTTATACAGCAATAGAAAAGTAACTAATAAAATACTCCATAGAGGCCTTATTAAAAACCTATATTATACTTTATCAATAATATCCAAATAGTCTCAAGAAGCCATTGTGTTATCAGAGAAGAAATATAAAAGGCTCGTCCCTGAGACAATTTCAAGTCTCTGCAGGTGAGAGGACCTGAAGAGTGTCATTCCTCAGCTCAGCAAAGGATTCAGATGATGAGAGCCAGGCAGTCACATGTGCAGTCAAGAGAGCTCTGAGAGAATTTTAGGGAGAAAACTTTCACTCACTCAGAGAGACCAGTGTCTCATAGTTGCTTTCCATAACATTTCTGTAGAGCTCCTTCTGCCAGTCCTCCAGGTTCTCCCATTCCTGTTCCGAGAAACAGACCCCATCATTCTCAAGGGACCCGGACACCTGCAATTGTAAGCCACAAGAAATGAGCACTTTGACTCCTATGAGTACCATCCAGTGACTGAACATCTTGATTAGTCAAGGTTGGGCTCCCCTTCTTGCCTAACTTTTAAATGTAGAGGTTCTACCTTTGGGGTCTCCCCCTTGCTGCCGGGGGGCAGCCGAAGGACCCAGAAGTTCTTGTTGCGGAGAAGGTTCTCTACATTCTCCAGTCGCCGCTGTAGCAGCCCATACTCCTGCAGCAGGGTCCCCAGCACGGCCCACTTGCCCTCCAGCTGGTTGCTGAATTCTACTGCTGTCTTCTCAAAGTCAGCCAGCTTCTTCTCAGCTGACCCTGCACGTCCCTCCAGGCTCTGCAGTCGGGCAGCCTGTGATTCCATCTTCTTCTCCACAGCTTGAATAGCAGCCACCACTGTCCAAAGTGAGATTTCTGTGGTCTGGAAGTACGGGCTTTTCTCTGTTGTTTGTGAAGGTGGCGTGGCTGGAGCCAACGGTGTGGAGCGCCGTTTCCTCCTGTGCTGTAGGATTGAGGAGACGAGGTCATCACAAACACAAATAAAGAAAGCAAGTCCAAGTCTAAGACTCGGAGCTACCTAGCTTTCTTAAAACAAACAAATAAAAAATATCCAAGTGTACTTTTTTATTCTGATAGTGTGCTGGTCAGTTTTATGTCAGTTTGACACAAGCTAGAGTTACTGGAAAGGAGGGAGCCTCAATTAAGAAAATGCCTCCATAAGACTGGGTTATAGGCAAGCCTGTAGGGCATTTTCTTAATTAGTGATTGATGAGGGAGGGCTTAGCTCGCTGTGGGTGATGCCATCACTGAGCTGGTGGTATTAAAAAAAAAAAAAAAAAAAAAGCAAGCTGAGCAAGTCACTACACCATGGGGAACAAGCCAGTAAGCAGCACCCATCCACAGCCTCCGCATCAGCTCCTGTCTCCAGGTTCCTGCTCTGTTTGATCATGTCCTGACTTCATTCAATGATGAACAGTGATACCTAAGCGTAAGCCAAATAAACCCTTTTCTCGCCAACTTGCTTTTTGGTCATGGACTTTCATCACAGCAATAGAAACCCTAACTAAAACAGAAGATGTCATGTGTGGCTAGGTATGCAGCTCTGTTGATATCATGCTCACCTAGCATGAACAAACCCCTGACTTCTACCTAAAGCACCACATCAACCACGGGTCATGCATGCTTGGAATCCCATAACTTAAATGGAGGCAGCAGGATCAAAAGTTCAAGGCCAACCATGGGCTACAGGAAACCCTGTCTCAAAAGAAAAAAGGGATGGAGGGCGGGAAGGAAGAAAAAGTTACATGTATATTTTATAATAATTTTGAAAATATTAGAAAAATAGACAAAATACCACCATACAGAGTTAAGTAAACTTTTTCCTCAAGTTGTTGACCTCCAAATGCCTGTGTGCATACATATCCATGCACACATACACACAAAGTAAGTAAATAAATGTAAAAAACAATTTTAAGCCATTTTAGGCTGGTGAGATTGGTCATCAGACAATGGCCAAGCCTGAGCACCTAAGATCCCTGAAACCCACATGCTGGAAGCAGAGAACTGGCTCCTACAAGCTGCCATCTGACCACATGATATGTATGGCAGGCTCACACCTACATACACACATTACACACAAAGTAGGTAAAGCAGGGCCAGGCATGTTGGAAGCCCTTTAATCACAGCACAAGTGTGTCTCTATGAGTTTACGCCCATTCTGGTCCACACTGTGAGTCCCAGGCCAGCCAGGACTACATGTAGTAAGACCGTCTCAGAAAATCCAGTAACAATAAATAAATAGTCAACATTTACCCACTAACCTGTAATGTTATTCTCTACCATAAACCAAATTTTGTGGTCAGCCTGTTTCCATCATCTTTTTTTTTTTTTTTCCTTCTGTTCTATGGGTTAATTTCTCTGTCACTTTACCAATATTATGATCTTATTAAAGCTGTATAGTAGTTATTGATGCCAAGATGAATCCCATCTCTTTATTTTATAGTAGTACTTTGACTTCTTTTGACCCATGGCTATCCTACAACCATGAGTTTCACAAAAATCTCTCCAAAGACTGTGTTTGGAAATTCGTCAAATTCCACAGATAAATCTGAGAAATAACATTTTTATGATAAACTGTGTTGACCCAAACACAGAGTATGATATTGTATTTGAAGGAATTTTAAAGCATGTTCAACATTTTAACATCTTCTCTAACTTCCTATTCCAGACAGCTCTTAAACTATGTATCAACCTATCCCAAAATGTAGTGTGCCTGGTACCAATGCAGACCAGAAGAGGGCATCAGATCCTAGAGCTGCAGTTATAGATGGTTTTTGAACCACCATGTAGGAGCTGGGAATCGAAACTGGGTCCTCTGCAGGAGCAAGTAGGGCTCTAAACTACTGAGCCATCTTTCCAGCCCCTTTCTTTTTTTTTTTTGTTTTTTTGTTTTTTTCGAGACAGGGTTTCTCTGTGTAGCCCTGGCTGTCCTGGAACTCACTCTGTAGACCAGGCTGGCCTTGAACTCAGAACTCCACCTGCCTCTGCCTCCCGAGTGCTGGCTTAAAGGCGTGCGCCACCACTGCCTGGCTTCTTTCTTTTTAAATCTATACTGTATCATTATACATAAATATTATATGCTACTAGGAAATGGACAAAGTACTAATAATGGACTTTGAGCATATAGGCCTTTCCCCAGCTCACTACCCCATGCCCATTTTGGGGAAGGCTTTCCCTTTTCTTTTTTGAGGCAAAGTCTCGATATACATCTCTGGCTGTCCTGGAACACACAATATAGAGCAGACAGACCTTGAACTCATATAGATTCATCTGTTCTGCCTCCCAAATACTGGAATTAAAGGCACAGCTATCATGACTAGCTAACTAAATTAAAACTCATTTTGCTGTTCATACTAGCTAGCTACATTTCAAGATTTGACAGTCCTTGTAACTGGGAACGACTACAGTGAATGGGGCAGAATACCTCTGTCCTCTCTGAGAGTTCTAATGGGTGAACAATATATCCTTATGACTTTTTTTCTGCTAAATAAAATACTATATTTGAATATTCTATATAATGAGTTTTGACTATCAATTTTTAAATCTACCCAAAGCTATGTAATTACCCTCAAACTAGTTTAAAGATGTCATTTCAAGCTGGACAGTGGTGGCACACGCCTTTAATCCCAGCACTTGGGAGGCAGAGGCAGGTGGATTTCTGAGTTCGAGGCCAGCCTGGTCTACAGAGTGAGTTCCAGGACAGCCAGGGCTACACAGAGAAACCCTGTCTCGAAAAACCAAAAAAAAAAGATGCCATTTCAAGATGGAGAACTGAATCTTTTTCCATTATAAGTGGAGAAATGCATTCGATCTCTGGCAAAAATACACCTCTTAGCCAAGTTACTTTTAATTAGTATTGTTTTGACAAAATTCTTCTCATATCCTTTTATGGTTCACCATTTATGTAGACATCTTTTAGCTGTTATTTGTTATAAGCCAGAAGGTTGGATTTTTCCTGTCCTGGTAATCTTTTTGCCTTTTAATTCAATTATATTTATTGTAACTGACTTTCTAATCTTTAGCAATTATCCTAGAAATTATAAAAAGTTTATTACAAAGGCTACTAGACTTCTGAATTCTGATCTCTTCTTCCTAGCTTCTACATCAACGCTGTCATGTAGTTTAATTACTTGTTATTAACTTAACAAATTACTGTACTATTCAGCCAGGCATTTAATCCTAGCACTTGGGAGGCAGAGCCAGGAAGATCTCTGAGAGTCCAAGGCCAGCCTGGTATACATATTGAAATCTTGGACAGCCAAAGTTACATAGTGAAGCCCTGACTCAAAAAAAAAAAAAAAAATTCCCTTGATTTCATAAACATCAAACGTGATTGTTTAGCAAATGCTCTCAAAGTTGGCTTCACAACTCTCTGTTCATATCTTATGAGTTCCCACTTTCTGTTTTTGGGTTATAAGCATTACTTTTACTGCTTTTGAATTGTTGCACAAAATAATGGGCTTATGATTTATTATAAATTTCAAATATTATTTACATATTTTTCCTCAGTATTTTTAATTTTTAGTTGTTATTATCAGGACATGTATCTGGCCTAGCAGTACAGAATCTTCACCTGAAGAGATGTGTGAGAATACAAATACATTCAAAACATGTTCAAGAATGGTTTAAATAAATTCAACAATGTTAAGACTGTAAGTTCAAGTCTAGTTTGAGATTTTGGTGGACCTTTACTGCTTCTTCTCAGTGAGTTTTGTTGGTGATAACTAAGAGCAGAATAGCCAGAAAAGGAGTGTGTTGGTCCCTCACCTCACTTTAGTGCTAATACTAACCTACCTAGAGAAAACCTTTACTTTACAGGCTGCATCTGGTCTCAAGGGAATCAGATGCAGAAACACCATCAACACTAGTGCTGTGTTTTCTGTTAAGTGGTAACTCCTTGAAAATAAACACTGATAAATCTTTCAGTCCATCCATTCTAACTGTTCTTACACACTTCCTAGGAAAAGCACAGTGAATTTCAACCAAGGCAAAATTTTCAACACAAATTGTATTAGACCTCTTTTTTCACAAAAAGATCTCAGGATTCCCAATGTGTTTCTGGCCCCAAAAGCAAAGGTGCACAACGATGGGCCTACTGGTACAGTCTAGGAGTCTGGAAATGAGACACTCTAGGGGTCTGGATAGTGTTTGTTTTTTCTGCCATTTAAAGAATTAAAAGGCAGAAAAAACTCAAGCCCCACAGGTAGCATCAAAAAATTCTCAAACACTACTGACAGAATCCACAGTTGAAGAAAAGTGTTTATTGGCAGTGAGAAAACACATATGCAGCACACACAGAGAAAGATGCTCTGCAAAGCAGAGGGAACTCAGGAAGCTACTGGATTTGGGGGGCTGGGGCTTTAAAGCTTCTGAAGACTCTTCATCCGCTAATTAAGACTGTTCAGTTTGAAGATGGTTGATTGGCCCAGAACTGTTGTGCAACAGGCCATGAACTTGTTTAGCCCGTCCATCAGCAAGGGACCGCTGGTGGGAGACAAGAGACTAAAGTCTTTGCTTTAAGCTGCCAGTCTTTTCTCAAGTCAGGAGCATCAGGAATGTAATGTCCATCTTGGAAATCTGCCCACCTAGCCATGGCCTCTCTCCCTATCTGCTTACCATGCAGGGAGTCTGTTTAACTCCTGGTCTCATTAGCACAGGGATGTAGAAGCAGGATTGCTCCACGTTCAGAGCCAGCCTGATCTACATAACTGGTTCCAGGTAGCCAGGACCACACAGCAAGACCTTATTTTGAAAGATTAAAAAAAATAGACAAGAAAAAGACTTATGCCTGTAATCTCTGCAAATTGGGAGTCAGAGGTAGGAGTTTAAGGTCATTCTCAGATAGGCTAGCCTGGGGCACATGAGAGTCTACCTCAAAGCACACCCACCACTAAACAAAACCCAGCATGATGACTCATGCCTGTAAATGTAGCATTGGGGAGGCTGAGTCAGGAAGATTGTCAGCAGCTTGAAGCCAGCCTGTGCTACAGAGTGAGGCTCTGTCTCAACAACAAAAAGCCAGTTCGGGTCCATCTAGCCTGTTCTTTTCCTACGTTTACCTCTACTGTGACACAGTATGAAGAGACTGGAGCCAGAAAAAAAACCGTAGAAATGCTCTAACTAGGAACTCAACATTCTCAATTCAAGTTAAGGAGACAAAGGCCTAGAGAGCTGAGCACAGGCTGCCTTCCGAAGACTATGCACTGAATAAATGAACGCTGAGTTACGGAAGATATTCCTCAAACCAATTTTCAGTGCCTTCACATTCCCTAAACAGAGAGACAGCTGGAAGAGGGGAAAAGCGGATAATAGTGCGCACCTACAGTTTTGTAACAAAACAAAACAAAACAGTAAATACACCTGTCCCCAAGGAGAGAAGGCCCCACCTGGCTTCATTCAACCTGTGGTTGCAAACTCAGTAGCTATGGCAGAACATGGCACCCAGATCAGAACCCCACTGGTCGGAGAGAAGCCTAAGTAAGTCCTGGGGTCTTCCGTAGCTGAGCTCAAAGGCAACAACCGGAACTCAAGGTTTTATCCCGCGCCATCACTCCAACTCAGAAAACGAGTCCCTAGTTGGCACGAAGCAGGAAAATATGTGGGCACAGTCACAAACAATTCAAAAGCCTCGCAGAAGTTTCTACGGAAGACGCAGTGCACCCAGGCTCTGAGCCTGACGCAGGACCCAGAGAGCGAGCGGGAGGAGGGCGAAGGTAGCCGGGAGGGAAGTCGACATCCGCCGGCGCCAACGGCCGCGGAGGAAACCAAGCCCGCGACCGAGCGCCTCAAGCCCCGCCCCGGGCAGGGCGCTGTCTCCCCCAAGGCCCTCCAGGGCCGGCCGGAGCACCTTACCCGAGCAGGCGTCGACTCCGCCATAGTCGCAGTCGCCCCACAACACCAACTGGCGGGGTAGTGCTCAAACTGTGTGCCACTCCACCAGACGCCCGGACCCTTCTGGAAGCCGCCACCGCCGCCGTGTTGATACAAGGTGCATTATGGGAGCGCCCCTCCACCCCCGCCCCACAAGAAGAGCTGCAGCGGCTCCTCCTACCGCGCGGTATTTCTGTTGCGCCGCTCTGCGCCTGGAAGGGGAACAGCAGTTTGGAAATTCAGTCATTGAGTGTGGGGTGTAAGCACAAGGAGTCTCAAAATCAAGAGCATTTTCTGAATTTAAGTTTTGCATTCCGCGAAATGCTTTAAGAGATTCAAATATGTGTAAGTTTAAAAAAATAGGCGCGGGAAGGAGAGAGTGGGACTAGTAGAAAGGGAGGCAAATGGTGGTGGATGTGATCACCATACATTCTGTACATGCATGTAATTGTCAAAAATAAAAACAATTTTAATTTTAAAAAATATGTACACTCACTTTTCTGTGTGGGAAGAACACAGCAGAAGCTGAAGAAAAGGTGAGTTCTCATAGGCAAGTGATTTTATTCCAAATGCTCAGCTGTTACTTGGCTTTTTCAGGTCAACCCACTGTAGAGTGTTAATTATGGCAATCACTTGCATTGCAGAATTCAAGGTAGCCTTAATCGCAAATAATTTACTTAGTCCTCATGCTGGGGTGAGTGTTAGAGGCAATGTGTTCTGCATTCTGGCTTGGAAACATCTGGCCACATCACCAATAGCACCTTTAACCCCAGCGCTCTGGAGTTTGAGGCTAGCCCAGCTTTATAGTGAGTTTCTGACTAACCAGAAATATCTAAAGAGACCTTGACTCCAAACAACACCCCAAAAACCAGTACTTGCAATACTCATACTTGCCTCATTTCCATTACATTGTCCTGGAGATGCTAAGTGAGAATGACATGAGTTTCCACTTTGAACAGTAGGCATGAATAGCTTCCTTTGAGAATTCAACTACTCTCACTAGACTGGTTCTCTCTTCATGTTAGGGCTGGAATAAGATTCTACAAGTGATCCCGGTCTACATTGACTAAAACTAGCAACTTTCTCCAGTACCCAAGCTGATGAGCTGCTGAAAGAAATTTCTCAGCACCTATGTTAACAGGCACTTAAAAACCTACATTTATAGTAAAAAAAAAAAAAAAAAAAAAAAAAGCACTTACTCATTTAAGCCCACCAGACAAGTGTGGGTGTGCCTATGCCTTGATTTTATCTTTGTTGCCTTTATTTGGATCATATTCCTGCTTGACTCCATAATCTTATTAATCATTCAAGGAGTGTGTCTACTTGACCCATCTCATCCCCTTTCAAGCTGAAGGCACAGACATAAGTCATTGTCCTGAACCAGCAGTCACCTTGAATCCCAGGAAGAGCAGAATGTGAAGGATAGATCACCTCTCAGATAAAGACAGTTATCCTTGTGTGTGAAGCTGTACCCTGGAGCTGACTGAACCCTCTTGTAGGAGCCAGATGGATCCTCTTAAGCAATTCAATGACAGCAATAAGGACTTCTAACCACTTTACAGAACTAGGACATCAATCATCTAGACTATGTATTGACCAGGACTGCTTAATTATGTGCCAAGGACTAACCTCAGCTTGGAGAGGAGTTCTGAGAGAAGGGATGTCTGGGAGCAGCAAAACAAAGGACTCAGTCAAATGGTGAGTGCAAGCTGATGGTCTGTGTTCTGCTGTAGATGGCTTTCCAGACTTCTCTCTGTGTGTTCGAAACAGCTTTTCAGATCATTCTCTGTTTTTCTCTGCTTGAGACAGCTTTCTCTTGATATTCTAAAAACTCTCTGGATAGCTCATCTCTAGCGGATCAAAATCTCAGTCTTTTATTTACCTACCAATTCAGTCGTTACCCCAAGTTCCCTTTTTATTATCCCATGAATCAGCATTCCATGATCGCAGCCCCTCAATTCTTCTTAGAAAGAGACAGCAAGCACAGCACAGGCAATAAGATATTTGGGTGGGACCCAGAACCCTGCCTTGAAATTACCATTCCTACTGAGAGGCCGATCTTTTAAGTTTAGACTTAATTTTAGAGAACCTGACCTAAGTTTAAATTCAGGTAAACTAACAGGCTGGTACCTAGCATTAGTTTCCAAGTTGCCCCCAACAAAACCAGAGCCTAGCTTCAGTCTCTAGGCTAATCCCCAACAAGACCAGCGTCTCCAGGTTATTCCCCCAACAAACCTGCACCCCAGGTTATAAGCCCACCTCCTGCCTAACGACCACCAATGCAGAGAGGAGCAGAAATTAAGTTTATGATCTGACTCCCAGCACCAGCCAATTATGTTAAAGGCCACAGTAGCTTTCCAGTTAGATACTTGTACACTTACCCCATGCTTGCTGCGTATTATAAAGCCTTGCCCCAATAGATATTTGGGGCTCCCCTACCACCAAAACCGTCCTGTGTGACAGAGGTGAGGAGGGGGCCGAGCTAGCTCAAATAAAGACCCTGGCTGTGAGTTACATCAGAACGGCTGCTGTCTATTTTGGGGGGTATCACTAACATTTCCCTGGCACTATACTACCACCTATGGGCCTGGACCTAAATTCTCTCTGTCCCAGGCTGACCTTGAACTCAGGAATCTGCCTACTTTTGTATCTGCCTGTCTTTGTATCTTTCTAACAAGCTGTCTCATAGTGCAGCTGACTCTGTTCCTTTAGATCTGTGAAGATCCTTATATAATTAATATTGCATCCTTATATATTTTTTAAAAGATTTATTTATTTTTATTTATATGAGTACACTGTAGCTATCTTCAGACACACACCAGAAGAGTGCATCGGATCCCATTACAGATGGTTGTGAGCCACCATGTGGTTGCTGGGAATTGAACTCAAGACCTCTGGAAGAGCAGTTAGTGCTCTTAACTGCTGAGCCATTTCCCAGTCCCTGCATCCTTATATTTTGCATAGTTGAGGAATTATATATTTTTGTACTCATGTTTTCAGCTTTTTATCCCACAGCCTTAAGGGCTGTCCTGAAGGTCACAGCATTTCTACCATTTTGTTGAGACATAGACACACCCTCACCTCCTGGACTTGTGCTGTCTCTGATTATCATGGAGCCATTAACCTTGGCAGAGAGAACATTCCTCAAAGGAGGAATGTGAAAATATGTACACTATTATACAAACAAGCCTTATGGCCACAGCAACCATTAACACCCATGGAGGCCCAGTCCCATTGCCTGCTGGCTCTGTTCCAGGGGTCTTACATGGCCATGCCGGTCTCAACTATTATGCATGCTTTCTTACCCTTTGTTCCAATTTTATATAAGCCAAACAATTCTGTTAGTATCCCCAAACACAGAGTTAATTCACTGGATCCCTTAATCTCTTCTTCCCAGTTTAGCCACATTAATTACTTCTTTTTGCTTTTCTTATCTCTTTAAAATTCTCCCCCCCCCATGCGTGTGTGTGTGTGTGTGTGTGTGTGTGTGTGTGTGTGTGTGTGTGTTCCATGCCTTTAATCTTAACACTTGGGAGGCAGAGGCAGGTGATCTCTGAGTTCCAGACCAACCATAACTATATAATGAAACTCAGTCTCAAAAAGAATAAATTATTTTTTAAAAAGGCACAAAGGCTGGAGAGATACACCAGCACCCACAAGATGGCTCATAACCACCTGGTTCTCCAATTCCAGGGGATCTGACACCCTCTTCTGGCCTCTAAGGGCTCCTACACATATGTGGTGCATATAAACTCATGCAGTCACACAAATACACACATAAAAACAAACATTTAGACAGTGTGGCTTATACTCTATGTCTAGTTGCTACCTTTATCTTTCCACTGAAAATATGAAGCAATTCATACGAAGTGCTCTGTGGAAGCTGTGTGACTGGCATGGAGCAAACACTCAATAACAACATTTCTGCCTTCTGGTTTGCTTTTATATTTGGAAGAGCAAAGCCTGTACTGTAAGGAACTCACCAAGAAAAATGTCTCTCAGAAGCTCCATTTGCTCCTTTCTACTGACACTCAGATGATTACACATGCTCTGGAAAAAAACTTTAAATGTGGCTTCCCCTCACTACAAATGGTAGCACTACTATAGAAGTTAGGAACATGTGCACAGTTGGGATTTGTATCCTCTTATCTCTGTGTCTGTAGAGTGTGAACGTAGAGAGAGACTTGGACATTACCAACAGAGAAATCTGTGTAGCACAAACAAAAATTAATTGTTGGAAGAATAGTTTTTTACTATGATGAAAGATGGCAGCCACCTGCAGAGTAGCTACAATAACCTGCAGCCACGAATTCCTCTTCATTGTGGTGGCTGTGGTGTCCTTGAACTCCTAATCCCAGTGCCTCTGCCTCTTGAGGGCTGGGATTACATGTATGTACCCCTAGATAATATAATTTTAAGTTTAAAATAATGCTTTAATAACTCTATCCTTTACATTTTCTATTTTGTGCATGGTTTGTAGCATTGGCATATGTATGTGGCTATACCTCTGCCTAGACTTTTTTTTTTAAATTTTGAAACAGGCTCTCTCTACATAGCCCTGGTTATTCCAGAACTCACTCCATGGACCAGGCTGGCCTTAACTTGCAGAGATCCTCCTGCCTCTGCCTCCTGATTGCTAGGGTTAAAAGTGGTTGTTACTACACCCAGCATAGACAATTTTTTTTTTTAATTCAAGAAACTTTATAAACAATGGCCTTTGAGACCTTTCCTGTTCAGTCACCCCTGCTAATGTCTATAAGATGAGGACCATGCCTTCCCTGGGTCAGTAAAAATACTAGACTGAACGTATCTTGGGTCAAGGTGCCTCCATTGCTGTGTGTGTACTATGGAGCCCCTTTATACCACTAGCCTGCCATGCCTCTCTTCCTCTGGGCTCAGAACTCCCCACTTTAGGAAAGGCTCCTCCTGGGTTTTGCTTGCTCTTTCCCTTTATTCCCCAACCCCTAACCCAGTACTAGGAATTGAAGTGAGGGTCATTCACAAATTAAAAACTACGGCACTGTGAGCTATAGCCCCAACACCCCCCCCCCTTTTGTTTTTTGAGACATAGTATCACTGTATTGCCCAGGCTGGCCTTGAACTCATTCTGTAGTCCTGGCAAGCCTCAGCTGGCTTAGGATGGCCTTGAATTTGGGATTTTCCTCTGTCAACCTCCTAAGTAGCTGGATTATAGATGTTTGCCACAAGAGAAAGTCATCATTGCCATATTCTTAGGTGTCATCTTCAGCCTGGTCAGTGACTGAATAGTAAGCAACTGACCTACTTGGACCCCATCATAGCATCCTAGCCTACAGACAACAGTCCTGTACAGGCTGGACCAAGTAATGTTGTCCTCACCAGGGACAAAGACAAAGTAACTACAGGGAGTGCCCCCCCCTCTCTCCTCTCTTTTCCTCTCCTTTCCCACTCCCCACTCTCTCAGAGTCAGCTGGTTTAGAAGAGACCTAACAGAGAATCAGAGGTGATTTTCTGTGTATCCTGAGTTAGTCCAACTGCACCTCTGAGTCTGTGAATGATTCCAGGTTCTTTCCAGATTTCTCATTCTCAGCTGGTCAGCCATCGTCTGTTGATTACAAGTAAAAAGAAGTGCTTGAACTGATAAAAGTATTATAGAGAACTGTAGAGATGGTTCAGCAATTAAGAGCACTGGTTCTTCTTCCAGAGGACATCCACATGGTTGCCCATAGCAACCATAAAAGTCATTCTAGTTCCAGGGGATCTACTTGATTTTGGCTTCTGTGGGTTCCAGGCACATATGTGGTGCACAAACCTATATGAAGGTGAAACACCTATACACATATTTTTTAAATTAAGGATTATAGGAAGCTGGGAACTCTCCCTGAGCTGAAGTAAACAAACATCTGCCCACCCTTTATAGAGCACACACAGCAAACCAAAGTAGGATTCCAGTGTGGGGAGCCAATGCATTTATTGATCTTATTTACAGAGGTTGGGTGAGAAGTTATTTACAGGAGTGTGGGTGACCCTAAAACAGCTGCACCACTGGAAAGTCACATTCCAGTACAGACAGCCACGTCATTATAGCTGCATAGATGGAGTCTCTAAGTGCTCCAGCCCCTCCTGAGAACTGAGGCCGCATGCTGTTAGATAAGGATTGAATTCAGAGGACTGGGAGTTGCAGGAGGGAGCTGCTGGGATCTCAGGTCTGCTCCACTCTAGTTTATGAGGGAATGTCAGTAGTCAGCATGCCAGATCTGGTTTCTTGCAAGCAGCCACAGCTGTTCTGATGAAGATGATGGCTGTTACACTTGGAGGAGTGTGCTCTACAACACTGGAATATCTGACACTGTGTCTCATAAAAAAAAAAAAAAAGTATTTCATGAAGCTGGGCATGGTAGTGTGTAATGCTGTAATCCCAGCAGAGATCTGAGAGGGGAATGCTGGGGCAAGATTTTTCTTCTCTATTTTGAGACACCATCTTGTTATATAGCCTAGGACAAGCTCAAACTCAGTCATCCTTCTGCCTCAGCCCCCTCAGCACTAGATTTATATACCCACATCACCATGCTTGGCTTAAAGCAAGATACTGAGTTTGATGTTGATCGGGCTACACATCCCACCTTTAAAAAATGCATTATAGCTTTCTGTGATCAAATCAAAAGTAAGGACTCAGATGGCCCCTCTGACCTGTCCTTGTGCTTTTCTCAGACACAGTTTTTAGTTCCTGGAGATATTTCTAAAATTTCTGCTTAAAATCAGGAAAGGATATGACCTAGAGTGCCGGGCAGGCTTTAGTGAAGAGGTAAGGGCAGAGCTGGCGTTTGAGAACAGGACTTAAGCACAACTTCCCTTGACCAGGACCTCAGGAGAGCACGGATGGACACAGATGGGGGCTGGGCTGGTCATGCTGAAGATCCAGGCCTGGCTCAGCACTGAGAGGGAAGTTTGGGCAGTAACGGATAGACACTGAGAGCTTTGCCACAAGGTGAAATGTGTGTATCGTTTTCACAGGTGCAGTGTGCAACAAGAAGCACTACTTTAAGAACAGGCCTGGTGGAGCCACTGAGATGGCTCAGTGAGTAAAGGCACCTGCCTCACAAGCCTGGTAATGAGCTCCTTCTTTGGAACCAAGATAAAGGTGGAAAGAGAGAACTGACTACAGAATTGTCCCCTGACCTCCAAGGTGTACAATGGAACATGCCCCTCCCATAATAATAAAAAATTAAAAAACAAGTAGGCCTGGGACACACACACCTATGTGACAAGATTTTTTTTTTTTACCTTGGCTTCAAGAGTAGCTGGGACTACAGTTGTGGCCACCCCAAGCCCTGCTAGATTTTCCCCCCATGTATATCTCTTTTTTACATTTTTTATTTTGAATATATTAATATAAAACCTTCAAAATTCTATTCATTGATTGATAGTTTGGAAAAAATAATACATACTTCCTCTTAAAGAACAACTAATATTTTGTTTCACCAACTTTTTATTGGCCATTTGAATTGTGGAAAAAGAGGCCACAGGAAATGGCTTGGAAGACAGAAGGTGAGCAAAGATGGAACAAAATTGTACTTCATAAAAAAATTAAGAATCAGGGTTTCCCAGTATATCTTGGAGAGAAGGGCAGAGGAGGCCTCAGAGCAGGAGAAAGCTGCCCCTTAGTGAGACAGGGGAAATGCAAGATGGAGAAAGATCCAGGTGGTGGGGTCTGTGACATTTCTGGTGATGAGAGTGGTCCAGAGTCTTTTAAAAACAGAGACAGAGGCTGGGCTTAGTGGCACACGCCTTTAATACCAGTGCTTGGGAGGTAGAGGCAGGTGAATCTCTGTGAGTTCGAGCTTAGTCTACATAGTGAGGTCCAGGACAGCCAGGGCTACATAATGAACCCATCAACAAAAGAGCAGAGATGGCTCACAGGCTAGGGATAATTTGAGGCATTTGCTGTGCTTGGCTGAAATGAGGCTCTTTCTCTGACTTATAAAGTATAAAAGTCTACTAAAGTATCTAATGGGGGAAATCAATGCAGAGCCAGAGGAGAGACTAGCCCTGGGCCCACAGTTTGCCCTGTAGGGTACTTTTATAGCACTAAAGGCCAAGTCACTGTAAAATTACAGCCCCAGATTGATTATTCAGGACTGGTGTGATTTTTTCCTATTTTTTCCATACTCCTAACCAATGTCCAGTATCCAGGGACCAGGTCTCAAAAAAGACAATTATGACAGTAGTAGAATCCTTGATCATAAGACAGTATTGTTTGGAGCTGGCAATATAGTTCAGTGGATAGTGTTTGCCTAGCACACATGAAGCAATGTATAAAGCATAGGAGGTGGCACATGCCTGTAATTTCAAGAAATTAAAGGTTGTCTTTGGCTACATAGGAAGTTGCAGGCCACTCTGAACTGTATGAAACAATCTTAGAAAAAGAAAAAAGAAAGAGGAAAGGAAGGAGAGGCTGGAAGGCAGTACAGTGGAGGAGTGCTTTCCTAACATCTAGGAAGCCTTGGGTTCAAAATTCAGCATTACCCACCTCCCCTCAAAAAAAGGGGAGAGAGGGAAGGCTGGGGATAGTTCGGTGGGTAAGAGCACTTGCTGTGCAGACATGAGGACCCGAGTTCAAATCCTCAGCACCCACATAAAAAGCCAAGTGTACCTATAACCCCAGTGTGCCATGGACAGCAAGGGAGAGGGTAACTTCCTGGGACTTCCTGGCTTCCAGCTTAGCCCCAGGTCCAGTAAGAGACTCTCTCATGTAGGAATAGGCAGAGCATGAAAAAACAGGACCCAGCAATTTCTGCTCATGTACATGAGTGCACCCACACACAAAATTTATTTGTTAGAAATGGGAAAGTCCATTTAAATAAAAAAAGATTTACCTGTATTTTGTCATTTTCAATGGTCTCTGGTTTATCCCACCTTCTCAGGACTTCCACCAAACCCTTCCTGACCTCCTGTGGCAGCTATGACTGCTCTGCTTTTATGTTCTACAGGACTACACTACAGTGGATCCCAGTAAGGACACTTTAGAGTGTTCAAGGCCTTCCATGGCCTGTAACTATATGCCTCACCACCTAACTATGTAACCACAGGCTCATACCTCTCTGTCCTGGCCCTCAGTCTCCTTCTGGCCTTACAGTCCCTGTCCCCTGCCTTCCTTCCCTTTGCCCTGTGCAGCTCATGCTCCAAGCCTGACTTCAACATGAAGTTGCACCTGCCGCTTCATGCAGCATGAACTCGGCGCTTCTTACGTAGGCCAGCGTTACTACCTCGGATGCCCATTTCTTCTTCACGTGGATCAGCCTCCTAACTCCAGTCACATGTAAACCATCCCCCGGCATACTGCCTGTCTTGGCTGAAATGGGCTAAACATCAAGCGGGTAATTTAGTGAATGATATGCCAAGTCTAACATACTGAGAGTCACTGCCTTTGGTTAGTTCTGAGAGTAGAGCTTACTGTCTCAGGACTTGTCTCAGAGACTGGGGCCTCTCATGGTGTAGCTGAAGACACCAGTATAGTGAAACCCACAGGACTATGGTTCAGGAGCCCATAGGTAGGCACTGTGGGTGTTGGTGCTCACTGGCTAAGTATGGCTTCTTTACACCATTGTTCTCCAGCCTTCTGTATCATGCCACTGTGGCAAACCCTAGGGAAGATCAAGCATGTGTTTCTCACTGTTTTCATGGTTTACAGCCACATGGTTTTATTCTCACAACTGTCTTCTTTTCCCCATTACATTGCAAGTTTGACAAGGATTGGGTCTTATACATGGTCTCTAGCTGTTGAATAATGATCCAAGGCCTATCTTCCTTCAATCTTTTCCTCTAAACACTTTTTCTACATAATGACACAAATCACCAAAAGTTAAGGGACCAGGTTTGCCATGGTGGTGCATGCCTTTAATTCCAGCACTCAAGAGACAGAGGCAGGTAGGCAGATCTCTCTGAGTTTGAAGCCAGCCTGATCTACACAGCAAGTTTCAGGCCAGCCAGGACCTCATAGTAAGACATTGACTAAAAAAAAGGGGTTGGGGGGGGGGGGACTCAGGCCCTGAGCCTGACATTCTCTGATCTGATCAGTGTCACATAGCAGTTCTCAGGAGGATAGACACAATCATCACCATCATGAGGCAGAGCTGCTGTGGTAGCCTTCAGGAGACCTTGGTCCACAGCCACAATAAAAGGACAATACAGCCAATAGCTGGGTCTGTGGTAATGGCAGCGAGGCTGCTTATATTATCTGTGGAAGGAGGGTAAAGAGTCACAGCTGACTTCACAGGAGAATCCAATCAGCCCTCCCACCTGCCCCAGTTGTATATACTCGTAGACATGCCAGTGTGTATAAGAGGTAGAAACTGACTGGGGTCAGAGTGTATCCGTGGTGTCCTGCCTGTGTTGCCCATGCTTCTGTAATTAACCTTAGCAAGCTCACTCACCAAGCTGCACTGGGTGGAAGCCATCTTTGGTTTGTTGGAGAGAATAGACTCTACCTTTATGACTTCCTAGCACCCCTTGTCTCTCTCTACTTTTGAGTAGTGTGCCCTTTGCTCTGTACCCAGGAGTGTGTGGTGGCAGGGCAGAGAAATGCTACATTCTAAGAAGTCAAATCAGCTATCTGGGACAATGAGCACGGGTCTAGAAGGGCCTAGAAACAGCTCTGAGCAATGGATGTTTTAGTCTTCCTGGGTCTTTTTTTTTTTTTAATTTTTTTCCCCACTATTTGAGACTTTATATTTAAACACACATATATCCCAAGACAGACAGATACACACACACACACACACACACACACACACACACACACACACCTGGGACTGGAGAGATTCGTTCTTGCAGAAGACCTGGATTTGGTTCCTAGCACCCACATTAGGAAGGGACCCATTCATTCAGAGTATAGTGGAGGGCAGTATGACCCACCAGATTGGGCTCCAGAGAATGGAGTCTTGACTGTCAATAGCTCCATCACCATACCTCTTTGGGAATCAGCTTCTTGGGGGTAAAATAAAGGAATTAAACTCAAGTTATGTGTCAAATGTCTTAAACTTATATCTCAGTAGCTACCCCCCCCACACTTATAGCAGCCAAAAATATTTGGATCTTACTTTCCATGATTGAGATTATGAATTCTTTGTATGCTTTTGAAAAGTAGTATATTGTTCCCTCCCAAACAATCCCTGAACTGGATGATCCCCTCCTGCTCTATCAGAACGCCACTGATCTATCAGAACTCTCTTACATTTATCTCATGATAACTCGTTTTCCTAAGATTAGTCTCTTCAAAATGCTGAGTGAAGGGGAGAAGAAAGAAACCCCAGTGTTTTGGGTTGCAGTTCATTGAGGTCTCCTGTAGGATGTCACGCTAGAGGACCCTCCAGCTTTGGGAACATGCAATCTGCAATCTGGATACCTTTTATTTAATTTCAAGAATTCCCTTTGCACGGCAAAAAAGGGTCTGAGGAAAGCAGAGCAGCGCAGATGAGCAGGACAGAAGCAGAGCGCTCACAAACGTGGTGCCATGAAATGCTGGCTATCCACCATGCTCCCTAGCTGGGAGAGAAACAGGATCCACAAGAGGAGCAGGAAAGCCATTTTTGACACAAACAAGGGTCCTGGGGCATGCCACCCCACCCCAGTGCCTGGCCATGCAAGATGCTGAAATGGAGACTGGCCCACCAGGCTGCGGTGCTGGGAGCCGTGGAGCGATGCACCAAAATGAAAGGGAGTCCTTTGGGCGCTTCCCAAGGCGCCTGCAGGGTCAGAGCATAGTAGGTCTGTGTCCATGTCCGTGAGCACAATCAGTTAACAGATAGCACCAACTGGGATGCCCAGGGCAGGAGAGAGCTCAGGCTCTAGCACCCACTTGCCCAGCCCTCCTGGGCAGAGTCTCATTCCTTGGTGGCTACTCGGGCAGCCAGTCTTTCCTTACCCTGTGCCCTGGGAAACTGGAGTAAACCATCAGGGTGAGGTCTGACCCAGGGCACCAGCTGCTTCTGGAGGGCCTGGCCTTTGTTGTGCAGTGAAAAGCTGCTGCTGCACCAGACTGAATGATCAGAATTGAGAAATACAGACTGGGGGACCAGGATGCTAGGGCCCAGGCTCATGTCAAGGAAAAGCCTTCCCAAGAACAAGCCTAGACATTGTACAGCCCATCAATTCCCTATTCCCAGTTACCCCAGGAGTTGGTCCCTGTTGCTTCTGAGAGGATTTGGGGGATCCAGGGAGGGGAGTGGGAGAGGAGAGAGACCAGAAAGGCCAGGTGAGATCGGTCTGAGACCGACAGAGGTAGGCAGTGTGTGCGGTGGGGACACTGCACTAGGCTGGAGCCCTGGTGCGGCTTGGCCGCACTGTTCTCATGTGGTCTTGCTAAACAACTATCTCACCTGTGTCTCACTTTCCTCAGTTACCACCTATCTCGACGGGATAAGCTAAGGGTGTAAGTAGATAACGGATAGAAAACACTTTTTAAAAAAGTATAAAGCGCTATTAGAGCGCGAGGCAGTGTTGTTATGAGGATGTTACCCTTAGCGCTTCCCTCAGCTTCCCCATTGCATCTTTGCTTTCCTTTTCAGGATGTCTCCTCACCTTAGGATGGATCATATTCCTTATTTCAGAAGGGTTTTGAGACTCCCTGGTCGCTTTCCCTGATCAGAATATATAACCCCGGTGGCCAGTGGGCACACTAGAAGTCCTAGGCGTGTCCGAACGATTCCTGCTGCCTTGCTGTCCCTCTGGAACCTTCCCTGGCCACTGGGTCCACCCTATGAGATGAGCTGGACTGTCCACTAGGGTTGGACAGTACTGGGGTACCCAGGTCCACCCCTTGGAATACCCTGTCTGGAGTGCAATTCCTGTGCTGATTTCCAGCAGGAGGTGAGAGGGCGGGGAGGTGCGCTGAGAACGGTGGGGCAGGAGGGTTGGTCCTTGATAACCCTTGCCCGCCCCAACTCCAGTCCAGTCCTCCCCGCCCCCCCAGCCCAACCCTAGTCTCGCTCTGGCGGCACCTGGAGCGGCCGCGGAGCCCCCAGGCCCGGGCCATTGTGCACGCGCAGGTGGTCCTTGAGTGACTCCTTGTAGCGGAAGCTCTTGCCGCACTCGCCACACGTGTAGGGCCGCTCGCCCGTGTGGATCCGCTGGTGCTTTAGCAGGTTCTGCTTGCGGATGAAGCTCTTGCCGCAGAGCGCGCACTGGAAGGGCCGCTCGCCCGTGTGCAGCCGCTGGTGGTTTTGCAGATGCTCCTTGCGGCTGTAGGTCTTCTCGCACTCCGAGCATTTGTAGGGTCGCTCCCCGCGGTGCGTCATCTGGTGGCGGATGAGGCCAGAGTGGCAGTTGAAGCTCTTCTCGCACTCCGCGCACTCGTAGGGCCGTTCCTTGGTGTGGCTGCGGTGGTGAATGATGAGGCTCTTTCGCACGCCAAAGGTCTTGCCGCATTCCAGGCAAGAGTAGGGCTTGCTGCGCGAGCCGTGAGCAAGGAGGCTCCGCCGCAGGCCGCCCGGGCAGCAGCTACCACAGCCACTGCCCGCACCCGCACCCGCACCCGCACCGGTACTGTTGCCACTACCCGCACCAGTGCCGCCACCGCCGCTACCGCTGCCACCACCACCGCCACCGCCTGCGCTGCCTTCTCCGCCGGGCTGAGCCTCGCCTCCGGTACTGCGCTCGCCAGGAAGCGCAGGGAAGCCATCCTCCAGCAGGCTACGGCTCCCGGGTCCGCCAGGGTTCTCCGGCACAGCCAAGGCGGGCAGGCTCTGCTGGTGAGGTTGGGTTTGGGGCTGCGCAGAAGCTGGGGGTGGGTTCTTTACAAGCAGCAGGCTGTCACCTGGGGGCGGGGAGGAAGACAGAAGTGACACGCTGATAGCGCTCATCTTCAGGATCCCACAGTGTCCCTGAGCGGGGCTAGATCCTCCCGGTCTCATTTTCTTTAATATTAAGATGAGCCTAACGGCTCACCAATGCCCTGTGATTTGGGATCAGGAATAGGAAAGCCCTCGGTTGCTTCTGCTACTGAAGTAAGAGCACTAGCTAGCTCTTTCTGGTTGGATTTCCAGCAACTCAATGCGGCTCATAACACTCTAACTCCAGTTCTAGGGCATCTGATGTTCTCAGGCATGCACATGAAGCACAGACATACATGCAGGTAAAACAACAACATATATATAGTAAAGATAGACTGAGCTGGGTGTGGTGGTGTACACTATTATTCCCAGCACTCAAGAGGCAGAAGCAGGCAGATCTCTGTGAGTTCTAGGTCATAGTGAGACCTTGTCTCAAAAATAATTAAATAAATAAAAATAAATTTAAAAAATTAAATGTCACATTGTCCTGAAGTAATAAAACTTAGCTGTAGTCTGAGAGATAATGTTAATTTATCTTTGGAGATTCTATGGGAGAAAGAGAATATGCGTGAGGTGAAAACCCATTTAGAGGTTTCCCGGAGTGAAACACAGAGAGCTTGGGTCCAAACCTCAGAGGGATGTGCAGTTAGGGCACCAGGCCAAAAAATCAGGTTGGGTAACTGGAATGTTGCCCAAAGGGTCCTGGCCTCAAACAAAACAGTGATGTCATTTCACAACACGTTCTCCAGGGAATGACTTCTTCTTGGCTATGGTGCCTTTCCCTTGTACCCCACCATCTCCAGGCCATAAGTCCCAAAGCTCACCACTGCTCTGGGTACCAGTGTGTACACAGAGGGATCTATATGTGTGTGCAGTGGGCTGAGTCCAGGCTCTTTGCGTCAGAACAGTGATCTTAATTCCCTTCTTCTTATGCCTCTTCCATTGTTACTGTACCACTTTCTGGTCCTTCCTCCCCCACGAGGAACCTGATCCTTACTCAGAGGCAGCCTGTGGAAGATGGTGAAGGTGAATTTTTATCCACCCCTTTCTCTCCTCAGTACTCTCATTTGGGAGCAGGGACAAATGGGGGCTACTTCTTATAAGCATCACATGTCAATAAAAAAAAAAAGCCTATAGCCAGGAAATTGACACTGGCAGGAAGAAAGAGGATTCTGGGAAATAGAGAATAAAAAGGGAGAGATTCGAGCAAGATGCTGAGAGAGACACTGGGGGAGACGCTGATGAAGATGAGAAGGAAGAAGCAGGTCGGGTCTGAAGGGGAGGTAACTAACCATGTGGAAGACATAGAATAGTTTGAACGGGTTAAATAAGTTACAAGCTAGTCAGGGAATGAGCCAAAGCTTATGGCCTAGGCCATTTATTAATAAATAATTAGTCTCAGAGGTGTCGTTTCAGAAGCAGGGGCCAGGCAAAAAGAGAAACTGATTTTTTTTTCAACTTCTCAGGTCACAACCGTCATGTTTCCACCCCATCCTTAAGGCTCTGAAGCCAGTTCTTAGATACTACCTTATACAGACCAGGCCCCGCCCTCTCTTCTGGCCTCCTCAACCCTCACTACTATTTCTATAGGAGAGGCCAAGAGCAAACGCCAAATTCATTCTCACCTTGATCCCAGATGCTCGAATGCATCATCCTGGCTCCAGAGCACTTGCAGCCCCTGTACCAACTAGAATGCGGATTTTTGCTACTGCTCCACCAGGGCCTGTGACTTCACTCTTTTCTACACGCTCATTAGTTCCCAGGGAACCCACCTACAGTCCTACTCTGATAATTCTTGAATCTCAGCATGATCAACAGCCCACTTTCCTCACATCCCTTCATGCTCTGCAGCCCTGCCACTGTTTTCTTTGCCTGGATCAATTCAGCACTCAAGGTCTAGCAGAATGATTGCTCCATGGCAAGCACCGTGGTGCTCCATAGTTCAGCTGCCTAGAGAATCCCAGTCCTTGCATGTTGCTTTAGAAAACTACACTTCTGTCCTAGGTGGCCTTCCTCACAGACTGATGCCCTGGCTCCTGTCTTTAGTGACTTCTGGTTTCCACTCTGCAACTATCATATTGTTTCTTCTCTTCCTCATCTTCGGTGTCTCCTCATGCATGAGTATGAGAGGTTTTACCTTCTGGCTACTACTGCTAACTGATTCAGATACGAGCAAGTCATTGACATCTGGTAATTTGGTATGAGTAGTTTGCTGGAAGATTTTTGGAAGGTTCCTTAGGCCTTAGAGCAGGGTTTCTCAATCTTTCTAATGCTGTGACCTTTTAATCAGTTCTTCCTCATTTTTTTTGTTTTTGTTTTTGTTTTTTTGAGACAGGGTTTCTCTGTGTAGCCCTGGCTGTCCTGGAACTCACTCTGTAGACCTGGCTGGCCTCGAACTCAGAAATCCGCCTGCCTCTGCCTCCCGAGTGCTGGGATTTAAAGGCGTGCACCACCACTGCCCGGCCAGTTCTTCCTCGTGTGGTGACCCCCAACCACAAAATTATTTTCATTGCTATGTCATAACTGTAAATTTACTACTGTTATGACTTTTAAATATCTGTGTTTTCCAATGTGTAGTGTGTTGAGGTTTGGTCTGTTGCTATGACCTGTAATGCTAATTACTGGCCCTGGTTACCTCAGGGACCAGAGAATCGTCACATACACCAAGTGATGCTATGTGACCTTGTTCCTTAATTTAAAATTGGTCGAATAAAGATGCCTACAACCTATAGCTGGGAAAAAGAGAGGTAGTTTTTGGTTCCTGGGCTTGGGGTCTGAGGCAGGACCACAAGGGGAGAGAAGAGAGGAGGTGGAGAGGGGAGAAAACGCTGTGGGGTAGGTGAGTCATGAAAACATGGCCGTGAGGGCCGGCCAGCTGGAGTTAAGAGCGGCCCAGACAGAACATGGCGAGTTATAGCTCAGGGTTATTGACGGGGAAGTAGATTTTAATAGCTTAGAGGGTAGGTATCTGCCCAGCTCTAGTGCACTGCACTAAAGACTCACTATAAAGATGAAGGTTTTGTGTCTTATCTGGGAACAGAATTATCAAAGGTGGGGTAGAAACTCTGGATTGAGATTAAATAATCACAGCAGTAGTGAACATTCTGGAATTTTGTTTGTTTGTTTTTTTTAAAACACAGAAATATAAGAATATGTTTTTGTTTCAATACCAGATGTAGGATGACTGTCATTTGCCTGATGTTCTAGCAGAGGCATGGTTTTACCAGCTGCAGATAGTTTCTGCAACGGTGTGACATATGGAATTCTGAGAACTTTTCAGAGGGTATATAAATGCTAGGACCCCAAGAGGCAGGGTCGGTGGTTGTTCAGAGGGATGGTTGCAGATTCTTAGTCGTGCTCAAAGAAGAAACAGAAGGAAAGAATTTAAATTCAGAGATTTCCCTCCCCCTCTATCCTTCTTTCTCTCCTACTGATAGGGGAGAAATGGGGGGGCAGTAGGGGTAAAGGATGGGAAAAATAACACAAAATAGTTAAGGCAAACTACAAATAGTGGAGTGAAAGTTAAGCATAAAAATAGGAAATTTGATTTGAAATGTCATAGAGGATATGGCAGGGGATGAAGGAATGGGTTTTTATTTTTCAAGAGGCCAGCAAAAAGCTAATTGTGGCTGCTACTACTAGGATATCCTCACCCCCCACCCCACTTCCCACCCCACCCCACTTTGCTCCCAGAGGGGATTTTCTGTTTTTACTTTTTCTTCTTTGAATATTTTCTTACAAAAAAGTTTGAAAGACTGGCTGAGCAGTTCAAAAAATTGCCAGTGGTTATGGAGGGGCCTAAGAAACAAAACAAAACAAAACAAAACAAAACAAAACAAAACAAAACAAAACAAAACGGCTGAAATAGGAAGAGGTTATCCCACTCTATCTTTTCTGAAAGGATTACAGAGTTGGCTGTGCAATTGGAAAGGATACGGGTGGAGACAATGCTCTTTCGAGTTACAGAACACCAGAAAAGAGAGGACAAAAAGGCCGAGTCATGTGACTGAGCAAGAGTGGTGTAGAGAGAATATCTTGGTGGATGCATCACCTACCAATTGAAAAGCCTATGGCCTATGGCTTAGGCAGGAAATAGAAGGTGGGACATCTGGGAGGCAGAAAAAAATTCTGGGATAGAGCCAGGCAGAAGATTTGTCTGGGAAGATTTGAGGAGATGGACACATGGTACCTGAGCACAGGTAACCAACCATGTGGCAGAATATAGGTTAAAATAACTGGGTTGTTTTAGTTATAATCTAGTTAGAATAGTGCCAACTATATGGCCAAGGTACTTGTAAATATATTTTGAGTCTGAGTCTTAATTCTGAGAACTTGGGGCCGGGAGGAAGAACCAAGACCTAACTTTACCGAGTGGGAGTTTCCCACAGTAGGAAAGAGGGAAAGAAACTACACTGTAGGGCAGCTGGGTCAGAGAAAAACTGAAAAACAAACAACAACAACAACAACAAAAAACCAGGACAATCTAATAAAACAGCCCATTTCAAAAGAAAGGGTTAATCTCCAACAACTGAGCCGCAGTTTAGAGGAGGGACAGCCTGAGTCACAAGACCACCATCAGCTTTCCCAGGACTTGTACAGCATACATGCCTACTAACGGTGTGGAACAAGATTATGACAAGATAAAATGGCATCCTATACAAATGGTAGCTCTAAGGCATTTTAAAGAGGTCATGATTTTATATAGAATGCACTCACCTTATGTGAAACAAATTCTAAATAACTGAGCTACTCAAAATAGAATTATTCCCCAAGACTGGAAGAGATTGGTAACAGCTGTACTAGAGTCTGGCCCACAATTGAAATGGTTAACATGGTGGAGGGAAGAAGCCAGGGATACCGAACAGTGAAATAGAGCAATGGGAATGAATATAGTAAAAGATCAGTTGTTAGTTCATGGGCAGGACTCTGATATACAAGAACAGATTCAATTTGATGATGTTACTATAGTATTTTAGATAATACTATAATCATTTAGTGGCTTTAAGAGGTTGGGACAAAGTTGAGGAGCCTGAAAAAAGGTCCACCTCATTTACAAAGATGATACAAGGCTCTGGAGAAGCCTTCATTTTTTTTTTTTTTAACAAAGATTACTCTCAGCTGTGAACAAAGCCATATCAGACCCTGACACAAGGCAAGGCAGGTGTTGATAGAAACCTTGA
Source organism: Uromys caudimaculatus (assembly GCA_028551405.1). NCBI lineage: Eukaryota > Metazoa > Chordata > Mammalia > Rodentia > Muridae > Uromys > Uromys caudimaculatus. The sequence continues at coordinate 89,138,932 of CM052700.1, forward strand.
AAATTCAAAACCTGAATGTAAAAAAGTCATTTGACCATTAAAGGCAGGGGCAGCACCTATGGACAAGTGGGTAAGGGATATGACTGATATTGGTTCTAATATGTACCATGTTAATATAATAGGTGAAGCCATAGCTAGAGATCTCTGATATCAAAATGCCCAGTGCTTCAATTGCAGGAAATACAGTCATTTGCAATGAGACTGTGAACAAACCAAAAGCCTCAGATCTCAAACAGCCAGAGCATTAACTATGAGAAATACAGTACTTTGTGCAGGAAAAGTGAACAAGTCATTTCTAGAGACAATGGTTTTCCTAAATCTCAAATAGAAAGAATGCCTAGGCTTTCTGGGGAGTGTATATTATGCAGCACAGGCCACTACAGGGTTCAGGAATGCAGATCCAAAATGAGATATTCAAGGTAATTTCTTATCAACAAGAAATGGCCTTGGGAATCTGGCTTGAGGCCATTCAGTTAAAGTATGAGCTGTTTGCCTCTTATCAGCCAGGAAATAACAAGCAGGAAGAAAACCTCAAGTAAGTATTTCAGATCTAATGCATGCTACCATGGGCAGTGCTGCTCTAGACATGGCCACAGGTAAATATCTTCCTCTATCCCGAAAAATTCAATGTTATAAAATAATCACTGGAGTTTATGTTCCTTTGCTCTCAGGTACAATAGGGATGATCTTGGGAAGGAAAGGATTGACTTCCTAAGGACCCATTGTGCATCCAGGAATTATAGACTATGATTTCAAAGAAGAAATTAAAATTATGGTCTATGTAAAAAGAAGATGCAATTTAATACAGGTAATAGGATTGCTCAGCTGCTGCTACTCTTTCCCCACATCAAAGGCAAACCTGCTCTAGTAGAAAGAACAGGGGGCTATAGGAAAAACTGTGGAATTAAACCCACCTATATACAATAAGGATATGTTAACATCATAATAGAAACCAGCAAAAGTTTTGCACTGGGGACTGGAATTTGCTTATATATCCACAGGAAATGAAAGCTGTGGATACCATCAAAACTGATAAAGAACAGAACAGAACAGGAGAGGTCTCCTGATAACACTGGCCACTAACTCAAAAAGTGGTTATTTCATTGTAAATGTTTCTGTTTCTTTTTTCTTTTTTTTTTTGGTTTTTCGAGACAGGGTTTCTCTGTGTAGCCCTGGCTGTCCTGGAACTCACTCTGTAGACCAGGCTGGCCTCGAACTCAGAAATCCGCCTGCCTCTGCCTCCCGAGTGCTGGGATTTAAAGGCGTGCACCACCACTGCCCGGCAATGTTTCTGTTTCTAATTTCCCACTATACATAGCACAATTAATGGTTTAAAACAGAAGAGGGGAAAGGTAGTGACATTTCTAGAATTTTGGTTTGTTTTTTGTTTTTGTTTTTTTAAAAAAATCAGAAATATTATAAGAAAGTGTTTTCATTTTAATCCCAGTTGTGGGAATATGGGGCTACTTTGGATTGACTGCAGGAGCTATGATACTCATGCTCTAGCTGGGGCATGGTCTTGCCAGCCGCAGACAGTTTCTGTAACTGTGTGACATTTGGAATTCTGGGAACTTTTTAGAGGGTATAAATGCTAGGGGCCCTAATAGTTGCGGTTGGTGGTTGTTGGTCATTCAGGGAGGTTGGTTGTGATTTGGTTTGGTGGTAGTCATGCTCAAAGAAACAAAAGGAAAAAAATTAGATTCTGGGATATCCTCTCTCTCTCTCTCTCTCTCTCTCTCTCTCTCTCTCTCTCTCTCTCTCCTTTCCTTCTTAGCTAGTGATAGAGAGTGAAACTAGAGGGATAAAAGATGGGAAAAAGAAGAACCCACAAAATAGCATAAACCAACTACACTGTACTCCGTGAATCTTTGCCCAAAACACCCTAAAATACAAAATTAAAGTAAATTTAAAATGACAAATCTAGAAATGGTGGCTGGGGGCTATGGAGGTGGCTGCTATTATCATTTCTGCCAATGCCAGTAGTCAATCTTCTGGGTTTTTTCTGCACATTATCCTGGTTTGCCAACAGGTTACAAGGCAGACTGCTCTAAATTCCACTCCAAACAAGGACTCACACCTCTCCCATCGAGTAAAGAGGCACACACTACTCACTGGGCCCAGAGTCTAGTCCAAGCTCTCCTTCCATTGAGTCACGTGGGCCCCATGGGTACGGCTGCTCTTCCTGCTTGATCCAGGACAAAATGTCATGTGCTGAGATGAGAGATTCTGTTGGTAGGGGAAAAGGCAATCTTAAGACGTCATTCATTTTCACTCAGCATCCACTATTCACCGAATTCCAGAGAGACTATGGGGCCAGGCCATGCTAAAGGAAAGCAGGCTCAACTTTGGAGCCTATAGGACCACAGCTGGTGGGTCTGACCTGTAGTGCAGAGGCAGAGGCAGAGTCACTGACAAGCCCATGGCAAGAGCTTAGGACCTGAGGGGATTCTGCTTCCCATCTGCCTGGTCCCCTCAACCAACTCCTACAGGCAACGTCTCATCCTCTCTCCTTGGTATGGAGGGTAGGATGAGACAGTGGTGTCAGAATTTCTAGAAGGAATGCCACTGGACCTCTCAAGTTTACAAACTTATACATACACCCATCATCTCCAGCCCAGTGGGTGAGCTTTCCTACACAGCTAGAACCTTCCCAGAATTTTCATGGGAGATCTCATACAAATGCAGCTCCAGAAGGAGGAAGGAAGGACGGTCCTGTGATGAAGAGCACTTACTGCTCTTGCAGAGGACACAAGTTCAGTTTCCAGCACCCACATCAACAGCTCACAGCCTTTGTACACTAGCTCCAAGGAATCCTGGCCTCTGTTAGCACACACATACACATTATTAAAAATAAAATAAGTATTTTAAAAAGAAGGAAAAGAAAATCTAGAAAATATGAATTACTTGCTCTTTGATACACAAACACACATTGCATTTTGCAGCCTTTTGGTTTTGATTCTTCAACAAGCAATGTTGAGGTAATTTTTGTATCCATTCCACTGACACAATAAATGCTAAGTTTAAAAATTCACTCTGACACCTTTCTCACCTGAATTAGGATCTGTGGGAATATCTCTCTCTGCCAAATCCTGCTGGTCCCATACACACTGCTGTTCCTCCTGCTTAATCCGGGACAAAAGGTCCTGGGCAGAGATGGGGGAGTCTACTCATGGGAACAAAGACAGCAAACATGTTAGAGAAGGGGAAATCCCACCAGTCTGTGTATTTAGTGAATCTGATTTCATGCAATTATTTGTTTTCCCTAAAAGTCAAGGATAAGAATAAAATATCCCAATTAACTAGCGGTTCCAGTTATTCTAGCCATAATGAATGGAGCTGTCACAGGGCAGTGAATAGGATACAAAATATCTCCAGAGATTTAACCAACCAGGTTGGTTGCCTCCACAGAAGGGATCCTCATGAGAGTATTTCCCAGGAAAACAGCCCTTTCAAGAAAGCCTTTTATCAGTATCTGAATGGAACTTCTGGAAGACAAAACATCTTCCCCCCAACCCCCCAGAGGCTACTAAACCTGTAACCACACACTTGGGAGGTGGAGGCAGGAGGATTAGAAGTTCAGGGTCACCCCTGATTACATAGAAAATTTGAGGCTAGTTTTGGGTCTGTTAGACTCTATATCAAACAATTTTTTTCTTTTCTTTTTAATCAAACCCAATTTATCCTTTATCTATTGCCTTCTTATCTCTTAAAGGTTTCTAGAGACAGCAGACTTGATGTATTTAAGGAACCCATTTGACAACCAGTGAAGGCCTGGCTCCTACCTTTTGGCTATTATCACTTGCCTGTGTTTCTCAGGTTTCCTGGGTAGGGACAAGGTAGGAGCACTCACTAGTGTGGTAGCTAGCTTTAGTGTCAACTTGGCAATAATACCCAGATATTTGATCAAACATAATTCTGGATATTATTATGAAGGGATTTTTTTTTATAGGTGAGATTAACATTTAAGTCAGTAGACTAAATCAGATTACCCACTATAATGTGGATGGTTCTCATCTAACCTAGTAAGGGTTGAATTGAAAAAGATGGCCAACCCCAGGGAAGAAGAGATTCTGTCAGAAGACCATCTTGTGGATAGAGCTGCGATTCTTTCTAGATCCCATCCCACTAGCCTACTTGCTAGCAAATTTTGGACCTGTCAACCAAAATCACATTAGCTAGTTCATTAAGACAAATCCCTGTACATATATGAATGTATACGATCACATGGCACACACACAAACCATTGGTTCTGTCTCTCTGGAGAACTGGGCCTCATGTGCACACCTGCCATAGCAGAGTCTCATCTAAACACAACCCAGCTGGAAAACCATCTAGGAGCAGCTCCCCATGAGCATGCTTGCAGCTCCCCACAAGCATGCTTGCAGCTCCCCACGAGCATGCATGCAGCTCCCCACGAGCATGCATGCAGCTCCCCACGAGCATGCTTGCAGCTCCCCACGAGCATGCATGCAGCTCCCCACAAGCATGCTTGCAGCTCCCCACGAGCATGCTTGCAGCTCCCCATGAGCATGCATGCAGCTCCCCACGAGCATGCTTGCAGCTCCCCATGAGCATGCAAGCCAGGGGAGCCTGGCTTGGAACTGGCAGCTCATAAATACTTGTGCAGTGTATCTTTGTGGTCTGGGATCAGGTCTTACTGGTTTTGATATTCTAGCACCCACAGAGTCCAATAAAGTGCTTGAACTAACTAAGCTGCTTTTTATAGAGGACAGAGGGACAATCCATTGAACAAAGGAGAGGGGAAAAAAACAGAACAAGCTAAGCTGAATGTAGCTATAAACCCTCAATGCTAAACACCATGTTTATACCTCAGTGGAAGCCTATCTCAGTCCAGTTCTGCATCCATCACTCTTCCTTTGCTGGCACTACCCTCTAGCCTGACACTCTCCAGAGACTACAGACCATATCTCACCTCACCATCCTCGGTGAAGTAGTTATCTGACTTACTCACCAGTGATGGATTCTGTGGGGATGGCTCTTTCTTCCAGGCCCCGCTGACCCCGAACACACAGGGCTTCTTCTCGCTTCACCTGGGAGGAAATATCCTGTGCAGGCACCAGAGGCTCTGTTCCTGGGGAGAGAGAACCACACTTCCTAGAATTTTTTTTCAGTATGTTGGTCACCAGGATGTTTTGAGGTCAGAAGCATGGTTGCTAGCACTTCCAGGGAACAGTACAAAAATCTTGGGTTCCTACTGGAGCCGTGTGAAATCCTGTGGAGCAGAAAATCCCAGTAGCAGAGAAGGGACCAATATTAAGAAAAAGGAATAACAAAAAGGATATGATGGTTCATGTCTGCAATCCCAGCAGTCAAGAAGCTGAGGCAGGAGGATCATTATGAGTTGGAAGTCAATTTGACCTGGATAGTGAGTTCTAAGCTAGGTTGGGCTCAGAGTGAGACCTCATCTCAAAAAAGAAAGACTAGGCCAACAGCAATCTGAAGTCTGAGAAGCCAAAGGGAGGCTTTGGAAACAGCTGTGACTCACCCTTGTTTTTTACCTCAGTGGTCAGATACAAACATACTGCTCTATGAAGCAATCAGGCTAGGCAAAGGCATAACCAAATCTTGATGTGTGAAGAAAATAGTATCCTTAAGCATAAAAGCCAACAGCATATTTTTTTCACAGAATTCTGCTTTGTGACCAACAGGGCATTTTCTTCTGGAGCTTTCTGGGACAATGTAATAGCCCTTCGTGGAAGACCGCTCAGGCAACAGGAGACTGGGTGAGGACCCAAAGAGGGTGATTCTGGTTTCAATTTCACCACCAGCTCTCTCCATGAGCAATCTCACCTCTCTGGGTTTCATCTAAAGTGGATGGAGTGGGTCCTGGTTCTGTTTTGTGACCCAGGATGAGTTGATAACTCAGGGAAACTGTTGTGGACACAGGGCCCAAAATGTAAAAAGCTGCCACACAATATTAGAATCTACAACCATAGCTGCTTGATGGAGAGTGGGAGAGGACACTGGAATGAAGCATTCGTCTTGGGCAGCGCACAGTGGCAGGGGCAAGTCTACTCGGCTGAGGCTGCATGTAAGAGACGTGAGGAGGGGCTGCTAGTGAGTACGGGAGACTCTCATGATGCACATGTTCTAGTGATAATGTCTGTGTGATTTTGTGGACTTCCAAGTTAGTAATTTAAAGAGGGAATTTTATGACCAATAAGTTATAGTAATATAATGAAAATATAATCCATTCAAGCACTGGAGAGATGGCTCAGCAGTTAAGAGCATTGACTGCTCTTCCAGAGGTCCTGAGTTCAATTCCCAGCAACCACATGGTGGCTCACAGATGGGATCCAATGCCTTCTTCTAGTGTAGACAGCGACAGTGTACTCATATAAAATAAAATAAATATGGGTGAGACTTGATAAGTCAGTCAAGTAGAGGACACCAGTACAGCATCATACCACACGTTGCCCAACACTGTTCAAGAAGCAGAGGCACCAGGAAAAGTCCTCCAGGGCAGACCCTAGTGTCTTCCATTCTAGTAACAGCTGCCAAATGTGATATTCTTAGGACTAATGGTTCCTTTATGAGTCTTGGGGGTGAGTAGGGAAGTGTGTGTGTGCCAAAGCAAGAATAGAGTATGAGATGCAGATCACACCCAGGCAGTGAGCAACTGGCCAGGCAGAACCACAGGTCTGCTGTAGATTTCCTTTCCACCTCCTCTGTTAGTCTCCCTGAGACTGGGCCTGGATCCATTAGTTATTCCTAAGCCTAAGGTCTCATGTACCCCATCAAGTCTAAGCCTTCTTCACTTCCTTATTTTTTGAGATAGGGTCTCACAGTGTCACCCTGGCTGGCCCGGAATTCTCTACATAGCCCAGGTTGGCCTCTACTCATGGAAATCCATTTGCCTCATATGCCTCTTGAGTGCTAGGATTAAAAGTGTGCACCACAGCCCTAGCTCACCTGTAAGTTCAGAGCTACTGAAGGCCAATACCTATGGTTTTAGGCCCTGAGGGCATGTCCTATAAGTGATCACACAGCAACTGTGGCAGAACTGGCTCCTGAGAGCATCAAGACCTATTCTCTCCTGACCTACACAGTAGCAACTCCTTGTGTGTATACAGGGTGTCCAGCTCTCTTCTCCTGCCCCTCCATGACCCATCCCTAGCTCAGCAGCTATTACCTGTGTCTGCAGTCACTGGGATTTCTCTCTCTTCAGGGTGATGCTGCTCCCACACACAAGGCTCTTCCCTGGGTTCTGCCTGGACCGGAGCATCTGGCTTGGACACTGGGCCATCGGTGTCTGTGAATGAGACAGAGAGAATGAAGAGAAAAGGGTTGTATGAAGTTGACAAGTGAATTCAGATCAAGGTAATGGAGCAGAGCTCTCAGTTACCAATGTCCCACAGCCATTATGTAAAGAAGGGATCTTGAAGCAAGCTGATAGAAACCCAGGCTTCTTTCTGAGAGTCAAGAGCACAGAGTCCATGGTTGATCCCAAACTGTTAGGATACCACACACGGAGGTATAAACTTGGTATTTTACAGTTTTCTAGAATAATGGTAGTGCTGTATAGACTACCAGTGACAGGCTCAGCTGCCACCTTTTAATATTCACCCTATCCTAAGCTCCCTGTTACTTTATATCAGACTCCTTCGCATCTTGAAGCTCTCAGCAGAGAGCCCTCATCAGTGGAGGGGAGTACCCTTACCCAGGGACATCAGGGTTTTGTAATTCTCTTTCACCAGATTGCTGTAGAGTTCCTTCTGCCATTCGTCCAAGTTCTTCCATTCGTCCTCAGAGAAGTAGACAGCAATGTCGACGAAGGTCACCGGGACCTGGACCAACAAGGGTTTTAGTCAGGAGCCTGCTGCTGTTCCTCACCCCACTCTCCTGGGGGCACAGAGCCAGCCTAACTCAGAGCTTGGCCTCTGTTCCCAGCACCCTGGTTTCTACATCCTTCATTTCTATGGACTCAGAGTTCTCTATAGCTGGCCTATAGCAGTGGAGTCAATACTGACCGTTTACTTTTTGTTGTCGTCTTTTCTTCTGTAAAGAGTTTATTTGTTGTGTATTGTGTATGTGTGTAGAAACATCCATGCAACAGCACACATGTGGAGGTCAGAGGACAAGCTGCAGGAGCTCGTTCTCACCCTCTCTTCTCTTTTCTGTCCTTTGCTATTCAGAACTAGACATTGAGGGCAAAGCCTTGGTCAGTGTGCTTCTTTGGGGACACAGGGTAGTAGGGATATGAGTGACACCAAGTGTGGCAATCAGAGAGCCAAATACAGTAAAATTGTGTGTGACAAAACCTGTATTCCAGGTCAGATCACCTGTGCATACACAGTTAATTTTTTTCAAGATTTAATCATTTTTATTTTATGCGTATGATGCATTGTCTGCATCATGTCTGTGCACCATGGGCTCGCAGTGCTGACAGAGGCCAGAAGAAGGGTTAGGATCCTCTGGAAATGGAGTTACGTGGATATGAGCCTCAATCTGGGGTTTGGGAATCAAACCTGGGCCCTGGAGAAGAGCAGCCTGTGCTCTTAACCACTGAGCCATTTCTCCAGCCCCAAAAGCTGAATTTTGACACTAAAATATGTTCGATCCATATTGAACATGTAGAGCATGTGCCTCAGCTCCAGGAGCCTGCCCTGTCTTTATGAGGAAGTCCTGCTGTAGTTGTGGCTACCCTCACTCACTGCTAGTCAAGGTATTCTGAGCTGCGTAGAGAGCTGCTGTTTCGTTCTGACCAGAAGCCTCATTCATACTCATTTCAGCCTCTGCCAGAACCACCTCGTGTCGGACCAAGCTGTTTCACTTCCACTAACTAATCCCTGAACTTCCCTCTCTGACCACACAGGCTTCCTTCCTAGCCCTCTCACATCCCTATTGAATCAGTGTCTCAGATCTCACCCAGGCCCTATTCTACATGGCATATTCAGGGCCAAAGCTGGCCTGTATGGTATGTTTGTGTGAGTGATAAAGAGCCAGGACTGTCAGTCCCCAAGCCAGGTGCATAAAATGGCAAGGGTGTGATATGCACAGCTGTGTGCAGCGCCTACTGACTGACAGCTCCCAGTCCATCATTAGAATTAAAACTAGAATTCCTACAAGGCTTGGACAAATCCTCAATCTGAGAAAACATGCAATCCCCTTTCTTCATTTTATTTCCCTGTTGCTAGATGAAACCACAAAATTTTCCAATCAACATCTGCCACAAATTCATGCCAGCTGTCCCATGGCTGTTTTGGAAGCCTCTTGTTGACCTCTTTTTGACATGCTGCCATGCTCCCCAGGAAGCTCATTGCAAACTTCACTCCCCAAGCCCTGTCTGGCCTCCCTCCATCTTCTCCAGCTCCTCTCTGACCTCAGGTGGGTGTAATGGAGTTCCTTCTCTGCCCCTTTCTTCTTGCTAAGCCAAACCTGCCACATTCACTCTACTGTTCTCCTCCACCTCCCATCTGCAAACCCAATCCAAACGATGTTGACTCTTTTACATCTTCAGTTTCTCCCTCTCACTGACTGTTTCTTCTGAGGGTCATGTCAATGGAAGGAAGACCTTTATTCACTCAGACTTGAAAGATTGCTCAATGGGTCAGGACACTTGTCACCAAGCATGATGACTTGAGTTCAAGTCCCAGAAGCCACATGGTGGAAGAAGAGAACTGATTCTTGCCTCTCCACTTGTGCTGTGACACACTGGCGCGCGCGCACGCACACACACACACACACACACACACACACACACACACACACACACACAATGTAAAACAAAACCCTTCACTCAATTCTATCTCAGTTCACTTGGGATATCAAAAGAAAAGTCTGTTTTTCCTTTTTCAAAATCTATATACATTTTAGCTCCCTAAAATCTAACATCTAGCTGGCTGTTCATGGTGCACACTTTTAATTTCAGCACTTGAGAGGCAGGGGCAGGCAGATCTCTGAGTTTGAGGCCAGCCTGGTCTACAGAACTTGAGCCAAACCATATCCTAGAAAATCACCAATGACTTGCTGCTAAAATCTCCCTGATAGGCATACCACCTTTCTAGAATTCTCTTGTTTGGTTCCTGTGACTATATTGCCTGTTACACAGTTGGCTCACATGGGAATTGCTGAACTGGCTACTACCCTTTCCCTTGGCTGTTTCTTCACCTTAAGGTTGGCAATTTCATTGTTTTTACTGCAGCTGTTACCTCTTTGGGGATGGCTTAAACTTTCCTTGCTCCCTTCAAAGTTCCACAGCCTTCTTAGCCATTCCTTCCAATCAGCTATGAGTGGCTAAAACTAAGTATATCCAAGGTGTGTTCACCATCTTCTGCAGTATGGTCTTCTGCAGTATGGTGGCTTCTTCATCTTATTCTACCATTTCTTTAGAGAGTCAATTTCTCCTCTTCTTCCTCTTCCTCCTCTTCTACCTCCTCCTCCTCTTCCTCCTCTTCTTCTTCCTCCTCCTTTTCCTCCTCTTCCTCCTCTTCTTCCTCCTCCACCTCTTCTCCTTCTTCTGTTCTTTTTGTTTTGTTTTTTTTGTTTGTTTGTTTTTTGAGACAGGATTTCTCTATGCAGCTTTGGCTGTCCTGGAATTCACTCTGTGGACCAGGCTGGCCTCGAACTCAGAAATCCACCTGCCTCTGCCTTCCAAGTGCTGGGATTAAAGGCGTGTGCCACCACCACCACCTGTCTCAGAGTAATTTCTATACAGTTGGAAACAGAATCACTTTTTAAAAGTGTCATGGTGACAGAATACAGAAATCTAAGACATGGTTGAGATAGACGGGAGCCTGCAGACTAGCTGCAGACAGGAAAGACCCATGAATTAGTTAGGAATCCATTAGTAGACACAAAAGGCCTAAAGGATCAGAGAGAATATCCTTCCTAGACCTAATAGAAAAAGAGAATGTATCTTGAACACCCAAGAACATACAATGTGCCATTAACTGTGGTGAACCTCATTCAAGAATATTCTCTTGGCACTTAGAGTTGTGGTTATTGATCACACCCATGAGTTTTTTTGTGCATATATGTGTTCATGTTTGTGTGTGCAGGTTCACATATGTGTATGGGTATGTGTGTACTTGTGTATACACCTCCTTTGAGACAAACTCAATGGCTTGGAGCTCCTTAATTAGGCTAGACTGGCTGGTTGGCCATGGAGCCAAAGGGAATCCTTTTGTTTCTACATCCCTAGCATGTGATTACAAGTACACAATGACACACCTAGCTATTTTTCATAGGTCCTGGGAATCGAACTCAGGTTCTTATGCTTGCATAGCAAGTATATTACAGACTGAGCTATTTCCCTAGCCTATAAATACTTTTACAGTCCCTTCAAGTAGAAGAGCCTAATTCTCCACTTCTTGAATGCAGGCAGGATTTGGTAACTTACATCTAGCAAATGAAATGATATTGTATGGCACAGAATATACAAGACCCATTCCAATTCTCTCTCTTTGAATCCCTCAATCCAGGAAACACAGAGGTAGCTTCCATGTTATAAGTAGTTCAAGCAGTCTTGGGGAAGCCCAATAAACAAGTAAGGGAGCTGTAGTCCATGTTCAAATGACAGCATCACCAATCAAAAGCCACACTGGAACCTCACAGGACTGACTGAACAGAACCACCCAAGTTGTTTCTGATTCCTCACTCACAGAAACTATCAGATGATATATTTACTAGGCTACCATTTTGGAGTCATTTACTGCCCAGCAACAAATAACTAACAATGATTACATAGTGTTTTCCCACAAACAAAATCAATGATTTCTCACAACTCCACAAAGCAATTACAATGTCATCTTCATGTTATAAATGATAACACTGAAGCTCAAAGGGACCAGCTAGAAATTTGCTAAATTACTTACATTTCTTTAAGAAGACACTGATGAGGCTGAGAAACAACAAAAAAAAATATACTTGCCCAATAGTAGGAAAGCCAGAAGGTGTCACAGTCAAGATACAAACCCAACTCTTGGGAGCTGGAGAGGTGGCTCAGCAGTTAGGAGGACTGACTGCTCTTTCAGAGGACCTGGGTTCAATTCCCAGTACGCACAACTATAGTTCCAAGATCTAACAGTCTCAGACATACATGAAGGCAAATACACATTAAAACAAAACAAATACAAGTCTCCTGACCCCATGTCCTGTAACGATTCCATTATCATGCAATGGCGTGTGGTGACTTGAGACTCCTACCACTTTAGCCAACATATAGAACAAGTGGCAGAGCTAGGTAAGGACACTACACTAAGGCACATGGTACAGACAAGAGCAAAGGGGAGCAGGAGAATCAAGGGAAATGCTGATCACACTGCTAGGGCAACACACCCCACGTCGCAGCTGAGGCAGGACCCACTTTGGGGCTATTACAACTCAATGTCTTACAGCCTAGATACACAGATGTCTGATGGCTCCTCTGGTACTGTCAATAGACTAGGTGTCCCAGAGGACACAAAGATACACTAAAATTCCTAGGAGTTCAGAGCTCTTCAGTCAGAGACTAAGTGTATTTCACATCTAAGCTCACTGCAGTTATAAACACAAGACTCAGCCATGAACCAATTTACATTTTGGTTAGGGAAAGCCAACCAAAAGAAAACAAAAAGTAAATATTCAAGATTCAGGAGGAACTTGGTAGTGTTCCTTGTTTGTTCATTTGGATAGGGCATTGCTATATAGCCCAGGCTCACTTTGAACTCAATACATAACCCTTGCTGGTTGCAAACACAAAATCTTCCTGCTTTGCAAGTGTTGGTATTACAGTAGTGTGCTACCACACAAAGCTTGGGGCTCGATTCCTTAGTATAAGGAGACAATGGGAGGGCACACTAAGTAACAGCTAAGCAACCCCCCCCCCATGGAAGTGGGGGGTTGACAAGAGAAGCAGGCAGATAACCAGAGAAGGAGCTTCCTGAGGGAATGTCCCTGTGGTGGGAGCATCTGGTGATGCTGGAGAACAGCAGGAGGCCAGACAGCTGGTAGGTACTGAGCAAAGGGGATGTGGTCAAGAACGTGGCAAACTTGGACGTTTATTTGGAACAAGATGGGAAGCCAGGGACTGGTGCAATGGTTCAGTGTGTAAAATCACCCACCACCAACACTGACAGCCTGAGTTCCATCCCTGGGACCCACATGGTAGAAGGTCAGAATCAATTCCCGCAGGTTGTTCTCTGACCTCCACAGACATGCTGTGGCACACATCCCTGCTCCCTCTAAATAAAATCTAATTTTAACAAAAGATTGCATGTAAATAAGAAGAAAAGGATGAGAAGCCATTTGGGAGATTTAGATGATACAGTATGACACTTTTTTTTTTTTCAAGACAGGGTCACGTATATCTCTGGGGTCACCTTGAATTTGCAATATAGCCTAGGTTAACCTTCAAACCCAGATTCTCTACCTCCCCTACCAAGTGCTGTGATTAAAGGCATGTGCTACCGTGCCAAAGTTTACGAGGTGCTAGGGATCAGTTTGTACATGTTAGGCAAGCACTCTGCTAACTGAGCCCCATCCGAGGCCATAGATGAGGTATCTGAATCAGGTCACTGCAGCTATTATTTCAGGAATATACTGTAGTGTGAGGCCTACCCAAGGATGGAGAACAGGAGACCAGTTAAGAGACTGAAACAGTAATCAGGTAAGATGGGAGTGGCTAGAAGCGAGTGATGGAGCTGGTCAGACCCTGGAGGTGCACCAGAGGGGGGATGTGAGAAAGGCAGTAGCTGGGTAGGATCCCAGGACTTGGGTCTGAGTGACTGAAAGGATCAGCAGCAGAACAAGCTTCAGACAAAAGATCCAGTGTAGTGACAATTCTGGAATTTTGATTTCTTTAAAAAACACAAAAATATTTATATAAGAATGTGCTCTCATCTTAATCCCGGGTGTGGGGGATATGGGACTGCTCCGCAGCAGCTGACTGTGATTTGCCTCATGCTCTAGCAGAGGCATGGTTTTGCCAGCTGTAGATCATTTCTGTGATTGTGTTCGGAATTCTGGGGACTTTTCAGAGGGTATATGAATGAGAGGTGGTGGGTTATTGCTTGTTGACTGGTTGTTGTTGTTTGCAGTTTGTTAAGTAGTCGTGTGCAAACAAGAAGAAATTAGATATCCTGACGGCAAAGATCAAACTTGCCCCAAGGAACTTGATGCCCCTAATCAGCAGGAAATAGTCTAACAATAACATCATTACCCCCTTTCCATCCCTTTACTCAGGATCTCTTTCCTTTCATCTCCATCCTTTTTTCTCTCTTATTTAGTGTTGGGGGGTTGAAAGAGTGAAAGAAAAGGGGTGAAAGAAAGAAGAACCCACCAAGTAGCAAAAGACAAGCTACAAGCCAGTGTTCAGGCTGGTCAAGTTAAATTCAGGATGCTGAGTTAGCAGGAAGAATTGTGAATCTGACAGCCAAGAAGATAATCTGAGTGGGACATAGGATCGGGTGCTTTTGGGAGCTACAGGCGCAGTTACAGCCATGGGTCTGGATGGAGTGAGGAGTGAAGGGCGCAGATGAGCACAGATGCTGAGGCTGAGCCAGGACCACTCTGCAAAGACTCAGAGAATAAAAAGAGAAAGCAAAGCCAGCAAAGCAGACAGACTGAGGAGAGAGGGAAAGAATCAAGAGAGAGGCATCTGGAAGCCACAGGAAAGGCGTTCCAGGGAAGGAGTGGCCACCTGCTACAGGTGATGGAGTTAAAGAATAAAGGCAGAGAGCAGACTCTGGTCGTACACTGTGGACATAAGGAGAGAAAGATGGGGGGGAAAGTCTGGTTGGAGTTGGCTGCAGAGAAAGTTATTCAGTTACCAAATTACTGGAATACTAAGAATAGATGAACCTGTTCAGTGGGAACAGAGGATCCATACAGCCCAGTTCCTCCATCACATAAAGAACACGGAAGAATAAGAAATGAAGGAAGAGCCTAAAGATTTCAAAAGTCCCAGGCTGGCAAGATGGCTTAGCAGGTAAAAATGTATGCCTCACAAGCCTGATGACCTAAGTTGAACCCCAGAACCTACAGTACAAGGGGAGACCAAAGTCCTGAAAACTATCATCCAACTGTGTATGACTTTTAAAATTTTGATTCAAACAAACAAAAAAAATGGAGAAAAGGAATCAATTGAAAATCTGAACATCACGGTGGAGGAGATAGAGACAGGATAATGGGGTGCTTGTCATACTTTAAAACGAGTCCTTACATTTTTGAGTGAAAACTGAAATATTTATGAGTAAGATGATGATGTTGATGATGATGATATACTGAAATATTTACAAGTAAAATGCTGTGGTGATGGTGCTGGTGGTGATAAAGAAGAAGAAGAAGAAGGAGAGGAGGAAGTAGAGGAGGAGGAGGAGGAGGAAGAGGAGGAGGGGGAGGAAGAGGAGAAGGAGGAGGAAGAGGAGGAGGAAGAGGAAGAGGAAGAAGAAGAGGAGGTCTCACTTGGTAGCTGTGCCTGACCAGAACTCACTATGTAGACCAGACTGATCTCAAACTCAGAGATTTGCCTGCCTCTGCTCCACAATGGCTGGGATAAATTGCATGCACCACCACAGAGACTATGAATAAAATTACTGATGCCTAGGATTCAAAATAAAAACAATTGGAAGATGAGTAGAAAAGACAGGATCAGGCAAGCATTGGGTTGTTGAAGCTCGTGAGGGGCACTCAGGGGTATATTACAATATCCTATCTGCTTTGGTATGTCTGTGAAGAGCCTATATTGAAAAGGTAGGGAGGAATTGGATATAACAAATATAGATAACTCTTTCAAGGCATCTTTTTCCTATTACGATGGTGAGAATGAGGTGTGAGGTCCAGTCCAGTGTTTACATGATGGCCAGCATGATCCAGGACAGAGGAGACAGTAGAGGAAGGGGAAGGGGAAGGGTAGACACAATCATGGAGGCAGAATCTGTATGCACCCAAGACAGCAGACCAAGGAACAAACTTCTATATTTCTATTTATGGAAGCATCTTTTTTGTTTGCTACAATTATTTGTGCACATGTACATGTAAGAGGAAAACTTGTGGGGGTCAGTTCTGGATGCTGGGAATCAAACCCAGGTCCTCTAGAGGAGAGACTAGTACTCCTAACCATTAGGAAAAACCATTTCTCCAGCCTGGTTTTGTTTTGAAACAAAGTCTCATTCTATAGACCTGGGCTGGCCTTGAACTCACTGTTTAGCTCAAGCTGCCATTGAACAGCTCCTTCAGTGCTTAGATTCCAGGTGTGAGCCACCATACCCAGTTCCCAAAGCCTTCATTCTCTCTGAGAAATAGACACAGGGCTATCAACTTGAAAATGAAGCATTGATGAACCAGGAAAAGGGTGGAAACAGGAATATATCAAAATTCTAAATCATAGAAGGGCCCAACTGAGATCAGTGATCATAACTCGAAAATGGTTTGGGGCCTTTCTCCAAATATGGTTCAGACAAGCACATGCATTGTCAAGTGAATAAAACCAAGCATTAAGAAGCACAGTTATTGGTTCATATCCGGGTGCCCCCTCAGAGTCTTTGCCAGGCAGTGGTGGCACATGCCTTTAATCCCAGCACTTGGGAGGCAGAGGCAGGTGGATTTCTGAGTTCGAGGTCAGCCTGGTCTACAGAGTGAGTTCCAGGACAGCCAGGGCTACACAGAGAAACTCTGTATCGAAAAACCAAAAAAAAAGCACAGTTATGCAGACAGACAGACAGACAACTCAGGGAAGCTGGAAGGCAGCAAGCACATAGGGGCTTTGTGGGGCCAGCTCTGCTGGGATACAAGATGCAGGACCAAGGTAGGGCCTAAGACAGGCTTTACATAGCCACCGAGACAACATGGAACTAGTGAAGTCTGCAGTGCTTGACAAGATGAAGTCAAGGATTAGTTCACTTGGACAGTCCTCACCTAGCTCTGCCCCTGTCTCACCACATACCTTGGGGGCCTCCCCCTTGCTGCCAGGGGGCAGCCGCAGAACCCAGAAGTTCCTGTTGCGAAGCAGGTTCTCCAGGTTCTCCAGCCGCCGCTGCAGCAGCCCGTACTCCTGCAGCAGGGTCCCCAGCACGGCCCACTTGCTCTCCATGTGGTTACCAAACTCCACAGCTGTCTTCTCACAGTCAGCCAGCTTCTTCTCTGCTGTGCCTGTGCGTCCCTCCAAGTTCAGCAGCTGGCTAGCCTGGGCATCCACCTTCCTCTCTACAGCCTGAATGGCAGCCACCACGGTCCAGAGGGAGATCTCTGCGGTGGGCAACTGGGGCTCACGCATCATACGGTCAGGAAAGACCGGGGCCCTATCTGGAAAGGGCGGGAACTGAAAAGGCATTGGTCTCCGGGTATCCATGTCCCATTCTTGAGCCTGTGCGGAAGGGAAGAAAGTGACAGCTCAGGGTAAGAACATGTGTGTTAGAGAAGGTGACCTAAAAATGGGATAACCAGTCAAGTACTATGCCGTATTTTTCTTCTACCAAGCCTCTGCCTCTGGCTAGGCTCCTTAATGACCTCATGAGCTAGCTTAATGATAGCTAGAGCAGTCACCCACTCATCCAACTGACCACTCTTCCATTCCCTTCTTATGAGAGCCAGGCTGGTTACTAGTTCACTTGCCTCCACCTCTAGCAAGTCTAGGTCATGCCCCCCCTGCCTAACATATCACAGACCCTTTCTCTGAATAGAACAGCTGCTTTCTTCATAGTCTACACTGAATGGCAAACTTCCCACTTGGCTCTCATTCTTTGTTTCAAGGTAGGAATTTCCGTGTAAGTTGACTGAAGTTAATCTTCTGAGCAATCTCTCTTGCAGGTTGGGGCAAGAATGATTATCTCTGCTTTAAAGATGATGAAATTGAGGAACAAAGAAGCAGCTGGTCATTCTTTAGCACCGCCCTGCCCTGCCAACTGGCAGGGTTCTAAGTGCCACAGGTAACACAAACACTTTGCAAACATGCAATCACTGCCATTTCTACTAGGCCTACCAGAGCACTGAGGCTGGACAGCATACCAGGAATTGTTAAATTCCACACACAGCTACTTTTTTCATAACTATGCAAACTGAAAATAGGTTTGCTAGACAATATCACTTATTAAACAGGAAGAGGGGACATTCTTCACCCCTGTGAAGGCTACGAGAAAAAGACTCATGACTCCCTTTCCTGCTTCCTGATGAGGGGGCTCCCCATGGCCCAGAGCCTCCCTCTTTTTCTTCCATTAGATATAGGCTGGATGCTGAGCTCTATGACAGAGAAAGAAAAGTGGAGGGTGGTCAGGTTGTGCTAGATGACAACACAGGCTGATAACTGATGTTCTGTCCCAAACAGGGCAGAAAAACATGTCCCTTTCTCTCTTTTGGTTCTCTCCGCTTCTGCTGAAGGGGCCCTCCAGTTGGGAAAAGTAGAATCCTATTGCTTTGAAGTGAGCTAGACTGGCCTTTGACAATCATACAAACTATTTTCTCAAACTTGAAGAAGCTGTGGTAGCCAGAAGACTACCCCAGTGTCTAAGAATTCCTCTCTGACATGGGAGTGAAAACAACAGGGCCCTAGGAATGCCAGCCCCTGCTGGGTCCTGGTGGCTGGAGGGCTATCAGTGTCATCCATTGGGATTATGGAGGCTTCACTGGGGCCTTGTCAAGAGAAGGGCATAAGACTGACAATGGAAGTTTAGAAAGTCTGAGGCTGGTTGCATTTCAGCAGGTTTGAAGACTTACAGTTGGTCATTTTGCTCAAAAACAACCATATTGACCTGTCAAGTCTTAAGCTCTTGATTGAGAATCAGGTGGGAACACAGGGGTGCCTTCTTCAGAGTCCAGTCCCTGGGCAACTCAGTCTCCCTTCTGAGGCAGTGATGTTAAGCCATTCTGACCCTTCCCCTTGTGTTTATACCAGGGCCATGCCAGCTAAGTCTTAGGCATCCTGGATCACGTACGGAGCCTAAAGAAACAACTGGAGCCTTCTCTCTCACCCCCTGGACCCCAAGACAACGCTCAGGGATGCGGTTTGGGCGTAGTCAGTTGTTTTAAGGCTGCTCTGGCGATTCCAATATGCAGGCAAGTTTGCCAACCCAAGATGACAAAGTCCCCTCCCAGTCCCTTCCCTGGCTCATCCGTTCTACAGAGGAAAAGTGGGCTGCTCTTTATAGTCGGAGAAAGACAGCAATAAAATAGCTTTAAACCCTTTTATTAAACTGGCTACAGTGTAAACATGGTTGAACTGTTCCCTCTGTGGGCCGGGAAAAGGCCTGCCGCAAACCCAGGCGGGTCGGACGCCAAGAGGAACCCGAGTCCCCGCTCAGTGAAGCGGCCACCATCGCGCTAGGTCCCGGGCAACAGAGCCCTGGCTTCCGCATCCTGCGGACCCTGGGTCCTGGCAGCACCGGCCAAGACAGCGGCATCGTGGCAGCGCGGCAGGGCCTGGCGCTCGGGGCCTGCACCAGGCCCGCTCCGCGGTCCGCCCGGGGCCCCGGCAGCCGCGAGGCTCCCTGAGGCCCGGCCCCGCCCCGCCCCCACGGCAGCGGCGCAGCCATGGCGCCCGCGGGCGCTGCACCCACCTGCATGGGCGGCATTCCCTCGGCCATTTCCGCGCGCAGCGCTGGCTCTTGGTGGCAGACCTCCTCCGGGGGCAGAGCCTGGGCCCAGCTCCAGCTCCCGCTGTCCAGCCCCAAACCCTGGATGCCCAGCTGCTGAGGCTGCGGCCGTGTTGACACAAACTGCATCCTGGGAGTGCTGTTCCCCGCTCGGGCCGGCCAGGGAGAAGAAGAACGTTTTCCAGGCGCCTTCCCCCTTGCCGGGGCCGGACAGCTCCATCTACAGCCCGTAGGAGCAAACAGTCCCCTTCGGTGGCGCTCCCCGCCCTTCGCAGTAGGCGCGCCAGCCAATGGCCTCGGAGCTCCTGCCCGCCTGCAGGGCTGGCCGGGGCCACTCCAGGCTGGGGTCCACCACCTCCCCCAAAGAAATGTGCGGGCGACCGCCGGCCTCTAGGACTGGCTGGGGTGGTCGATCTTCACGTCCCAAGCCATGCTGCGGCCTGGACTGTGTGCTTGGTTTCTGTTACTTCTATAAATTCATTGGACATCCCAGGAGAAAATGGTGCCTCATCCTTGTAAAAATTTTACCGAAGTATTTACTGAACACCTACTATGTGTCAGATTTTGCTTAGGCAGAGTGCTTTTTTTTTGTGGTTGCATACTCGTGGGTTTAAATTGCAACATCACCACTGGCTGTGATTGTTTTTAAACATTTACTGTCTCTGAACCTCCTATGTTCTGTATAAACAGGGGTGGCGTGGGGGGTGTTATGTTTGTCAGTCTTATTTTAATGTTGAAAAATCAGGAACAAATGCCTGGCACATAGTAGGCTCTCAGCTACTACTAATCCTTTTGCCAGATGTGGTGGTGCACACTTTTTATTCCTAGCACTTGAGAGGTAGAGGCAGGTAGAGTTTAGGGCCAGCCTGGTCTCCATAGTTAGTTTCAGGCCAATCTTAAAAAAAAAAAAAAAAAAAAAAAGGTAATTACCCACCAAAGATAATCTGTAGCATACTGTCTACTTTGTCTTTCTAAAGACCAGTCCTTATCTTGACTGGGACAGAGCTCTCCAAGGTTTATCATCTTGTGGAAAGTCAGACCTGGTGGAAGCCATGAATTCTACTACACTTAAAATTGAGACCAGTACGAGGCTATGGGAAGAAGTGGGGTGCCGAAAGGGCTATCTTCAGAAGAACAGTTATCAAGTGCTTTGTTAAGTATGCTTCCAGGATATATAAATGAGTATTTCATCGACTCATATTATTACCTAGAAGCTTAGAGGCTAATGAAGGTTATGCTCCAGAAGTCAGTGATCTCTTTCCCAGTTTCCTGGATGCAGGTTGTGCATGTATGCCAGTGCATATTTCTCATTGTAAATATCATGTCCACTATTAGTAGAGGAACTGAGTAAGTCCAGCCTGGAAAGCTCCAGGCAAATGCTTTTCTTCTAGCAATCCACATCTGAGAAGACATTTTCTGACCTATGGGATATCAACTCTATTTCCTCTTTTCTAGAGATGGGAAACAGAGGACTAAGTTAGTCCCAAGTGTTTAAACTATCTCCTTAGGATAAAATGAATACTATGTCCCTTCTTAAGTATGTAGTGAGTCATAGCAGTGTTCCTTTTTATACAGCAAGACAGCTACACAGTGTGTCTAATCCAGCTTCCTCTGCAGGTGGATTTTCACATAGCCATTCACTTCTTTACTGTGCAGCAGAGCTTCTGCTTAGGCTAGAGGTCCAGTTCACAGTTTTATATGAATAAAAACTCAACTTAAGCAGGTTCAAATGGACATTTTCATCATATTAAGCATTATTTTATAACCACCAAGTCTACCAACTACAGGGCACAAAAACAAGCAGAAGGGTATGGGGTGATTAAGGTATACTTCTGGAAGAAAAACAAGGGCATAATGTGGGAGCTGCTGGGGCGATGGTGGACCCTACAATAGGTGCTCCAATGACCAAGGGACTGAGGAGGCTGATATACTCCAAGCTTCAAGATAGCCTGCACTGGGAGTGCAGTCCAGTCGTTTGATAGAGCAATCTCTAGCAATCACTGGTTGACTATGAGCTCCCTGAGGAGCAAAATGTACAACTGGTTAAAGTATCATAGTTAATGTACACTTTTTACAAGAGATAGATTCAGGCCTGGCCCTTGATCTGTCAGGTGGGCATTGACTGTTTTCCATCTTCTCTCCTAAAAATTCTACAGCTAGTGCTCTGGACAGTGTATTTGAAATAATGGATGCAGGAGAGGACAAGAGAGGGATCTCATACATTTTGGAACATTTATCTACCATTTCCCAAAGCTCTCCAAACCTCCCATATTATGTATAAATACTTTAGTATTGAAAAATTATAAATTAATGTCTGACACATGGTAGGCACTCAGGAAAGGCAGTTATTCTTACCCCTTTGTCAGTATGGGGGTGCATGCCTTTGATCCCAGCACTCTGCAGACAGAGACAGGTGGAGATTTATTTGATAAAATAAATGTCTAGGGTCAGTCTCAGCTAAGTAAAGAGGATGACATGTAGATCTTGATATTGCCCCATGCCTAACTTAACAAGTAGGCTCTCTACATGTGATATTAAACACCTATAATCTCAGCATTCTGGAAGCTGAGGCAGGAAGATCAAGAGCTCAAGGCTAGCCTTGAGGCAGTGTCAAAAAACAATAGCAAAACCAAATAAACAATCCAAAAAAGACTATGGACTGCCACTGTGGCCAGTGGGATTAAGAAACAAGGGCCACTTTCCTTCCTGCTGGAATGTGCGTGTCTGGAATCAAATTATGGCTTCTCACTATGGAGTCAAAGACCCTTTATTATTCTCTAATCCCCACTCTCTGCTCCAGGAAAGCAGGCTAATTTAGGCTATTTCCAGTTCAATAACTAACTTTCTTGTTCTGTGATCTTTTAATTCTCATGGGCACTCGGCAATCACTTGAAAGAACTTGAAAAAAAAATCCATTCTCTGTCACAGAGCAATAAAGCTATTCTAGAATGGGCCCTGGTTTTTAAATATCTCTTAAGGCTCCCAGCTCATTCTCATGTTCAGCCAAGAACAAACTAATGCAATAGTCATTTGTACATCTCCTTGTCCTTACCCCACAAGATCATAATCCTAAATCCTACAGGCTAATAACATAAAGATGGTTTAATTATCCTTGGTAACTGTTTATCATGTTTATTCACTGAAGATGGCTAGTGGGTATTGCAATTCTTGTGGTATTTTTAATTTTTAAGTTATAAACTAGTGGCCAAGAACTAATTGGTATATATTAGTTCCTGTACATACTTAATTTTGAATTGTTTGGTTTAGTTAAACAAAACCAAGTCTCCAGGAATGTGCCTGCCACCTTTCTGACCTGTTATTCTCCATACATTTACTTATATTTATGAATATTATATGAGGTATATAATGTGGTAGTAAAGTCCTATAATCCCAGCATTTGGGAGGTGAAGACAGGAAGATCAGGAGTTCAAGGTCATCTTTAGCTATATGTTAAGTTCAAGACCATGCTGGGCTAATGAAACTGTCTTTAAAAAGTTTCCTTGCTGGGCGATGGTGGTAGAAGCATCAGAGGCAAGAGGATCTCTGAGTTCGAGCCCAGCCTAGTCTACACAGTGAGTTTCAGGACAGCCAGGGCTACTCAAGAGAAACGTTGTTTTGAAAAACAAAACAAACAAAACAACAACAAAAAAAACAAAACAAAACCAACCAACCAACTAAAAACGTTTGCTTGCAAAAGTTGCAACCCTGGAGCTATTGTTACAGACAGTTGTGAGCTGCCAACATGGATGCTAGGTCCTTTCAAGAGCAGCAATTGCTCTTAACTACAGAAGAGACAATTTCAAGATTTTACTATAAATGCTGCTTTGCTAATAAGCACAAACCCACATTGTTCATTGAGGTTTTATCAAGTCCTTTATTTGGAATGTAATTTGACTAACTTGAGAACCTAGGAATGTACTGCTTTTGAGGCTGTTCTGATGAGGCTGTATTATCTGCCTTCCTTGGTGGTCTGAGACATGATATGGAGGAACATTTAACTGATCAAGGTTACCAAAGCCATCATATGTCTATGACTGTGGTCAATTCCTTAAAAAGAGGCTTGGGGATGTAGCTAAGTTGGTAGTGTTTACCTAACATGTACAAGGCTCTGGGTTTGATCCCTAGTACTCCATAAAACCAAGGAGAGGCAGAAGTTCAAAGTAATCTAGGCTACATATCATGTTTTCAGTCAGCCTGGGAACCATGAAACCTTGTCTCAAAAAAGCAAAACTAAAAAGGAGGAGGTGTCAGGTGGGGAAACTCATCTATAATTCCATCACTAAGGAAGCAGAAACAAAATTGTTAGTTACACAAGTAGACTCTGTTTTCAATAAATAAACAAACACAAAAATGGGAGCAGGGTCAGAAAGGAATACCACCACATGAAGTGACAAGTGACTTCTTTCACAAGATAAGCAGCATCTTCCAGGTTCTTTGAACAAGGATACTAAGCTTTGGCCTTATGAGAGTGTTTGTGAAGTAGAAGAAACCTTGATAGACATTAAACAGAATCTGTCCTTTCTGGCAGCACTAAAATACTGTATTGTTCCCATTCCTGAACAGCAAGTCCACAGACCCTGGTGCAGAGGCCAGGGGAATTTTACTGCTGACTGCAGCTGACTGAACTAAGATGAGCATGGGAAGAGGAGCTGTGCTAGACTTCCCATTATAGAATATAAACTAAGAAAAACTGATAAATATTTAAAAGAATATTTTAAAAAATTCTTTATTTTACCCACAGAACCAACTAACCTGGGCTCACAGAAATTGAACTAATAGTCAGGGAGCCTGCATGGGTCTGACCTAGGCCCTCTGCATATATGTTATAGTTGTGTTCCCTGGTCTTCTTGTGGGATTCCTAACAATAAGAGCAAGGGCTGTCTTCTGATTCTTTAACTGCTTTTGGGACCCTTTTCCTCCTACTGGGCCAGTCTTAATACAAAGGATGGTGTTTAGTTGTACTGTAACTTGCTATGCCATGTTATCCATGGGAGGCCTGTACTTTTCTGAAGAAAAATGGAAGAGTGGATAGGGGGCAGAGAAGCTGCTGGCAGGGGAGGAGGGAGGGGGAACTGCGTTCAGAATGTAATATAAAAGAGAAGAATTTTTAAAAAAATCTTTGTTTTAAACTGAGCATTGTGGTACATAGCTTTAATTCCAGCACTTGGGAGCAGAGGCATTCAGATTTTTGTGCGTTCAAGGCCAACCTGGTCTACAGAGTGAGTTCCAGGACCATTAGAGCTACTAAGTAGACCTTGTCTTGAAAAAACAAACAAACAAAAATAACCAAAAATTTTTTAAATTCAGTGTCTCAGAGCACTTGTTGCTCTTATAGAGGACCCAGGTTCAATTTCCAGCACTCATGTGGTGACCCACAACCATCCATAATTCCAATTCTACAGGATCTAACACCCTCTCTGACCTCTGCAGGCACCAGGCATGTATATGGTGCACATACATACATACATACATGCAAGCAAAATACTGACACATAAAATCTAAAAAAACTTAAAAGTAGAAGAAGAAAGAAAAATAAAGATAGAATCAGAGCCATATGGGGTTGTGACATCAGAAACTTGTGGGGGCTGGTAGGTGTGGAAAGAAATCAGTAAGAGATCATACTAAATATATGCAAAAGATGCTAGCAAAAGGCTGGGTCAGCTAGCAGTCATGTATTTCTGTGAAACACTTGTTTGTGTTTTTTTTTTAAAAAGATTTTGGTTTTGTGTATGGATGTTTTGAATATATATATGTGTGTATATATATATATATATATATATACACACACACATACATACACATACATACATACACATACATACATACATACCACATGCATGTCTAATGACTGCAGAGGCTAGAGGATAGCATCCGATTCAATCCCTTAAATAACCATGTGGGTGCTGGGAACTGAACACAGGTTCTTGGACAAAAGCATTAAAGTGCTCTTAGCATGGAGCCACTCTCTGACTCTTCCTCATCTCCTCCCACTTTTAAAAACAAGGTTTTCCTTTGTAGGCTCTACTGGCCTTGAATTCTCAGCAATCCTCCTGTCCCAGCTTCTCAAGTGCCAGAATAACAGGTGTGAGCCATCACATTTGGTCAAACCTTGGTTCTTAACACTCGCCACTTCCAGTTAAGTCTGGCTGTGTGATTACCTTTCACATTGTTTCTGTAAAATGTTGTGCTGTAGGTTTTTAAGCTCTAATACCTCTGAGATGCCTTATAAACAAAATTTACCTTTCAGAAGGTATATTAATGTTATATTACTTAAGACTTGAATCTAGGTCTGACATCAGAAGCCCTGTCCTTAGCCATTGATATTGTACAATGCATGATGAGCATTAAGTTCCTGAACCCTCCTTAACCCCACCCCACAATCAATCTGACCTCTGTGTGTACACACACTTTCATGTGGAGACCAGAGGACTAAGGAGTTATTGCTCAGGAGCTACTGACTTTGATCTTTGAGACAGGGTCTCTCACTGACCTGTGGCTTGCCAATTAGGCTAGGCTGACAAACCAGCAAGAACCTTCCCAGTGCTGGGATTCAAGCCTATGGCATCAGTCCTGGCTTTTTCACAAGTTCTATGGATTAGACTCCAGTGCTCGTGCTTGTATAGCAAGCACTTCACTGAGATACCACTCCAGTCCCTAATTTCAACTCCCAATTACATTGTTTATAGAAACTTGCCTGAAACTTGATAAAATAACAGCCTGTTGTATACATGCCATATGATAAGAGACTGCCTCTTTGCTACAGAGAACCATAGTGAAGAGCCAAAAAATCAATTCAAACAGACACATATATGTACATAATAACATCAGATCCTTATCTGAAAATGTCTCCTTGCTACTCAGGCAACTGCAGAGGCTGCTTTTTTGTCTAAGAAGCTAAAGCAAAAGAGGAGGGAAGGAATGTCCCATTTCTCTCAAAAATTATGACATAAACTTGGGTCTTCCATCCCACTGAAATGGATAAAGAAACTTAGGTACTCTCTTTTCAGTGAGACTTTTGAGGACTGAGATAGAATTTGCTATTGTCTCATAAGCCACAGGGCCTGGCTGAGATAGGTATCATCTCAAGAGAAGCCTAGGTGAGTCCCTACCAGAAACTTTGTAGAGTTTATTAATGAGGGAAGTAATGTAGAACATGGCTCTCTCTAGAGTTCATGACTAAGGTGTTTCCATTATCAAATACCCAGTAGAAAGGGATCAATCATATTTTACTTTCAAAACAATTAACCAACTTACATTTATTTTCATATCTGTGGCTGAACTGAGGCTCATCCAGTATCCACAATCAAAAAAAAAAAAAATATCTAGCAAGCAAAGAGTAAATCTTGTTGGTGCCAACTCCTGGATATACTCTGAGGAAGACTTTGTGCCACCATATAGGGGGCAGACAGCTGAATAGGACTCTTCTGGGGTTTCTTCTTCTTTACAGGGACTGGTCATGAGCACCAGACCCCAGGTGCCTATTTAATTAATACAGATTAAATGTATAGTTTCTCTCAAGGCACCAGGTGACAAAGAGATTCTATTTGCTGAAAACTTTTGTTAGATGGTACATTTTCCAATGAGCCATTTCTGAATCTTTGACAACAAATGAGTTCTACTTGATAGGAGATTGGTTAATGGAAAAAAAAATGACTATACAATAGCTGAAGTCCCTGCTTTTAGCCAGACTAGAAATTAGGATCCCACATGTTTATGTTGTTTGTTTTTGGAATGGCCCTGCACATTCCTTTTTATTTGGTTTTATGGCTTTTGTTTTTGTTTTTCAAGACAGGTTTCTCTGTGCAGCCCTGGCTGTCCTGGAACTCCCTCTATACACCAGGCTGGGCTTGAACTCAGAGATCCTCTTGTTTCTGCCTCCTGTGAGTGTTGGCATTAAAAGGTGTGCAGCACCATCACCCAGCTGGTTTTATGGCTCTTGTTCAGTTATTTGAACTATAATTCACTTTTGGCCAGTTTAGATCCCTGCTGGCTATGGCTCCTTTCAGAACAGACATTAGGATGCATCTGCAGCACTCTGGCACACAGGCCTCCAATTATTAACTGTGTGTATTTGGTAAATCTGTTGGGTTCAGATGAATTTTAGATGTTATCTAGCTCTACATCACAGGTTCAGTAGGTATCTCTTCCTCAGCTCTAGCAGATGCTTCCCTCACCCTGAGGATGATGCTTTGACTCTTTTTCAGGTGCAGATCTCACATTAAGTCCCTAAAGGTCATTAATGAACCTTGAAACCTGACTTGGGGGATTTGGCTCTTTATCCCAATATAGTATGGTTCTACCATCATCTGGTACCATCCATGGGAATTTCATTACCTGCAGGCTGAAAGTTATGTCAGCAGACAAGGTCTCACACTGATTTCTTATATATCCTAGGATATGAGTTATTAATATCACAAAACAGAGTTTTATGTGTGTGATTATACTGAAGACCAACATGTTAAGACAGAACTTTGCCAGGAGCACATTAATTAGGTAAACACCATTTCATACTGTGGTTACATTAGCTATGCAGATTGAAGGTTGGGCCTAATAATAAGGGGAAAGCATCCCCTTCCTATCCAGAAAGTGTCACATCTAAGCAGTTCCTGATCTCATTCTAGATAGACATCATAGAAGACTCTGAGGTAAAAGGGGTGTGTGGGAACAAACAGCTTTCTGTCTCAAAGGTAGGCTTCTACTTTCTCTGTCTACTTCTGGACCCACTAAGAGCAGAACAACAAGGCAAGCTAATTTCCACCAAGTTTCTACATAAGTTTCTCTGCTTTGGTTTTCCTATCTCATTTGATTTGTCTAGACAAGCCAAAGGAGGATAGGATTTTGGCAGAGAACTGTATCACAAGGTTTTTCTTTCTTTTTAAGGTTTCTAGAGGCTCATCTTTTCTTTCAACAGCCTCATTTTGGTGATAAAAATGTGAGAGTTGAAAAGAGAAGACACACATCTGGCTGCACAGACACTTAGGAATGAAACTAGGTTCAGATGCTCTCAGATGACTAAGCAAGCCCAAGAAAAGAACATAAGTTAGCTATGACCCTTCGAAGTACAACAGGTGGCTAGGCATGACAGCATGCTTTTAATCATAGCACTCTAGATGCAGAGACAGACAGATCTCTGAGCTCTAGGCCAGCCAGGACTCCACAGTGAAACCCTGTCTAAAAACATAGCACGACAGGTAAGATAGATATGATACTTAGCTCTTGGTCGCTGAGAGAGGTCTCTTGTCTGTTCACCGCCAGTGAGGCAGGGGCAGACAAGGTAGAAATCCTCTCCTTAAGAGCAAATAGAACAAAAGCCCTGAGCTCAGCAGCTCTTTCTGAAGTGCTTGATGCCTTGACAAAGTGCTGTGATCTTTGCTGCTGGGGACTATAAAGAAAATTAGGTTGGGAATTGTGATGCACCCAGAACATGAGGCAGAAGCAGGCAGA
Organism: Uromys caudimaculatus; assembly: GCA_028551405.1. Classification (NCBI taxonomy): domain Eukaryota; kingdom Metazoa; phylum Chordata; class Mammalia; order Rodentia; family Muridae; genus Uromys; species Uromys caudimaculatus. Next base: position 89,167,902 of record CM052700.1, read on the forward strand.
TCTCTGTAAGTTCAAGGCCAGCCTGATCTACAAAGCAAAGTTCCAGGCCAGGATACACAGTGAGACCCAGTCTCAAAAGAGAAAAAGAGAATCAAACACCAGAAATGGAAAAACCAGATCACTGGCTTGGAAAAGATAAGGGATGAGTTGATATCATTTTTAGGCCATGTGATCACTGTTGTGCCTGGGATCTCTGGGATCTTTAGCTCCTAAACCTGGAGAGGAAACTCTAATTTCCTAACCAGGGCTGTGGTGAAGTTCTCTACTCTTTTAACAGCTGCCACAAGAGTCTGAACATTTCAAATTAAGCTAGTAAAAGCTAAGAACTGTCCCCTTAAATAAGCTATCAAAGTCAGAGTTCTTGATCACCAACATTAAACAAAATGTATTAGCAGACAGAATCTAGGCCTAGGAATGCAGCCTCAGTCATCACGTTTCAGGGAAAGGTGACTGCACTGGTATGAACCCAACTTAGCTGGTTTCAGACACATGGCAACGTAACAAGCGGCTAAAGCAAATTCTTCCAACAACCATCTCACCACTGAGCAATTAGAGAAAGGCTCTGAGCATTCTCCTGCTTCCTGATGGCTTCAAGGGATGGGGCTCTTCCCATGCACCTGTCTCTACCTAGAGGCAGTCTGCTCTCTCTACTACTCTGACAGGATGATCAGAAGCCATATCTTGCTCTGTAACTCTGCTTTTCTGGTATCTGACAAGACAGGGGTGCTGGATTCTTTTCCAGTTTTCAAAATACAGTATTCTTGTACTGCTGTAGATTTCCAAAGCACAAGCATGTCTCTAGTTGAATGTAGATCTCAAATTCCTTTATGTAACAGATATAATTACTATAGGTTTCGGAACTTGTGGGTTTTCTGCTGGACTTTCTGCTCTGCTGTGAACATAAATAACCAACAGGCCTCAGATCTACAAAACCACCCCTCCACTCCCTTCCCCATACCACTGACTAGATTCTAGACCTTCAGTGCTAACACTTAGGCCAGAGGTTTCCAGGGCAGTTAAGAGTGGACCAGGTGGGTCTGGTGGCTGTATGGAAGGGTCCCTATCACCCGCACAGCCTCCACTGTGACCAGTCCGTAGGTGGTCCTTGAGCGTCTGCTTGTAGCGGAAGCTCCTTCCGCACACCGCACAGGGGTATGGCCGCTCGCCCGTATGGATGCGCTGGTGCTTCATAAGGTGGTGTTTGCGGATGAAACTCTTGCCACAGTGTGGACACTGGAAAGGCCGCTCACCTGTGTGCAGCCTCCGGTGGTTTAACAAGTGTTCCTTACGCATGAAGCTCTTGCTACAGTCTGTGCACGGGTAGGGACGCTCTCCTGTGTGGATCATCTGGTGACGAATCAACGCAGAGTGGCCATTAAAGTCAATGCCACACTGAGGACAGGAGAAGGGGCGCTCCTGTGCATGTCCCCTCTGATGAAGCAGGAGACTGATCTTAAGGCTGAAGCTACGACCACATTGTGGGCAACGGAAGGGCCGCTCAGTAGCATGAGCTCGCCGATGGCTGGTGAGTCGAGCCTGGTCAGCGAAACGCTTGGGACAATCAGGACAGAGGAAAGGGCGCTCAGTGCTGTTGTGGACCCGAAGGTGGTATGTGAGTCGTGAGGGATGAGTGAATGTCCGGGCGCAGTGAGGGCAGGTGGGTGGTGTTTCATTGGCATGATCCTGGGAGGTGCTACCAATATCTGCTTGTGGGGCAAAGTGCTTAGGACACTGGGCACAGGTTAAGGGGTGTTCAGCAGCATGGCTACACTGATGTGTCATTAACATGTCTTGACTGAGGCTCTTGCCACAATGGTGGCATGAGAACACCTGCTCTCCAACTGGAGGTGGGAGTGGGTAGCTTCCTAATTGAGTAAAAGTCACTTGTCCCTCTGAAGCTTCAGGCAAGTCAGTGGCTGTTCGTCCAAAAGGTGCCATGGGTGTACACTGCTGGCTTTTGAAAGCTATATCTGAAAATGCATCCTTGGCTGCTGCTGCTGGTGGAGCAGAGAAGGCTACTGAAACTTCAGGACACAAGGAAGCTCTAGCAAGGTCTTCAGCTTTGATGACAAGTTCTTCATCTGAAAGAAAGGACTCAGAGTTATACCTGTCAACAGCCATCTCACCAGTACCTCTCACATTCCTGCCCAGCTCTTGCAGGTTGCTCTAAGCAGCTAACTGTTCAGATAAGCTTGGGGAAGGGCTCTCATTACTAATAAGGCACCCGTAGGCTGTGTGGCAAATCATTACAAATATAAGACTGTGCTTTGATGCTCCATTTTGAAAAGGGATAGCTTTGGCACCAATCTTCCCTACGTTATTTTCTTTATGTTTCACCTCTACCCAATAACTCTCTCTGCTGTTCATGTGTCAGAGCCTAAAATCAACTTTTTACTCCTAGTCTGCATTCTATGAGATAAGACCTTCCTTGAAGTAGGTTGGCTCTATCTTCCCAGAAATAAGAACATATTGCTACCTCTGCATCTTTGGTCATTCTGTGCTCCTTTTTCCAGGGTGTTCCCCATCTCCCTCCCTGTCTTCCCAAATCATACTCAAATCAAACTAGTCAATATTTTAGGCCCATTCTGTCCTCACACTCTTTTACTAGGGATGGAATCAGGGAAGAAGGTGAGATGGGGTTTTGTAACTCAGTCTAGCCTCAAACTTACTGTATAACTGAGTCTAGCCTTGAACTCCTCAAGTACTAGAATTACAGGTTGGATTTTCACATCCTTGGTTATACATTATCTAAATACTTAAACTAAAACTGGCACATGTTTTTCCAAAGCTCAAATGTCTTAAGTCATCCATCTAACTCACTCCTACACCTAAAAACTGACTTGCCTAGATTGGTACGTCTCTGGTGTAAATTTTCTAAAGAGCAGAAACTGTGGTATTTCTCAGCTGCACTTCTCAGAATCTAAGAAACAGAGGCACAGAACATACTAAAACAAACAAACACCCCCAAAATTCTATTAAGCTAAATAAACAATTGAGTCCCTTCTGATCTTCAGATTCTCTTTTGTAAAAGGAATTATCTTGATGATAAATGTAAGCAGTGAATTAATCTGGCAGCTATATTTCTTAACCAGCTAATTCCCCAATAACCACACAGAGAGGCTAAGATTTATTAAAATTGCCTTGAACCAAATACTGAACAATCATTACTACATTCTAAACTTTCAAGCTAGTCAGGCTTCCTCCCAGAATATATTCCTATCTTACTTGAAAAATTTCATCCTTACTTGATTCCACTCTCTTTCTCCTCATGTTTTCCTCCACTTCCCTCGTGGTTCCCCCCCTTCTACACCCCTCCTAGAATTGGAAGTCCCACCTATTCTCTCTAAAGCTCTGTATTGGCCTGTTGGCTTTTATTGGCAAGGCAGAGAATGAATGAGGAGCAATGTTTATACAAACTTGAGACAGGTGCTTCTAAGAAACATAACAAAGCTATGTTCAGATTGAAACAAGATATGAGGGCAGAGAAATCAGCATTTGAATAACACAAGGTAAACTTTACACAGTATACGAAAACATTGTGTCTATACTCTTTTATAAATTACATTATTTATCTTGTGGGAGGGGAACATGTGCATCCCATACTGCAAATGTGGAAGTCAGAGGACAACTTGTAGGGGTTAGTTCTCTCCTTCCACCATGTGAGTTTTGGGAAATCAAACTTAGATGGTCATGCTTAGTAACAGGTGCCATCTCATTGGTCAAAATTCTTTTATAATTCAAGAGGTAAATCACAGTTGGCCCCAAATCTCATTATAGAAGGGAATATTTATTTCTTTGCCTACTGTTATTTTACCTTTTTTTTTTTTTTTTTTTTTGAGGGAGGGCTCTTAATATTTCCATTTGCACTTTTCTAACACTTTTATTTCTATTGCCCATTTCTCTCTACCCCACTCCCCATTTTTGTGCTATTCTATTTTTAATAGTTGATGACTGAGACATAGAATCTTGCTGTATAACCCTGATTGGCCTAAAACTTACTAGATAGACCAGACAATCCTCCGCTTAAGGTAACCCTACTTCTGCCTCCTGAGTACTGGGATTACAGGCCATCACCACACCTGGCTCTGTTCTATCTGTCCTTTCCAAGTGATCTTCAAATGCTCTGTTTTTCTAACTCCCATGTTTTTATTCATATGTACACATATTATTCTTTCCCTGGAAATCTTGTTTTTCTTTTTTAAATATGGTGCTAGAGGTTGAACATAGGGCTTTGTGCATGTAACCACACTTTTCTCACTGATATACCCAGTCCCAACAGTTCTAATTTAGAGTGAGTTTTCTAGGATCGTGAGATGACTCAGTGGGTAAAAGCACTTGCCATCAAGCCTGACAACCTGTGTTTAATTTCTAGGACCCATATAGTAGAAGAGAACCAACTCCCACAAGCTGTTCTCCAATCTGTGTATGTGCCTCCCCACACACTAATACATTAATGTTTTTTTTAAAAAAAAAAAATGTGTTTTCCTACTTAAAATTTATCTTAGTGGCCTTTTGGTTTTCTAATTTGGCTAACCATATCTTTATTTTCTTCCTCTCTGATCCTTGTTTTTAGCTGCATTCTTCAGTCTCCCTTTGTATGAATTTGATCAGATTATCTCTGTTTTCTCTGTTACTCACCAGCATAGGTACCTTTGTACAGCTCACTCTCTTTAGACTCCTGGGGGACTCCAACCTGAGGCTCTTCCTCTTGTTTAATCCAAGAGAGAATATCTGAGGTTGAAAGGCCAGGCTCTATTTGTAGAGAAAAAGAGAGAGTGGTCTTCAGGGACTTGAATTCGATGGTGAAACTGTGTTGAGAGCTGGCTCAATGGTTAAGGCACTTGTTGCACTTGCAGAGAACCTGGGTTCAATTCCTAGAACAACCATCTGTAATTGCAGTTCCAACAGCCTCTTCTGACCTTCTTGGACATATAGTGCACATACATACATGCAGACAAAACATTCATACACATAAAATAATAAATAAATCTCTTTAAAAGGTAATATAATCATATTCATTTGTTGAATATAACATTATTGATTTTTTAAAACTTTTTTCTTTTTCTTTTTTGTTTTTGCTATGTAGCTCTAGCTGGCCCTGAATTTACAGAGATCCACCTGCTTTTGCTTCTAAAGTGCAGGGATTAAAAGCATGTAACACCACATCTGTTTACTGATACTTCTTTATTTTATTTTTTCCTTTAGAGACATGATCTCATGTAACCCAGATTGGCCTCAAACTTGTTATGTGACCAAAGATGAAACTGAATTCCTAATCTCCCTGTCCCTGCTCTACCTGTATTGCTGAGAATACAAGCTTGTGCTGTCATGTCTATGAAATATGACTATAAAAATCTTATTTCTAATGAATAGATTTCATTCATTTAGGACCTTCTCTTTATATCCATCAGCCCCAATATACTTTTATCCATCTGTGTGTGCATGTGTGTGCATGTGTACCTTAGAGAAAAACCTGTAGGGGTTGAATCTCTGATTTCACTGTGTGGGGGAGGAAGAAGAGGAGGAAGAGAAGGAGGAAGAGAGGAAGAGAAAGGAAAGAGGGAGAGAGGGAGGGAGAGCAATAGAGAGAGAGAGAGAGAGAGAGAGAGAGAGAGAGAATTTGATTATATGATGAAGCCCATTTTATATGATGTAGAGTTCTTTCAAAAAGAATCCTTAAGTCCTAAAGAGGATTTACATCTCTCCCAAGGTTGTGAAAACAGTGACCTGTGCCATTTAACAAGCAAATATAAGGATCAATATAATGGTACATGCCTATTGGCCCTTAGGAAGGCTGCTAATTGCTAATCAGTTATTATTGCTTTTAGATCTTTTCAGTGGACAAGGCTACAAAAATACACCATTTAGAAAAAGAAAGGCATCATGATTTCATTTTAATATTTTGGATTGTTATTTAAGATTACCAGGTGTGATGATTAGCCTTGTCAATTTGACAAAACCTAGGAAAAGTTTAAATGAGGGAATGTCTACACTGAATTAGCCTGTGGTCATGTTGAACTGTGTAAAGTGAATTAATCAAGCTGAGCATAAGAAAACATCATGTGAGCCTGCATGCATTCATTCCTTTATTTCTGCTCTTGGATGATGTGACCAGCTTTAAGCTCTGTGCCTCAGCCTCTCCACAATGATGGACTACTGCCTGAAACAGAAGCAAAACTAAATGCTTTCTCCCTTAACTTGTGTTTTGTTGACACATCTTATCATAGCAATAGAAATGAAACTAGAACAAGTGGTTAGTAGTCTTCTCCACTGAAAGGAGCCAGGGCTCCTTCCCTATGTCAGGAGAAAGAAAATTCAGTACAAGCCAAAACCACTCATCCTGAGAAGGAACTGTTGTCAGGTATAAAGATCTGGAAAACTATTCTTTATAATACAACAGTCTCCCGAAATGACAAGAATATCTTACTATGCCTCAACTGCTGAAAGCATGTTTTATTCTGGCTACCTGTTTTCCTTTTGGGGATCTAGAATTTGAGTACCTGTGTAATAACTCCAAGAAAACCCTAGGCACTGAGTATCTAGAGAGCTTCTATAATAGCATTTGGTGTGTGTTGTCACATTCACTGCTGGGGGAAGTAAATGTGCTCTGTGAGATTCCACGGTGAGATTCCACGGTGAGGGGACTCTGAGAAGCTTGCCTCTGGCTACCTCCATGTATCTTCTGATGACGTTGCTTCATATCCATTTTCTTTAATAAATCTTAGCTGTAAGTATGACTGTATGCGGAGCACTATGAGTTTGTTTTCTTTAATGTTACATATTGATTGATTCAAGCTACATGAATCATATCCTCAAGTGTGGATAAATATCTAGGCTGATAAACATCAATGCAAGCTAAAACTATAAACAATAAAAACAGTATTAAGAAAATCAAGCACATTGTTTGATCATTTTCAGCAAAAAAAAATGTACTGAAGTAAATATATAAAAAAAAAGAAAAATATATACCTTAAAAGAACAAAAGGGAGGGGCTATCACTCCATGGTACAGTAAGTACTTCACTAGCACGTATGAGGTATTGATGGGTAAAGAACAAGTGACTACAGAGCTCCCTCTAGTATTTAAATGTCTGTTCAAAGTGTAAATACTTTAGGGCAGAATAGCTCTAAGCCTTGCTTTCTTTGCATTGAGTATCCTTCTCTGACCAAGTAAAGGAGCTTAAGAGTATATAACCAGAGCTTCGAGAGATGGTTCAGGGCAGAGGTCCAGAGTTTAATTTCCAGCAACCACATAGTGGCTCACAACCATCTGAGGTGGGATCCACTGCCTTCTCCTGGTGTGTCTGAAGACAGCTACGGTGTATTCATATAAATAAATCTTTTTTTAAGTATATAGAACATTTTCTCTTACTTACCTTCACTGGGGTCTGTAGGAATCTCACTTGCTTCTGGCCTTGGTTGGTCATCTGTACTGTGTTCTCCTTCTGGTTGAATCTGAGATAAAACATCAGGTTGATTCATGGCATAATCTAGAAGAGGAAAAATGGAAAGCAAGCATGACAAAGAGATAAATGAGCATGACAATTGTCACCAAGGCAGCTGAATGTTTGAGGTCAGGGAATTAATTTCTTTTCGATCCTGTATCACTTCTTCCCATCTACCCACCTCCAACTATTTACAACAGCTACTCAAGAAAGCAGGTAAAAGAAATGTAATATATAGGAAATGCACATAGTAGGTTAGCTCTGTCCTTCTTCGGCTTGAAACCAGATTCCACAATGTATGAGAACAGCGAAAATGAGGACACTGGAGAAAAAGGAAGTGTCTGAGCCCTCTTGGGACTGTGGCACCTCATTCAAAAGGTGCTCACTCAGCCTCACCCATGGAGATGAGAGACTCGTAGTTGCCCTTCATGATATTCTTGTAAAGTTCCTTTTGCCATTCTTCTAATTTTTCCCACTCTGGGGTAGAAAAGTAGATGGAGACATCATCAAATGCCACAGGCACCTAAAATTATAATCACATGGTTTAGTTAGTCCCCCCCGGCATCCAGTCACCCAATAAATTCTTTCCTCCACTCACCAGCTGTTTTACTTAGTTTTTACAACCTAAAGGGAGATCAGTGAGTATTCGAGGGCCAGTGGGATGGCTCAGTGAGTAAAGGCACTTGCCATCCAGCCCTGTAACCTAAGTTCAACTGCCACAACCCATGGTAAAAGGAGACAAGTGCCTTCTCCTATGTATCCTTGTACCTTCACACATGTTCTGTGGTGCACCAGACATGCACATACAAAAAACAGATGTAATTTTAAAAATACTTTAAAAATATTCTAAGTCGGGCATGGCAGCATCCACCTTTAATCCCAAAATTTAAGAGGCAGAGACAGGCAGATCTCCGAGTTCAAGGCCTTCTTGGTTTACAGAGTGAGTTCCGGGACAGCCAGGGCTACAGAGAAAACCTGCCTTGAACAAACAAAACACAAAAATTTTAAATAGCTTACGCTGTTTTTCTTTGAGTTTTTAAATACTATTTTTATTAATCGAGAATTTTATACAATATATTTTAATCATATTTATCCCCCAACTCCTCACAGATCCATCCCTACCTTCCTACACACACAACTTGTGTGTTTGCTCTCTCCATCGCTTTTTCTCAAAGCCATTACGTCTAATTTGTGTTGCTCAAATATTCTTGGGTGTGGAGCCTACCTTGGAAGCATGGTTGACCTACCAAGAGTCATTCTCTTTCTTTTAATGTTCCACTTGTCAATAATAAAACCCTAAAACCCTGATACAAACACAAAATAATATGAACTGGAACCCTTCCTGAAGCACATTTGGCTGTCTTGTTAACGTGTAAAACCATCTCAGTGCTACACTTTAAAACTTCAAGCTGTACTATCATGTCACCTGTTTTGATCTGCCATTCCTCAAAACCAACATTCCTTATGATATCTGATTTCTCTAGTTTTATGTTTGTCTCTAATTCTTCTAATCTTTTGCCAAGGAGATTTCCCCTTGATGCAGTTTCCCCTGCATATGGAAGAAAGGAACAGTCCATGCCTCATGACTAAAAGCCAATAAGACTATTATAGAATAGCATAAATTGAACTAAAATTAAGTTATAATCTATGTATCCTAAGTTTTTTTGAAGCTTTGCATATTCTTTCTTGCTGTTGTTTTCACAAACATCAATTTTATTCCATATTTGTTTTGTTTTTTAGTAACTATGTAAAATCTTCCTTTTCCTTTTCCTAAGTGTTATGTGGTTCAAAATGTCAAGTCTTAATCATAACTTTCACCTTTTTGATGTCTTATATGATCTAGTTTATATAAACACATGTCTGTATAGTAACTGCACTTTACTTATATATTCTTGGGCTAGGGTGTAGGCTCAGTGGGTAGAGTATTTACCTAACATGTATAAAACTCTTGATTCCAATCCCAGAACTACATAAAACAGTTATGGTGGTACACTCTTGTAATCCCAGCACTAAGGACATAGAAGCAGAAAGTCCAAGGTTATTCCTATATAATAACTCAGAGGTCAGCCTGTCGCATGTGAATATCTCAAAAAAAAAAATTACACATATCTTTTTGGGGGACGGGGGAGGAATAGGGCTTCTCTGTGTAGCCCTTGTGTCCTAGGACTCACTCTGTAGACCAGGCGCTATCCTTAAACTCAGAGATTCACCTGCCTCTGCCTCCTGAGTGCTGGGATTAAAGGTGTGCGCCACCACTGCCCAGCTTCACATTTTCTTTTAAACATCTCACCACTTGACAATACAACTTCATGTTTTACATAGTTGTTGTACTTGGTCAACTCATTTGCAAAAGCAAGTTTCTTTAGTGGGTGAAGGAGCTGTGAAAGGATTCCCATTAGGTTTTGCCTCTGTTCTTATTTTCTGGATCTAGAAATAGAAAAGCTTTGATGTCAGCACCAGTCCCCATGACAACTGAAATTCTTGTCATTTTCAAGAGCGTGCAGAAAGAGCCAGAAAGTCCCCTTCTCAAGACTATCTGGGATTATTTCTGTAACAGTGTCTAACTATATAGTTTAGGCTGGCTTCTAGTTCTCCATCCTTATTTATTAGCCTCTCACATACTAGGATCACAGGCATTTGCTGTTCACTTGCCTAGGATTCTGGTTTTTGAATATGTTTACCTAATCTTTTCCTTTGTATGTCTTCCAAAGACATACCCCTTTATCTTACTTTCTGTTTTCCACTCAGAATTCTCATAGAGAAAAAAAGATCCAGGATGTGACACTTGCTAACTTTATAGTCTTAAATGAAATGTTTTATCTAATTTTTCTCAAAACAAGATCTCACTACGTAGTGGTTGTCCTGGAACTCACAATGTAGGCCAGGCTGGCCTTGAAGTCAAAGAAATCTGCCTACCTCTGCCTCCCAAGTGCTGGGATTATAAGAGTGCACCACCACACCTGACTCCAATTTTTTTAAAGGTTTATTTTTTTATCTATGTGTATGTGCTCATGAATACAGGTACCCTTGGAAGCCAGAAGAGGGTATGAGATCCAGAAGCAGAAGTTACAGGTGGTTGTGAGTCACATTATCTGGGTGCTGGGAACTGCTTTCATCTTGGGTCCTCTGAGAAGCACCAAGTGCTCTTAAGCACTGAGCCATCTCTCCATCCCTCTAGTTCTTTTTTTACGTGTCTCTTTCACTTTCTCCTTCAGGCTCTTCAGTTTGTACTCATGAAAAGATTTTCTCTTCTAGTCCACTGTAACTCACTGTTTGTCTTCAGCTTGACTACATGTTTCTTCTCTGATGCATTCATTCAGCCTGTGCTTTTCTTTTCTTTGAACCACTGTATCTGTTTTTCTTTTGGTATCTTTATGACTTCTGGTTACATGTTTTTAGTTTGGCTTCTTAAATTTTAGTATCCCTGTTTCACCCTCCTCCACTGTTTCCTTCAATGTTTGGTTTGAGTTCAGCAATTCAGTCTCTGACTAAAAAAAAAAAAAGATGGCACCTAAATCCACAAACTACCTATTTGCTGTTTGGATCAGAATTTTCATTTTTTTCCCAATTTCAATGCATTTTCCATTTTCTGTATTTGAGTGTTTGCAACTTGTTGATGTTTAACTAACACTCTGAAGTTCCTCTCTGGCTATCTCATTATGCCATCTGTAAAAATCAACAATTTTTCTTCACACCGATCTTTCTCAGATTGCTTCCAGACATCATGCTCCATTTTTATTTTCTCTAAATAGACTAATATATTCTCAAATTCTAGTGTTTTTCTTTTCTTTTGGAGGCAAGGTGGGGTAGGGTGGAGAGAAAGTCATGAGCGATGGTAACCAAACTCTTAACATTTTTTAGTTGCGAGCCTAACCTTTAATGCCTGAAGCATCTCTCCAGCCCTCAAATTTGTTTTAATTTGTAAAATTAAGTGCCACAATTTCTGATGAACTTCTTTTGTAGCACTTACTTTACATACTAATTCATGATCTGTTTTTATTTTCAGAAATGGAGGTTTTAATATACTGCTAAGGCTGCTCTCAGACTCCTGAACTCAGGTGCACAGAACTGCCCTAAGCTACCTTTCTACTAAGAATGCTATGTAGTATTCATTAGCTGATTTGAGAACTTCATTATCTGACTATCCAGTTCATCCTGAATCTTATTCCTCTTTCTAGTTTCACTTTGAAATCTTATTACCTCCATGTTTTTGGATCTAGTTTTAATTTTTTAAAAGTTCATTAGTCAATGGAATTCTTGTCCAATTTTATGTGATTTACTGACTTTATTTTATCTGACATTTCTAACTTTTGTTTTTTGTGATACCTGGTGTCAACCCTGGGCTTTATACATGCTATACAAATGCTGTACTACTGAACTACATTCCAATACTGTTTTGTAGCTTTTTTTCTCCCAAGCAGTTAGCCTATAATTTAGCTGACATTTTTAGTCATTAGAGAACAAACTCATTATTCTCACAGTCTTTGAAGGACATTTTGTTTTGTTTTTTATAGATGGAATATTTGTTGACCAGTCTGATCTAGAACATGCTTTGTAGCCAAGGATGGGCTTAAGCTGATGTTCTTATCTCCACCTCCGGAGTGTTAGATTCTAGGCATGTGCCTTTTTGGAGATTTTCTACTTGAGCAGCAGAATTCTTTTTCAGCTCTTAACTCTGACACTTCAGCCTCTGGACATTCTAGTTTCTAGAAGACTTAACAAGTTATTCCACTCTATTTTATTACTTATTTTATTATTTATTTATTTAGTAATTGAGACAGAATCTCAGATAGCACAGACTGGCCTTAAACTCGTGGTCCCCCCACCTTCACCTCTCAAGTCCTAGAATGACAGGTATATATCACCATGCCCAGGTAACTGGATTTTTACTGACTTTGGGCTTTGTTTTGTTTTGTTTTGTTACATTACAAACCCACTGCTGACCTCAGGCTCTTACATGTGCTAGGTGAGGTACTCTACCTCTGAGCTACATCTAGTCACTGGTGTCAAGATTCTGATATAAGAAACATAAGTGTGAGCTGAGAAGATGGCTCAGTGTTTAAGAGCACTGACTGTTCTTCCAGAGGTCCTGAGTTCAGTTCCCAGAAACTGCATGGTGGCTCATAACCATCTGTAATGGGATCTGATGCCCTCTTCTGGTGTGTCTGAAGCCAGTGGCAGTGGCTTCATATAAGTAAAAATAAATAAAATCGTAGAAAGAAAGAGAGGAAGGAAGGAAGGAAGGAAGGAAGGAAGGAAGGAAGGAAGGAAGGAAGGAAGGAAGGAAGGAAGGTAAGTGCACAGAGAAGCTCATCATATTTAGTTCTGTGCTCTCTTTTACATTTGTACAACCAGATTCCAAAGCTACAGTCTCTCACTAGAGCTTCTAATTCTTGTGGTTTGGGGTTTATAACAACTTCAGTTTTTATAGAGTTAGTACCTTGCAGTATCATTTCTTCTAAGACTTTAGTTTTATATTAATTTCCCCCTGAGCTCTTCAAGCAAAACTGAAAATTTTCTTGGTGAGTTTGTTTTTCAGCAGTAGGCATTTGAGTTCATTTTATAGAGCTGTGTGTGTACTCATTCTATATCCACTTTCCGAGTCTGATACTAGTTTTATTTTACTCTTTGACAGTTGATTACATTTTATTTTATTTTATTCATAGAACAGGTCTCACTATGTAACCCTGCTTGGCCTGGAACTTGAACTCACTGAGAGTCCTAGGATTAAAGGCCTGCACCAGCCATTTGATACCATGAGAACGCTTAAGAATCTGTCAACCTACTCTCTCTTCCAGGAGGAAAATTGTAAGGAAAAGTGAAGTGACAGCCATGAAAAAAACCTCTGGTTTTCTTATTTTTCAGTTTTTTTTCCAGAAGTTTTTCCCGTTTCCTTCTTACTAAGACAGAACCCATAGGCAGACCAAATTGTGCCAGATTCACACACAGGCTTGCCACAAGGTAGGGAAAGACACTCACATCCACTCAACCCATCTCACCAATCAGGGAGGGTTCAGCAGTGAGGCACAAGGTTAAATGATGTGGTCCTGTCCTGGGAAGTTTGGTTCAGCCGCCATACCTGCCAGATCTCCCAACAAATAGAAGATAAAGCAAGCAAGAAAGGGCAACAAGGAGCAGAGTAGGGAAGAGGCAGAGTATCAAAAAGAAAGTGGAAAAGGGAGGCACAGCAGCAAGATGGAGAAAGGCAGAAGAGGTAGAGTAGAAAAAAACAGAAGTACCAAAGGAACCAGAGAAGTGAGGAGGAGCAGCAAGAAGGAGGCCTCAAAGCAAACAGGAGGCAGAAGAGAGCCGGGCTGCTGCCCCAGGTGGAATCCCCAGAGAGTTCTGGAGGAAGAGAAGAAGCCACTGAAAGAAAAGCCCCTTTTCTTCTTAGTAGACCAGCTCCCACAGGAGGCACTACCTCAGACTACTGTTCTTCCCCCTCAACTTCAATAATGTTTCATTTGTTTTATTTATTATTTTAGATAAGGCCTCATTTATATAGTCTGGCTGGCCTGGAACTCATTGTACATCTTAAGTTGGCCTGAAATTCATGATCCTCCTGTCTTGGCCTCCAGAGTATTGGAATTACAGGTCTATGACACTACTCTTGACTTCCTTAAGTAAATATTAGTATCTATTTAGCTGCCAAGCATTATCTGATATAATAGAAAAGATGCTGGAAATGGTTTTGGGAAACAAGGAATTAACTTCTAGAGCTCTGCGCTTTGGGACCATTACTTACAGTCACCCAGAGTAGAAACAACTGCAAAGCAGTTCTGAATATCCACTACATACAAGGTTCTCCCTAAGCACCAAAATCAAAGTATATGATTACCCTAAGCACCAAAAAAGGCATGTGATCATAGGTAGTTGGTGATAGAGACATGAAATTTTACAAACAGATTTCTTCTAATAGAGGTGAGATGACCCTAAAAGAGATAGAATTTGGGTTTAGTCTCTGAGTTTGAGGCTGGTCTATATGTGAATTGCTGGCCAGACATGGATACATAATGAGATCCTGCCTCAATAAACCAAACAGAGAGAGAATGAGGCAATGTCTCAAAATCTTTTAAGGAAGAAGTATTTTCACAAAAATCATAGAACTAGCTTAAAGAACAATCTCATATTAAATTATTATTACTCTGCATTTTTGTTGTTTGCTTGTGTTTTGTTGTTTTGGTTTTTCTAGATATGGTTTTGCCATGTAGTTCAGGCTAGTCTTGTACTCACAGCAATCCTTCTGCCTCAGTCTCCTAAGCACTGGGATTACAAGTATATAATACTGTGTTTGGCACTCCCACATTAAATGAAAGAGATTTTCTATGTGAAGTCTGCCTCCTATGCATCTTTTCTTAATAAGTTTTAGGATGTACTCCAGGAAACGAATGAGTAAAAAAGTATACTGGTGCTAGAACACACTGTGTGCCATAAAGGAACAAGTAGAGGTAGTCCTAGCATAACATACATACAGTAGGCTAAGAAAGCAATGAATCCAGATTAGATTTAAGATCTGACGAGAACCCAGAGTATGAATCCAGGTCAGAAAAGGACACCAAGAAGTCTTAGAGAAAAGAGAATATGAAGTAACAAAATACACAACATAGCTCAGAACTTTCAGACTTGAGAATACATTAAAAGTATTTAGTAAAAAAGGTATATCTTTACTAGAAGACACAAGAACTATGACCTTGAGCCCTAGATAAATGGTTGCAAGGGGAAGAAGTGGCTCAGTGGGCTGTTCTTCCAAAGGACCTAAGTTTGATTCCCAACACCTATATAGCAGCTTGCAATTATTTGTAACTCCAATCCCAGGGGATCTAATGCCCTCTCTGGTCCCCTTCTGGTCCCCAACAGTCACCAAGCACAGTGCACAAAGCACAAACATATATACAGGCAAAACACCTGTACATAAAATAATAATAATAATAATAATAACAATAACAATAATAATAATAATAATAATAGAAACAACTGCAATCTTAACACAGACATTCTCAAACCTCTTTAAAAGTTCACAGACTGAAGACTAAGAAAGTGGAGCAGCACGTGAAGTGCCCGATGCTTGTGACAAGCCTGACACTCTGAGCTGGATTCCCAGAACAAGATGAAAGTGCAGTGAGAGAAACAATGAGACTCTGTCTTAAAAACAAGGTGGAAGGAGAGAACTGACACCTGAAAAAGTTGTCTTCTGACCTCTACACATGGACTGTGGCAAGTGTGTGCCTCATCTGGCAAAATGTAATTTTTAAAAAACACACTCATTAAAAATAAATAAATAAGACATTCATTAAAAACAGGGCCTAGTACATGCGAGGCAAGCACTCTACCAGCAGAACTATATCTCCCAGTCCAAATTTTCAGCATGTTTTGACTAGAAATAAACACATTTTAATTTCATAAAGAAATACCTGAAAGAAATTGTATTATTTTACATATGCTTTTGGAATATAAGACAGTTTAAATGTTATGCATATCTCTAGGTATGACACTAACTTTAAATTAGCTGCTATTCTATTAATAATAACTAAATTTAAGTGATTCCCAAAGGACATCTGAAGAGCCCAAAATATGCAAATAAAATACACAGTAGCGAGTACTATATCAAGACCCAGTTTTGCCTGCTTCTGCCTCCCGAGTGCTAGGATTAAAAAGTATAAGCCTGCCGGGCAGTGGTGGCGCACGACTTTAATCCCAGCACTTGGGAGGCAGAGGCAGGTGGACTTCTGAGTTTGAGGCCAGCCTGGTCTACAGAGTTCCAGGACAGCCAGGAACAGGCTACACAGAGAAACCCTGCCTCAAAAAAACAAACAAACAAACAAACAAAAAGTATAAGCCATCATATCCAGCCTTTTCACTCCTTTTTTTGGGAGGGGAGTAATCTCATGTAGCACAGGCTAGCTTCACACTTGCTGTATAGATAAGAATGACCTTAGACTCCTGATCTTTTCTCCATCTCTTGAGTGTTGGAATTATATGTATGTGTTATCATATTCAGTTTTATATAGTGCCACAGCTTCATGCATGCTAGGCACTCTCTGGCAATTGAGCTATATTTTTGTCGTGTGTGTGTGTGTGTGTGTGTGTGTGTGTGTGTGTGTGTGTGTGTGTTGTTGGTATTTCTGTGTACCTGTGATTGGCCTGTTACTTATTAGTAGATCAGGCTGTCCTTGATCATGCATAAAATCTTCTGCCTGAGCCTCCTGAATGCTGGGATTACAGGTATGTGCTACCACGTCTGACTCTGGTTAAACCTCAAGCCTTCATTTCTTTGTAAAATAGTGAAAAAAGTTACCAGATCTCACTTTAAAGGATTATTATACTAAGTGAAAATATAAGAACCCCATCAGAGCACTTAATACTTAATAAGACTCTAGCTAATACTCATGAAGAAAAGCATTTGAAATTTCCTTTGCTATGACACCTTGGATAACTCTGTATGGTTTACTAAAGTTAGTAGTGGTTGTGTCCCCATCTCATACACCAGGATGTTAGGATTTCATAACAATAAAACACCATACTCTAAGCAAACACAACATGAATAATATAGATATATACAATCAATCATGTAAAAGTTATGTATCTCTATATAATGTATATATGTTTATAATATATACATCTGTTGTAGTATTAATAAATTCTCTCTGGAAAGATAAGGAGAAAAACACTTGCTTCTGAGTATATTCTAAGTTTCTACTCTCACCTTAAACAACTTTTTCTAAATGTATATAGTTATTTCACCTGTGCGTATGTGTACCATATTCATGCTTTGTACCTGTGGAGACCACAGCAGATCCCCTGTAACTGGTTGTGAGCTTCCATATAAATGCTGGGAATAGAACCTGCGTCCTCTGGAAATGCAGCCAGTGCTCTCCAGTCCCTTACTTTTAATAGTTCTATACTTACACCTAAGAAAAAGGAAACTCTATTCCTATTCCTCTTTTTCTCATGTTCTATTTACTCTACAACCATGGTATTCTGTCTTCTATCTCTATCTTGCCACTCAAACAAATTATGTCAAGATCTCCTCTGACAGCCATGTTGCCAATCACATTCACTGTCCGTATCTTTCTAGACCTCCCAGTGTGGTAACTGGCAAATCACAACTCTACTTGAAATGCTGTTTTCCACCTTAGCTCTGTGGCACCTCCTACTTTCCAATTTGTTTTCCTATTACCTCATTGGTGTATCCTGCTGAGGTTCCTCTGCTCACTCCTCCTTCTACCTCTGAAGCTTGATTTCTTGTTATCCATGCTCACTAGAGCCATCTCATAACTAACAATACAATCTCCATGTCTGTGGCTCTTCACCTTTCCTTGAGTTTCTTGAACCTATCACTGCCCAAGGGTAACTACTCATTCCTTCTACTGCCTGAAGTATCATGACTGAAGCAAGGCAGTGCAGAGGTTCCTCCATTTTATATTCTTGCTGAAGCCATTCTAGGTTAAACTAGAATCTGATCTCTTTGATAGAGAATCCCACAGAAAACAATCCAACTTTATTCTAGGAACCAAAGGTCAAAATGTTCTAGCTAACTTATCTTAGCTTTCCTTAAAACTGCCTGTTTGTAGGGCACCCACTCCACATATCTTAGCTTCTGTTAAAAGTGCTTGCTACAAACCGGGTACTTCTGCAAAGCTCTCCTGCAGTGGCTGAGCCAAGATGCCAAGATGTAGTTATTGCCTTTAAAAACACCCTGTGTTCTGGACAGTGGTTGGGGTGGGGATAGGGGGTTCTTAGTGAGACCTTCTCAGGCATACATTTGGAAACAGAACACTAGAAAGCACTTTACCTTTATTAAAGTATTTAAATGTGTTTTATGTGTTACAGTTTTTTTCTTCAGGAACATATGTAGAACAAGCAAAAATATATTCAAGAAATACTTGCAGGTTCCAGGTATGGTGCCCCCTGCCTGCAATTCCATTACTTGAGAGGCTGAGGCAAGATTCTAAGTCGTGGACAGGTGTGAGCTACATATCAAAATCCTATGCCACACACACACACACACACACACACACACACACACACGCACACACCAATCTGTGTGTGTGTGTGTATATATATATATATATATATATATATATATATATATATATATACACATATACATAGAGAGAGAGAGAGAGAGAGAGAGAGAGAGAGAGAGATCTTTTTTTGAGACGGAGCCTCTCTATGTGTTCCTGGCTATCCCAGAACCACTATGTAGACCAGGCTGTCCTTTAACTCACTAAGATCCTTCTCTGCTTCCAGAGTGCTAGAAATAAAGGCATGCATACCCCCAAAAATAATTTTTAAAAGAACTTTTAAAAGTCTGTGTCTATGAAAAAAATTATGAGTGAATAAGTATGTCTGGAAACTAGGCATATTACTGTTAAAGAATGATCATTGAAACTTCCTGTTTTCTAAACTAGTTCCTTCAGAAGACAGAGCACTAGCATCTCAGCACGCTTGTTCTATAAATGACAGCCTAGACTCACAGATGATCCTGGCCCTTGTAATAAGCACTGACTATAATCCAATACATAGTCTTCCCTCTAACTTTTCACCAAAATTGTCAACAAAATTCAAATTAACTGACTTAAATGATATTGAACTCATTTTTCCCCCCATGGAGATTGTGGCAGTTTAACAAAGAGAGAAGTGACTCATACACATGTAAAAATGAAAGAAATTAAGAGAAAAAGATTCATTTGCCAGAGAGCCAACTATGGATTAGAAAGAGTTTTCTCACTGGAAGCTTGACACTATAAATGTATACAAAGCCACTGGTATCTCATGCCTGTAATCCTACCACTTGGGAGGTAGAGGCAGAAAAATCAGCAGTTCAAGGCCAGCCTAGGTTACATTAGTATCTCAAAAAAAAGAAAAAAAGAAGAAGAAAAGAAAGAAAAGAAAACAAAGGAAAGAAAGAAAGAAAGAAAGAAAGAAAGAAAGAAAGAAAGAAAGAAAAGAAAAGAGAGATATCATTAACACAGTATAGTTCTCAAAGAGACAAACATAAAACACCTTCACAGTTCCACTAACATAGAAAATTTTAAGAGGAAATAAAAATATCTAAGTAACTGACTCCCTCTTAATGCAAGTGTCTGAGTTAGTGGTACTGCTGTAACCTAGAAGTAGGGTATTACCTTTGGGATATCTCCTTTAATACCTGGGGGCAGCCGCAGGATCCAGAAGTTCCTGTTTCTCAACAAGTTCTCCAAGTTCTCCAACCGCCGCTGAAGCAGCCCATACTCCTGCAGCAAGGTCCCCAGCACGGCCCACTTGCCATCCAGCTGGTTCCCAAGCTCTGTCACTGTCTTTTCACAGCCTGTTAGTTTCTTCTCTGCTGTCCCTGTCCTGCCTTCTAGGTGGAGGAGTCGCCGGCTGTGGACCTCCACCTTCCTCTCTATGGCCTGCACAGCAGCCACCACTGTCCACAGGGAAATGGCTGCAGTCTGCAGATGTGCCTCATTTGCTGCTGGAGGTGTAGGAAGAGGAAGGGGCTGCAGGGATGTAAGGCATTCCGAGTCCCATTCAGAAGTCTATGTGCAATAGAGAGATGAGGCAAGACATTGAGAGTTAGAAGAAATCCAGACTCTAAACTACAACCAAATAAGAACTACTTAACTCCCAGGCAGTAGTGGCACACACCTCTAATTCCAGTATTTGTGAGGCAGAGGCAGGTGGAACTCTGTGAGTTCCAGGTCTGCCTGCTCTACAGAGCAAGTTCTGGGACAGCCAAGGCTACAGGAAGAAACTGTCTGGGGTGGGGTTCTGGGAGGTGGGAGAACACACACACACACACACACACACACATACACACACATACTTAACTGTCCAGCTGATACTAACCAAAATAACTTTAGTACATTTACAGTGTCTGTGTCTACCCTTGTTGCTCTGAAGTCTGTTACCTTCAAAAGTCAAAGAACTGTTTTGATGGTTCAAGGATGCATTGGGAAAGATAGTAAATAATAAATTGGCTTCTTAAGGCTAGTCTGGCCCATTTCCTCTAATATAAGGCCCAGAAGTTGAGGCTGCTTATTGCCTTCTCTATCTCTGGAAAGGGCAAATGTACACAAGAATTCTCTCCAGGTTTCACTGACCTCAGGGCTCTCTGACAAACCTCCTATGAACTGATACACTAACCCTGTCTATCATTCAGTTTATACACTACAGCTGTACCATAATTTAACAAGCTGGGGGTGTCTAGTCTAGAGAGAATATGACAACTACTTTCAAGTATTCGAGGGTTATGAAATAGAAGATAGAACAGGTTTGTTTAATCGTATACTCCAAGGACAGACTAGAAAAATTTCAGTCTGGTAACAATGTTTGAATTAGATTCTTTCCAAGAAAGTCACAGGCTCTTTGTTCATTACTGAATGTACTTTGAAACAAAGAGTATCATAAAAGGAAGAAATCTGTACAACAAATGGGAGGTTGGACTAAGCCTCATTCTCTGAACCTGATAAACCACTCTCTGGCCAGAGCCTTCTATTTATTTCCACATCACACACTATCTTATTCTCATTTCATCTGATCTCCAACCCATTAATTATAACTCTAGCCCTATGATGATTCCATTTGCTTCTGGCCTACCACCTGTACATGGCTTTGCTTTCTTCACAGCTTGACCACTTTAGCCACTTTCAACCCCATTTCACTCCTGTCTCTAAGATTCACTTGCTCAGCTGACTTCTTAATTTGAATGAGCTGAACCATTCATATTTTGTTTGCTTCTACAATCAGTCAGGTAAACCTAAAAAGAAAATCACACAACCATGTGAGATGCTGTCAGCATACACCAATGGTCAGTGCTCAGTGGGGGCACTTGACACTACCTAGTACCCTCCAGGCTTCTACAAACTCTCAAATTAATGTGCAACAACAACTAGAATAGACTGGGCAATCAGCCAGTGAGATGGCTTAGCAGATAACAGCACTTGCAGTAAATAAAGCCTGATTCTCTGAGCTCAATCTCTGGGATCCAAATGGCAGAAGAAGAGAATCAACTCCTCCAAGTTTGTCCTCTGCACTGAGGAAAATGAGTCAGGATAATTGCTGTTAAGTTTCAGTCCAGTCTGGCTATAGAGTGAGCACCAAGCCAGCAAGGGCTACAATAGCAAGACCTTGACCCCAAGTCCTGATCTGCTCCCCCCAAATCTAGTTAAAATACATATTTTCATTCAGTAGGTGTAAAATGGAGATGGAGGACTTTAAGTGAGCTCTTAGGTGATGGATGCTGCATCTGCTGATTCAGGGAGCACACAGGAAGGAAAGAGACTTATTCAGACAACATCCTTACTCTCCAGAGATGACATGATATCTTACTGTAAGTAAACTGAAGTAAGCCAGGTGGTAGTGGCACACACCTTTATTCCCAGCTAGGAGAGCAGAGACAGGTGGATCTCTGTAAGTTCAAGGTCAGCCTGGTCTACAGAGAGAGTTCTAGGACAGCCAGGGCTATACAGAAAAACCCTGACTCCAGAAGAAGAAAAAAAGGAAATTAAAGTAATTAGATCTCTTTTTCTTCATACTTCTTCCCACACCAGACCTATCAGTAATAATACATGCTTTCGGTCTTTCTTATTTAAAGTCAGTCTCTCCACTTGAGTCTGAATACCAACCCTCCTAACTTATAAGGTACATTAAAAAGCAAAATAAAAACAAAACAAAAAATAGCTGGTGTGGTGGCACATGCCTTTGATTCTAGCACTTGCAGAGGCAGAAATACTTCTGTGAGCTTAAGCCAGCCTGATCTACACATTGGTCAGTTAGGGTTACATAGATGAGACTCTGTCTCAAAAAGATCTAGTAGCAGTAGTAGTAGTAGTAGTAGTAGTAGTAGTAGTAGTAGTAGTAGTAGCAGCAGCAGCAAAAAATTGTCAACAGTAATAAAAATTGTCAATGAAGTGCTCAACAAAAATGAGCCATCCACACCACTGCCCAAATCCCAAGGCTCAGGGACCATTGAAGAAGGGCAGCAAGATTCTAAGACCCAGGGTTGGACTGGATCCAAATAGTTTCTTCTGGACATTACTGCACTCATGAACTCATATCAGCTGTGGCTTCCTGCATGAACTCAAGCTAGTCAACACTACAGCATTGAAAGGGAAGTGGGGAGAGTTCATGAGCCCCCACTCATAACTGCAAAGTCATGGACAACTGATAGCTTCTGGAGAAGGGAAAGTCCAATTTTTAAGGGTATGGCTCCTGGTGAATCAACCACACTCCGGTGGATGGCCTACACCAAGGAGTATATGAGAAGCACAAATTGGACCTCATGGGTCATTTTTTAAAAAGGACACAAAACTGGGAGATACTGTGAGGGAGGGAGGAGTGTATCTAGGAGGAGTTAGGAACAGTAAAGTGAATGATCAAAATACATTCTATGAAATTTTCAAAGAATAAAAATATTTTTAAATCATTTAGATTAATTTATGTATATCAGTGTCTTGCCTTCATGTATGTATGTGGCAACATGTACATGCCTGGTACCCTCAAGGGTCAGAAGAGGGCATCAGATACTTTGGAACTGGAGTTACAGATTGTTGTTAGCCACCATGTGAATGTTAGGAACCAACCCGAGGCCCTCTGCCAGAACAAATGGTACTTTTAACTGCTGAGCCATCTCTCCATCCCCTAAAAAATTTCTTAAAATTAAAATTATCAGTATTTCCAAATTCTTCTTCATAAAACAGACTTGCCCTGATCATTACCATAGTCACTGATTCCATATGATTATCGAGGACTTTAAATGTGGTCAGCCCAATTGAGATGTGCTGTGTATAAAATCTCATTAATAGTTTTATAATATTACTATTAAAATATTTTCATGCACTGGGCTAAATAACATTTCACTGAATTCACTGAAATTAATTTCCTCTTTCTTACCTTTTTTCTTTTTTCTTTTTCTTTTTTTAAAAAGACACACAATCTATTTGGCCAAGCATATCCTAAAATTTCTCATCTTCCTCTCTCAAACTCCTGTATGAGTCACCATACCACCATCATGGTTTAACCTCCTAAACAAGGCTACTAGAGAACTAAGAGTATGTGCACAATTTTCAGCATATACCTAAAGCATAACGATGGTCTCTACTATCATTTTTAAGGGCTTGGGGGTGGGGTGGGCTTGGAAAATTAAACTTCAAGGGTAAGGATGGTATTCCCCTCTACCCTGTTCCCCACCCCTCCCCACTGCTCCCCTGGTTTCTTCTTTCTTTCTTACTTCCTATCTACTCCTCAGCAGACCTGCCTGACTTCTGACTTAACTAAAAAGTCTCTTTGAGCTGACCAAAGGCTTCTTAGATGGCAAACAAAATTAATACTTTCCAGTCAGAGCGTTCTGTTAGACAACCATTCCCTCTTCCTTAATGGCTGTGTGCGGGGACTGTGCCGGTTGTCCTGGTAGCCCTGGCATCTATCTGGTGCATGCACAGCTGGGCCCACTGCAGGCCTGCAGCAAACAAGCACACGCACGAATGGCTAAGCTTATGCTCTGTCTGCCTTCCAAGGTCCCCGCGGCGCCTCAGCCTGTCCAGGCGCGCGATGCTGTCCGTCGTCACACAGTCTGTAAGGACACACCTTGGCTTTTACCTTCACCGCCTCGCAGGTGACTGTCCTGCTGCACCTAGCAACGACAGCTCTCACAGCCGTACAGAATGGCTGGTGATTTCAAAACCACCTCGAGCCCACTTCCCTGTTCTGCGGGCTGACACGAAGCACCGTGCGCGTGTAGGTTAGAAACATCAGACCCGGGTCCCCCGGCGTCGCCCGGCGCTGTGTCCGCAGTGGCCTTTCAGGACAAGCGACAGCCGCAGACCCACGCGGGCGACAAGGCCCGCGGCCGTCCCCAGCCTGCTCGCCTCCCCCGAGGCCCGAGTGACAGAGACGCCCGTGCATCAGCACCCTTACCGGAGCGGCGGTCGCCTCAGCCATGGCCCTCCGCTGCCCGGTCCTGTCCCGGGAGTCGCCACCACACGCAGGCCCGGTTGCTCAGTGCTCTCCGCAGGCGGCAAGAAGCGGTCTCGCGTTGCTCGCTCTGACAGGACTCGCGCGGCAATCCGGCTTCCGGGGGCGCTGGGACGCAGAGGAGCTGTGTAACTAGCAGTCTACGCCGCACCGGCAGCAGCCGCCCCTCAGCTGGCGCTTTGTGGGCTGTGAGTACTGCAGGCGCTCTGCCGGCCTAGACGCGCCCCCCTCCGGTCGGTCCTCCCGAGCCAGCGCGCCCCCTGGCGGCTCCTGCATCCGCAGCACCTTCCCAGAGGTCAGCTTCTGAGAAAGTTTTAGTGAATGCAGACCCCCACCTACTCGAGTTTTCCCATTCCTCTGAGAAGACCCAGCAGATGCTAGGTAGTTTAAGGCCCAGGGACTGGTCAGTGTCTAGTCTGGATGATAGCGCAATTTACCCCCAAAGGAGAAATGAGTGAGTTAGGTGGGAATGATGGGGTTGTATCATTCGTAGAAATTACAAATGTGACTTGTATTGGCACCAGAGATGTGGATTATTTGCATTATTGCCTCTCTTGGGTTTGGATGAGAAGTAGAATTTTTATTAAGATTTGTTTCTTTTAATTTTATATTTATGAGTGTTTGTCTACACTTGGGTGTCTAGTGACTATGGAGACCAGAATAGAATGAAGGATACCTGGAACTGGAGCTACAGACAGTTGTCAACCAAACCCAGATCCTCTGCCATGCTCACTCACCAGCTCTGAGAAGTGGACTATTTGAGCCAACAAAAATAAAGCTTATGGTTAGATCTGCTGGCTCTGGACTAAGGACCAAGGGAAGACAGAGTTGTGTGTTTAACAGCTTGTGTGGCAGAAAGATAATCACAAGACCATAACTTTCCAGCATTTCTCTTCTTCTTCTTAAGATTTATTTATTCTATGTATGTGAGTACATTGTGGTTCTCCTCAGACACATCAGAGGAGGTCATCAGATCCTATTATAGATGGTTGTGAGCCACCATGTGGTTGCTGAGAATTGAACTCAAGACCTCTGGAAGAAGAGCCCGTGCTCTTAACCACTGAGCCAATTCTCCAGCCTGAGCATTTGTCTTCTTTCAAACATGTATGAACCAAAGTCTTCTCAGACTTT
Source organism: Uromys caudimaculatus (assembly GCA_028551405.1). NCBI lineage: Eukaryota > Metazoa > Chordata > Mammalia > Rodentia > Muridae > Uromys > Uromys caudimaculatus. The sequence goes on from CM052700.1 coordinate 89,193,436, forward strand.
TATTTCAGTAAATGAATCCATTCAATGCCCTCTACAGTAGAGTGTCTATAGTTCTCCAAAGTATAGGGATCATCCTGTCGGGCCACTACCACTTGAGTATACTGTGATATTTTATAGTGTTCATACAAAGCAATACCTTGCGTGTACTTTGAGTCTACTTGAGCATGAACTGTGATCAGATGCTGCCTAGTTGGGAGTTAAAAATCACCATTCTCTAAACTAGAACATCACTATAATTGAATGAACTAGAAAAAGAAAAAAGAGGGCAAGGAGAAAGAAGGAGAGAGACAGAAATACTGACCTCAGGAAAATAATAAGTGATTTTATTATTAAAAGACATAATTTTAAAATGTGGCCTTCGGCCTGGCAGTGGTGGCACCCATCTTCAGTCCCAGCACTCAGGAGGCAGAGGCAGGTGGATCTCTATAAGTCTGAAGTCAGCCTAGTCTACAGAATGAGTTCCAGGACGGCCAAGGCTACACAGAGAAATCCTGTCTAAAAAAAAAAAAAAAAAAGTGATCTTAGAAGGTAAGAACAAAGCCTGATATGATGGTACTTGCCTTTAATCCATGCGCTAGGAAGCAGAGGCAGGAAGATTTCTGTAAGTTTAAGGCTAGCCTAGACTACATAGCAAGTTCCAGGCCATTTAGAGCTCTACAGTGGAACCCTGTTTTAAAGGGGAGGGGGCTAATTTCCAAGCTCTCTGTTTCCCTGTTAATTGTTAGATGCTCCTACAGACAATAAACATGAACATTTGTATTACTAAACAATTCTTGACTTCTTATTTATTTTAACTTTTTGAGGCATGTAGCCCAGGTAGTGGAGAATGGCCCTAAACTCCTGATCCTCCTGCCTCTACCTCCCAAAGGTTGGATAAGTAAGGCATTTTCAACTGAGCTCCACCAAGCATCAGGACTAGCTCTGTCTGTTCAAAATAATGATACTACCACCAAGCTGTTAAATGTTTCTTCCTCTAAAGCAGTAGTGTAGAGAGAATATCTTGTGTATTGGATGGATACATCACCTGTCAATTAAAAAGCCTATGGCCTTAAATAGGAGGTAGAACATCCAGGAGGCATAAAGGATCCTGGGCATGAAATCTGCCCAAGAAGATGTGATGAGGGATGTATGGTGCCTAAGCACCGGTAACCAGCCTCATGGCAGAACTGCATGGCAGCTGTCAATCACCTGTAACTTCAGCTCTAGAATATTCAGTGGCCTCCTCTGGCGTCCACCTCCTGCACTCTCATGATGCACAGAAACTTACAAAACCTCACACACATAAATAAAACATAAATCTGAAAACAAACAAATAGGACTGGAGAGATGACTCAATGGTTAACAGCACTTGTTGCTTTTGCAGAGGACTTGGGTTCTGTTCCCAGTGCCTACAAGATAGTAACGACCATCTGTAACTCCAGTTCCAGAGGTTCTGATGCCCTCTTCTGGCCTTCAGGGACACTTCATGCACATATATCAGACATATAGGCAGGCAAAACACTCAAGACACATAAAATAAAAATAAATAAATCTTTAAAAAGAACCTTAAATATATCCGCATGTTACAACACATAATTGTAGTTCAGGGTTGTCATCTCAGAAAAGTGAAAGCACATGCTTACCCAAAGACCTCCAGTGATTGTATGTATTGGTTTTTGTGCCAGCTAGAAACTTGAAACGGCCAGAATGTCCCACAGAGGAGAATGGTTGCTTAAACTGGTAAATTTAATATCAGCTTTTCTTTTTATTTACTGAAATAAAGGTCTGAGAAGACTTTGGTTCACACATATTTGAAAGAAGAGAAATGCTGGAAAAACTGTAATATTGCTTACCAAAATAAAGGAAATAAAATACTGAATAAAATAAAGTATCGGTCCCCTGGTTCTGATATTGCTACATAACATACAGTATGACCTCTGGAGGAAACTTGGTTCAGAAGACATTTTCTGTACAATCTTTGTAACTTCCTATGAATCTGTAAAGATTCCAAAAGAAAAACGGGTTTTAAAATTAACATGTTCTGTAAGTGCTGAGCCCAGTCTTGCATAGCAATGATTATTTCCCTAAATAAGGTGTCTCCTTTGAGATGGAATGTATGTTCCAAGACTGGCTAGTCAATTACTCTCCTTGCTTTATCTGTATGATTATTTTATTATGTTGTTCATTGTGTGGAACTGTTCAAAGGTAGCCATCAATATCATATATAAATATAAGTATGTTCTTTTACTTATTTGTTCTAATTTTATGTATATAAGTGTTTTGGCTGCATGTATGTATGTACATCATGGGCATGCCTGGTACCTTCGGAGGCCAGAAGAGGGCCCTTAGAACTGAAGTTACAAACAGTTGTTAGATGCCATAGGGGTACTAGGAACCAACCCCAGATCCTCTGCAAAAAACAATGTCTAAGTTACTTTTCTATTGCTGTAATAAGACAAAATGACCAAGGCAAGTTATAGAAAAAAGGTATTTATTTGAGGCTTATGATTTCAGAGGGTTAGAGTCTATGACCATCATGGCAGAGAGCGTGGCAGCAGGCAGGTAGGCAGGTGCTAAGCATGGTACTGGCACAGTGGCTGAGAGCTTATATCCAAGTCTACAAAAAGAATGGCCAGCATTTTTTGAAACTTCAAAGCCTGCTTTCAGTGACTGACTTCCTTCAACAAGGCCACACCTCCTAATCCTTCCCAAATAGTTCCATTAACTAGGTCCAAACTTTCAAATAAATGTACCTAAGAGAGCCATTCTCATTCAAACCACAAGGGCTCTTAGCCCCCAATACTCTGGTTTTTTTACTTATTTGTTTTTTATTTTTTAAAACAGGGTCTCACTGTATAGCCTTGGCTGGCCTGGAACTCACTATGTAGACCAGGTTGGCTTCAAACTCATAGAGATCCATCCCTGCCTCCCAAGTGCTAGGATCAAAGGTGTGCACCACCATACGCAGTTTTTACCTAGCAATTCTAAACTGTGGGAAAAGTGAAGTGGGATGTGGTGAGTGATAAAGAATCAGAGTTGAGCCAGATGTGGTCGGCCATACCTTTAAGCCCAGCACCTGGAAGGCAGAGGCAGGTGAAGCTCCAGGAGTTTAAGATCAGCCTGGTCTAAATAGTGAGTTCCAGGCCAGCCAAGGCTATATAGTGACTATATTGGGGTTGGGGGCAGGAGAGAGTTGCAACATAATCTAATTGTCCCTGGAAGTGTATTCTTTTTATTTCTTTAACTAATACTTTGATGCTTACCCATGTTGCCAGAATAATACTAATTTTCTACTTGAGGAGTGGATTAAAGAGAATTTTGGGGATTATACCTCACTGCTTCTCAAACTCATTAATTCATTCTTGTACTATTAAGGCCACTTTTAATGGTAAACTTTTAATAAGTAATCTCAGTCTAGCCTGAAGGTTTTATTCCTGTTTGAGGATTTATACTTCATTTTCTCAGAAATATGAATAATAGTCAACTACTTGAAATCAGAGAGAAAGGAATTCTTGACAGAGAGAAGAAACAATATAAGGTCAATTGTGAAAACAGTTTTGAGGGACTGAAGACATGGCTCAGTGGTTAGTTCCCAGCACCCACATCAGGAAAGTTGCCTGTACCTCCAGGTGATCTGATATCCCTCTGACCTCCTCCTCTTCTCTCTCTCTCACACACACACACGTAATACGAGTAATAATTTAAAATGAGAATGGTTTTGAGTCATATTTGGAAAACTTACTGCAGGCTGCACTTTTTTGTTGTTTGTTTTTGTTTTTGTTTTTCGAAACAGGGTTTCTGTGTATAGCCCTGGCTGTCCTAGAACTCACGTTGTAGACCAGGCGGGCCTTGAACTAGAAATCCACCTGCCTCTGCCTCCCAAGTGCTGGCATTAAAGGCACGGGCCACCACTGCCCGGCAATGTTGCACTTCTTGAAGCAAAAGCTGCCTACCTAGATGGAGCAATTGAGTACGATATTATTAGGCAGAGACCAGAGATAGCTCAACAAAACAAAAATGGCAATTAGCTCTTCTAATGGTGAGCTGTTAGACTTGAAAAATATAGGTGACTCATCCTGTTGTAATAAGATGAGTTTTGGTAATCTCCGAGGCCGCTTACTTATCACCCATAATTCCCTCTTCTTTCTCGCTCCTCCCACCGAGCAAGATGCCAAGAAGGCCAAGGGGGAAGAAGGTGATCCCAGCCCCCCGCTGTCGTCAAGAAACAGGAGGCCAAAAAGGTGATCAATCCTTTGTTTGTGAAAAGGCCCAAGAACTTTGGCATTGGGCAGGACATTCGGCGCAAAAGAGATCTCACCACGCTTCGTCAAATGGCCCCCACTACATCAGGCTGCAGCAGCAGAGAGCCATCCTCTATAAGCATCTCAAAGTACCTCCTGCCATTAACCAGTTCACCCAGGCCCTGGACAGGCCAACAACTACTCAGCTGCTTAAGCTTGTCCACAAGTACAGGCCAGAGACAAAGCAAGAGAAGAAGCAAAGCTTACTGGCCCATGCTGATAAGAAAGCTGCTGGCAAAGGGGACGTCCCAACTAAGAGACCGCCTGTCCTCCGAGCAGGAGTCAATACAGTCACCATCTTGGTGGACAACAAGAAGGCTCAGCTAGTGGTGATGGCCCATGATGTAGACCCCATTGAGCTGGTGGTTTTCCTGCCTGCCCTGTGTCGAAAGATGGGGGTCCCCTACTGTATCACCAAGGGAAAGGCCAGGCTGGGGCTCCTGCTCCACAGAAGACATGCACCACTGTTGCCTTCACACAGGTTAACTTGGAAGACAAGGGTGCTCTGGCTAAGCTGGTGGAAGCCATTAGGACCAATTATAATGACAGATATGACGAGATCCGCCGCCACTGGGGAGGCAACGTCCTGGGTCCTAAGTCTGTGGCTCGCATTGCCAAGCTGGAAAAGTAAAGGCTAAAGAACATGCCACTAAACTGGGTTAAATGTATACTACTAAGTTTTCTGTACATAAATATAATTACAACATTTTTTAAAATGAGCTTTTCCAACTTTGTTTCCTGGATTTTTCTCTCTAGTTAGAAGTAATAAGAAACATTTTTGTTTGGTTAGTTTTGTTTTCTGGAAACCAAGCCTCACTGTCTAGCCCTAGCTAGCATGTAACTCTCTACATAGCCCAGGCTGGCCTCCAGCTCACAGAGATATATGTGCCTCTGCTGCCAAACTACTAGGATTAAAAAGATATGCTGGCACATCTGACAAAAAAATTAAATATTTTTAAATGCCTTTTTTTAAAAAAAGGATCTGGGTTTGATCCCCAGAACCCCCATAAAAATGCCAGACATGGTGACAAACCAGAACTCATGTAAAATTGCAAGGTGTGCTGTGTACTTGTTGTGCATTGCCTTCCTAAGTGTGAGAGACAAGGTTGTCCATGCCTCATGCACATATATACTGGTGTTCTTACTTACTTACTTAGGTATTGAGATAGGGTCTTACTACATTGCCTTCACTAGCCTGGAACTCACTAGGTAGATCAGGCTGGTCTCAAACTTACAGAGATCAGTTTGCATCTGCCTCCTAAGTGCTGGAGAGAGAGAGAGAGAGAGAGAGAGAGAGAGAGAGAGAGAGAGAGAGAGAGAGAGAGAGAGAGAGAGAAGGGTTTGTAGAAGTAGAAGAAACAGTTTGTTCTCAGCATCCACATGACAGCTCATAAACATCTGTAACTCCAGTTTCATATTATTTGTGCCCTTTTTTGTCCTCTGTACATACATACATGCAGGCAAAACACTCAGATACATAAAACAAGCAAATCTTTCTTTAAAAGGGGGGGCACTGGGTATGGTTGTGGTTCATCTGGAGGCAGAAGCAGGTGGATCTCTGAGTTCCTGGCCAGCCTGGTTTACATGGTGAGTTCCAGGACAGCCAGGGTCATGTAGAGAGACCCTGTTTCAAACGACCTCCCTAAGGGGGGGGGGGGGGAATCTCCATAATTTCCAAACGTTTATCTAGTAATAAATTTATCCCCCACATACTACCAATTAACATCCTAGTATCACACAGAAAAATAAATAAATAAGAAACTCTGGTTTATTTAGCTTCTGTGTGTTTGGAGACATCTACTTACTACAGAACAGTGTCTACCATAGTGAATTCCAGGACATCTAGGATGATGTAGAGAGACCCTGTCTCAAATAAAGGGGATGGGTATGGTGGTGCCTGCCTTTAATCCTAGCACTCAGGAGGAAGAAGCAGGATCTCTGTGAGTTGAGGCCAGTCTAGTCTACACAGTGAGTTCCAGGTCTACCAGGGCTACATAGACCTTATCTCAATAAGTATATAAATAAATAACCCAGTAAGTTGTCTCAGTTGGTATTTTGTTTGCATTTATGCCCACCTGAAGAGCATATTGAATCCCATGGGGGAGGGACTACAATTACATATGGCCATGAGTCACCATGTGCATGCTGGGAATTGTGAGCCACCATGTGGGCCTTGGGAATTGAACTCAGGACCTCTGAAAGAGTAACCACTTTAAACCACTGAACCATCTCTTCAGCCCCCTTGAACTGGTGTTCAAAGGTGGGAACAAACCCATTGTACAGAGAAAACTGGGATACAAGTCAGATGCATGGTAGAAGTTTAAGGACACCCTCTATCACAAAGTGACTTTGAAGTAAGCCTCCCCTAAATGAGACCCTGTCTCAAAAAAATAAAAAAATAAAAACAAAAAACAAAAAACCCAAACACACAGAGTTAGAACTCTGGAGAAATGTCTGAGTGATTTTGATTCCCAGGACCTACCTGGCAGCTCACAGCTGGCTATAACTGCAGTCCAGGGATCCATTGCCCTTTTCTGACCTCTGAAGGCACTGCTTACATGTGGTACATGTTATGTGGTCTGACCCCACTAGAATAGCTGTAGCCATTTTGTTCCATGCCTGCCAGCTATTTCATATTGTTGCTGTAACATGCCTGCCTGTCGCTGACACAGAGAAGTGACTTGGCTTAGAGCAAGTACATCCTGACCTCATACCCTGTTTTGTTCTCTTTGAGTGGTCTGTACGAGGTTTGTTAATCTTAAGAAATTCCACAAAACTTTATGTAGGATCCATCAAATCAAAGATCAATATGAAGTGTTATGTCTAAAATACCTTGTGTCAGAGCTGACCACCAGGCAGCCCTTCCTGTACCTATATGTGAACTTACTGTGGTTTTTTGGCTGACACTGAAGAATGCTACTAATAAGCCAAAAAGTTATGATTATGATACTCTTGCTCTGTTATCTCAACGTTCTGAAATTCCTTGTTCACCGTCCATCCACCTTACTCAGAACCAGTCAGCTTAAATGTTAGCTGACAATGCTTTGCCTAGTAAGCCAACTACTCTTCTCCTTGCCCTTTAAACTTTTGAACCTGGTTTTTCCTATAAAAAAAACCTACCCTGAGAGCAGACTAGTATCATAATTAGGTTTTCCCTTCTTGTGGTCCTGGATGTCCAGTATTATGGTGTGCATTCAATAAACTATTCTTGCTTAACTGAAATTGGTGTACATATGGTTTGTATGGCAATTTCCTGAATCCAAACAGTATGCAGGCATACTTGGCAGGCAGTAAACAACCCTATCCATAAGAATCCTTAAAAATAAAGAAAACCAACCAACCAAACAAACAAGAACAGCACACGCCCCCCCCCCTTAATCACAGCACTAGGGAAGCAGAGGCAGATGGATCTCTGAATTTAAGGCTAGCCTGGGATACATCGTTAAGAACAGCCAGAGCTACATACTGAGACCCTGCCTCAAGAAGGAAAAATAAATCTGTTCATTATACATCTAAGTTCATTTGGGTGGGGGTGTGCTGGAGGGTGATGACACGTGGGAGTCAGAGAACACACTGTACAATGGTTTTTCTTTTTTCATCTCTACACTGGTCCCTGGAATCACATTAAGGCTGTCAGACTTCAGCAGCAAGTGTTTTGCCTACAGAGCTAACTCATCGGTCCCCAGTATGATATTTTCTAAAAGAAACCATTCAATTAGTAATACATGTGTGTTCATGTCACTCTTCTATGCCAAATAGGTACATGTACACTCTGACATAACTACTCAGGGACTATTTAATTTCTCTATTTACTCTCTGTCAATGCCTTTTCTTTATGGTACTTGAGCCAGACACATAACACAGCAGGAAACAATTGAAGTTAATTGTCTGAGGATACTAGCTGTCTTCCTTTTTTGCTTCTCCCTTTCTTATTTTTCTGTCAGTGTCCTACTCTCTTCCTGGGCTTCCATTTCTCCCATGTCCCTTCTGTATCTTTCTCTGTCCCTTTGTGTATTTCCCTTAGAATCTAAGGGTTAGATGCTGTGGGTGCTCTGTCCCCACTCCTAGGGTCCACCTGTGACCTGCAGAAGCCTGAGGTATGAGCAGTTACCCTAATTTCCTAGGGCTTCTCCAGTCAAGGGAGGGAACTCAACGCATACTCAGGTTAGTGGAGTGCTCTCAAATATGGATGGACAGGATTTGTGGAAAAGTACACACCTCTGGCCCTGGCCAGGTGTATCCCTTAATGGCATCCTGTTCCAAGGGGAGGCCCTTTTTCTGGTCATTTTCTTGCCAGTCTTAGTCCCCATCTCCCCGTCTTGACTCCACAGCCCACTGCAAAGATGGACCCTGTGCATCCAGTGCTTGTCTCAGAGCCATTTTGGAGGTCTCAGCCTTCCCTCCACTCAATTGTGTTCTCTTTGTCACTGTAGAGAAAAATGGGCTGTGGCCACGCGAGGCTCAGATGCTGAGCCGTGCTGCTCCTCCTGCCCGCAGGGGGCGCTGTGGGGCGGGGCGACGGCTGCATTACCCCGCGACGGGGCCCGGCGGTGGGTTTGGGGCGAGTGGGAACGGCGACCTGGGGTCGGGGCGGAGCGGGTGCCTACTTTGTCGCCGAGAAACGTGGACGTCGCCGGAGCCAAGGCTTAGGCTAGGCGCGTCCGGGCTGGCCATGGCCAGACCTGCTCCGGTAAGGGCCCCGCGCGGACCGGGCTCAGGCAGGGCTGGGGCCGGACCGTGGGCTGCGGGGGCTGTGGCAGCGGCGGCGGGACCCCCAACAAAGCCGCGTCCGCGCGGCGGTCGCCTGTGCCACTGTCATAGCCTCCATAGCCTTTTCTTACCAGCAGAGCAAACGCCTTCGGAGGGTGGGCTTCCTCAGGTTTGCAGTGGTCTCCTGCGGGTTTACGGTGTCACGATTTAGCCGCACGCAGACTGTCGCTCATTGCGTTCGCGTTGAGTGTGTGAAGGAAGGACCTTACGCTAAGAGGGTAGAAAAGGACAGTAAAATCTGCACAGAGCACGCGCTGTTTGATTATTTCGTGTTTTGTTGAAATCAGGATGTAAAGGGTATGGCTGGTTTTTATTTGCTGTTCTTACTGCTCTATTAAGCATTCTTGATTATTAAGGCTGAGATAAAACACCTTGAACATTCTTAACAAATGTACAGGTTTTCAGGATTAAGTATGTAAAAGATAGGTAGCACATTTATCATTTATAAGCAGAATTTTGAGTAAATGGAAGATAACCATACCTATAGATGGAAAAATGAGCATAAAATATTCTTTCAATTAATACGTAAAATCCTTTTCGGTTTCTCAAAATGACAGATATATGTGAATTTATTCAAGATAGATAATAGGGTTCAGTTGCAATAGTTCTTCCTAATCCAGAGGATATGTTGTCCAACCCTCAGTGGATGCCTAAAACGGAGTATAGTAGGAGCATACTATATAGGTTGACGGTTCATTCTTTCTACAAATTTTAGTGACTTTAGCATAGGATTTTTTTTTTAAGGTAGGAAAGTGGGAAACGTTCCCTTTACTCCTAAAGGAAACACTTGGAAGCTGGACCTGGTACTGGGGAAACAGAAGCAGATTGCTGCAAGACTTGGGCCAGTCAGTCCTGGAGAGTGAGACCTTGTTTCAAAAACCAAAACCAATTACAACTCTACAACTTTTCTTTGATATTTTTATGTGAATCACCAGAATATATACTCTTGCATTTTGGTGGCATTATTAAGAAGCGTAAGGATGTGTGAACACATACTTTGATACAGAAGAGTAGATACTTTTCTGTGTGGGAACTAGGCTGTGCTTTCTTAGCTGATAACCACTAGATGCCAGTAGCACACCTCCTGAAATTGTTACAGTCAACAATGTCTCCAGGCTTTGCCTGTGTCGGGTGGAATGCTAATTGTCCTGAATGAGAACCATTAACCTAGTGTTTCTCACAGAAGAAACTGCATGTAAGCAGATAATAAAATTTTGTTTTGTTTTTATTTAATACATCAGAAATCTGTGGGTTTTGGTTTGGTTTTTGGTTTTTTGAGAAAGAATCTCTCTACATAGCCCTGGCTGTCCTGGAACTCATTTTGTAGACCAGGCTGTCCTGGAATCCAGAGATTGGTCTGCTGCTGCCTCCTGAGTGCTGGGAATAAATGTATTTGTTACTACACCCAAGACAAAAATTATTGTTTTAAAATAAATGTTATACCATAAATAACTTGCATTAACTTAATATATTGGCTTTCTGATATAAATATCAGTGAATAAATAGACTTTTAAAAATTCAACTCTAAATACCATCTTGACATTAACAAAAAAGATGAGTATAAACTTAAAAATTAAAATAATACATACTTTAATAACCATAGGAAACAAAGACATACCAATAACAAATGAAGCTAAACGCATTAAAAGATCAGTATGATGTGGGATTATAGTCATATAGAGTATTTTCAACTAACAGATATATAATTTGCATAGTTGTAATTTTGAGCATCAGGAAGTAACTGTTTTTCTAGTCAACCATGATAAACACAAATACTAAACAGTTGTGAGCTAGGGATATCACTCAAGGGTTGAGAAATTGCCTACCATGTGCAAGGTGCAAGGTGCAAGGACCTGGGTGTAGTCTCACATAGAGAAACTATCTCTCTCTCTCCTTCCTCTCTCTCTCTCTCTCTCTCTCTCTCTCTCTCTCTCTCTCTCTCACACACACACACACACACACACACACACATACACACACACACCACGTTTTAATACTCAGGTTGTTTCTATCCTTTGATTTAGTAATACTCAAGTTTAGACTGTATTCTTCAACAGTAAAAGTGCTAATACATAAAGAAACACATCAGAGCGTTGTTTGTAATGAGGGAGCCAAGCATGGCAGCATATGTATTTTAATCCCAGCACTGGAGAGACAGTGGGAGGTAGATCTCTGTGAGACCCAGGCCAGTCCTGGTCTCCATAGCCTTAAAATAAATAAGTAACATTTAGAGAGAAAAGAAGCAGTATGTGTATCATCCATTAGAGGGCGCTGTCTCCTTGTGGAATGTAATACACTAATGCAATTTACCACAGTGTAAGTTTACTCCATTGTATTGATCTGAATAAATGACCATGATATATTAAGTGAATGAAGTTTTACACTGATTTGGTTTCATTTTTGTAGTGAATATTCCACCCATACATACAGATATTCAGTTTGAGATGCATAGGTGATGGGTGTAATGGTGCTAGCAGGGCCGCAGCTTAGATTTAGGGGAAACAAATTGCTTTATTTACTTATTTAATTACATTTTTTTCTTCATTTTTATTTTATGCGTATAGGTGTTTGTCTGCCTGTGTGTCTATATCACGTGTGTGCAATGCCTCTGGAGAGCAGAAAAGGGGGCATTAGGTTCCCTAGGACTAGAGTCACTAATGTTTGTGAGCTACCATGTGAGCTGGGCATGCCAGGCCGCCTCGCCAGGCCGCCTCTCCAGCCCACAAATCACTTTTGCCGAAGAGTCTGCTGAGTTAAAACAGCTGTCCACTCTGCGAGTCTCAAATTACTGATGAGAATGAACTGCGGTCTTTTGTAGCCATCATGACTGTATCTGTATGATGTCTTTCACTTCAGTTCCCGCTGGCGTTTGAAGATGTAGCCATTTACTTCTCTGAGCAAGAGTGGCAGCATTTAGAGGCGTGGCAGAAGGAACTTTACAAGCAAGTCATGAGAACCAATTACGAGACTCTCGTCTCTCTAGGTAAGGAGCTTTCAACTTCTGTGGTGATTCTTCCAACTGGATCTTCTGAGAGCCCCTCGGTCACTTGATACTCCTGTTAGGTAGCAAGATTGCTTAGATACTAACCCAGAAAAACTTTTTATCTCTTTGTTGTTGATGTTAATACTAATGTATACATTACTGGTTTTTACTTAGAGCTAGACCTTACAGGAAAGTATTTAAGACAACATGTAATATCATAGTCAGAGGTAGCTAAGATGAATGTTAAAACTTTCCCCATCACAATTTATTCTGAGATTGCCTGATTTTCCACTGGGAAGCACACCTGTCTTGTGCCCATAAAGTACCTGTGTGCCTTAGCCTAGAAATTGGCCTCCTTGCAGCTTTTCAATGGGGTTAAGGATCGCAAGAAGCGAATGGTCTTCCCTGTGGTGTGGTTCTGGAAGGGCGTGCATTGAGGTGTTTAAGAGTGCCTGACTCTGGTTAGGATGATGGATTGTTTTTCCTTCTTTAGTTCTTTCTCCTCCTCCTTCTTCCTTATCATCCTCCTCTTTCTTCATCACTCCTCTTCTTGTGTGTGATTCTAGAGATGACACCCAGGTCTTTGTGTGTGCCACCCAAGGGCTGTACCACTGACATACACCTACAGTCCCTTTAAAGTTCTTGTTTATTGGATTTTTGTTGCTGTTTTGTAGGGTTTTTTTTTTTTTTTTGGTTTTTTTTTTTTTTTTTTTTTTGAGACAGGGTCTCATTGTATAGCTGAAGCTGTCCTGGAACTCACTATATAGACCAACCTGGCCTTGATCTCACAAGGATCTGCTTGTCTTGAGTGTTGGGGTTAAAGGTATGTAACAGCCAGTTGTGGTGGTGGTGCACCCTGGTAGAATATACTGATAAGGCAGAGGCAGGAGGATTATGAGTTTGAGATTAGCCTGTGCTACACATCTACACATTTGTGGGGCATAGTGGTGCACACTTTTTAATCCTAGAACTTGGGAGCTAGAGGCAAGTAGATCCCTGTGAGTTTCAGGCCAGCCTGGTCTACATAGAGAATTCCAGGACATGCAAGGCTACAAAGAGACCCTGCCTCAAAAAGACCCTTACACCTGGTTAGTTTTTCTTATCTATCAAATTAATTTTTAAAATGAATCTAGAGCTAGAGAGATGACTCAGTAGGTGAGAGGTAAAGCACTTGCTTTGCCAACATGGAACCCTAAATTTGCACACCCAGAGTACAGATAAAAAGATGAGTGTGGTGGCTCACATCTGTTACGTAATACCACTGATGGGCAAGGTGAAAGGTCAAGACAGGTGGATCCCTGGCAGAGCCTGACCTCCATGGCAAAGTCTCAGGCCAATGACAGATCCTGTCACAAAATTTAAAAGGTGGATGGTGTCCTGAGATCTAATACCCAGGGCTGTTCCGTGACTTCATATGCATGGCATGCAACCCCTCTCAGAGTACACACATGAAAAAGCATGCCTAAAAGTGAGCCTGTTTGGAGAAGCATAGAAGAAAAGATGAAAGGCTCCTGTTTGATTCTGTTGTTTTTTGCTTTTTGTTTTTTTATAAATTATGTGTATAAGTGTTTTGGTGTATGTATGTCTGTGCACCACATGCATGCCTGGAACCTGAAGAGGCAAGAAGAGAGTGTTACACCCCCTGGGACTGTAGTTATAGGTGACTGTGAGCCACATGTGGGTACTGGGAATTAAGCTGTCATCCTCTGAAAGAGCAGCCACTTAGACATTGCTCCAACTCCAAGGCAGACACTTTTAACCATTTCTGTTTTCACTGGTAAAGCAGTTTCATTTATGCTAAAAAAAAAAAAAAAAAAAAAAGTAGCACATTTCTTGATTTATTAAGCATTGATCAGTTAATATGAAAAAATGAAACATTGTCTTACTTACACCATCCCTCCCTCTTTTATTTTTCACCTTCCTAGTTTTTGATGTGTTCCTATTAAATAGTTTTATAATTTAAAATAATATATTTAAATGTCTAGATAATGTGTTATTAACTTTATTTTTGTGCCAGAATAATTTAAATTTTATTATTAATATTTTACATGTATAAGTGTTTTGCCTGCATGTATGTCTGTGTACCACATGCATATGACACACGGAGGGAAGGAGAGGGCGTTAGATCCCTCTAGACTGGAATTACAGATGGCGTGGGTTGTCATGTGAGTGCTGGGACCTGAAACTCTAAAAGGACCTGGTCCTCTAAAAGAATAGCAAGTGCTCTTAACCGCTGAGTCATCTATCCAGCCCCTAGATTAATTTTAAAAGGATTTGAAGAAATTAAATTTAATGTATTGTTAAATTTTTCCTTTTTATTTTTTTCCCTTTGAGTGAAGATAGATTATTTTCCACACATATCCTGATCACAGTTTCTCCTCCCTCTGCTCCTCCCAGTCCCCTTCTACCTGGGTCCAGTTCCCTTTCTGTCTCTCATTAGGAAAAGAACAAGCTTCTAAGGGTTAATGGTAAAATATGCATATTCTGTTCACTCTGTGTCTCATGACTCCCTCAGTATTTGAAGACAAGGTAAGTCCTTCTCCACACACCCTCCGCATCACCTGTTTGCTCATGACAGCATGTCCACTTTCATGGTTAAGTTCTCTAGGCTCTGTCTATGAATTTTTCCTAAAACATGTAACCTATAACATTAATTTTATTTTACACAAGAATCAGTTAAAACAGTAGAACTGATAGAGAAAGAAATATAGTCTACATTGTCAGCCTGGCGGTCCCCAACTATGCCCCCAAGGCACCCAGCACAATGGATTATTTTTATCCTACTCCTTGGTTATTAAAAACCATATTTCATTTTAATTTGCTTCTTGGTTAGACAATGATCTGCTGTGCTTTTGATTTTTAATTGCTTCCTCCTTTACTCAGGCTTTATTGATCCCCTCAGATTATCCCTCCTCTTCATCAACAGTCAATTATGTAGACCTTTATGCCTCTGTCAGTTTGTTTCAAAACGATCTGCTTATTCAAGGCAAAATCTCAGAATGACTTCTCCAGGTCTACAAACTGGTTATTAGACACACAGAACAAAGGACCAAAAGCAAGCAAGGCAGTTTTTGTTATTGTTATTTGTTTGTTTGTTTTGTTTTTATAGGATAGAAGATGATCAGATACCAAACCTGTGTTAGAGATAGGAAAATATTTGACAGCATTCATATGGCCAACATAAGAAGCAGCTGAGGTGGTAAATTGCCACTTTGAAAAACAATTTGGGGACGTGATAAAGTTGATGACACACAGCCGGGCAGTGGTGGCGCACGCCTTTAATCCCAGCACTTGGGAGGCAGAGGCAGGTGGATTTCTGAGTTTGAGGCCAGCCTGCTCTACAGAGTGAGTTCCAGGACAGACAGGGCTACACAGAGAAACCCTGTCTCCAAAAACCAAAAAAAAAAAAAAAAAAAAAAGAAAAGTTGATGACACACACAGTTATATACCAGTTCACTTCAATGAATATCAGTATCTTTTTTTTTTTTTTTTTTTTTTTTGAGGAAGGGTTTCTCAGTGTTGTCCATTTTTTTATTACTTATTTATTTTATTTATTTATGAGTATTTTTGTCTTTGGAGTTATAGACAGTTGTGAGCTGTCGTGTGAGTGCTGGAGACTGAACCCAGGTCTTCTGGAAGAGCAGAGCTTTGTGAGTTCGAGGCCAGCCTGGTCTACATAGTGAGATGATGATGATGATGATGATGATGATGATGATGATGATGCCTTTCCCTTTTTGTTTTTGAATTAAATATAAAATCATTTTATATATGGAGATTATTAAATATGGCACATTTGTTATAACAGGTCTAGACAGACCAGGAAGTGCTGAGAGATGGATAGCTAGTTGTATTTTTCTTCATGAAAACCTAGAGTCTATTTGTTGACATCTCATATATTGTTCTAGAAGTAAATTTTGAAAAATTTAAAATGATGTGCTTTATAACACTCAAGCCAAATTACGCTGTCTGACTTTTCTGTACAGATAATGGACTGCCCAAACCAGAACTAATATCCTGGATTGAACTTGGGAGAGAGCTCTTCGGCAGCAGGGGAGAAAAATGGAAACTAGACAAAGGAATTCGCTGCTCTATAGATGCTGGTGTGCGCGCTTGTCTAGTTACTGAGGAGCAGATTCTTGAGAGTGAGTATTAAGAAGAGCGCCAGTCTCGTCCTAGTGGATGGTGTGGTGCACACCTGCAGTCTCCGCACTTGGGAGATTGATGCAGGAGGGGGCAGGAGCTCAATTATCCTCATTGGCACAGTGAGTTCCAATCCAGCCTGAACTATATGAGACCCTGTCTGAGGGGGTGGGGGGAGACAGAGACACAGAGACTGAGACAGAGACAGAGACAGAGAATGAAAGAAGAAGAGAAAAAAGAAACCATTGTCTTAACCTAAACACATCACATTCAGATTTCTCTCTTTTTTCCCTCCGTCTTCTCTGATCTTTTCTTCCTGTTTGGCTGACCTGAGGCTTGATGTTGCATATATTTTAGAGAAGGACTGTAAACCATAGTGGTTAGGTGTGAGAACTCTGAAGCCAGAGTCTGATGTCTTTATTGGGGACAGTAATAGTTCTTTTCTACTGTTGTGATAAAAACCCCATGACCAAGACAGCATTTGGGGGAGGTGGCTTATGGTTGCGGAGGGTTGGAGTCTATGACCATCATGGCAAGGAATGGGGTAGCAGGCAGGCAAGCATGACACTAGAGTAGTAATGGAGAACTCACATCTCAGCCCGCAAACAGAGGCAGAGAGAGCCAACTGGGAATGGCATGGACTTTTGAAATCTCAAAGTTCACCCCAGTGATACACATCCTCCAATAAAGCCACACCTCCTAATCCTTGCCAGACAGTTCTACCAACTGGGGACCAAGTACTTAAACACATGAGTCTATGGGGTCATTCTCATTCAAAGCACCACAGTGACTTTGGACAGAGTATTTGAACTCTGGTGTATAAAATACAGCAAATACAAGAACCTACAACATTGTGTTAGGAAGGAATAATGTATACGGTGCTGAAGTAGACATTGATGGAAGCTGTTCTTCATAATGAATGAGAAAGAACAAAGCTGGGTTTTGCTTTCCCTACCTTTGTGACCAAAGCAGTCTTTGAGCTGTAAGGCCCTATATCAAAAGAGAAGTCATGTACTACTGATATACATGGCACAGTATAGTCATTCCTATTCCCAAAATGAGGAATGGGGGTATAGCAAGAAAATAGAGGACCAAAGCAAGATCCATATCCAGCAGGGCAAACAGTAAACCTGCAGTTCCATATCTACCATCTAGGGTTATGATAGAATCATCTGGGCTCCAGTGGCCTTGGACAGCTCCATTTCTCTAGTGCTGCCCCTATAGTACATATGAATTCTCTCTTGGACCAGCTCCAGTTTGTTCCTGCAATTTTCCTGAGTCCTGGCATCTCTAATGCTCTTGAGTCTGCACTACAACCTAGGCCTTACCTTCCCAGCCTCACACTGTGACCTCTGAGAGATTCCTTGCAGGAAATCTGTCCCTGCCACACATTGCCTGACCTCAGTAGCTGTCTATAACTGTGGTGCAAGCCTTCAGTACCCTTCTACTCTTGTATCATTCATGATGAAAACAAACAAACAAACAAACAAAAAGTACCACATGAATAACACTGCCAAGCTCTGTTGCCAACTTGAGATGTAGCCTGGCTCCTCCAGATCACATTTACAACAGTCTCTGTGTGCTGGCTGCATTTCTGTTGCATTCTGGTCTTCCAGACTCCTAGCAGAATGGCCTGCTACGCTCTGGTCATGTCATTCTGGGGCTTCCCTTGTCTGAAATGCCACACTTTTACACATTTCTTCCACAAACCAATTTCAATGGCCTAAGAACCGTGTGGTCAGGTTTACTCCGGCAATGATCCCAATCCTCTGTCCCAGTCTTCTGTGTTAGTTACTTTTCTCATTGTGACCAAGTACGTGATAGAAAGCAATTAGGAAATGGAGGGTTTATTTTGACTTGTTGTTTTCAGAGATACAGTTCATCATGTGGGGAAGACCATGGTGGCAGGAATGTTGGATGGCTAATGTCTTAGTCAGGGTTTCTATTCCTGCACAAACATTATGACCAAGATGCAAGTTGGGGAGGAAAGGGTTTATTCAGCTTACACATCCATGCTGCTGTTCATCACCAAAGGAAGCCAGGACTGGAACTCAAGCAGGTCAGGAAGCAGGAGCTGATGCAGAGGCCATGGAGGGATGTTCCTTACTGGCTTGCTTCCTTCTCCTGGCTTGCTCAGCTTGCATTCTTTCTTATAGAACACAAGACTACCAGCCCACAGATGGCACCACCCACAAGGGCCCCCCCCCCACCTTGATCACTAATTGAGAAAATGCCTTACAGCTGGATCTCATGGAGGCATTTTCTCATCTGAAACTCCTTTCTCTGTGATAACTCCAGCTTGTGTCAGGTTGACACAAAACCAGCCAGGACAGCTAATCACATTGTACTTGCAGTCAGGAAACAGAAACCGATGAATGCTTGTGCTCAGTGCTACCCCTCCCACCACCCCACTTTCATTTTTCTTCATTCTGGAACCCCATCCCATAAAATCATGCCATCCACATTCAGGGTGATTCTTCCTTGGTTAAATCATAGAATTTGTTATATTTATAGATTATGGTATTTGTTAGGGCTCTGTTAGGATATTTTTGCTACCATCACACTGTGACTCTAAGAAGAATCTTTTCACAATGTGGAACGTTTGATGTTCCTGCAGCTGTAACGCTGTTCAGCAGTTATGGAGGGTACAATATGACCGGCACCACATTAACTTATTCACAACCCTCTTTATGCATTTTTGTTTTCCTGTTTTTATTTTTATTTTTTAATTTAATTTATTAGGCCAAGCATGGTAGTGTATGCTTTTAATTCCAGCCCTTGGGAAGCAGAGACAGGCAGATCTCTCAAATTTGAATCTAGCCTGGGCTACATACATAACAAGTTCCAGGCCAGCCTGGGCTACATAGAGAAACCACTATTAATTTATTTTATTATTTATGTGTATTGTGTGTATGCCTATGTGAATTTATATGCTCTGTATGCATTCAGTGCCTATAAAGACCAGAAGATGGAGTTGAATCTTTTGGAATTAGAGCCATCATGTGGGTGCTAAAAGCAACCTGGGTCCTTTACAAGAACAGTCAGTATTCTTAAACCACCTATGTGTCTCTTCTGCCCTATTTCCCTGTCTTTACAGGATAAAGAGCCCTAAACCAGAAGCAATTAATATGGCAAGGTTTCCATGGTGGGCAAGTGGGACTCATACCTGTGAAGTTCGTTTCCAGCTCTTAGACCCTACCTTTGAGACTGACATTTTAATCTTTTCACTTTCATTATAACATAGACCTGCTCAGTTTAGTTTGTGCAAATGGTTACCAAACTCATTTTGGTCAGGAAGTAGAAGCACATATTGTGGCTTTGTAGTTATTAGGAGCAGGATGCTCTGACCACCACAGGCTCACTGGTTTATGAATTACTTTACTGCTGATGATTTTCAGTCATGCCATAGATCAAAGATTTACTGAATTTTTGTTCATTTTCAGGTAGCCAGCAAGCTGTGAAGACAAGAGAAATCACATGTCATTTCCAGTTAAATCCTCTGGAGAGTCAGCATTCCTTTGGACTTGCTTTAGGAGAAAGGGAAGATGTTTTCCTTAGACATGGTCAAGGCATCAATCTTGTAAACGCACAAACACACTGTGGTGAGGCTTTGGTTTCAGTGGTGCATAGCTCTGGTGAGGCTGCCCAAAGAAAAGTACTCTCAAGTCACAGAACTCTGGCTCTCCCTGGCTTGCAGAAAGTTTCCTCTTGGCAGAGTACTCAGCACTCTTGTCCAGTCTGTGAGGAAAACTCTTGGGAGAAGAATCACTTAGTGAAGCAACAAAAGGGCCACTCCAAGAGCCTGTCATGGAGGCTCTGGAAGAAGTTCAGCAGACAGGCTAATGCCAGACAGCAGTGGAGCATCTCATGTCCTGAACGTGGGAAGAACATCTGCCTGAAGCAGTACTTGGCGAGACATCTGGATATCCATACAAGGAAGAGACCACCCCAGTGCCCTAAATGCAAAATGTGCTTCCGTCATGAGCATACCCTTTTCAGCTACCACCTCAAGCACAATTCTTCCCAGCACCCCAAATGTGAAATGAGCCTCTCGATAGATAGCAATGTTCACCTGGGCCAGCAGATTCAAGAGAGGCCAGCCTTCTGGAGAGAAGAAACCATTGTGCCCTCAAGAGAGAAGCCAGGCCCCAGTCTGGACTGTGAGGACTGCTGCCACATGGGTAGCAATCTGAAGGGCCTGCAGTGTGGCTGCATCCTAGATGAGGACAGACTCTGCTCATGCACAGAGTGTGGCAATTGCTTCCTCTCACAGTTTAAGCAGGCAGGTCTCTGTAGAGCACACATAGGAGAAAAATCCTTTCAGTGTCCAGAAAGTGACAAGTGCCTCTGCCTGAGAGGCCTACAGAATGTCCACCAACATGTGCACAGTGGAGAAAGACCATTCTTCTGTAGAAAGTGTGGTCAGGGATTCACCAAACATTGCAGACTCACAGAACACACCCAAATCCTCAGCAGAGAGAAATCTTTCTGGTGTGCCCAATGTGGAAGGAACTTCAGCCAAAAGGGACAGCTGCTGAGGCACCAGTGGCTTCACCCAGAGGAGAAACCCTTTCAATGCACAATGTGTGAGTTGCGCTTCCATCTGAAGAGCAGGTTGAGGGCCCACCAACTACAACATGGTAGAGAAAGGCCATTCTCCTGCAGCGAGTGTGGCCGAGCCTTCACCCATCAGTGCAAGCTCCGTGAGCATCTGAGAGTGCACAGTGGAGAGAGGCCCTTTCAGTGTCCTGAGTGCCACAAGAGCTTCCGCCTGAAGGGCACCCTGAAGGCCCACCAGCGCACCCACAGCAAGGAGAGGCCATTCTCTTGTGGGGAATGTGGCAAGGGCTTTACAAGACAGTCTAAACTTACAGAGCACTTCCGTGTCCACAGTGGAGAGAGGCCCTTCCAGTGTCCTGAGTGTGACAGGAGCTTTCGCCTAAAGGGGCAGTTGCTTAGCCATCAGCGCCTACACACAGGAGAGAGACCCTTCCAGTGCCCAGAATGTGGAAAGAGCTATCGAGTGAAGGCTGATATGAAGGCACACCAGCTGCTACACAGCGGGCAGATGCCGTTCTCCTGCCAGTGTGGGAAAGGCTTTGCTAAACAGTCAAAACTTGTGGAACACATGAGGACACACACAGGAGAGAAGCCTTTTCAGTGTCCCAAGTGTGACAAGAGCTTCCGATTGAAGGCTCAGCTGCTCAGCCACCAGGGCCTGCACACAGGCGAGAGACCTTTCCACTGCCCTGAATGTGATAAAAACTTCCGGGAACGGGGTCACATGCTCAGGCACCAGCGCATCCACAGGCCTGAGAGACCCTTTGCCTGTGGTGACTGTGGGAAGGGCTTCATTTATAAGTCCAAACTGGCTGAGCACATCCGAGTACACACGAAATCCTGTCAGGTTCCACGTGCGCCTGACATTAAGAAAAGGCTTAGCCAACTGTTTGCAATGATAGAGGCTGACTGGAGTTGAGGTAGGCAGGATGTCAGCTCTATGAGCAAAGCTTAATTGTCAGGGCCCCCTGAAGAATAGTGGCTAAGCCTACTGGGAAGCAGGTTTTAGTCACAGGGTCTCTACTCATCCAAAATATAAATTCAAAGTGGGAAACTATGAAGAATGTTCTCTTTTGGAATACCACCAATTATATTTCCTCTCCCTTGGTAAAGAGGTATTTGTTCTTCCTACCACTTTAGGTGCATTTCACCCAAATACAGTTAGTTCAAAAGTCCCATCTTAACCTGTGGGAACAAACCCGGCACAGTGGAAAGAAGCCCCACGTGTCAGTCCTGGGCGCTGCTGCTCTGGGTGGGACAGGGGACATGCGGGAAGTGGCTGCGAGCTCTTCTACAGTCTGACAGGCTGGCCAGGCTGTGTGAGAGGCCTCTGTGGAGACACAGCCCATGGGTAGAAGAGGGAGCTATCCCAGGGAACGCTGTGGCTCTGGAGTTTCCAGGCTTTGGGCATCACGGACTCTGCTGGATGCTGCGGGACCTGGGAACAGACAGGGCCGCAGAGCACAGCTGGCATCAGGGCATGGAACCCATTTGTGGCAGCTTGGGGCGCCGGGCTAGCTGCTTAGGCTTGGGTGAATGGGTACCCTCTGGGAGTGCTGGGAAGCCCTCAGTGAGAGATTAGACACGGCTCCTTAATAGAGGGACGGATCCCTTGCTTCCCATGGCAGGTCCAGATGAAGAGACAGTCCATAATTCTAAGACGTTTATTTTCATTGTGGAAAATGGTGTGGATGGAATTGTACCCCCGCCCCTCTGGGAGAAGGTTGGCAGATATAGTAACTGGGAAGGGGCGTGGCTAAGTCTCTAGGTGTCTCATTAATGTGGGGATGGCTTGGGACTGTGTGGCCACGCCTCTGTCTAAGGAGGAGTGGTACATGACCGTGACCGGAGCCAAAAGCCTCCCAGGAGCGTTGGCATAACATTTCCCGGTCCCTTGTGAATTCCGCTGGGTTGCCCAGAGTTTACGCCTGTGCTCAACCGGGTGCCAGATTGCCTGTCACAGATCACTGCCCCACATTAACCCAGAAAGAAATTCCTGTAGTACCACTGTCAAAGCTACAAAGGGGGAGTCTATTTAATATCAGCTCTACTCTTTTGTTCTTTCCAGAGTATGATTCGGTTAAATACAGTGAATTTTATTTCTGTCGTGGTATGCTTTTGGGTTTGCTTTTGATTCATTTATTTTGAAACCAGTAGGATGAATTCTCTGAATTTCATGTGACTGCTGAAATTTCTCCTTGGAGCTCTTGATGATTAATGTGTAGTGTGCTCTTAAGAAAATGCTGATAATCTGAGTTGAGGAAAAAAACCAAAGTTGAGAGGTCTGGATCCAGATCAGGGGCCAACTCGGTCGATAGAGATTTGGGAGTTCTGGTGTGGAGATGCTATTCGAAGCAGAAGTAAGATTCTCAAGAATGAATGAATATTTAAGCAACTGACTAAAGAATAGGCAGAGCATAAAACAGAGGTATCACGATATGAAAATTATTTACAGTCTCACATCTTGTAGAATTATAGAGATCAGAAAGGATTTTTTTAAATTTATATTTTAAACTCTAATGTTACATAAAGTGTCCTCACAGCCTCAGACCCAGTCAGTGACTGTGTTGAGGTTCCCCCCTCTCACCTACCCAACGAGTCTCACTATATAGTCCTGATTGGCTTGGAATTCACTATGCAGACCAGGCTGGCCTCAACTCACAGATGTCCACTGCCTCTGTTCTCCAAGTGCTGGAACTAAAGTCATGGTCAGGACACACAACTCACTGGGACTTTCTATAGGTCTCCTTCCAGGGCAGGGATTCTTGCACTGCTAGAAACCATGTCCTGTTCTATGGATAGGAAAAACCTCAGACCAAACCTAAGTCCACTTCCAGAGCCAAATCCCAACCTCTTAAGATTATTCTCCTTAAGTTTCTTTGTTATTAAATGTCAGAGTATTCTAAGTATTTGGTATTGTTACTAAAAATCAAATGCTATTGGAATTTGTAGAAATGAAACATTGAAATATGAATAAACCCCAACATATTTTTATACTAAAAACAAAAAAAAAATTATGAAAGTTTAAGTATGCTCTGGAGTCAGACTACATGACACTGACTTTAGCAATTAAGTGCCCACAGAGGCCAGAGGAGTGTGTGTCATGTGCTCTGGATCTGAGTTATGGTCTGTTCCAAGTGGTCATGTGGGTCCTAGGACTCAAACCGAGGTCTTCTACAAGAGCAGCAAGTATTCCTGACTAGTGAGCCATTTCTCCAGCCTCCTTTATTGGTTTAATTTACTAATTTTCCTGTGTGCGTTTGTGTATGGGGGCCAGTGCATGTGCCATGGTGCTTGTGTAAAGGTTAGAAGGTAACCTGTGTCGGTCCTCTTTTTTTTTTTTTTTTTTTTTTTTTAATTATTTATTTATTTATTATATGTAAGTACACTGTAGCTGTCTTCAGACACCCCAGAAGAGGGCATCAGATCTCATTATGGATGGTTGTGAGCCATCATGTGGTTGCTGGGATTTGAACTCATGACCTTTGGAAGAGCAGTCAGCGCTCTTAACCGCTGAGCCATCTCTCCAGCCCCCGGTCCTCTCTTTCTACCTTGTTTAGACAGAGTCTCCTTTTGTTGTCTCTGGGCTGTGCACTCCAAATGAGTAGGCTGGTGAGCTTTAGGGGATTGACCTGTCTGTCTCATACCTCACAGTGGAAATGACAGGATTGCAGACATGCACCATGGTGTCCGGCTTTTTTTTAATTATTTAATTATATGTACATGTGTGGATCTACTCACCTGAGAGCCTATGTACTAGGAGGCCAGAGTCATGGACTTCCTCTGTATGCAGAGTTACAGGTAGTGAGCCACCGGCTGTGAGTGCTGGCACTGGAATTCAGCTCCTCCACAAGAGCATCACACATAGGGCAAGAGCCCTACCTCTGAGCTAAATCCCCCAAATTGCATTATATAACCTTAACCATTGAGCCATCTCTCCAACTTTGCATGCAGGTTTTACTTGAGTTCTGAGGATCCAAACCGAGGTATCAGGTTGAGTACCTTAATCTGATGAGCCATCTCCCCAGTCCAGGAATCTGATTTTTAAAATGCTTCCTCAAGTAACATAAAATATTATTAAACATATATAATATTGTACCCTGAAAACTACTTGGCATGCAGGTTTTTTGATTTTTTGGAGACAGGGTTTCTCTGTGTAGCCCTGTCTGTCCTGGAACTCACTCTGTAGACCAGGCTGGCCTTGAACTCAGAAATCCACCTGCCTCTGCCTTCCAAGTGCTGGGATTAAAGGCGTGCGCCACCACTGCCCGGCTTTTAATAGATACCAAATGAGCAAATTCCAATAGCACTTGTCTTTTTAGTAACAATACCAAATACTTAGAATACTCTGGCATTTAATAACAAAGAAACTTAAGGAGAATAATCTTCTTAAAAGGTTGGGATTTGGCTCTGTGGTAGTACACATGCAGGAGGACTGGATCTGTTCTCAGCACTGCTAAAAACAAAACTGAAGGATTAATTCAGCTGGTAAGATTAAAAACATTAGTGACTGGTACCTTTGGCATAAAAAGGAAATGACCGAGCCAACTGTTCA
This sequence comes from Uromys caudimaculatus, assembly GCA_028551405.1. NCBI lineage: Eukaryota > Metazoa > Chordata > Mammalia > Rodentia > Muridae > Uromys > Uromys caudimaculatus. The sequence goes on from CM052700.1 coordinate 89,218,724, forward strand.
TTTCTATACACTTAGAAATAGCTTATCAAGAGCAATCCTTCGCAAAAACAATCAGGTTTGCCAGCCCTGTGTTAAGTAGCTGGACAAACCTAAATGTGAATCTTGCCGTATGACATCAAAGGCAGTCAGTATTTAGCTATAGGGAAATGCAATTACAATGGCATCTACTGAAATATTATATTCTAAATCGTGAACATAGAATCTGAGTATGAAGAAAGAGAACATAGTAGGCAGGCTCAGACAGCTTCTGAACAGCTAGTTCTAAAGTTATGTCCAGAGTACATTTTAGTCTGTAATTACAATTCTAAGAAAGTAGGTCAAGAGAAAGCTAACTTCCATGATATGTTATAAGTGTAGGATTAAAAAAAAAAAAAAGTGAGGCAGGCCTGGTGGCTCATCCTTTAATCCCAATTCTCTGAGGGCAGAGGCTTGCTGATTTCTAGGAGTTCCAGGCCAGCCTGGTCTACGTAGCAAGTTCAAGGCCAGCCAGAGTTATGTTGTGAGACTTTGTCTTAAAACAAACAAACAAACAAACAAACAAACAAACAAACAAAACTTGGGGCTGGGGAGATGGCTAAATGGTTAAGACCATTTACTGCTCTTGCAAAGTACCTGAATTCAGTTTATAACACCCATGCTAGATGGTTCACAAGACCTATAACTCCAGCCATAGGGGACCCAATGTCCTCTTCTGACCTTTGCAGGCACCTGTACTCACATGCACATATCTAATACCCACAAAACACATAATTTAAAAATAAAAGTGAAGAGTTCAAAGAGATCGGTAGCTATTCTTCCAGAAGACCTCAGTTCGATTTGCAGCACCCACATAATGGGACATAACCATCTGTAACTCCAGTTACAGGAGTTCCAACATTTTCTTCTGGCATTCTCAGGCACCAGGCATGTAAGTAGTACATAGACATACATGCAAGCAAAACTCCTATGCACATAAAATAAAATAAAATAAAATAAAATAAAATAAAATAAAATAAAATAAAATAAAATAAAATAAAATAAAATAAAAATAAAAATGAGGGGCTAAAGCTGGGCCTGGTAGCACATACTTTTAATCCCAGCACTTGGGAGGCAGAGGCAGGCAGATTTCTGAGTTCAAGGCCAGCCTGGTCTACAGAGTGAGTTCCAGGACAGCCAGGGCTACACAGAGAATCCCTGTCTCGAAAAAAAACAAAAACAAAAACAAAAACAAAAAAACAAACAAAACCCCACAAAACAAACACATGTGAGGGGCTAGAGAGATGGCTCAAGTTTGGTTCATAAGCACCCACATTTTAGCTCCAAAAAATCTGATGCCCTCTTCTGACCTCTGAATACACCAGGCATGTATATCCACATGGCACACATGCATGCATTCAGGCAAAACACTCCTACACATAAAATAATAAATCTAAAAGTTAAAAAAATGAAATATACAAATGGAGATATTTTTGTTTTTTGTTGGAAGAGAGGTTGTATGTTTATGTGTATCATCTGGTTTTTGTTTTGTTTTGAGATAAGGCATTATTCTCTTGTCCAGTTTGGCTTTGAATTTCTGGGCTAAATTGATCTGCTTCAGCCTCCAAAGTAGCTGAGACTACAGAAAAGAATTATATCAGAACAATAATAAAAAAGGTAGAACCATCACAGAGTTCTACAGAAAACACAAGAAATTGTAGTCATCTCTTGCGGTTTAACCTAGATAGGATCGATCAAAAACCTCATGGGTCCAGGGCATGTAGGTTGTGTGCTTTAGTTTTCAAAGCATATAATCTGATCGTCTGGCTTGTGGACATGCATGCTGGAATTGTCACAGATACACCAGAAGATAGACAATATAAATGGTGAGGACTCTTCCCAATAGACTACTTCTCTAGAGAGAGATCTGCAGGAGTAAAGGAAAACACACATTCAAATTGGCCTAGGAACCTAGCCTAATAGTGCTAAAAGACAACTCAGGGGAGTAGTCATAAATATAGCTCTTTTCTCCTCTTGTATACATTAAGAAAATATTGCAGGACTCTCTGAGTTTTATTTATTTAGCCTCATTTGTCTTCTATGTCTTATCGGATGTGTTAATCCACAGGTGTTAACGCTAATACCAGCACAGCCTTCTTTCCTGACATGCAAACGTAGTTTCTTCTCCACGGTTATTTCTAGATCTAAACCACTAGATTGGTTATCTCTCCCCCCGCCCCCAGAAAATCATAGTATAAGGTAACGTTCAGACAAGAATCTGACTTAGTTATAGACTTAGTCATGGAGTCCTAGTTCTAGTTTTTCTTTCTTTCTTTCTTTCTTTTTTTTTTGCGACAGGATATCACTAAAAGTCATGAGTCTCTGCCTCCACAGACGTGGAGTCAGCACACCCAGCTCTGAATCAATTAATGTATTTCATATTCCTCTCCCAACCTAATATCCAGGAAAGAAACTCAGACTTTTATATGCCCAACAGAAAAATCAAGATGCCAAAGAACATGGGAACAGAGGCAGGATCTCTGATCTCTTTTTTCCAAAAGAGTAGTTCTGTCCAGTTTAGTTTCCCGCACAAGAACAGACTCAGTAGGAAGCACCTACACCTGCACCCCACCGTTTCTCTGAGTTTCTTACACGTGTTCTTCCGGCCAAACTTAGCCAAAGGGAGCAGGCCTCCAACCCAATTCTTCCCTTAGGAGTGCTCAAGCCCCGCCTCCATGTGCAGGGCTGGTTGCCTTTGTTCTCCCCCCACTCCCTCTCTCTTTCCGGACCTGGGCGCTCCAAGCAAACCGAGTGGCAGCCGGTGATTGGTGGTCGCGGCCCAGCCAATCAGAAGGGGGCACCTCACGCTAGGGCTCGGAGTTTTAAACGCCGAGCCGAGGGGTGTGCCCGCGCGGAGGGCTCAGGCAGCGGGGAGGTGCCGGTGTGGGCGGGGCGCCACGGCTCTCGCCCTGATTCGTGCGAGGATTGGGCGGCCCGCGGCTTCCTTGCTTCTAACCAATCACCGGGCTGAACTTCCTGGAGGTTTTGGTGAGCTCCGGCGTTGCTCGGGAGGTCGGCGAGTGCTTCGGCGGTAGCCGGTGTCTGCAGGCCTAGCTCTGCACCCTACCATGAAGCTCCGGAAAGCTTGGCTGTTGGTCCTGCTCTTGGCGTTGACACAGCTGCTGGCTGCTGCGAGCGCCGGAGATGCACACGAAGGTGAGCGGGTAGGCGGGCCGGAGCTAGGTGGGAGAGTTCGCGTGGGTTGCAAACCTTGCTGGGGCCTGACAAGGTGCTTCGTTCACACCCCTGCGGAATTGGTGACCCGGGAGGAACGAACTTGCTGGAGTTTCAGTGTAGTGCCGAATCAAGGGGTGTGGGCCTCTTGAGTTCCTACTCAAGACTAGGACGAGGAGTGAGTGCCTGATTCTCAACTCTTCACCCTCACTACTGAGATTTGCCCCTTAGGTGAGTAAAATTTCCTGGAGAATACTTTCGTTTCCAAAACCGGTTTTAGAAACGAGACGTAGGCGAGAGGTCCGCTAGTAGGACCTGGAAGAGGCAGTCGCAGATATTGGTCATCTATATCAAGAAGTAGAAATAACCCAGGCTTTTTTTTCATCTTTTAAGGAAACTGGAGCTACCAACAAGCATTTTATTCAGTGCCTCTTTGCCAGTCGCTGCTCTGGGTTTTGAGAGTCGACGCTGGCCATGCATGTACTCTATCTAGTAAGAACAGTCAGTATCTGTAACTCCTAGACGTTATGCCCGCACCCTTTCTTCGAAATCCTCTAGCCGAAAACATAAGAACTTTGAAATTAGGAAGTACTAGTTAAATCGTTCTTCCTAGAGAACAGTCTGATTGACACCTTTCCTTTACCCTTCTAACCACTAACTTGTTGCCTACTAGTTTTAGTCTAATATAAACAAACCCCGTTTTTAAAGTTTAGTGTGTAGGGGGAATGTGAACTTTATACTCTTAGGTTGAGTAAGATCACTGTGGATCATTGATTCATGAGTCTTTGCCCAGGTAGGAAAGAGTAGAAATGAAGAGACTGCTGAAAGGGGCCGAGTATCTGTCCTGTCTACCAGGATATCTTGGCACTTTTATCCAAACTGGCTGAGTGCTCATTTCTTATAGAGACCCAAAATACACTGAATCAGAGAGAGGGCAGACTTTGCATTTCAAGCAAATTTTTCACTTTGCATGGCAGAATAGATTTTGTGGGGGACACATGAAAGTTTGAGAACCAGTGTAGTTTGGTGTATACTTTAAGAACGTGTTAAAAACCACTCGGTTGTGAGACAGTGGTCTGTTTTAGGGTGAATTTTGTTTGTTCGTTTGTTTGTTCGAGATGGGGGGGGGTCTCATTATGTCGCTTGGAGCTCATCATATAGACCAGGCTGGTCTTGAACCCAAGAGCTCTGCCTTCCTCTGTGCAGGGGTTAAAATGCCAGGTAGTGTGAATTCTTGAGAGGCCTGGGTGAGTTTAGACTAGCCAGTGGTAGGTCTTTTGTGTCATTGGTGCTGTCCCTGGGGAAAAGTTTGCTCTTGGTGAACCCAGGAATCCCTTGGGGGGGGGGGTATCTGGGCTAAAGACAGCCCTCAGGCTAGGTTCTCAGGTTTGGTAGGGCTGGCAGTGTGGTTTAGTGATACATCAGTTATCTAGCATGTGCAAGGCATTGCACTGCAAAGGGAGGAAGAATGTAGTCTCACTCATTGTGTTTGGTCCATTCTAAATATCATCTGTAGTGACTGAGCATTAGTTAACTTTCTTTTTTTGTTGTTCTTCACTATTTACTGTTTGATGTTGGCCTAATGATTGTTTGTCCAGCCAGTACTAGGTCCTCCTGGCCAAGGTGGAGTGTAGCCTTGTTGAAGAAGTGGAGACATCCTTACGGAATGTAACTACCAGGGCCTGGCCTGGTCAGGGATGCAATGTGATCATCAGGTTTGTTCAGTGTTTGTAGACAGAGTGTGAAGATGGATGTGAGATGTTTCATTTGGTTTATGCAAAAAAAGATCGCACCCTTTCAGAAGGTACTCGGAAGTTTGGATATACTTTCTAAGCTAAAATGTTTGACTTTCAAAGTGAAGTCCAATTGGGGAGGTAGATATTGTTAAAAAAAAACTAATGGCTGAAGATGTAAATCAGTGGTGTAGCAGTTACCTCAAATGTGCAAGACCTTAAGTTTGATCTCTGTCACAACAAAACAACCCTGAGGGCAGGGGAAATAGCTCAGTGGTTAAGAGTATGTTCTGTTCCTCAGGAGGACCTGAGTTTGATTCCTAACAACCAGCAGCAGGTAGCTCACAACTACCTGTAACTGTAGCTCCAGGACAGAGCCTCTGTGAACCTGTACTCATGTGCACATCCTTACACATAATTTTAAAAATAAAACTTTAAAAACAGAAATAAGATCTCACATTAAAATTTTGAAAATTTAATCTGACATAACTGAGCATGAGTTTCAGGTTTTTGGTTTTTTATTCTGATTTTTTCTTTTTATTTTTTTAGGTTTTTTTGTTTGTTTGTTTGTTTGAGATAGTTCTCTGTGTAGCCCTGACTGTCTTGGAACTCACTCTGTAGACCAGACTTGCCTTGAACTCAGAGATCCACCAGCCTCTGCCTCCTGAGTGCTACGATTAAAGGTATACCCACCACCACCAGGCTGGGTTATTTTCACTGTACACATAAGTCTTCCTGTAACTGGGTGGACTATCAGGATTCCCTTCCTCTCCTAACCATGTTCCCTAGCTTGAAGAGGGGACAAAATTTCATAATGCTTTCTCTCTAGTTCTTGACCAGAACAAATAGCCTGTAGCCAGGATGAATGTGGATGACCATAAATCCTACCTAACTTCTCTAGCCTCCTAAATGCACAGATGAGGTGGCTACCAGACAGAGGTTGCAGTGCATCCTTGCATCTAGCAGATCATTTAGGGAGTGGGAAGTATTTAGTTTGTCTTTTAGAAAGCCACCGTGATTAGTGGGTAACATGCTTGTGTAACACACGTGAGGTCCTGGCATTGACCAGTAGGTGCTTCCTGTTAGGTTGTAGTAGGCAAAGCTCTTGATGCACCAGCAGCATTGAGCTTAGTGAACTTAGTGTTTAATATTGAGGGTCCCAAAGGATTGGTTGCTGTGAATGCCGGCACATATGGCGTGGATTGTCAGTCAGGGTTCAGCCTGATGCTGAGTGTAAGGGAGTCAGCTTAGATCCCCAGTCCTCCTGGAACAGCAGTCACTTGGCTTTTAATAGCAATGAGCTGTGTATTATGACTTAATTCTGGTTCTTTTAAAGAAGTATGTTGGTAGACCAGGCACCATCTTTTGAGTACCACAGAGCAGAGGATTGTTGTATTTTGTGCGGCATGTATGTCTTCCCGTCTCCCTAGTTCCTGGGCATTCTGGAAGGATGTGAACAAAACCTTGTTGAGAAAGCTGTCCTCTGTTTCCTAGGGAGTTGTCCGAAAGCTATGTATCATGGAGCCATGCAGTAAATAGCTACCTTGTGCTGTCAAATGTCAAACTCAATCAGGGACCCACATCCTCTCTACTCTGATCCTCCTAAATACCTGAGAGCCTGTCCCCTTACTTCCTCTCTGACCTTAACACCTGTTTTGATGGTGCACAGAAGGAGGTAGCAGTGGGCAAGAGAAGCACAGGCCAGCTTGGTTTTTACTCAGAAAGTGGACATATTAGAGCTATTTCTCTTACCTCTAACAAAGGAAGAATGCAGGCCTCAGTTGAGAAAAGGGTCTGTGAGGCGGGAAGAGGTTGTGGAGTGGGGGGAGTTGAGTAAGATATGCGTAGTAGAGATGAGACGGAGCTAATCCAACAACCCCAGAGCTTCAGAGTTGTGGAAGAGCAGTGTGAGGAACATGTGGGTGAATTACAGGGGTCTCCATGTACCCACAGTTATAGAGCCAGCATTCCACAAGCCTCAGGGGTACCAGCATCCTGGGAACAGGTTTCAGGCCTGAGTGCACTCAGTCCCAGACAGTAACTGGCAGTGTTCTTGACTGAGCTCCTGAAAAAAGAATTGGCCCTTTGACACACTCTGGCTTCAGGGTGAAAGGAATAGTGTGCTTGCTGCACATAGATCTGTTTACTGCCATGACAGTGGGTGGAGAAACTAGTCAGGGAGACACAGAGTTTCATGCTTTGTTGTATCTGCAGTTTGGAAAGAACAACTTAAAAGTTAACACAGTAACATTCTCTTGCATTCTGGGGAGAAATTGCTTCCAACAAAGTATAATTTTTCATTTGTATTTGATGCATGTTAGTTCCCTAAGTCTGTAAAGTTGTCATTGTTTCAAAGTCTTTTCCTCTCAGAGTGTTACTCAAGGCTGGCTTTCTAAGAAAAGCATGCTTCCCTTCCAGCCATCTCCTGAAGGAGCAGCCCTGTGGGCTATTTTTAAAGAATATGAAGTGGAATGACACAGCTTTTTCAGAAGTAGAATTTATGCATGTACCAGAGAGTAAATCTTGGGTATCTGCATATTCGGAGGGAACAGGCAGGTAAAGTGTCACTGGGAAAGGTTTATTGAGATTCTAGAAAACGGCAGAAGTGGGCTTTGACTCCATGACATGCTGATATATGTCCCTGCTTGGAGTGTAAAGGAGCCATATCTCTAAGGTAAGGATACACAGCCCACATGACTTGTTTTAATAACTTGGGCCTCAGGCATAGTTGTAAAGGAGAAAGTAATGAGTTTCTTAACCAGCATAGCTCTTTTATGGTCAGATGTTTCAGATTCAGAAAATCTCACTGAGGATGAAGAGGAGGAGGAGGAAGATGAAGAAGATGAAGATGACTTGGAAGTTAAGGAGGAAAATGGTGTTTGGGTCTTAAATGATAGCAACTTTGATAACTTTGTGGCTGACAAAGATACAGTGCTACTGGAGTTCTATGCGCCATGGTGAGCACCAGCACCTTAGCTCTTACAGCCGGACAATTCTGTGGCTGACCTCCTCAGGCCATCCAGGCCCCAGCTGAAATGAAGGGTCTGACCACAAGAGCTCCAGCTTGTCCATTTTTTTTCCTACTACTTTATTTTACTATTACTTTTTTTGTTTTTGGGACGGGGTTATTATTATTACATTTTTTATTATTTTAATTTGTGTGTGTGCTATAGCATGCTTGTAGAAGTAAGAACAACTTGCAGGAGTCATTTTTTCTACCATGTGGATCCAGGGGCTAGAACTGGGCTCTTCAATCTTGGTAGCAAATGACTTTTACCTGCTGTGCCATCTCACCAGCTCTAGGACTTCAACTTGATGTCATTGTGTTGGGAACTGGAGACTCAGTCCTTCCAGCTGGCATTAGGTAGCCTTTATTTAGTCAGCCCTCACCATAGAATGGTAGTCATAGTTTCTGAACAGGCTAGCAGAGGCTGCTGACAATGGGGTGATTTCATTGTCTTATTTTTGTTCTCTTGTCCAGAGCTCTGGAGAAACAGATGCAAATTCTTTTCCCATTTACCCTTCATGCTTTCGTGCATGGGAACTGTTAAATTCTCCTGTGCTGCTTCGCATTTCATAGTCCCTTCTGTTCTTTGCTCGTCCTTCTGTGGTCTATCTCACTTCTAGGGGAATCTCACATTATTTATCTAATATGTGATTTAAAACCATTATTTTCTATAAGTGATCCTTTTAGCAGTTTTGAGGCTTTATTTGTATTTTATATATCAACTATTTTGTTTGTTTTTTAATTGCAAAAGCGATTTGTTGTGTGTATGGTATCTAAATTACAAGTCTTTCCATAAAGCCTCCGTCTTTTGAATGTCTTGCTTGGATTTCAATCTCTTTGGATACAGGTAATTCTTTTTCTTCTTCCTTAAATTTCTCAGGTGTGGACACTGCAAGCAGTTTGCTCCAGAATATGAGAAAATTGCCAGTACCTTGAAGGACAATGATCCACCCATTGCTGTTGCAAAGATTGATGCAACCTCAGCATCCATGTTGGCCAGCAAATTTGATGTGAGTGGCTATCCCACCATCAAGATCCTGAAAAAGGGACAGGCTGTTGACTATGATGGCTCCAGGACCCAGGAAGGTGAGCTCCAGGACGTGAGCTGTTGGGGAGTGGTACCTAAGGAATATCACTCAAAGTTGACCTCTGGCCTCCATACATCAGCATATATACATTTAAAAGAAAACACACGTTCTCTCACACATACAAATGGTTGCCTTTAGCCAAGGACAAGCCTTAACAACTTAAGTCCTTGGTGTGCATGTCTACTGACCCTTGTTTGAATACACATCCATACTTGAAAAAACATAAAGGAAGAAAAGATGATAGACACCCAGCTTTAATGCCAGGCTTTCTGGCCTGCTTTGGAATCTTTGGAACTGCATGTGCTAGAGTAGACTCCTCAGCTCCTTGGCCATCCCCTCGAGTCAATTTTAAAAAATGGTTGTTTCCTGGTAGACTGGCTCAGGGCCTCTGGGTATGGGTGTGGGCAGGAGCAGGCAGTTTGTGTAGAGAACCTGTGAAGACTGGTCCCCTTGGCTCTTGGTGATATCTGTGGTAAAGAGAGAAGTTTACAGTTCCTTGCCCTAAGAATCACTTGTTTACTTTTTTATTCTTATTTTTATTTATTTCTTGTACTGGGGATCAAATCAGAGTAACTTATATGATAAACAAACACTCTACCACTTGTGCTACCTCCACAGCTTTGGCCCATTTATCTATTTATTTGTATTATTTTTGTTTATTTTTTATTTTTGAGACAGGTTCTCACTATGTAGCCCTGCCTGTCCTGGGACTCGCTTTGTAGACCAGGCTAGTCTCGAACTCACTTGTTTTTTTTTGTTTGTTTTTTTTTTTTTTTTTTTTTTTTTGGTTTTTGGAGACAGGGTTTCTCTGTGTAGCTCTGGCTGTCCTGGAACTCACTCTGTAGACCAGGCTGGCTTCGAACTCAGAAATCCACCTGCCTCTGCCTCCCAAGTGCTGGGATTAAAGGCGTGCGTCACCAATGCCCGCTTAGTCTCGAACTCATAGAGATCCCCGTGCCTCTGCCTCTTGAGTGCTGGGATTAAAGGCACGTGCCACTAGCCTGGCTAGTCTATTTTTAAGAATGTATTATTTTCCACTCCAGTTATTGACTTCATTTCTGAAATGAAGCCACAAAAACTATTACATTGTTTAATCTGCATGTGTGATGATTATGAGCAGGCCGTGGTGTATATATGAAGACCAAGGACAACTTGTGGGGGTTGGTTTTCCTGCCTTTTTTGGGTCCCGAGGATGGATCTCAGGTCTTCAGGCTTGGTGGCTAGTGCCTCAAGCCACTGAGCCATCCTACTAGCCCCTAGGCACACTTCCCAGGTGATTCTGCTGCAGCCTGAGCAGTAAGAGCTTCTGCTAATTGAAAATTTCTAGATTTTTGTCCATATTTCATGATGCCTGTGATCTGGTGCCAAGATGTACATGGTATGTAAATAGTTTGTGCATGTTGCAGGAATGTTGCAAGATTGATTAATATGTATCTGTCATAGTTACTGTTCTGATCCTGTGAAGAGGCACTATGACCGTGGCAACTCTTAGAAAAGACATTTAATTGGTAATTGGGGCCTTGCTTAGTTAGGGTTTCAGAGATTTATAGTCATTTTCAGCATGGTGGGGAGCACAGTGAGAAGCAGCGAGCGTTGGAGCAGTGGCTGAGAGGCACATCTTGGCCATACATTTAGTCTCATGTTTTTCTGTTGTTGTATTTTTTTAGAAATTGTTGCCAAAGTCAGAGAAGTTTCCCAGCCTGATTGGACACCTCCACCTGAAGTCACTCTTTCATTGACTAAAGATAACTTTGACGATGTTGTAAATAATGCAGACATCATTTTGGTGGAGTTCTATGCCCCATGGTATGTTAACAGTCAGATTCATGATGTTATGATAATGAGTGTTCAGAACTCTGCCAAGCATTGGTGAAGGGTTGCAGTGCACAACCAGCAAGGTTAATACAGAGCAAGGTGGAGGCGGCAGACTGGGACTATAAGGGAAATCATGGGAGAGATACATATGGAAGGAAGGAAGTCCTCATTTTAAACTTCATTAGCGTGTGTGTGTGTGTGTGTGTGTGTGTGTACGCGCGCGTACAGGTGTATGTCACAGCATGTGTGTGGTTGTAAGAGAACAGCTTTGTGAAATACTTGCTCTCTTTCCATTTTTGTTCTGGGGAATTGAACTCAGGTTGTCAGCCTTTCATGACAAGCACGTTTACCTGCTGAGCCGTCTTGCCAGCCTGTTTTTTGGTTTCTTAAGATGGCCTTGCTGTGTAGCCGAGGTTGGCCTACAAACTTGGAGCAGTCCTCCTGCTTCAACCTCCTGATTCCTGGAATTCAGACATGTGTTACCACCCCTGGATGGAAAAAGACTTGTACAGAGATCAGTATAACTCTGAAAGCCCCTGGACTTCCCAGGAAATAATCTGTGGCACCATCTTGGTGAATTCTTCATTCCTTGGCCAGGGGCTTTGATTTTTGAGCAGACTTAGTATTTGTTTGCATGGGTCACTAAAATAAAGACTAAATTATGAATTGTGGATGTGAGCACTGGGCAAAAGAGTGGTGGGACACACCTTTAATCCCAGGATTTGGGAGGCAGAGGCAGGTGGATCTCTGAGACTTTGAGACCAGCCTGCTTTACAGAGTTTGTGGCCTCATGGTTCTAGAGAGAGTTCCAGGAAAGACAGGATTACACAGAGAACCTCTGTCTCAAAAAAAAAAAAAAAAAAAAAAAAAAAAAATCAAAAATAAATAAATAGATAGATAGATAAGAGTGCCCTCAAGTGTCTGCATGGATGCCCAGAGTGTCAGCAAAGAAAATAAGTTTGTTGTCTTTGAATCAGCAGGCAGAGGCTGTGGCTGATGCATACCAGAATTGTGCCTGATACATAGCAAGGGTATAGTCTGACTTGGCTCCAGGCAGGGCCTGTGTGAACTCAAACTTATGGCTTTCTGCATTCTGCAGCAAAAACCACTATATCTGTTCATTGTTGGGTGTACAGATGAAATGACAACCCAAAGGGATGCCAAAAAAGAAAACAAACTGGGGGAGAAGGAAGGAAATAATGTAGTGTCCTGGGGGAGCAGATAAGCTAGTGGCACCTTTGTAACCCAGCTTCAGTGCTGAAGAGAAGCCAGTCTTTACATTGCTATAGAGGGGGCCTGACGTGGTAGGTGGGACATGACATTGTACTAGTGGGTTACCTACCCATTCTGGTTTATGACTGTTAATATTATTTGCTGTGAGGAAAGACCATGACAGAGACAACTTATAAAAGAAGGAGTTTGTGTGGCCTTATGGTTCCCGAGAGGTAAGAGTCCATATGGTCATATGATGGCAGAGTGTGGGCCTGGCAGCAGGGGTCGGAAACTGAGGGACCACAAGAACGAAGCAGAGAGAGCAGACTAGAAAATGGTGGGACTCTTTAACCCCGAAAGCCCACTTCTAGTGACAGACTTCCTTTAACAAGGTTTCAGCCTCTATGCTTCTCCAAACAGCATCACCAAATAGGGACCAAAAGTTCAAATGGGAGACAGGGGACATTTCATTCCAACCTCCACAGTGACCACTCAGGAGCTGTGTGTAGCAAACTGTGAACCTAGCAAGCTCATTTAGCACTTCATAAGCTCATGGTCCTAAGAAGAGATTTATCCTTTACTTGTGGATAGTTTACATGTTGTACCCTTTAATTAATCGAGTTTCCCAAGACCCTGGAGAAGACAGTATTTATGTTAACTGGGAGGACCTGAGAACCTGAGAGCAGATGCAAGTCATCAGGGTCTCATGGTATAGATGGTCTATTTTATTTATTTATGTATGTATTTATGTATTTATATTTTGTTTGGTGTTGTGTGTGTTGCCAAAGGTTAAATAAATAAGCCTGGGTGCCAGTCATATAGGCATCTGTTCTTCTGCTACTCTGGCCCCTAGACAGTCTGTGTTAATCATAATCTTAATTGCAAATGCCTCTTGCTCTTGTTCCTCTCCTGCTCTGGTTGGTTTGTAGACTAGGAGTTTGTTACACTCTAGCTCTCTGTCTTTGTTCACATTGTTACATTGTTACCTCTCTCAGCCCCCTGCATCCAGACATGTTGCCATATCTGTGCTGGATGTTAGATAAAGGCCAAAAAAGCATTAGCTGTCACCTCATCAGTGAAGCCACTCCTGATTTATATTGTTGACAGCCCCCAGGTCCTAACTAAGAAAATCTCCCTTCTTAGGATGTTGGCTCTCTTGCTTATTTCCTTGTCTTACTTTCTACTACAGTTTGCTGTCCTCCTGTCTACACACACAGGCCTCTAGGATGTGAATGCCAATGGCAGGAATCTCATGTTCTAACAATTTAGCGAGTCTGTGGGGCCTGTCTTGGCATTGTCACCTAGGAGACAGTCAAAGATTTGGTGGATGTAACTGAGTTCCTTGGGACCATGGGATTGGTCTCTGCACTTCATTTAGCTAATAAATGAATCTGTGCTGGGACAAATTCCTGATGGAATTGACTTTCTTTTGGCAGGTGTGGACACTGCAAGAAACTTGCCCCTGAATATGAGAAAGCTGCCAAGGAGCTCAGCAAGCGCTCTCCCCCAATTCCCTTAGCCAAAATTGATGCCACCGAACAGACAGACCTGGCTAAGAGGTTTGATGTCTCTGGCTACCCCACTTTGAAAATTTTCCGCAAAGGAAGGCCTTTTGACTACAATGGCCCACGAGAGAAATATGGTATGGCTGCTACCTTCCTCACAGTGTGTGGAAAGGGAATGAATGTCCTTTGTGCAGCTGGGAGCTAGAGGATGTGATCAGCTGCAAGGACCTTTCTCAGACATGTGCTCTGCTCCTAGGAATTGTTGACTACATGGTTGAGCAGTCTGGGCCTCCCTCAAAGGAGATTCTGACCCTGAAGCAGGTCCAGGAGTTCCTGAAGGATGGAGATGATGTGGTCATCATTGGGGTCTTTCAGGGAGACAGTGACCCAGCCTACTTGCAGTATCAAGATGCTGGTGAGTACTTGCCCTGCCATACTCCTGAGATTTTGGGGCAGGAGGCTGTTTTGCATAAAATTAGCATAACGATTGGGTTTTTGTCTAGTATGCACGTCCTAGACTCAAGCTGTAGTACCACAAAAATAACAAGTGTTCTTACGTAAGAGTGCATCTGTGAAGCAAATGCTTGATGTAAGAACCCAGGGAGTTCCAGCCTTGGGCAGGGGCTGTGGGTCAGGCTCCTTGTGGCCGTCATAGTTGGTGGATTGTATAACCACATGCTAAATGTGTAAGACCAGCTGCACTGTCTTCCCCCATCCTACACAGTCACATTAATTCAAGTTGTTTGCCTTCCTCCTCTCCCAGTCCCAAGAGCAGCTCTGACCTTGGAACAACACCTCTGACTTGGGTCTGGATCCAGGTCCTGGCTCTGGCTAGTTACTAAAACTGTGGTCACAGACTGACTCCATCAGGCCAGCATTTGTGAATTTTAGGATCTTCCTTACCACCTTTTCCTCAATTCCCTCTTCACATAGCCTAAGTGTAGTCTACTTCATTACTAAGTGCCCTTTCAGCATGTCACTTGTCACCTTGTGCTGATCCCTCTGTGGCATAGCAACGGTTGTTACTTCCAATTCAGACAGGTGATTTGTTTTGATACAGGACCTCTGTGTAGCCCTGGTTGTACTATGTAGACCAGACTGGCCTCAAACTTACAGAGATCTGCCTACCTCTGTTGCGGGAAATATTAAAAAATGTAATTCACGCTAGGCCAGCAGGCCCCAGCGGACTGGCCAGCCTGTTCTCATCTCATGGAGACTCTCTGACTCAGAGCTCTGAAATCTCTCCACCTAGCTCTAAGTTCCCACTGGATGGTTGCTACCACGCCAACCCCACGATTCAAATTTCCCATGGCTTTTTGGGGTGCACTTCTTGCAAGCACATGTCTTGCCACCGTACCTTTCTCTCTGGAACCCAGTTCAGCCAAGTGAAGAAAAACACACAAATTTAGTTCAAAATCAATGGTGTAACTCAGTCGCCGGGCACAACAACTAGAATCCTAATCTTGTAAGCCATATTAAATCTAAACCTGCGGTGGGGAATCCTGGCAGATTTGCCATCTAATGGGAGGGAGGCAGCACTTATAGCTACATCTTGTCTTCCCGCTGTCCCTGTCCAAAACCCTGTATCTCTCTCTTGCCTCTTTTATTCCTCTCTTCAACCCGGAAGTCCCACCTACTTGCCCAGTGATTGTTTTCTTTATTAGAAGGGTCACATGAAGTCCTGAGTATGGGATTCACTCCTCCAGGCAGCCCCTCTTGGAGAAGCTAAATTAGCATCAAAATACAAACAGCACCAGGGCTGGCCACAACATACTTCTGCCTCCCAGGTGCTGGGATTAAAGATGTGCACTACACCCAGCTCAGTCAGGTGTTTTGTCAAAACTTCAGAGAAGAGCTCAGTTTAATTCATGTTTCTTTGGTCTTCATTGGTTAGTTAACTATCATCTGTTCTTGACTAATCAGGAGGAATTTACCCAGGGAAAGTCCAGCCTAGCCAGGTGCCTTAGTCAGGGTTTGTATTCCTGCACAAAACATCATGACCAAGAAGCAAGTTGGGGAAAAAAGGGTTTATTCAGCTTACACTTCTACATTGCTGTTCATCACCAAAGGAAGTCAGGACTGGAACACAAGCAAGTCAGGAAGCAGGAGCTGATGCAGAGGCCATGGAGGGATATTACTTACTGGCTTGCTTCCCCTGGTTTGCTCAGCTTGCTTTCTTACAGAGCCCAAGACTACCAACCCAGGGATGGCACCACCCACAAGGGGCCCTCCCCCCTTGATCACTAATTGAGAAAATGCCTTACAGCTGGATATCATGAAGGCATTTCCTCAAGGGAGGCTCCTTTCTCTGTGATAACTCCAGTTTGTGTCAAGTTGACACATAAAACCAGCCAGTAGACCAAGACTTTGGCTAAATGCAAAATTCTTAATCTCAGAATGAGAGCTTAAAACCTCTGTGAAGGGCACTAGGTATGAAACCTCAGGGTAAAGTCATAGGAATATGTAGTACTTGCACGTTCTCGGAGAGGTACTGTTGTCTTGAGTCCCAGTTTGCTACTTGTCATAGACAGGAGAAGACATTTGCTCCAAACAAATAGTTCTAAATTTTTTTGTATTTCTGACGAATTCTAAGATGGAAGACTTAGACATTGCATTTGTGCTTAACTGTAAAATCAGGCTCCTTTGTATGCTTAAGCTCTGCATGTTGTCCCTTCAGAATTCACAGTGGCATTCATATGCTCCAGGCACTTGCTTGGCCAGTGAGGGTCATAAAACTGTTATTCAATCAATTTAATATATCCTGTTAATTTGTCAGCTAACAGCCTGAGAGAAGATTACAAGTTTCACCACACTTTCAGCACTGAAGTCGCTAAGTTCCTGAAAGTCTCCCTGGGGAAGTTGGTGCTGATGCAGCCTGAGAAGTTCCAGTCCAAGTATGAGCCCAGGATCCATGTGATGGACATTCAGGTGAGTGAGGGCTCTGCAGAGCTGTCAAGCACCCACACTATGCCAGTCCTGGGCATTCTACATGCACAGCATCTGGACTTTGAAATGTGAAGAATTTTCTCTGCCCACAGGGTGTGGCACTGACTTAGTCACTGTTCTATTGCTTTGAAGAGACACTAAACTCTCAAAAAGGAAAGTATTTCACTGGGGGCTTGCTTGTGGTGTTAGAGGTTTAGTTCATTATCATCCTGGCGGGGGGCAAGGTATGAGGCAGCAAGCAGCTGGGCCTGGCATACAAGAGCTTCCGACATCTTAAAACCCACCCAGTGACACACCTCGTCCAAAAAAGCCAAACCTCTTATTCTAATGCTACAGAAGAGTTCCACTCCTTTGCATTCAAACCTCCTTTCCCAGCCTTTCCTTCTCACCCCACTCTTGAGCTTCAGGGCACAGAATAGGAGCATAGTCAGTGAGGAGTTGTGTTATATTTTTCCCTGATGACGCTGGTCCCACTGTGCTGAGGCTCCGGGTGTTTGAGCTCTGGGTCCTTATGAGACCCTGTGGGGCAAGTGGACCATGCCATCAGACAGAGGAACTGGTAAGGTTGAGCAAGCCCCAAACTCTGGGAAATCTCAGACTTGAGAACTGCAGGCATGGGGGCCAGCTCACTGCCAAGCTCTGCCTGTCCTGGAATACATAACTATGACACCCCACAGAGAGGGCCATGACAATCAGTCAGTAGGGACAACACCTGGGGTCCTTCCCCATGCAAATAGAGCATCCCTGACATCTCAGACTGAGCCAAAGGGAAGCATCGACCCCTGGGTCCCACCCTCCTCCCAAAATGTTCCGTAAGGTCCCTGTCCATATGGAATCAAGTGCATAGTTACTTCACCAAGAATCATCTGAGAGTGGCTGTTTTATTGAGCTGTAACACTCTGGGGAAGAGTTTTCTTTCCTGACGAAGCATTCGTCTCTGAGCCTTGGATCTACTCAGCAGGCTGGACTCATGCCTCTCCACCCCCACACCCTGCTTGCAGCTGCCACTCCGGCCGTCTGCATATTTCCTGCTAGTGGCTCTGGCTGTGGTTCTGTTTCTTGCTGCTGCTTGCCATGGGCTACCACTGCTGCCACTAGCATTAGTGCTGCTTCGGTAGCGGGAGAGACCCCTGCTACCTGCCTTGTCCAGGCTTCCTTTTGGACTGTTTATCTGTTCCGGCCAGATTGGAACCTTTTGTTCCAGCTGGAGACCAGAGATCCTCAGAAGTTATCCCTTCTGGTTCTGAGGAGAATGACACCTGGAGACCCCATCATGAACTGAATTCTGCCTCCCCTGAGCAGCCATAACACCCCCAGTGGCACAAGACCCAGAGGAAAGAAAACTGGGGGAAGGGAAACAGTCAACACCAAGTAGGCAGCTGTGAACCTCTGTCTTGGTCAGTGTTCTGTTGCTTGAAGAGACCCCACAACCAGGGCAGCTCTTAGATGGGGCTGGCTTACAGTTTCAGAAGCTTAGTCCATTTTCATCATGGCAGGAAGCATGGCAGCATGCAGGCAGATGTGCTGGAGAAGAGGCTTAGAGTTATACATCTGTATCCAAAGACAGCAGGAAGAGACAGACACTAGGTCTGGCTTGAGCTTTTGAAATCTCACAGCCCCAGTGATAAACTTCCTCCAACAAGGCCACAATGACTAATCCCTCTCAAGTAGTGTCACTCCCTGATGGCCAAGCGTTCAAATACATTAGCCTGTGGTGGCACTTCTTACTCAAGCCACCACACATCCCCAGAAAGACCACAGTGCCCTGTATATTTGGCCCTCACCCCTCTCATTCCTGTCATGGTCTGCATACCCATTGGTTTCTTTGCTGTGCAAGGCTCAAGACCGTCTTCTTCCCTGGACTCTGCTGCCACCACCCCTTCATAGACCATGTGACCCAGGGGGATCCTGTTAGGGGCTGTGAACCCTCATGGTCACACTGCTCTCACATATGTGTGTGCTCCCAGGAAAGGGCCCAGATCGATGGTTGGTTGGTTGGTTTGTTTTTGAGATTTTGAGATGAAGGTGAAGTTTATTTTAACAGGAAATGTTTCAATATAGATTTAAGTGCAGGTGTTGAGGGAGACATAAGGAAAGGATAGTAGTCTATACCCGGGGGCTTGCCAGGAGTCACCTTTGTATGTTATCTTTTTAAATTTTTCTTGAAATAGGGTCTCAATATGTATCTCTGGCTTTTCTGGAATTCACTATATAGAACAGACTGGCATCGAATTCAGAGATTCCCCTGCCTCTGGAATGCTGGGCCTAGAGGCCACACTGTTCCTAACAGTTCAACACATTCTTGAAGGGACGCTTAGCCCAGAAAGGTTACAAGGTTAAGCTCCCTGTAGTCTAGTTTGCAGCCCGTCATTGTTTCCCTGCTCTTGAGTTTGCTCCCTGAGTGAGCCTTGTCTCAGGTGATGTGATTAAAGACTTCGTTTGGTCCTTTACCACCTGGACCTAAAGAGTACGCTTTATCGCAACTTCCAGGGCTTCTTTGCTTGCTTTGTAGCACATTCAACACACCCATTGACATCAGAACAGACCCTCTAAGAACCTTGCCCTCTGCACTACGTCTTCAGCCCTGTGTCCATCTGCTTCCTGACTTCCCCGTCTACACAGGAATCCTGGGCTCATTTTGTTTTCTCTGCAGTGTGACAAGTGTAGAGCTTTGGGAAATCGGGTTAATAAGCTTGAGCAAGTTTCTTCAACTGTAAAGTGGCTGTACCTACCCTTGGTGGTTGTGAGACAGTATCTGGAAAGGACTTGATTTGAGTCTTAAGTGTGAGCCCTAGGGAACTCCAGTCTCCAAAACCTGAGTTCGGTGTCCCCTTAGAAACTGTCACTCTGACACATATTTTAGGTTCCATGTAAACTTGGATTCTCTTGACACTGATGAAACACCTCACTGGAAGAACCATATGGGCCATTATTAGAGAAGTACATTGTTGAGCCTAGTTAAGTGCAGCTGTTTATGTCTGAGTGTGCTAAGCCCTCTGAACACAGCCCCCAGAGAAAAGAGGTAGTCTCAGTGGTTGAGCAGCTCACCAACCATGTAGCTTTGTCTGGCTCTAAATTCTAATTTGAGGCTTCATTGCTTTCTAGTACAATCTGAAGATTAAAGGTATGGCTGCTTGTGGCCACCTGCAAAGCTTTGCCTGACCATTTATTAGCTGGAGTTTTATCTCACATTGTCATCTAGAAAATGGATTTCAGGGCTCTTGTGGAGCTCTGTTAACTGAATATGGAAAGACCTGCATGGTTCAGTCCACTCATCGTTACTGTTTAAGACCTTTAAGCTTTTTCTCATTGAGTTTGGAGTTCCAGTCAGAAGAAAGGGTGTGATTGGATGTGGATGAGTGAGCTCACCTGGCCTTCCTGTTCTGAACATTTCAAAACAAACATCTGTGCTTGACAGCGACTCTGAAGGCGTATTAGCTAAAGCTCTTTTTTCATTGTGCTTGCTCTCATCTATGCCCTCTTTGAAACAGGGCTCAACAGAGGCATCAGCCATTAAGGACTATGTGGTGAAACATGCCTTGCCCCTGGTGGGCCATCGAAAGACTTCTAATGATGCTAAGCGGTACAGCAAACGCCCCCTGGTGGTTGTATACTACAGTGTGGACTTCAGCTTTGATTACAGAGCTGGTGAGAGACCCTACCAAGCCTTTCTAGGGTGGGGGCTACCACTTTTAGAACTCTTGCTCTGGGGCCCTTAAAGTCAGTGGTGTGGGCATATTTTTGCCTATAGCATAGGATTTTGAATTCTGAGCCATATAGTACCCTTTTTTCTTCCTGATTAGCAAAAGGGAGTTAAGAGTCAAACCTAGGGCTAGAAAGTTGGCTCAACAGGTGAAAACATTCAGTGCCAATCCCAAGAACCTAAGTTCAATCCCCAGGGCCTACATGGCAGAGAGAACCAGTTCCTACAAGTTGTTCCCTGACCTCCCCATATATACTTGTATAATATAAATAGTATATGTATACTATTTATAGTATAATAAAAATTAAAAGAAAATAGATGATTTAAAAAAAAGTCAAGCCTAGTACCTTCTTAGAGATGATGCGGCAGATCCGGTGCTGAACTAGCTTCTCTCTCCAGACAGAGCTGTGTTGCCAGTACCCAGCTCTGCTGGGGCTTGGTTGGATTTCTGTCCTTAAGCCACCTGCTCACACAGTGTCGCCATACCAGAAATCCTTTTCTGTCCTGTTGAGATACCTCTGGGTCCTGGACCTTGTCAGAGAGCATCATTGTCAGAATCTTGAATCTCACAGTCCAGGACAGGACAGTTACTCTGCTAAGCCACTTAGTTCACAGCCTGTGTCTGTTTCAGCTACTCAGTTTTGGCGTAACAAAGTCCTAGAGGTGGCCAAGGACTTCCCTGAGTACACCTTCGCCATTGCTGATGAGGAAGACTATGCCTCGGAGGTGAAGGACCTGGGGCTCAGTGAGAGTGGAGAGGATGTCAATGCAGCCATCCTAGATGAGAGTGGGAAGAAGTTTGCCATGGAGCCAGAGGAGTTTGATTCAGACACTCTCCGGGAATTTGTCACAGCTTTTAAAAAAGGTGAGTTGGGGCCACACATGTCTGTGCATCACAAAGACAGGTGACTCCCTGGAGCTTCCAGGCCAGCAAAGGACTCTTTCTCAAGAATGAATGAATGAATGATTAAAAATAAATAAATAAATACGGCAGCACATGATAGAGGAAGACACCTAGATACCTAATCCCCTCTCCATAGCCCACAGAGAAGGCATAGTAGGTCCCCTGTTACTCCTCGCCCCTCCCCACTCCTAAGTCCTCTCCAACTCAGTCTCTGACTTAGTTACCTGAAGAAGGGCCAATGTGCCTCCCAAACTCTTGAGGGACCGAGACAACTTAAATGTTATTTTGAACATTTGGGAGGTTTAGTTTTTCCTCATTTTGGCAAGTCCTCTAGTATTTACTTTGAAAGGAAATGCCAGTTGAGGGCTCATTCAGTAGCATCAGCCTAATGAAACCAGTTTGTGTTAGACAAGGATTCTGGGAGGCAGCTCCAGATGCATCCCAGACAGACAGGGCAGAGTCGGGTACAGCTGAAGCCTCTGTGACTTCAGAACTTGACTTGGAGCCTCTCTGTTGCTGACCACTTAGACTCAAGAGTCTTACTCTAGATATTTCCTCTCCTATCCCTCAGGGTTGGGAGAATGGAGACAGACTCTCTGTTCGTTTTTGCTTTTTGAGACAGGGCCTCAACTGTATCTCCTGTTAACCTCAAACTTGTGATTTTTCTTTCTTTTTTTTTTTTTTTTTTTGGTTTTTCGAGATAGGGTTTCTCTGTGTAGCCCTGTCTGTCCTGGAGCTCACTCTGTAGACCAGGCTGGCCTCGAACTCAGAAATCCACCTGCCTCTGCCTCCCAAGTGCTGGGATAAAAGGCGTGCACCACCACTGCCCGGCTAGCTTGTGATTCTTTTGCCTCAGCCTCTCAAAATGCTGTTATTGTAGTTATATATCACTGTGCTTCATAATTCCTCTTTTATTTGTTGTTAGTTTGATTGGTTGGTAGGTTTTGGTTTTAATTTTGGGAAAAAGGGCAAGCATGACTTGGAAACTTTTCAAAGCTCTTTGAAACAGGCTTTTGAACATGAGGAACACTTGCTATGAGATTCCAAGCATAGTCTTTATTGTCCTGACTGAGCAAAGCACCTAATTCTCATTGCTGGCCATTTGGGAGCATGCCAGAGCCCTTACCCATTTCGGGTACTCCGTTTTGGCATCACAAAGTTGATGTCTTTCCCACCGGGTTTTCAGACTCCGTCCTAGTGCTCTCAGTAGCTCTCCTGCATTGGTCAGTGTCTCTGTTAGACTAAACTTTGCAGGGACTGGGAGAGTAGAAGATACTTTTATTATAGAACATTGCCCATTGTTGGGGAAGGTTTTAAAGGGGCCAAGTCCCCACCTGTGAGTGGGGCTAATAGCTTCTGGTAGCTAGTAATTCAGGTTGCCTCAGTGCCTGGTTCAGATGGAGTAGCAGGATCCATGAAGTTTTAAGGACTAACCCCTCCTCTTCTTATGTTGGGCAGGAAAACTAAAGCCAGTCATCAAATCACAGCCAGTACCCAAGAACAACAAGGGACCAGTCAAGGTGGTGGTGGGAAAGACCTTTGATGCCATTGTGATGGACCCCAAAAAGGATGTCCTCATTGAATTCTATGCACCCTGGTGTGGTCACTGCAAGCAGCTGGAGCCTATCTACACCAACCTAGGCAAGAAATACAAGGGCCAGAAAGACTTGGTCATCGCCAAGATGGATGCTACTGCCAATGACATCACCAACGACCGATACAAGGTGGAAGGCTTCCCCACCATCTATTTTGCCCCCAGTGGGGACAAAAAGAACCCAATTAAATTTGAGGGTGGCCACAGAGATCTGGAGCATTTGAGCAAGTTTATAGATGAACATGCCACAAAGACGAGCAGGACCAAGGAAGAGCTTTAAAGGCCTGGCTGTCTGTAGAAGGTGGAGGGACCAGACACTAGTGGACAGCATTGGCCACCAAGCAAGTGAGCCATCAGTGAATGGCAGGATCTTGACTTTTTTGTTTTTATATATTTTGTTAATGCCACCTCATGCTCTGAATACTGAATAGCCATGAATGACTTGATAGTTTAGATCAGATTTTTATGGAGGATACATCTATTTTTATCATTTTGGGTCTTTTTTTTTTTAACTATTTAGTATTTCTTCAAACAAATAAGTTTTGGATCATCTGTTTAAGAATTTTTTTTTTTTTAATTTAAAGTTTAAAAGTCTTTGCCAAATCATGTTGTTTGCCTTTTATTTACTTGTTCAACTTTTAGCTTAAAAGTAGGTAACTATAGGTATGTTTGTTTTTGATTTCTTACTGCTGATGACACAAAGTCGAGGGCTCACTCTCCCCTGACCAGGTGTTTGTTAGAGCCATGTCCGTGTCTAGGCTGAACAGTGTCTCATGCTGGATGGACATAGCCATTCAGCATCTGGCACACCAGGTTGACGGGTAGTAATGGAGTATGGCCACTACTGGTTCCTCATACCAATCCTGCTGCTGAAGTAAAATGATCTCAGGCAGACTTAGAAACTTTGGGGTGGTAGAAAAATTGTAGTAGGCTGCTAATAATGGGGGAGGGGGATAAGATAACCTCAATAGCTGATAGGCAGCTGGGTGTGGTGGCTCACACCTTTAATCCCAGCACAGAGGCAGGTGGATCTGAGTTCAAGGCCAACCTGGTCTATAGAGTGAGTTCTAGGACAGCCAGGGCTACACAGAGAAACCCTGTCTCAAAAAACAAAAGAGCCTGCTTTTAAGAGATAACAACTAAGCATGACAAAATGTCAAGTGTTCTGAGTTTACACAGCACGGTCAGGGAAAGACACTGCATGATGAGATTAGGCTTCTCAACAGCAGGGTGGATCAGCCCCTGATGAACTAACTGCCCTGCAGAGCCTCTCTGTTGTTACACAAAAGGCACTTTTAGCAAGTCAGTTTCCACATACCAAAATCTCTTACCTGATCTAAGAGTTGTCTGAAGGAAACATTACCTAGGGAATTCTCAGCCATACAAGACTTCCTAGTTTGCGAAGAATGTCTCTGGACTAAGTTACACAAAGGGTACCTTAATCTTTCAGGTAAAGCAACTCCATAAACCTAAGACAACAATCACTATTTACAAAAGGTTACTTCAAAGCCTAGGTGCCATCACTCCTTTCATGCCAGATACAATGACTCTGCTAACAAAATTCTACTGTAACAAAATAAAAGAAGAAGCAAAAACTATCATTGAGGTTGGGCATAGCAGCCCACCAGGAGGAAAAGAATCCCTACAGCAAGCACAAGAGTCAGAGACCCACTTGTTCTCACAGTCAAGAGTCCCATAAAAAGACTAAGCTAATAGGTATATACACAGAGGACCTGGTGCAGACCTATGTAAGTCATGTGCTTGCTACTTCAGCCTACGCTCATGTGCCTTGCTTAATTGATTCAGAGGCCCTTGTTCTGTTGTCCTCCATCCCAGTGGTATTCCCTGAGCTCTGAGAAGAGGCATTTGATGAGGACTTCCCACTTGAAGACCCTAATGTCTGGCTGTGGGTGTCTGCATCTGTTCCCATCTACTAGCAAAGGAAGCCTCTCTGGTGATGACTGGATAAGGCACTGATCTTTAAGACCAGTAGTAGTTCCTTGGCACCATTTGTATCATTTGTAATCTCTTGCGCTGCAGGCAGGAGCAGCTGCAGCTGGTGCCCTCAGTGTTTGTGCTCCCAGTAGCACATCCTGCTAACTCCACCCCTGCTAGAGTTCTCAGGTTGCCAGGCAGTTGGGAATTCTTAGACCTTGGCAGCACTTACTCTTGCAGTTTCTGAGCAGGCTTAATACTGGGATTTCTCCTATCTTGACAGTGGCCAGTATTAACTTCTGGTCTTGTGTATCCAAGATTCTTGGCTCTAAAAGCTTGACAACTTTCTGGGACTCCGGTCACCAAGGCCTGTCTGTAGTTTCTCTTTAGCTCTTTACATCCTTTTTCCTTCCATCACAGATACCTGTTTTTTTCTGCCGTTCTTGACCCTGCTCTGAGTCAAACTAAAATCATGAAATGTGTGTGTGTGTGTGTGTGTGTGTGTGTGTGTATGTATATATACACCAGTTAAGTATCTTTTCCCCTTGGGAGTGTGCTATATCAGAAACATGAAACATGGATAAGTTTGTTTCTTTCCACAATGTCATAGTGTATAACAAATTTTCAAAGTATATGGTTTCAAGGATAGCAGTTAGCTAGATACTTCTGCTTTCTTTGGTAGTCCTGACCAAGGTGAACACAGATCCTTTATTTCCAATCTTCACTACTAATAAGAACTCTCAGATTATACATCACACAGTAAATATATATAGCTGTATATATGTGGGTTGGAGAATAGCTGCAAAGGGTTACAGAGGAAGGGGCTTTGGAGAGGCCCCAGAACCAAAGCTGGGAAATGAGAAGAATGCAATATATGTGTGTTCTGAAGAATCTGTAAAACTATCTTTTATTCACCTGAAGTAATGGTTGTCTTCAAGGCTTACTGTCCCCCTCTGCTAACCTAGGCCTAGTACTGGAAGCTTTTAGCCTCCGTACCATCTTATCTAGGCCTAGAATGTTTTCATCCTTTGAGACTTACTGTTGAATAAGTTCACTCTTTCTGAACTCTGACTGGCTGGTTCAACTCAGCTGTTCTGGCTCAAATTCCTCTCGAAACAGACTGATTCAGTCTGGCTTCCTTCTCTCGGCCTTTCCTGAATTACTCTGCTTAACTTCAAACTAACTCTAGGTATTTGTTCTGTTCTGGTTCCTTCTTATTCTCTGACTTGTTCTGTCTTCATCTATGTCTAGCTTGTTCTCTGCAACCTGTCTCTGTATGATTGTCCCAGTAAGACTGCCCTCCAGCCCCCTCCTCAGCTGCTCCCTTAAGTAGCTTCCTTCTCCTTTCCTTGTGAGAGTTGGGCATAGCCTGTTCTGTCAAATCTTTCTCTGACTCGTCACTTTGTCACTCAATTAAACATCACTTTCAAACATGGTTGCATCCTTCTACAAACTAACTTTACCTTCGTTGTTTAAGATTAAAGGTGTATTCCAGTCAGAGGGATAAAAAGTGTGTGCTAAGGGCTGAGCCACATAGCTAGAAACAGGCTTTTTCAGTAAATACCACAATCTTTTGAGTTCACAGTGTGATCAAATACTCTGCAACAATAACTGGAGCAGCTCCAGTGGCTGCAACTCAGGCTACTGTGTTGGAGGTTTGTGAGTGAGCTGCAGAAGTGGAAGGGCAGGACCCACCCAGTCCTACCTACTCCAGGTAAAGGAACAGGTGGGTGGATGGACAGCATGGCCAGAGCAGCTGAGCTGGAGCCTGGAGAGACACCATTTTGAGTAGGCCTTGTCACTGGAACAGCCTTATTTTTTATTTTTATGTGTGTGGGTGCTTTGCCCGCATGTATATCTGTGTGTCATGTGTATGCCTGGCATCAGCAGAGGCTAGAAGAGGGAATGGGACAATTTTAAGCTGTCACATGGGTGCTGGGGATCAAACCTAGGTCCTCTGGAAGAGCAGTTAACTCAGAGCACTTAACTGTGATACATCTCTCAAGCCCCAGGTGGTGTTTCTTGGCACGTACCACAAACACACAGGTTTGTTGGGGGCTGTTGGCATCACAGTGCTAGGTGTTTTCATCTGTATGGGATCCAGGTAGTAGAGTTAAACTCTTCCCTTAGTCTGGTGTATCCAGGAAGTTATTGGACCTGGTTTCCCTGATATATGATAATGTGCCCCTATAGT
This sequence comes from Uromys caudimaculatus, assembly GCA_028551405.1. Lineage (NCBI taxonomy): Eukaryota > Metazoa > Chordata > Mammalia > Rodentia > Muridae > Uromys > Uromys caudimaculatus. The sequence continues at coordinate 89,245,549 of CM052700.1, forward strand.
CCAAATTCATTCCACTAAATTTATAAGGTGGTAGTACCCTTTCTACTCCCAGAAGCAAGACATTTATCAGTTTGTGCCACATGGGTAGTGCTGGACAGATGGTGCTGTTCTATATAGGCACACAGTCATCTCTCTTAAAAATGAAGTCCCAAGGAGGGTCAGCAGGTAAAAGTACTTACTGACAAACCTAGGATCATCCTGAGCTTGGTCCCAGGACCTACATGGTAGAAGTAGAAAATTGACTTTTGCAAGTTGTTCTCTGACTTCCACAGACATGCCATGGCTCATATGCCTCCCGTACATTCATACACTAAATGATAAAAATGGCTTCCATGGGGTCCTGGAGAGATGCTTAGTGGTTATGAACACTGACTGCTCTTTTAGAACTCCTGATTTCAATTCCCAGCAACTACGTGGTGGTTCACAATCATAATGGAGTCTGATGCCCTCTTCTGGCACTCAAGTGTACATGCTCATAAATAAATCTTAAAAAAAAAAAAAAATGGCTTCCATAAAGTCATGGAGAGGCACAGTTTGAAAATCACTGTTTATACAATAGAGTTACCTAGAGCAGGGCATAGGCTGATATCAACACTTCTGGAGCCAAAGGCAGAGATGGGGAGGGCATTTTCACCACTAGCACGTTATTTCCTATTGAGAGCTGGAGCTAAGGGAGACAATTTTGTTTTAAAGATTGGAGAGATGGCTCAGCTGTTAAAAGTGCTTGTTGCTTTTCCAGAGGACCCAGGTTCTGTTCCCAGCATCCACATGGTGGCTCACAACCATCCATACCCCAGTTCCAGGGGTCCAATGATTTCAGCAGTTATCTGGCATGGGCACGTATGTGATACACACACACAATTTTTTAAAAAAGATTTTATTTTTACTTAGGTGTATACGTGTGTTTATGTGTACATTAGTGTAGGTGTTCGTTGAGGCCAGAAGAGGGTGTTGGGCACACTGGAGCTAGTAGTATAGGCGGTTGTGAGTCACCTGATGTGGGTTCTAGGATCTGAACGTGGGTCTTCTGGAAGAGCAGCAAATGTTCTTAACCACTGAACTATCTCATTGGTCCAAGAAAGACAGTTTTTAAGTACAAATCCTAATTTCTAAGGTATCTTCATACATCTGCTAGAAATCTGAAGTTTTACCTAATCTTCAAAGTTTGTGGAGAATTACTAATGATTATCCGCAGGGAAGTAACACAACCAGGTGGAGATGTCAGCGAGAGAAACAACGTAGGACACTTAGCAAAAGTCAGACCTGGTGTTGGAGAAGGGTTAAGTGAGCTGGTAGAGGCATCTGTGGTATACACCTCCCAGGCTGAAGCCAGAAAGGAGTGAGATTAATGTAGCCCAGGGCTTGTCTGGCTAGAGGAAAGCTAGAATCTGTGTGCAGCTCTCATTTGTACTGTCGTACCTTCCTTGTAGGAAAACCCGGCCTAGGAGCCAGAGAGATTGGCTCCCTGCAACAAAGTAGCATCCATCAGAGCTAAAGGGCAGGACCTCCAGACCTCCAAAGAGCAGATGTTGAAGGTGGATACATATGATGGCGGATAGATGTGGACCAATCAAAGGGATGTAGGATGGGCACTGGAGACCATACTTGACTGAAATCAAGAACTTGTTAGAGACCTACCCAATCTGCCACCACTTACTGACCAAACCTCCCAGCTAGGGGATAGATTTTTTTTTTTCAAAGAAAAATTAAGATGGTTAAAATTGACATTAAGGGTCTGGTGTGGTGGCACACACCTTTAAGTCCTTGCTCAGAAAGCAAAGGTAGGCAGATCTCTGTGAGTTCGAGGCCAGCCTGGTCTATAAAGTGAGCCGAGGCCAGCCAGGGCTCTGTTACACAGAGAAACCTGTCTCAAAAAAACAAAACAAAACAACAACAACAACAAACAAAAAACCAAACCAAAACAAAAAACCCCAAACAAAAAACAAACAAACAAAAAAACAATTAAAAATAGATAAAACAATTAAAAGTGACTTAATTACAGTTGTTGTAGGGGTGTAAGGTGTGTGTGAGTGCATGCGTGCTACAGCACCCTGTGGAGTTTCCCTTCTTTTGTTGGATTATTGAGCTCAAGTCTCTGGGCTTTCACTTTTACCTGCTGAGCCATCTCATCAGCCCCAAATGAAGAATTTTTAAGCATACAACTCAGGAACATTTATTCAGTAAATTTTCAGTGCTATATAATTGCCATTTCTGCCACCAATCTTCATTCTACTTTGCTTATGCTGGATATTTCACAGAAATGCACATAATTCCATTCAATACGTGGCCTCTTTGTGTCAGGTTTCTTTCATTGGCATAATGTTTTCAAACCCACCCACAAAATAATGTGTATGCACCAGCCATGATGGACTACTCTTAGCCCTCTATAACACAAGCCAAAATAAAACCATTCTTTTGTAAGCTGTTTTAGTCATGGTAGTTTATCACAGCAACGGAAAAATAATGAATTATCCCTCAACCTCATTTATACATTCATTCCTTCAACGTGTTTATTGAGCACCTTCCTGTATCATATAATCTGCAATTCTGCTTCCCCAGGGTCCTCAGAGGGCTGTTTGCACCATGAGGAAGATGTTTCATCAGGAGCAAATTGGATCTGACATTCCAATGGCCTCAGCCCCGCAGGTCCTACTACCGGCTCCTTCTATTAAAATGCTGATACTGGTGGGGAGATGGTTTATCAAGCTTGGACTTAGGGAAATGGGGTAGAAACTGCCCTGCAGTCCTAGAGTCTCCCTGTGTCACCCTAACTGTCCGGAAACAAAGCTGGCTTCAAACTCAGAGATCTTACCTGTTTTTGAAATGAGACATTATCTTGGGGATTTCATGGGGCAACAGGCAAAAGCTTCTCCGCACTCAGAGAAGCTGATTCCCAAGGCTGGAAAAGTTTTTTGAAGGATTTGTAGTAGAGAAACTTACTCTTTTTTCCTTGATTCCCTCAGCCCCTACTTTCTCTGTTAACACACTGATTTTTCAAGTAAAAACTGGTGTTGGGCAAAGGAAGAAGAGTCAGTGACCGTCTCCCCCTGAAATTTAGATGCCGGTGAGGATACGGTGTTACAGATTAGACAGAAGGGAGGGAGATGGGTATGGCAGGCTTTGTTAACACTGCCAGGGAAAGCCTAGGAAAAAATAGGCTGCTCTTTCCTGCTACTACATGGATCTTAAGTAGAATAATAATATAGTATAATAATATACAATATAGTTTCTGCGTTCTGACCCTGTCAACCCTTAAATCCTCAGAAGCATCCAAACTGCCCGGGTACTTAGCCTTGCTCTGGGTTGGTAGGGCTGCTTGCCTGTTTTGTTTAGGTTTGGTCACCTGGGACTTGGGGAAGAGCACGTAGTGGTAGTTCTGGAAGCAGACTACTCACTAGGGAAAGTGGTTAGTTTTAGGGCACACAGTTCTGCTGAAGGGGTTAGAGGCAAAAAGCCCGAGGGTCTGCACAGTGAAGCTTCCTTCCCATCGTGAGGATCATGGCCGACCTACAGCAACCAGACAAAGGTCTGCTACGCCATCCGGAAATGTACTTCCACAGCTGAGCCTTTCACAGGCCAGGAGAAACGCCCTAGTGACGAAATGCTAAATTTGCAAGTCTTTCCCAAGATGCTCAGCAAAAATCAGCGGTTTCGAGTCTTGATGGCTAGCAGTCATCAAACGTATTAATAAACAGATACTTCCAGAGTTTTGTATGTAAATATAATATTTATACTATAAATATAAATTACATGCAACAGAAAAATTACCATAACTTAAAAGTAATGAATCACTCGGGCTTTAATTAATTCAGAGTGACAGTGGTAATTTCGGCTGGTCCGAAGGTAGTGAGTTATCTCAATTGATTGTTCACAGTCAGTTACAGATTGAACTCCTGTTCTACACTTTCCCCCCTTCTCACTACTGCACTTGACTAGTCTTTTTTGAAAACTTACATCTTCCCCAAATAATTTTTCTTTTCTTTCTTTCTTTTTTTTTTTTCCTGAGACAGGGTTTCTCTGCCTCCCAAGTGCTGGGATTAAAGGTGTGTGCCACCACTGCCCGGGCCCAAATAATTTTTCTAATCTTAAAAACTGCACAAGTCAAATGGCAATATGTTTATGGTATCATTGAGGAGTGCAAAAAAAATACTCCATGATTGTTCTCCTCTAAGACAAATAAACAAGTAACAAATAGGAAGGGTTTGTTGAAACCAATCACAGGCCAAAACTAATAAATAGACATATAATAGCAATGACTGACAAAGACATTACGTGTCCTAAGACAGCAAAGGAAGGAGACTGGGTGACTATGAATAGCTTTATGGCCACTTTTTTAAGATAAGAATTGTTTTATTTAATTTCTACAATGTTTGAATCATTTAGGAAAAGGAAAAAGCAAAATGAAAAGCTCTGTAGACATTTAAGAATTAGGGTCAAAGATTGATATTTAATAAGATTTAATAAACAAGATTAAGGGATATTTAAAGTTGATAATCATATCATGTTTTAAAACAGAACTGTGAAAATACATGTCTCAGAAAGGAAGCTTTTTTGGAGGAAGGAAATCAAGTCCAAGAGTCTGAAAATATAGAAGAATGTGGAAGAAGGCTGAGTTCCTTGTGGGGTACCAAGGGAAGCCTCAGAGATGCTTGTAAGAGACACTTGCAGACCTGGGTTGCACCCAGAGGTCTTTGACAATCTTGAGAAAGCTGGAAGTGAGACCCTGCATAAGATTGTGGAATTGTCTCTGCTGATGTAGAGAAAGAAAAGTATAGAGACTTTAGAAGGGAGAGGAGCCCCTCACCCTTGATTGCTATTGAAGCCTCTTGCTAGCAGACAAGGATTTCAGCACAATTAACAACTGCTCCAGATCCTTCTCCCTCCCAGCTGAAAACCTGCAATATTCTAGGGAATCTTATCAGAAATCTCCTTCACAGGAAAAGATGTGTACTAAATGCAAAATGGCTCTGGTCTTTAACAGATTATAATTTTATTGCTAGGGCCACCTTATAATCTCACTTATCAAAAGAGAGAGAAAAGAAAACAAAAAGGTTTCTTAGCAAACTTTTCAAGTATAACTCAAGAGAAACCAAAATGATCTGTATGTGGCTAGTGCTAAGAAGATTTGAGACCTTCTCTTTAGAAGCCCTTATCTACACTTGAGTATGTCTTTTTGTTTTTTGTTTTGTTTTTACTGAGCATTTCTCTAACACTTGTGCTTAACATCTGTATTAAAAGATCCTTTATAAAAGCTCGTTATGATTTATACTGACTTATCCTGAAATTCGTTTCTTCATTGACTACTTTGACTTGAGTTGCAGTCCCTAAAAGATTAAGGAAACTCTTTGATACAGTCTAGAAATGATATAGTCTAGGGGTCTTGATCAGGTCCACTTTCTCTGCCAGTTAAAGGATTAAAAAGCAGGAAAATCTGAAATGCAACAGGTAGCCTCTGAGAAATCTGAAGCATCTCAAACAGAATCAGCAGTTGAAAGAAGGCACTTATTGGGGTGAAGAAATGCGCATGTACAGCCGTCACTCGGTGAAAAGTACCCTTTGCAAAGCAGAAGGACTCAGAAAGCCGTCAGTCCAGGCCTGAAGGTTTTAAAGCTTCTGAAGGATCTTCCTCCCCTACTAGAGGGTTGGTCAGTTCGAAGACAGGATGGTTGATTGGTCTGCAACTTTTGCGTTTGATGAGTCCTGATCCGACCGGTCTTGAATTTGTTGAACCAGTCCATCAGCAGGGGGCCTGCTTGTCAGAAACAAAAGCTGCTAGACTTTTACTTCAAGTCAGGAGGTTGACCAAGAAGCTGGCCATCTTGGAAATTCGCTCTCTTTATTACCTAGCCACGGTCCCTCTCCCTGTCTGCCTGCCTATCAGAGAGACTAACTCCTACTCTCATCCTCAGGCCGTTGAAAATGACATCATGGGACTGTATGTTTGCATATTGCTGACCATGGGACTGCCACAGGAGTATATTTAACAAAAGTAGCTCAGAGAGCCCCATGGCTCTCCTCTAGAGTCATAGCACCTGGAGACTGGATTAGAGAAGGAGAAGGGAGAGTGGGTCTAAACACACACACACACACACACACACACACACACACACACACACACACACACACACACACACACACACACACCCCTGGCAACCTGACTTCCATCACATGGAGGAAGGAGAACTTCTGTAAGTTGTATACACAGGTACATGCTAAATACAAGAAAAAAAATGTGAAAGATAAGAGAGTCTGTTGGACTTCCTGTGTATTTCTTCCTCTTTCATATGCTTGAAAGGATACATACAACTTGACCAAGTAAGAGACTACGAGTTAGACAGACTTCCTAGTAGGAAGACAGATAGGGTAAGGGGCCATCACTAGATAATAAAGGTGGTGAATTTCCAAGATGGCCAGCCTTTTCCTCATCCTCCTGACTAAGACAAAAGCCTGGCAACCCAAAACAAAGGCCTTTCAAGCACTGCCTTCTACCAGTAGCATTCCTGAGGATGCATCACATCTTTCTTTAAACTGACAAACCCAAATTAAGTCTTCAGTGACTAATAGAACAAAACAAAACAAAAGAAAAAAATATGCCCTCAAAACTCAAAACAACAACAACAAAACAAACAAACAAAGCCCTTCTGCTTCAAGTCCACCTTCTACTTCACAGATCTTTTTCTGTTTGCTGTGTGTTTGTGGTTTCTTACCCTTAATAAACCCCTTTCTTCAAATGTTTATTTTGTCTGCTGCTGTCTGAGGTGTTTGAGATTTCTCTGATACTACCTGTGAGGCCGAAGAGTTTCCCTGCCTTTTAATTCTCTAACTGGCAGAGAACAAAAATCCCTAGACTGTATCAAAAGGAAAGCTGGTTGATGGCTGTATAATCACAAACAATTAACAAACAACGGTGGTTGTGAGAAAATAAGTGTGCCAGCTAAAGTCAGAAAAATCTTTGCAACTGTATTGTTCTTTATCAGGTACAGAATAGCTTCGTGTTACTTCTATAATCTAATATTGTTTGCAATCTGGTGATATTAGTAGGACAAATGAGAAACTATGATTCTGAGAGACCACACTAGTAGCTCATAATCTGTAACTGTTGTGCCAGGGAAATGTTAGTGATCCCCAAAAACACACACAAGAGTCCATCTGATGCAACTCACAGCAGGGTCTTTATTCGAACTAGCTCTCCTCCCCCTCCCCCCCAACACACAGCCGTCATGGACGGTTTTGGTGGTGGTAGGGAGCCCCGAATGTCTATCGGGGCAAGGCTTTTTACAGCAAGCAGGGAGTATGAGTGCAAGCATCTAAATGGAAAGCCATTGTGGCCTTTCACATAATTGGCTGGTGCTGGGAGTCAGATCATAAACTTAATTTCTGCTCTGCATTGGTGGTCGTTAGGCAGGGGGTGGGCTTATAACCTGGGGTGCAGGTTTGTTGGGGGAACCTGGAGACGCTGGTCTTGTTGGGGGTTAGCCTAGAGACTGGAGCTAGGCTCAGGTTTTGTTGGGGGGCTACTTGGAAACTAATGCTAGGTAAGAGCCTGTTAGTCTACTTGAGTTCAAACTTAGGTCAGGTTCTCTAAAATGGAGTCTGAACTTAAAAGCTTTGGCCTTTCATAGCAATCTCTTCTTCAATAGCACTTTTTACTGCTGGGGTGCGTGTGTGTGTGTGTGTGTGTGTGTGTGTGTGTGTGTGTGTGTGTGTGTGTGTGATGTTAGAGGGAACACTAAGAAATTAAGAGCGTTGAAATTTTCAGGCTTTGGTGTTAGGATAAAGTGGTGAAAGGGTATCTTTGGCAGTCCAGGTCCAAGGTGTGTCACTAAGAGATCATGCTATACAACAAATCTAACTAATACAACAGGATAATTGGAGGAAGAGGGAGAGGAAAAGGATGTCTCCATGTGGGGACGTGGGGGGAGGGGGGAGACAGAGAAAGACAAAGACAAGCAGAGACTCTTGGGGTGGGAGAGACCTTCTAGAACAGTGGAAAGTCCTTGCACTTGGCGGGTGGCAGGCAGATGATGACTTAAGCTGCTGCCACTGAGTAGTAGCTGAAAGAGTTGGCAAAGTGCCTAATTTATAACAGTTGGGAGTGCATAATCCTGTTAGACTTGATAACAAATTAGATAACGATGTCCATAAAACAATGAGTGGCCATTGCAATAATATTATCCAGTCCCCCCAAAATCTAATATGCTAACTCTGAAAAGTAAAGAGTTTTGTGTTGATTTAATTGATTGATTGCCCTTGCTAAGTAGGAAACTGCTACACAGACCAGACCTGGAATTCAGAGATCAGTCTGCATCTGTACCCCAAAGGCTAGATTAAAGGCGTGTGGCACCATATCCAAACTAGGATACAGGTAACAGATAAAATACAAGATGCTTTTTTTTTAGTGTGTCTTATACTACTTTAGCAGAACACTCTAGATTGGATAATTTATGTGAATATAACTTTCTAGTATGAGGTAAAAGCACCTGCATCTGACATGTGTTTTTTGTGTTCTCACAGACCAGCTGCTGGAAAGACAAAAGGTAAAAGGATTCTGTGTGCTTGAGTGGTAAAAGAGAGGAAACCTTCTGCTTCAAGCTCTTTTAATAGAGTCATTAGCAATCCAATGAGATAGACATCTCAAAGCCTAAACACCCAGGATTCCTCTCAATACACGACACTTTCACACTGGTATTTAAGATTCCAACACACAAAGGTAAAATTTTGTTCACATACAGACCACAGCATTAGCTGAGTCTAAATTTCAGGTAATAATAGTACGTTTAGTATAATTATGTCCCTAATGTTGCATAGTAGATATCCTGTTATTGTTGCACACACAGCAGCTTGAAACAAGAATTCTAATTTGCAAAAGCCAATCATTTCAGAATGGAAACAGAATTTTCTTTCAGTATCACAATCTTAACATTTTAAAAGAAAAGTTTGGAGAAGCCAAGGTCATGAACCAGAGTCGAAGAAATAAATAAGGAAGCCACAGTTTCCCCACTACTTAGAAAGGAGAATCATTTCTAGGTTAACAGCCTTGCACGTTTCCTCCCTCATCTTTTTAACTTTGCTTCAAAATAGACTTATGCAAAAGACACACTGATTTCCTATTTGGAGTGAAAGCAAACCCGTATGCATATGACTTTGCAACCTGCAGCAAATCTTGCTTTTTCCACTACAGTTTGCTCTGTTTTGCCCTATCTTTGACACTGAGGACAGGGAGGTGCATGAATATGGGTCATTTTGAAACATAAACCTAAGGCTTTCAGTAAACTGCAAGATCTTACATAAGTAAAGGGATTTCCCTTTTCAACGTGGTAGGTGATGTGCCTATAATTAGTCAATTACGCTGGCAGATAGTAATGTTATAATTATTTCTTATAATGATTAAAAAATGTTTGGTTGTCCACGGACAGGAAAGGGTTGGGGTTAGTAGCTCATCCAACAAAAGGCTGGTCAAGTGAAGCAGTGGGAGTGGAGAAGGAACAAAGAAATCTGTAACTGGTTGTGATCAATTAGTTGTAAACACCACTGCTCTCGGACCAACCGAAAGTCACTTTTGTAGTCATAGATATATAAGGTAAATAATGTTGACCCTCTATAAGTTATGGTGGACTATGAGAATAAACTGTTAAAAATATGTTCGCATATTTTTACCTCACACGTAAGACTAAATACATTGAAAAATATTTAATTTATACGAATAATCTATTTACAATTCAACGAACTTGCAGGGCTTCCAGATAACGTCTGACTCAAAGCATGCTGGGTAATCTGAATGCAAAATAGCACCTCCCCCCACCCACCCCCGATACGATTGCAGGAATCCTGAGTTTTAAAAGTGGTAAAATAAGAAAGTAAATTTTAAATCAAGAGGAGACTGAGGACGTGACGACTGAGAAACACATTTTCTTGAGAATGAGAGAAACAGGGAGTCAGCATGGCAGTTTAGGGAGATACTGGCTTTTGTCGACTCAACAGTACAGGGGGCAAAAATGAATCTGAGATCAAAGCATCTCATACTGCTGAAATAGGAACTCTACCTGGGGAGAAAAAAGTACGAATTTTCTTGTCCTTTCTTTCAGAAGCCATCCATCCATGTTTAACAAACAATAAAAAATAAACAACAAAACCAGACAATGATATATGAAGCACAAAACTTTGACAACGTTTTCCTAAAATTACTGATATGATATTCTTAGCACTCTTCTGGAATAGTAGTACTATTATTTAGAGAAGTACTATTCTAAAGAGGAGTTATGGGCTAGCACATGGCTCAGCAATTAATGGACAGGTAGTGTAGCCTAACAACCAGAGTGCCAACACCAAGATTCCAATGGTGGAGAAAATAACTTCCTCCCAGTCCTCTAACTACACCTTATATAGGCTGAAAGACAGACATAGAAACACACACACACACACACACACACACACACACACACACACACACACACACACTACTTAATTTAAAAAGGAATTCAAGTAAGTTAGTATGCACATAAAAATTAAAGAAAGGAAGAAACAAGGATTTTGTGGACATGTTTTTAATCCCAGTCCCACGAAGGAAGTGGCAAAAACATCACTGTGATATCTAAACAAATACAATGTATGAAAAGCTAAAACAGATACTGCTGTACATAGAGACCCATTAGGAGAAGGAAAAAAATGTTTTTATAATGAACTTATTTCCTTTCTATTCTCTTGATTTTTCTGTTTTTTTTCCATTCCAATTTTCTTAAATTTCCATCCTCACTGATAGATTTTTTTTTTTTTTTGCATTTGTCACTTTTGCTTTGCTCTGTTTCTAACATTTTGTCCTTTTTTTAAAACGATATTTTGAACACTTTCTTTATTGGTTCTTTGGAGATTTCATGTCATACACCCCTGCCTCACTTATTTCCTAGTCCTTCCATATCCACCTTGTTACCTCCCCCCAAAAGAAAATTAAAAGTTAAAATAAAAACCAACCAAACAAACCATCTTGCTGACCCTTTGGGGCAATGACTGCTTGTTTGCAGCCTTCTCTCGTACCAGTCATAGCGCTGGCATCTCCAATTCTGCACCTGTACTTGGACCACTCTTTCTCCACTCTCTATCACATGTTTGTTAGTATGAGTGGCATTGGGAGCTTTGGTGTGTAACTGCTGTACCCTTCAGCCCACACAGCTTCGCTTGCAAATGTCCAGTGCAATGAATCATTCTTCTGGTTCAAGGCCTCTGGCATCTGCTACACCATCAATAGCGGATCCTTACCGAAACTCCTCTTGGTTTTCCTGTTGTTGTTCTGTTGTCATGGAGATCCTGCTGCTATTTTTCTGCAGAACCAAACCTTCACACACTCATAGACAGGGTAAATATTAGGGTGGGCAACTCAAGTCCCTTAATCCGGGCCTCAGTGGCAGCTGAA
>CM052700.1:89257455-89479019 GCA_028551405.1 Uromys caudimaculatus
GTGAGGGAGTGGGGAGTGTAGAGTGATGGATGTATGGAGCGAGGGAGCACGCAAGCTAGGCGCGGTGGTCGCTGGGCGTACGGCGAGTGTGACTGGTGGAGCGTGGCCCGTGGTGTGGCGTCATGGTCGGTGCGGTTCGAGTAGGTCGTTGTGGCGCGCCGCTCTCGCCGGTTGTGGTGGCGCACGCCGGTAGGATTTGCTGAAGGAGGCAGAGGCAGGAGGATCACGAGTTCGAGGCCAGCCTGGGCTACACAGTTTTTTCTTCTTCTCACCTCCTCTCGCTTGCTTGCCTCCCACTTCACCCACACAAAAACAAACAACGCACGCCTCTCTTTACCCTCTCTTCTCCTCTTTCACTCGAACGCACAACCCTTCACCTCTTACTTCAATACCCACATCTACACCTACTCTCAACACACCGACGTGGGCGCGCGCACACATACACACACACACACACACACACACACACACACACATACTTTAAAAGTACAAATACTTTTAACCACCTCCTGTATGGCTAATGAAATTAATACAATTGTTTATCCATTACAGAAAATGTTATATTCTACCCAGGTGCATATGCAAATCAGAAAACTATTTGAGCGATGCTAACTCTTCCAATGAAAGCGAAAATGGGTCTTTTTTGTTTCTAGAATCGAGACACCAACTGAAGAGTATCTAGCCCCGTGTAACTCTGATTAAACTACAACTTCTCTTTTAGTTTGGACCAGAGTGGTATACTCAGCAAGAAACCTTTATAGATAAAAGAAGAGAATTAAAGGGGGAGATCACCAGAAGAGGTGCTCTCTGATGTGACTGGTAGTTCTTTCGATGTCTCTGATAGCACCAGAATCAATAGCTGGCATAAAGACCTCTTTCCAGAAATCAGACCTCAAATCTAGCAGGAGGTTTGATAATGTTGCTGTTTGGCACACAGTCAAACTGCTACATGTTACTAGGGTTTTCTCTTTTCTTTTTTCATTTTTTTAAAATCAGGCATAAAGACCAAACTGTTAATTTGCTTCTTTAAACTTGCCCTTATTTAGATTTAGCCAAATTCAATTGCTCTGATTATTTTCCCAGTCTGTACGGAAATTGCATGAACATTGCACGAGTTTCATGTTTTGTATGTTTTCTAAATTTGTCAATTTGAAATATTATTTGAATAAAGGTAAAATTGTATCAGAGTGGATGGTAAGTAAGTTTTTGTTGTTGCCTTAAACTTATTGTATGAGACACTAGATGGACAGAATTAACAGACACAGAAGCAAGACAGCTGTGTCAGAAAGGTGCCTTCTTGAGACCCTGTCACCATGTCCTGGCTATATGTGTCTTAGTCAAGTCTTCACCTCAGTTTTCTCATCTATAAAATAGAAATAAGGAGCCGTAGAGATGGCTCAGTTAATAATGTGCTTGCTGCACAAGCATCAGGAGTTTGATTTCCAGAACCTTCCCAGCTATATATACACGTGCAAACAGGCAAGCTGGTCATAGTGATACATGTGTTTTATACCAGCACTTGGGAGGTGAAGAGCTCTGAGTTTGAGGCCATTTTGGGCTACACAGTGAGACCCTGTATCAAAAAAGGAATGGGAACAGTAAGGTTTGAAGGCTGAAGAGATATTTCAGCAGTTAAGCACCCATATCATAGCTCACAATCATCTGTAACTCCAATTTCAGAGAATCCGGTCTTCTCAGACTCTAGGCACAAATATGGTGCACATATGCAGGCAAAATATTCATACACATTAAAAATATCTTTAAAAAAAAAACAAGAGTGGTGGGAAGGAATGCATGTGTGTGAACATGCATAAACACACAGTACACAAATACACAAAACCAGAGAAAATAGTGAGATAATAGCAATGATATAAATATCATCAGTAGGAAATGCCAGATGCTTGTTAAATGTTAAATAAACAGCATAATCTATGATCTATTGAATAACAAGTATATTGCATAGTCAACATATTATACCTGTCAAAATATTTACCTCGGATGAATTATTCTTATGACCTAGCCATTGGCCATGCATATTCATAATCAAGTGAAATAGGCACAAAACACTCTTTTTGGTCTTTTGTTTTTTTGTTGTTTTTGTTGTAGTTTGGTTGTTTGGTTTGGTGTTTTGTTTTGCTAGTGAATCTCCCCCGTTTGAAGATATTTTTGCTTCTCAAACTCCACAGTCCACTGGGGCTCAGATACCTGAAGCTGATGAGGAAAGTTTGGCAAGAACATTCTAGTCAAAAACAAGGTGATTAAGGGCCATTAAGGTGTGTGTGTGTGTGTGCGTGTGTGTGTGTGTGTGTGTGTGTGTGTGTGTGTGTGAGAGAGAGAGAGAGAGAGAGAGAGAGAGAGAGAGAGAGAGAGAGAGAGAGATTTTTATGCTGAAGAAACTTTTTAGAATGGAAGTAGTGTTCCAGGTATGCTTAAGCAAGGGTTCCATTTCTTGGTAAAAGTTCGGGCTGAGTCCAGCACTTGAAACTGCTCCCAATATCTGCAGATAAGGAATCTGGACAGGGCGAGTTGTGTACAGGACGAGGGAAGGGAGACAGGGTCTCCCCAAGGCTACATGGAAGCTGTCATCTTGAAGCTCAAGTGGAAAAACCTGTGCTGTCAAGTTCATTCACATGGCTGTTGGCAGACTCACAGTCTTGCTGGCTGGACACACAGTTCCTGGTTTCTCTGTAGTGCTGTGTACAATATGTGGCTTTCTCCAGAGCAAGGGAGTAGAGGAGGAAAACAAAGGGGGAGGGAGGGAGGGAGGGAGGGAGGGAGGGAGGGAGGGAGGGAGGGAAGGAGGGAGTGAAGGAGAGAGGGAGGGAGGGAGGGAAGGAGGGAGAGAGGGATGGAAGGAGGAAGAAAAGGAGGGAGGGAGGGAGGAAGGAAAGGAGGGAGGGAGGGAGGAGGAGGAGGAGGAGGAGGAAGAGGAGGAGGAGGAAGAGGAGGAGGAGGAAGAGGAGGAGGAGGAAGAGGAGAGAGCAAGAGAGAGTGTGCTTCCCTTTCCTTTTGTCTTATTCTATTCCTTAGAAATGAGTCAATATGAGTTCAAGCCACACTCAGGAAGAAGGGATTACAAAAGGGCTTGAATAATGAATACCAAGAGGCAGGATTGTGACATAATTCTTTAAAATGACGTGCGATGACATTTGTGTTAGAAAGAGCTCTTTTGGTGTCTCTTGTGTATACGCATGTGTATATGTATGTATATGATGGTCTCTAGTCATTTTTAAAGAACACTACAGCTTTTTCTATGATACAGATTTTTGTGTGGAGAGTTTTTAACATTGAAATGTGATCTTAATCATTGGCACTCTTTGGCTTAAGTTATGGGTTGAAGTCTCTTATGCAAACCTTAGTTCTAGTCCATTACCTTCACAACTGAGTTAATCTCTGATCAGCATTTTGGCATCTGTATCAGATATTGACCTGCCTGTAATATTTATACCATCAAGCAAGGTTCTGTCATTTGAACCTTAGGATGCTAATTATTGTCAATGTTTTAAATTCAGTGTCTAACTTAAGGATTAATAGTTCTGCAAGGCTGAGTGACCAAGTTCTCTTTTTAGTTAGGTCTCTGCAGCTCCAGATGCTCCTCAGGATTAAGAAATATCCTTATCGAAATCTGACTGAGTACTGATAGTGCACACCTTTGAGGCCAGATCTTGGGAGACAGAGGCAGGCATTGTCTCTGAGTTCGAGGCTAACCTGGTCTACAAATCAAATTCAGGACAGCATGGGTTACACTGAGAAACCCTGTCTTGAAAACTCTCCCCTCCCCCAATATTTGCAAAGTTTAGTGAAGATTGGGGGTGGGGGGACGTTAAGGAGTTTCCTCCCAGGGTTGCAAAAGCAAATTGATAATAAAGGACACATATATTTCAACCATGGTGTCAAGTGCATTTGTTAATAAAGAAAACAATGCCAGTTGATTGAATCTGAGTGGAACCAAATAGATGCAGGTGTTGACAACACCCAACTGAAGACTAGATGAAAAGCCAACAAACACTGCTGTAAAACATAATGAGACAGTAAACTCCTTGCCTATCTGGTTGCAAAAATCAACACTGATTGATTGTCACTTATCGGCCTGTGAAGCAAACAAATAAAATGCACATGTCTAAATCTGGGCTAGTTTGAAAATCCTATATGCCCAAAACTCAGGAGGTGAAGGCAGGGAGATCAGAAGTTCAAGTCCATACATTGGCTATGTAGTAAGATTGAAGCCAGTTTGCACTATTGGAGACTCAAACAATCACAATAAAACATTATCTTTCCATTCACAAACACCTATAAAAAACTGAAATTTAACAACATACTTTTTTTTTCATTTTAAACAAGAAGTTTATTTAAACAACAAGACGCTTGACTTGAAGGGAAAACTATCTAGGATCATTTTGTTCAAGAGTAATTTATCCCTACTTAAAGACAGATTGCCCTACACTTAACAGCTACGTACAAAAAAAGTTATAAAATTGTCCTCGTTTTTACAATGATAAATGAAAAACATTAAAATTCTCCAATCGAACAAGGTATGTAAGGATTTTGTGTTGTTGGGTTGTTTTGTTAAAACAATGAGATCAACATAACTTACTGGAATATCAGATAGGAGTGGAAGGAGCATGCCACTAACGGAGAGGGGACATTGCCACAGACCCAGTACTTTCCCCAGACCATCTCCACCTGATGCCAACCAGAACAGAACATTGGCTGTGTAGTTTTAAAAAGGAAGAGGAAAAAAGAGCAATACGCTTGTGCACATACACCAGTTACTTTATGTACAATAAAGAAATGGGGCCAGGGACATGAAAGAGGAGAGAAAACTAGACTGGAGTAGTCAGGATGTGGCAGGACCAAATTGTGACTGTCTGATTGAGAATGCGTTCTTGGTCTATAACAAAATTCTGGAGTAAAGCAGCGGGCTCCCTTTCCAGTAGACACCTCCTGTCTGCTGCTGGAACACATCATCGGGTCTTCATGCTCCTTTGCCAACTGCGCAGGCGTGTCTGTTTCGTAGACTCGTTGCCCATCAAACCGGAATCCGATCTGCCTCATTGACAAAGCCTGCCGTTCCCGATAGGCTTTCGTTAGTTTACTAAGTGGTGTATGCCTCTTAATTTTAAACTGCACCACAGAACCATCCTGTCCCACCATCTTCAAATTAATATGATCACTTTTCTCAGTCTTGACTCCTTCCTTGGATTTCTCGTTGGCCATGGCGAGCGCCGGAGTCTCCTCAGCTGCCATTTCACATAGAGGCACCAGGTCCGCACTGAAGGAGCACACAAGCAGAACCTGGAGCGGCAGCAACAACATACTTTTAAAGACTTATTTTATGTGTGTTAGTGTCACATATAGTGAATATATGTGTATCACTTGCATGCCTGGTGTCCATGGAGGCCAGGAATGGGTGTTCCAGGATCTCCTGGAACTGTGGGCCAAGACATAGGTGCTGAAAACAAAACCCATGTCCTCTGCAAGAGTAACCAGGACTATTAACCTCTGAGCTATCACTAAGTCCCATAACTCATTAGCTTTTAAATTTTTATATTTAGTGCCTATTTAAGTGTGAAAGTAAACTGCCTGATGACCTGAGCTCTATCCACATGTGGAGACAGAGAACCAACCCTTGCAAGTATCCTCTGTCTGTACTACAGCAACGACACGTGTACACAGATACACACAAGCACACTAAATAAATAAATGTAATTTTTAAAATCTGGGGGCCTTGGAAGTAGCTCACTGTTGCAGCAGGGTGTGCAGGAGGCAAAGGCAAGAGGGTCTCTTGGAGCGTCATCTATATAGTGAGTTCCAGGGTAGCCAGAGCTACACTATGAGACCTTGTCTCAAAACGAAACAACAACAGAATAATTGCTGGGCATGGTGGCACACACCTACAATCCCAGCACTTGGGAGGCAGAGGCAGTAGGAGCTCTATGGGTTCACCCTGGTCTACAGATTGAGTTTCAGGACACTGAGGTCTACATAAAAAAGCTCTGTCTCAAAAACAAAACAAAACAAACCACCACCAACAAACAAACAAGCAAAAAGAATACATGTTGCTTTTGCAAAAGACTAG
The DNA here is from genome assembly GCA_028551405.1 of Uromys caudimaculatus. NCBI lineage: Eukaryota > Metazoa > Chordata > Mammalia > Rodentia > Muridae > Uromys > Uromys caudimaculatus. Next base: position 89,263,535 of record CM052700.1, read on the forward strand.
AGTTCAGTTCCACTTTAGACAGTTCACAACTGGATCAGAGGCCCTTTTCTGGACTCCCCCTTCCATCTCACCCCCGCCCCATCACTACCACCTCATAGTAAGAAAAACATAGTGCATTCTTAAGTGGTCACTGGACTTGCAATCCTGGGGAGTTATGTAAACACTATCAATAATTTCAGGTATTATCTTCAAGATTTTTCTCTATCCATACACAATTATACAAGTAGAAATATTTTAAAAGGGGGCAAGTGGTTAACACTTATATAGGGAGTTTAAGATCAGCCTAGGCTGTGTAAGGCGAGTCTGTCTCAAAAATCCAAACAGGATCAAATCATATCAGGACAGTCATCAGGCCCATAAGCTCATGCTATCAATATCTGGGAAACATGGTTTCTTCTATGAGGGCTTCCCCTCCCTCCATAATTGTTTACAATGAAAACTTACTGGTGTTTAACAGAAATGAATATACTCTTTAGTAAGTTCAAAGCTAATTAAAACACTCTTTTTAGTGTTTTAATTAAATGATTCTTTTTTGCATAATTTTTTTCTTTCCAGACACTTTGAAGGTTAATTCAGGTGTATAACTAGAAAGTTAATCTTACCAGAATACTTATAAACAACTAATCTCTTTTTAAAAAGTTTTCTATTGATTTCATGGACTAAATGTAATCTTAACTTTCCCCAGTTACTAGCCACAATAGTTCAAGTTAGTCAAATATGGGTGTGTGGGAGAGATAGTGTTATACAATCTAACAATAATCCACAACCTTCAGACCAACAAAACAGTAATGCCAGTCTCTGACTATTTATATTTTCTATTTAGGATCTTTTCTAACTAAGGAGGTTTTTTTAGGGTGTATGCCATAACCATTCAAAATAAAACGCATAAAATCAGCACTCCAAATATAATGAAAATGAAACAAAGTTACACTCTCACAAGTAATGACTTGGAGAATTAGGTTAACCACCAAGCTTTTTTTGCATTTCAGTTTTTTACAAATGCATTGTGGGTAGAGCCTAACTAATTATGAAAGTAAACCCAGAGGGCTGTGGGCAGCCATGAGAGCTGCATGAGAGCTGCTGGAAACTCTCGCCCTGCCCCAATAGGCAAGACAAAATAAGGAAACTGAGTCAAGAGCCTGCTCTGATGGAAACGTGGCAAAAACCTCTGAGAACTGGAAGTGTCCTGAGGTCACGAGGCTTGTGGGTTAGGGAACCTGGCCTTTTGGGGCGGGGCCTGGCATGTATCCTGCAAGGGTAGTCCTAGGGTGGAGATAAAGAGTCATAGCAGCAGGTGTCACGAGCAAGACTGAGCTTCCACTCAGTAACTAGAGATGCCTTCTGCGAGGCTCTGTGCATGTAAAATCCCCTTTACGTGTGTTTTTCCCTTTTAAATCACTCCCCATATTACTCATGGCTTCTCACCCACTGTAGAACTGAGACAGTGACTTTAAAAAAAAATTAAATATGTATTATGAGAATAAGGACAAAGAGAGAAATTACCTATACTTCAATGTTATGCACATAAAAACTGCCAGAATAACATGAAGTTATATTCCATAAGAGGGTATTTCCCCTGAAGATGTGGGTTGGACCTAGGTGTTTTTGTCAGGTATGAATTAAGCCTGAAACAAAAGTATGAAACAGAGCTCACACATAAACCTTTCTCAGGATGTTTTTTGCCTTTGTTGTTGTTTTTTTGTTTATTTAATTTAGAATTGTGGGGCTGGGAAAGTGACTCTGAGATGGGACTTTTGAAGACATATACAAGTTCCTACTACACACACACACACACACACACACACACACACACACACACATTATTGGGGAATTTTGGTAGAGTTTTTCCACTGATTCAAAACAAAGCAGTTCATTGAAAATATTTCTTAGGGTTTTCCTAATAGGTTAATGTTCTTCCTGTAAAGGCAAAGCCAGCGAATTATTCAGAACAAAAGGCCCAGGTGGCTTCCTCAACCTCTACTGTAATGAATGGGGAAAGTGGAAATGGGTCTTTAGGGTTGCGTTGGGAATTTCAGAAACGTGAACGAAACCCTAAATTTAAGTTAACATTTAAAAGTTCTCCTAGATAAAATGATAGTACCAGGGGCTATAGAGATGGCTCAGCCATTGTGGTTGCTTTCCTCTTTTTCAGAGGACTAGAGCTCAGTTCCCATCAAGCAGCTCGTAGTGATTTGCAACATCAGCTTCCGAGGGTCTAGCGCCCTCTTCTGGCCCTCACTTGCACATATCCACAGACACATACACGTAATTGCAAACAGGAAAAATAAAACTACTGGCTTTGCAGAGGACCCAGATTCTATTTCAAGCACCCATGTGGCAGCTCACAATTGTCTGTAACTCCAGTTTTAGGAGATCCAACGCCCTCTTCTGGTCACCTCAGGCATTGCATACTTGTAGAGCCCAGACTTTCATACCAGCACCCATATACATAAAATAATAAAACTTTAAAAAATTAAACGATGGTACCAAAACCTTAGAGGTTTCTGAAGACTAAATTAGCTGTCTCAATGATTTTAAAAACATATAATTTAGCAAAAATATTAGGAATGTCTTATTTTCTTTTTAAAAAGATTTATTTATGATTGTATGTGTGTGTGGCATTAGGTGGCTAAGAGGATATCTGATCCCTCAGAACTGGAGTTGGTTAAAGGCATTTTGTGGGACACCTGGCTTATTGTGTGTCTGGGATCCAAACTCTGGTCCATCTTGACTGTAACCACTGAGTCATCTCACCAGCTCCCAGATGCTATATGCTAATTAGAACTAATAAAAACTTTATAACTGTACAAATTTTGTCATCTAACTAAAATGAGAATTTAATACTAATCATAGTAGTTGGTCTAATAACTTACATGTTTCTTCATATTATATCTATAAATTCCAGGCCAGCCAAGTTTACATAGTGAGGCTGTCTCTTCAAAAACCCAACAACAACAACAACAACAACAACAACCATGTCACACCACATCACACCACACTACATCACAGATTCAATATTATGTGGCCTTGAAATCTCCACCATAGAAAATTTACTTTTTTAAAAAAGATTTTTTCTTAATGCGTATGAGTGGTTTGGCTCCATGTATTTACATGTACTACACAAGTCTGGTGACCACAGAAGCCAGAAAGTGGCTTTTATCCCATGAAACTGGAGTCACAGATGGGTGTGGGCTGCCATGTGGATGTTGGGAATTGAACCTGGGTCCTTTGAAGGAACAGTCAGTGATCTTAACCACTGAGCCATCTCTCTGATCCCTCCTACTTTACTTTTTAATCTAGTCTCAGACAAATTCTTAGGAAAGGCAGGAGGCATCCAAATTCTTTGTCACAATATTACAGGAATGACCTCTAACCCAGTTCTAATAATATTCCCCTCTAAAATCTCTTGAACTGGACCTCCACAGTTTGCATTGCTATCAGCACTATTGTCTTTTAAGCTCCTACTAGGATGGCCCTTTAAGCTCAGCTTAATGATCTGTTAAACTGCCCTTTCTAGTCCAAAATTCCAAAGTCTTCTACCATATTCCTTTAAAAACAAAACAAAAACAAACAAACAAACAAAAAACAGGTCAGGTTCTTCACAACAACACCCTACTCCTGGTACCAACTTCTGTATCACTTAATACTGTTGTTGTGATAAAACACAACTTTACTAATGTAACTGATAGAATAGTTTAGGTTTGCGTGTCCATAGTGATAATAGTTAATCACAGTGGGAAAGCATGGCAGCAAGTAGCAGGCATGCTGCTGGAGCAGGAAGCCAAGAACTTATAAACAAACAAACAACAAAAATAATAATAAAAAGCAGCTGCAAAACAACAATAACAACAGCAAACATAAAACCAATAAATAAGGTAAACCCAAAATTTTTTTTAAAAAGTGTTTATTTTATGTATATGACCATTGATCTATATGTATGTGTGCCTGGCGCTTTTGGAGGCCAGAAGAGGGTGCTGATTCCCTGGAACGGAAGTTACAGATAACTGTGAGCTGCCGTATGGATACTGGGAGTTGAACTCAGGTCCTCTGCAAGAACAGCCAGTGCTCTTAACTGCAGGACCATCTCTTCAGTTCCTAACTTCTGCCTATTTTTGTAATAAAGGATATAATCATGGATTGTGAGACTAAAAGGCTTTCCAACTTCCTCTTCAAAGGTAACTTTCTGGATTTCATCTCATCCTGTATGAATATATAACAAGAAGTTGTAGGAGGCAGGCTGGGATTGGGGACCTGGTATAGCTGGTAAAGAAGTAATTCTGAAGACTGGAGAAAGGGGTTGGGACCTTTGGTTCTTTGTATCACTTACAACTCTGGGACTTAGTGACCTAATAGAATTTATTACATTACATATTCTAGCAGTGGCTTTCAGAGACACTCTGAAATGATTAGAGATGACTCTGTAAGTATATACTTTTAGAAGAACATAACACAATTTTCTTTCTAGCCCAAAGCCCTAAAAAATAATTACGCAGGAGTTCAGACAAATGCTTTAAAAGACAATTGACACACTGGTGAATCTAAACAGCTTGAAAAAAATTAATTTTGTTCATCCAAAGAGGGCTTGCCTTTTAGATTCCCCCTGGTTTATTAAATAGTAAATGACCTTGCAGCGTAAATTTAAGGGTTCTTTGAAAAGTTGGTTGAATGGTGTTTTGCTGGGGCAAGCATGAAGGAACGTTTAGCTGAAGCAGACACAGGAGAGAGAATGTTCTGCTAAAGCAAGCACATGAAAGGACACGTGATGAAGGATTCTTTGCTAACAACACGCATGTATTAGTCTGCCTTACATTTCCGTAGTTGAGCTGCATATGTTGGGACGCCATAGAGAGAAACGCACCAAAAATCTTCTGGTGATGTGCTGCATTTTCTTGCTGCTTCCATGGACTTGGGTTGATCGGATGCACATACTGAGGCAAGACCTGTGGAGGACACGTGATGTTTAGAGAGTATAAACAGGACTTGACAGACAATGACAGAGTTTGACTTGCTGATACAGATAGCTGTGCAACGATTGTGGGTCTCCAGTCTTTGCTGATCTTCACTTCCATAAGAGAGGCACAGCCAAAAACTCCTGGCTCCTGGTTCCTCCTGCGATTCATTCCTAGACTGAGGCCTGGCTGGCTCTGCTAGGTTGTGCTGCCACTGCTGATTCGTTTGTTATCCTGACTCTACCGAATTGGACTGCTGGTGCATCCACGAAGTGTTTGCGAGTGGATTGAGCTGCCACTGCTAACTTGTGAACTGAACTGCTGATTTCCAGACAATACAGACAGGAGTTGCTCCAAAAAACCTTTCTAAACGGGTCCACTTCCCCGTATCCTTTCTTTCCCACTACCTCAGGTGGGTGGGTGGTGGGCTAAAAGGGAGGTTAAAGTGTTTAAGAACCATCCATAAAAATAAGGCTTAAAAATTAAAGTTACATGACCTTGTCTGCATTAAAAGTAAACAAGGCAAAAATTCAGTTCATCCTTCCAAAGTCAAGTCAAATACAACAAAATTAGGAGAAGATATTTTGTAATGCTGGAGTGAGCAATGCGATCCTGCTTTTTGGAATTCTTGTTTGGTCTGATTTGCAGCTTTAATGTATGTCGGGTTGTCTGGCTTGTCTGGGGCCTTTTCTGCTTTGGCCTCTTTTATCTCTATCTAGCTGGGTGGCCACCTTTCCTAGGCTCTGAGAAGGGCTTTTTCACTCAAGCATGTGTCCGGGCTCAGTTCTGTCCATGCATGGAAGGTAGAGCTTATTCACAGAAGCGGAGAGGAGAGGGGACAAGAAAACAAAAGCTAGGCATGGTGGCATGTGACCAGAATCACAGCATCTAGGAGGCAGAGCAGAGGCAGGAGGATCTCTGTGAGTTTAAAAGCAACCTAGTCTATTCCAGGTCATCCAGTGCTGAGAGAGAAAGAGAGAGAGAGAGAGAGAGAGAGAGAGAGAGAGAGAGAGAGAGAGAGAGAGAGAGAGAAGAGAAACAGAGACACAGAGAGAGAGACAGATTGACAAACAGAGACACACATGGGGGGGAGAGACAGAGACAGAGATAGAGACAGAGACAGAGACAGAGACAGGCAGAGTGAAGTAGATGTAGCTGCACAAGTTTCACTTGGAGTCTGAGACAGGAAAGATGTGAACCGTAATCTAGCTTGGGCTAACAGAGAAACCTGTCTCCAAAAACTGAAGAAAAAAAAAGTACAAAGAGGAAGGTAGATACACACATAATCTCATTTTTCAGAGCCATAAGTGTGTGTGTGTGTTTCTTTGTTGCTATGGAATGTGATCCCAAAGATAGGAGGAGAAAGACGATTGACCCAAATCACCACGGCTGAATTAATTAAAGCAAGATTTTTTATTCATGTTCACAGGTTGCCTCTCCCTAAGATGGGGCTTGAGAAGCCAGCATTGGGTGTGAAGAAGACAAGGCTTTTAGTGAACGACGGAATGATACATTATTCATTTCACCACAATTTACTGAGTACCTACTATCCTCATGGAGTTTAGGGATTAGTGAGGGGACACAAACTAAAAAGTCAAATAACAACCGTTCATTGGCTGTTAGGTGGCTAAGTATTGTAAGTAAGGAAAATTCGTGTGTGTGTGTGTGTGTGTGTGTGTGTGTGTGTGTGTGTGTGTGTGTGTGTGCATGTGTGTGTGTTGTGCTATGGGTTGAAACCCCAGACTTTGTGCCCTCTAGTCTAGAGTTCTCCCACAGAATTGTCGCCCTAAGAGGAAGTCTTATACATTTAATTTAATTTTTTTCCAGGCAATCATACACACAGATTTAGAGGAGAGTTTAAATAAGAAAATGGCTAGTTGTGATTGCACATGCTTTAGGCAGGTGGATCTCAGTGTAGGTGTGATTGAGGTGTAATTGAGGTGCGAAATAAATCTTGGTTTCTCTGTGTAGTTATTGGGGAATTAGCTCATTAAGGAATAACTGCTGCCATGTTAAATTTCAGATTTACTTAATATATACAAATATTAATTTTAATTCTTTTTACATCTCTGTGAACTCAAGGCCAGCCTGGTCTACATAAAGAGTTCCAGGACAGCCAAGACTACATGGAGAGAGCCTTCAAAAACAAAACAAAACAAAACAAAACAACAGTAACAAAAGTAATAGTAAATAGATAAATAAATACAGGTGGTGGTAGTGCATGCCTTTAATCCCAGCACTCCAGGAGGCAGAGGCAAGTAGACCTCTGAGTTCGAGGCTAGCCTGGTCTACAGAATGAATTAATTCCAGGATAACCAAGACTACACAGAGAAATCCAGTCTTGAACAACAACAAAAGTCTCATAAACAAGCAAACAAACAAGAAAATGAAGAGGGGACAGGAATGCGCTGCATGGTCACTTTGTTGGTAGGACCTTGCCTTAAGTGTTCCAGGAGGAAGCCAGCAGGCACTAACCTGCGTACCAAGGTGCTGCTGCTGCTGCTGCTCTTGCTTTGCAGAGACTGAGGAGGATCAAAGGGGAAGTGGAAAACAACACTGTCTCTGTGGGTAGAAAAGAGTGTTAGTTTCCTGGCTGCTGTAGCAAATTAGCACTAAGTGTGTGGGTTAAGAGAGCACAAGTTTATCCTTCCACAGTTCTGAGGCTATCAGTCTGAAATCAAGATGTGGACATGGTTGTTTCTTCCTGAAGACTAATTATTCCAAGCCTCTCTCCCGGCATCTTTTGTGGCCTTTATCTTGCAGGCTCTGCCTCCCTTCTCAAGCCACTTTTCTTTTCTTTTAAGGATGCTTAATAGACTGAAGGATTATTCCAATTCAAGTGACTTCATCTCAGGAGCCTTCCATAAGTCCGAAAAGAGCCTTTTCCCAAACAATGTCTTCCACTCGGGGTCAACATTCATCCCACATGAGGATCTGATGTGTGGAGATAGGTAGTATGCGGCCAACTGTCTGAAACTGAATTTTCCAGGGTTTCACAGGCCTCTCTGATTGGCTAGAACTCATATGTAGACCATCTTGCCTCCAAGCCCCATTTCTTGTCTTTTCTTTTTAAATTTGTTTATGTGTTTGCCTGCTTGTTTGGATACATACCACATGAGTGCCAGTGCCCACTGAAGCTAGAAGGAAGAGCTAAATCTGGAGTTACAAGCAGGAGTGTTACCTGATCCGGATCCTGGGAATCAAACCCTGGCCCTCTGCAAGAGCTGTTAAGTGTTCCCAACCACCAAGTCATCTTTCCAGACCTACATGAGTATATGCTTTGTTTGTTTAAGGTTCCCTCTGCACGTATGCACATGGATGGGATTGGAATGTATTAGAACAAATGATAGGCAGGTTAAGAGGATTTCTGTGGTGGAGAGTGGGAGGCACTGGCAACAGGGTAAGGGGGAGAGGACTTCCACCTTTTCTGATACATATTCTACTACTGCTTGAATCCTTTAAATGAAAATGCATTTACAAATTTACAAAAGCCAAAGAAAGATAGAAGAAGCAAAACATTAATGGCAGAGCAACTGGCACCATCAGATCAATCCGAAGATACCTGGACTGTCTAGAAAACTCTCAGTTTTGATAATCTTTTAAGGAGCATGGTCAGTAGACTTAATTTTTGGTCATCTTAGATGAAATTTGTTTTTGTCTCATCTTCCATTAGAAAAGGAAAATAACTGCTGCTTTCCTAAGTTGGCTGATGGGCAGTGCTGAGGCCATGTCAGGGTAAGCTGGCTGACTCTCGCAGGTCATGTTCTGCAAGGTGTGAGCCATGGTGCTTTCAATTTGTTGCTGTTCTCAGAGTGGCTATGAACTTCTTGCTAGAGCAAACTATTAAATGCTCAGTGACAGTTAATTATCATCCTGTTCCTCCTTAATTTGTTTTTATACTAAGACTGAAGAGACACAATGTAAATCCACAGTTTGTGTGCACATACATGGTCAGCGTGCATTTAAGAGGTGGCTGTCTTCTCCCTTCCTTAAAGACAGCTACACTATTGGGATCAGGGCCAATGTGATTCCTATGGGATTAAGATGACCTCATGTGAACTAACTCCATCTGCGAAGGCCCTAATGCATCATAACTGCAGGACTGGGCTTCAGGCTTTCAGTTTTCAGCAGCACATCCTTCCCACAGCAACATAACAAGTTATTCATCCGTCTTGCCCAGCAAACCAGACTTAACAATGGTTGACTTCCTGTCTCTCTTCCATTTAAGAAAGTATGTGCAGACCTTGGTAAGTAATACTATTTGGTGCACCAGGATAGTTCTGAGAAGGAAAGATCTGATGGAAGGATCTAGTAACCTACTGGAGACACATGCTCAACAACTGGTAGTACTTGTTAAGAGAGGTGACATCTCATTGTTCAGACAAGGTTAAACTGCAGTTTTTTTCAGCTCACAGAATTGCTGAAGCTGTGGTTAACTTCATTTGAAATTCTATAGCATAGAGACCTCAGAAACAGCGTTAATTTTAAGGAACAAAGCCATATGGCTACACATTGGTAGGTTTTCTCAATTCTATACTGTGGAAAAATGTATTCCTACTCATTATTTGCTTTACAAATAGATTCTTTTTAATCATTCTTGCTTTCTTGCTTCAGTATTAGAAGCCCTTGCCTGGCATTTTGCATTTCACTTTAAATATCTAAGAATGATAGTTGTAGGATAGAATATACGGTCGGATGCCTTTTTTGCACGCAAATCTCTGAAAGATTGGACTTCTAGTAGTGGTGAGCACCAGGGCAGGATAAGAGTATAGAGTGGTTTTTTGTTTTGTTTTCCTTTGCTTTGCTTTGTTTTTTTACCTGTAATGTTGCATACTCTACACTATTTCATTTTTACAATAAGCATAGATAACTTTGTAATAAAAAGATATATTAATATTCAGAACCGAAGTTGATGACATGGACAAGAAAAATAGTATTTCATTTATTTATTTAATAAATATGAGTACACTGTACCTGTCTTCAGACACACCAGAACAGGCCATCGAATCCCATTACAGATGGTTGTGAGCCACCATGTGGTTGCTGGGAATTGAACTCAGGACCTCTGGAAGAATATAGTGCTCTTAACTGCTGAGCCATAGAGCACAAGAACACTCTAGTGACAGAGTTATTCACCACAGATGACTCCTGCTTGCATGTGTGAAGGTGTGTGCTCCAGCATTGTTTGAGGAGGAAAAGATCTGCTAACCCTTGAAAGTCCATCACTAGCAATATAGGTGGGTCCTGGGAGGGGTGTTTGCAAAGATGAGGAAAATCTTATAGAAGATGCCTGATGGAGTTGGGCACGGTGAGGCATGTTCCTAGTCAACCATGGTCTACATAGCAAGTCCTGGCCAGCCAGAGCTACATAGTGAGACCCTGTCTCATCAACACAACAACAACAACAACAATAACAAACAAAGATTCGAGATAGCCATACTGCTGGAGACTGCTTTAGGTCTGGTTAATGACGTTCTAGGTCTGGGAGCACAGCTCAGTGGTAGATGTATACTCAGTGTGCATGAAGTCCCAGTTCAATCCCTAAAACCATCAAAAAAAAAAAAAAAAAGAATTAGAAGGTTTCATTTAGGTTCACAAATAATGACTGCTGTATAAGCTGAGAGCAGAGTCTACTGAGGTATTACTCTGGAAGCGGTCCTCTCTCACTGGAATCTTTAGTGTACCCTTCTCTGAATAAGCAAGTCTTCTGAGACCATTCACAATCAAAGACTAATTTTGCTTTTCTTTGTGGACTAATACTTTGGTACAAATGAATTACTGGATAAATGAAATGAACCCAAAACCAAAAACCGTCAAACTACAGGAGTCTGGAGATAGTGGTATATGCCCAGTATTTGGGAGGCAGAGGCAGGAGGATCTCTGTAAGTTCAATGCCAGGTAACGCTATGTATTCAAGACCTTGCCTCAAAACTCTATGCCCCCAACAAAAACGAAAGCACTTTAGAAGTGAGGCAGAAGGATCACATATAGTAGTTTGAACCTGGGAAAAGGAGAGATATACTTTTGTTGTCCTCGCTGGAGAGAAGGATGCTACCAGCTTCTAGTGCTTAGTCAGTGGTTCTCAACCTTCCTAATGCTGCTACCCTTTAATATAGTTCCTCATATTGTGGTGACCCCACAACCATAAAGTTATTTTTAAAGCCAAGGTCATGTCAGGACTATGATCTCTCTGAAGCTTCTAGGGAGCACCTTTCCTGTGTCTTTCAGATACTGATCACCTCAAGTGTCCTTGCCCTGTGGTAACTTATTTTAATCTGTCTTCGTGTGACATTCTTTTCTCCTCTCTCTCTCTCTCTCTCTCTCTCTCTCTCTCTCTCTCTCTCTCTCTCTGCGTGTGTGTGTGTGTGTGTGTGTGTGTGTGTGTGTGTGTGTGTTCAAATCTCTTTTTATGAGGACACCAATCATACTGGGTTAGTGTCTAACCTGTGATTATCACCTTAGCCTGATTGTGTTCTTAAAGACACTGTCTGAATAAAGTCTCATTCACATATCCTGGAGGTTAGAACTTCATTATCCCATCTATAGAATATATCCCATCCATAAAACAAGGTAATAATGATTGGTTGCTGCTTTCATTTGCTAAATGTTTAGTTTGGGGGCTGTTAAACAAGGTCTAACTATGTAAACTTGTATAGTCAGTTTACTCACTATGTTGCTTAGAATGACCACAAACTTTCAAGAATTCTCTTGTCTCTGCCTCCTGAATGCTGGGATAAGTGTTAGACATCAATCATACCCTGCTATGAATAACTCTTCATTTTGGGAAAAGAAAAATTCTGTACAGCAGTAAAAACTTGGAATTGTCATTCTTTCAGTGAGTATCTGGTTATGCCAGAAACATAAGCTAAATGTATAGGAAAAGGATGCCAATCTGTGGTTTAAAAGTGAGGATATAGGTACTTAAAGCTTACTGCTGGGCCAGCAAAATGGCTCAGCAGGTAAAGGCACTTACCACTAAGCTGATGACATGAGCTCAGCCCTTTCTACTTGTTTTCTACCCATATGGTAGAAAGAGAAAACTTACACTCACAAGTAGTTCTCTGACCTCTACACGAGCACTACAAATTGCATATATACACTTGCACTTGCAGGCACACACACCACCACCACCAGCACCACCACCACCACCACCACCATCACCACCACCACCACCACCACCACCACCACCGCCACCACCACCACCACCATCGACATCCATGCCAAATAAATTTACAAATAAAATGAGATGTACTGCTTAGAAGTGTGGCTTGGTTTTAATATGGAGATTTTTTTTTCTTTCGGTGTTTTGCTCATTTCTCTCTCTCTCTCTCTCTCTCTCTCTCTCTCTCTCTCTCTCTCTGTTTCTCTCTCTCTAAATCAAATTTTTTATTCTAAACCTATTCTCTATGAATAGCAGTAGCTGACCATGTGTGTGATCTCTGGCAAACCAGACTTTCTGGGTAGAACTTTTACTCATTTAGCAACATTTTTCAGACTCTTATAGTATGTTTCACTTGTCCACACACATCAATACAACTTTTTATAGATTAGGTAGCTGAGCCCTGGATGGTTAAGGGGCCTGCCCTGCCACAAACCAGTCTGATCACATTTGTCTATAGAATGATGCAATGCATTTAGAATACTTTTTCCTAAGGGTTCTTTCAGAGAATTAAACTGACTCTGATTCAAATGGTGTAATTTATATTTTTCCCAGTCTGAATTAAAGAAAATGCTAAATTTGATTAAGCTTAATGCATTTCTGAGGCCCAGAAATGTTGACTGCAAAATCATGTCACCAACATTTCCTTCACTTTGATGCTATGGATTATGGATTATGAATAGGAAGTTCCATCCAACCATCAAAGCTAAATTATGTCCTTAGTACTTTCAGTTGTCTTGACTTTAAAGATCCTGTTTGACTAACCTTTTTTAATGTCTATATTTTTTTAAGTCCCCAAAATATCTCATTGGGCAAGTCTGAGTCACAAGGCTCATTTGCAAAGAATCCAGTGTGTGTGTGTGGGGGAATAGGTAGATCTTGAACCCAAGGCCTTAAACATACTAGGCAAATAAAGTAAACTACCATGGAGCAAAATCCACCACCACTCTTTCTATTTTTTATTTTGAGATAAGATCTTTCTTTAGTCATCCAGGCTGGCCTTGAATTTGTCATTCTCCTGCTTTAGACTTCCCAGGTTGCTGGGATTACAGGCATGTGCTCCTAGCTTGTAGAAAGAAGTAACACGCCAGGCAGTGGTGGTGCACGATTTTAATCCCAGCACTTGGGAGGCAGAGGCAGGTGGATTTCTGAGTTCGAGGCCAGCCTGGTCTACAGAGTGAGTTCCAGGACAGCCAGGGCTACACAGAGAAACCCTGTCTCGAAAAACCAAAAAAACAAAACAAAAAAACCGAAAGAAGTAAGACACTATGGGGGTGGGAGGAGTGCCTGGGGAGGCAAGTGTTGATCATACATAATTTCCTTTGAAAACTGGAAGAAATTTCAACTGTTGTTATGGATCAGCATTAGGGTTGTTTGTTTGAAACTGGATCTGTATGCTGGAATCTTCCTCCAAATATGTCTAGTATGAAGCTTTAATGATAGTAGGAACATTTATATGAATAAATTACTTCTAGAAATGAAAAGATACAAGCTAGGTAGGGGCACAAAGCACTCACTGAGTAAAAAGGTATTTTATAGTGTATTGTGAGGACACTTAACTCAACACTCATGGTTAAAACCACACAGTCTGACACAGTAGTAACAAGATAATATGAATGAAGTCAAAGAAGACAAAGCTGAGAACGTGTGTGCTACCTGATCAGGGCCTAATAGCAACACTGTGGTTCTAAATACTGAGTACCCAGCATGGAGTGTCTGGAGCCCACAGGAAACTGAAGACCATGTCTTTGTTACCAAGCAGAAGTAGCAAGTTCATTCTTTGTTCCTTTGTTCTCACATCCTTAATAAAAGCCTTTTTTTAAAAAAAAATAGCACTTCATCCCATCTGTGGGAATTTTTTGCTTATAGTTTCTCTGGCTTTCTCTAGCTGTGAGTCTGTAGGAAAGAAGTTTTTGTTCTCTTCATTTACCTGGGGTCTGCCCATGCCTCAGGTGCAGAAGGTGACAAGTGACCAATGGCCAGTCTCTCTCCTGTCCTTCAGCTGGCAGTAGTAAAGATGCTGGAGTAAGAGCACACAGGAAAGGGAGGGGGAATCATGATGATTTAGAATAGAGTTCTCCCCTCAGGCAGCTACCAGCAGCCAAGCAGTGTATCCTTTGTACATCCCTTTCCCCATCCAGACCTGACCTCTCCAGCCTCTGTATTGCCTGGTGATGTTCTTTGGTCCTCAGCCCCTGGGCAGCTGGCTTCCTGGCACCTGCTACTTACTCAGAATGCAAGTACAAAAGGCCTCTCATGGTTTGCCTCAGAATTTCAGAATCACTCATGATCTCCTCAGGGAGATTAAGATCATAACTCATACATACCAGTGATGAAAGAAAGGAAAGTAATCTCAAGAAAGTTTTGTGAAGTGATGGAGGGCTTCTTTAGTATTGGTGTGTACACACACCATCTGCACACACTTGCTTCCCTGCCCAGCTCCCCTGACTCACTCTCCTTCCCCCTTCTATTGTTATCTCTGATATCTGGGGAAAAGAATGGCAGCTCCACTCCCAGCTTCTCTATCCTGTCAGTCCTCTGTGGGAAGTCTGTAACAATACATACAAAAACCCTGCCATGCCAGATTGGAGCAGAAGAGCAAGGGCTTTCTGGGCAGTTATGACTTAAGAGGGCATTGAGATTTGCATCTCAATTTGTAAGATCTCTCTCAATAGTTCTTGCCAGAGCCTGATATGGTTGTCTCTTCAGTTGTGCTGATGCTTCTTCAGAATTGCTTTCTTCCCTCTTCCTAATCATTTTCATCCATGGATAGAGGTGAGCCTGGTTCTGCCTTTCAGCTTTGCTCTCCCATAAAACAGACAGCTTATAGGGCTTTGGAGATGGCCCAGTGGGTAAAGTGCTTGCCACACGAGCATGAGGACTGGAGTTTAGAACCCCAGCACCCACATAAAGAGAAATACAGTAGTGCTTGTCTGTACCAAGCAACTGAATGGCAGATCTCTGGAGCTTGCTGGCCAGCCCAGTCAGACCAGTGAGCTTGAGATTCAGTAAGAGATCCTGTCTCAAAAATAAAGTGGTACATGTACACATGCATACATGTACACACCCACCCAAACATGTGTGTAAACTACATATACATCAGCACATATACACACAAATTCCATTTTAACTTCCCAATTCACTTATTAAAATTATCTTAGAACAACTTCCTTAATTTGTTTTGTTTTCTTCTTCAGGTGGTCAATCCAATGGTGTTTATCACTGTGAACTTTTTCTCTGCATTCTCTCCTTTGTCCAATTCTGTTCTTTCTTTCTTTCTTTTTTTTTTTTTTTTTTAAAAGGTACAACATTTATTCCTTTTCCAAATGTTACAGTAAATCCGGGTGGAAGAATGGTTTTAGCAGTTAGAAAAAAAAAGTACAAATCTGGAGTTTGGCCATTAAAAGTTATTTACAACAATGGGAAGGGGAAAGGCAACAAGAAGTTGTTTCACATTACAGACCTTCCGCCCACCTGAAGCCTAATACTTGCTTATCAGAGACACGGTTGATTTCACAAGCTGGAGGTTTGAACTTGAGTAAGACATTTATAAAAACCCAGACAGGGGCAACGTCCTCCCCAGCCCAGGTGCCACTAGGCACAGCACAAGAGACTAAGAATTCAACAGGGGAAAGGCTGGACACTCAGGGTTTGGGAGTATAAGCCCCCACTCCTGGCTCAGGGGGTTGAGAAGCAGGATAAACAATGAACTTGGAAAAGAACTGGAAACCCAGCAATTGCCTTCTGCAGCAGGGATGGGGCTCAGGAAGGAGGTGGGGACAGGAGCATTTCACATCACTAACCTAACTTGGGAAACCGTAAGGGATCATCGTCAACTGGCCTTAAGAGTAAGACCAAATGACTGATGGGAGAATCCACAGGAGGGAGAAAAGGGAGTGTGGCTGGGAGGGGGCGACAAGCCCCTTCTTTTCTGGGCACAAGAAGGCAGCCAGGGCACAAGGTCCAGGTAGTGACCTCACAAGGACAGCACAGTTTTTGCAGCTACTCATTCTGCTCAGCACTGGCAGGTGTGGGGCCACTCTCTGGGCCCGTGGGGGTGGGTGGCTCTGCAGCCTGGGGCCCTGCCTCCTCTTCTGTGTCTCCTCCCTTGGAGGCAGCACTAGCCTCTGCCCCCTTGGCCTGGGGCTCTTGGCTCTCAGGGGTGGCAGCGGCCTTCCCTTCTTGGGCAGCGCCCTCATCACTGCAGGCGCTGATTTCCCCCTGCTCCTGCTCTTCCTCTGTTGGTGAGGAGGCTGAGGAATCATCCCCACCCTCCTTCCGATTTCTCTTGGAGGACAGGCCACTCAATTTGAAAGGCTTCTTGAAAGAGAATTTCTTCTTCTTCTTGGGGGTCTCCTTGGGGGCGACCTCCCCCTTGGCCTCAGCTTCCTGGCTAGGGGGCGCTGGCTCGATGGCATCACCAGTAGCCCCAGCTACCTCATCTGTTCCGTTCACGGGTGGTGACTCCCCTTCACCCTTGGGGGTTAAGTCTCCATTGCTTTTCACGTGGCCATTCTCCTGTCCGTTGGCCTTGGCGGGGGAAGCGCCCGCTGCCTCCTCGGCGGTCACGTCGCCCCGGGGAGCCTTGGAGCTCTGGCTGCCCATGATGGGGGTCTGCTGGGGGCGCCCGGAGCCGCCCCGCGCTGACGCCGCAGAGGGTAGTTCGGCTGGGACGGCCCGGTGGGCAGAGGGGTGGGGCCACGTCCGAGGGGGAGGGGTACGGGGGGGCAAAGCGCGCTGCACCCCCGCTCCGCAGCCGACCCGCTAGCTGCGCCCACTACTGCTGCGCTCCACGCCAGAATCCCAATTCTGTTCTTTAACATAGAAATATGACTTCATATCTGAAAAAGGCCCAGAGTTCTTCAAAGTAGATATATCTAACTTTAGGTATGTATATATAACAAACTGTGTTAGTTGAGATCCTTGTTAATTAGTGTTGTTTTAAAAAATATAGTGGACTGTGACTGAGGAAGACACCAAACATTGACCTCTGGTCTCCACACATAAGCACGCCTGCATGCCTACACGCCTGACACCACACACACACACACACACACACACACACACACACACACACACACACACACACACACACACACACACACGATGATGGAGAGGAAGAGAGAAATAGAAAAAGAAACATACTATCAATTCCTATGGGTCAAATGTTAAGGGTATCTCTTTTCCCTCGTTTCTTTTCCACTTTGTATCAAGACCATCTAGAAAGCAGTCCAATTTTCCAAAAGGGGAATGAGTGTCACTGAACCTTTTCAGGAGAGGAAGCATACACCCCATTAGCAGTTGAAAATGTCAAGTAGAAGGAAGATAGCTACTAAATCCACCACAAACACAAAAGGGCCAAGGAAAACCCACACGCTGTGAGTTCGCAGCTAGTTCTGACCTGGTGCCACAAGAGCCAGCTCACTGCAACGGTTGTCTGCCAAGGAGCCTCTGTGCGCTGGGGCCTTTCCACAGCAATTATTCATACTCAAGCCTCACATCAGCCAAAGAAAAACATCATTGTCCCACTCCCCAGATGGACCAGTGGTAGCCCTGAGAAATTAAAGAACTTCCTCATTCAGGCCTGAGTTGGATCCCTTGAACTACGAAAGGAGCCAGCTGCGTCCATCCATATGTTCCTGTAGCCCCTGCACTCAGATAGTGAGATAGGATGCAGGCAGAAAGGAGATCTCCGGGCAGTTGACCTCTGGACAACTCGGGAGTCTGCAGGGCAATAGCAGTAACAACACATGCACTAAATTAAAATACATTTCATGAATTGTCAGGAGCAGATTGAACTAGAGCATGAGGATAAGTTCCTGTAAATGATTTTATAAACAAATATACCAACCTATTTTCTAAAACTAGTTGTACAGATTGATAATCTTTTTCCATATTTTTGGGTTTTTTGTGTGCTATGGAATCATAACTGGATTTTGAAAACAGTAACCCTGTGACTGTATTTTCTTTGCTAAAGCCTAAATTTCAAGAGAAAGTGGCAGAGTTAAAAACAGAAGCAAGAAAATAAATTTAAAAAAAATAGGAAAAAAGGAGTTAGACAGTGACCAAGCCAGACTTAAATAAATTCCCGTTTATAAAAAAACATGTTTATGTTTACATTTCTTTCTTTCCTGCCTCTAGCCTTCATCTCTGAAGAGCTGGATTACAGAGAAGCATCACCATACCCAGTTTTGAGGCTTTTGAAAGTGGGGAGTTAAATGTATTTTTATTATTTTAAATTATGTGTATGTGTGTGTATCTGCACGTGGGTGTGTAGCCTCAGAAACTGGGTGTTGGGTGTCCTGGAGCAGGAGTTACAACTGGCTGTGAGCCATCTGACCCAGGGTACTGGGAATCAAACTTGTATTGTCAGGGAGAGCAGCAGCACTGTTCATCACTGAGATGTCGCTCAACCTGTTTCTGTTGTTCTTTTTTCCTTTTTCTTTCCTTTCCTTTCCTTTCCTTTCCTTTCCTTTCCTTTCCTTTCCTTTCCTTTCCTTTTCTTTTCCTCTTTCTTTCTTTCTTTCTTTCTTTCTTTCTTTCTTTCTTTCTTTCTTTCTTTCTTTCTTTCTTTCTTTCTTTTTTTGAGACAGGGTTACTCTAGCTCTTGTAGATGAGGCTGGTCTTAAACTCCCCAAGATTTGATTGTGTCTGCCTTCCAAGTGCTGGCATTAATGGCATGGACCGCCATCTCCTAGTTTTTTTCTTTCTTTGTTTCTTTTCTTTTATTCCTTTATTTATTTAATTTTTTTGAGACAAAGTTTCCTGCGTTCTTGTTTGTTGTTCTTTTTGAGACAATTTTTTTCTATTCAGCCCTAGGAAGCCCCTCCTGTCTTAGCCTTCTGAAAACAGAGATCACCAGTCTGTACCACTGCCCAGCCTGCCTGCTGTGTTATGTAATTGCCTCTTTTTTGTTTCCTTAGTTTTGGTGGTGGTGGTGGTGGTGGTGGTGAGTGAGTGCTAGGGTTTTTGTTTTTTTGAGACAGAGTCTAACTATGTAGCTAGTCTTGTCTAATTTGGAACTTTCCATAGAGACCAGAGTGGCCCCCAAACTCAGAGCTATGCTTGCCTGTGTGCTGAGATTAAAGGCCTGCACCACCATACCTGTCCTTATTCGGTTACATCTTAAAGCTCCTTTCCCTCTGCTTCTGCTGTATTGTTTATACAGAAGCCTGGAAATGCAAAACATTTAGAAATCTGTTTGTAGTTCCTGGTAAATTTATTGGGTCAGAGTTCAAGTTAGCATGTCAGTCTTAGCACAGTGCAGTCTATGGATGAAGGTCTGAAAATATTCCCTTCTGCCTGAGATAAACACAGATGCTGAGATACACCATTTAGAACAGTGGTTCTCAACCTTCCTAAAGCTGACATCCTTTAATACAGTTTCTCATGTTGTGGTGACCCCGACCATAAAATTATTTTTGTTGTGATCAGGTGTGGTGACACATGCCTTTAATCTCAGCACTGGGGAGCAGAGGCAGGCAGATCTCTGTGAGTTTGAGGCCAGTATAGTCTACAGAGTAAGTTCAGGACAGCCAGAGCTGTTCACAGAAAAACCCTGACACAGTGGAAAAATTAACCTTGTTGCTACTTCATAACTGTAATTTTGCTAATGTTATGAATTGTAATGTAAATATCTGTTCTCTGATGATTTTAAATGATCCCTGTTAAAGGTTTGTTCCACCTCTAAAGGAGTCAGGAAAGACAGGTTGAGAAATGCTTATTTAGAAACTGTCGATGCAGGACTTTTCCACCTTGGTATTACTGACTTTTGAGTCAAGAGTTCTTTGAGGTGATAACCTTTCCTGGACATTGTAAAATGTTTAGCATTTCTTTGCCTAAGCCAGTGGGTCTCAACCTGTAGGTCGTGATCTCCTTGGAGTAGAACAGACCCTTTTACCATGGTCACATATCAAATATTCTGTATATCAGATATGTACATTATGATTTATAACAGAAGCAAAGTTACTTATAGTCTCCAGAACTGTGACAGAATACAATCTTGTTTCAATCCACACAGTCTGTGGCACTATTTTCGCTGTTGTTAGTTTATTTGGTTTCTTCTTCTTCTTCTTCTTCTTCTTCTTCTTCTTCTTCTTCTTCTTCTATGTTGGGAGCCAGGAAAGTTACTGAAGTCTACAAAGTTTCTAATTTTTAAACTTTATCTCTGTGTGTACATATATATGTACATATATATATATATATATGTATCTCTAGATATACACATACATGTATATATAAATATTGGGGCCTAGAGAGACAACTCAGCAATTAAGGACCCTTGTTGCTCTTCCAGGGGGCCTGGGTTCAATTTCCAGCACCCCATGGTGGCTCACAGTCTATAACTTAAGTCTCAGGGGATTCAATGCCCTCTTTTGCCCTCCATTGGCACCAGGCGTTCATGTAGTACACATGTATACATACGTGCCAGTAAAACGCCCTTATATACAAAATAAAATCTAAACATAATTATTTTTTAAAAATTGTATGTATACTCAAGAGTCCCTGCATGTGCACGTGTATATCATATTCATGCCTGGTGTCCAAGGAAGATACAAGAGGGTTTCAGATTCCTGGAACTGGAGTTGTAGGCAGTTGTGAACCACTGTGTGGGTACTGAGAACTTGCTTACACTTTTAGAGGTTCCCGAGTCAAAGATACTTCCAGGCAAGCATCTGCATGCTCTTTAATCTACTGAGTGATGGCACACAATATCTGTGATTTAGTGGTCATTCTCAAATTTTCTTTCATTTTAACCTTTTCATTAATCTACAACTTCTGCTTATCCAAGATGAGGAGCTGTATTCAGAAGATCTAAAGAGGATACCACATGAGAGACATGATGAAGGCCTTTGTATAGAGAGGGTCAAGACTTCCAAAAGTAAACATTTAAGGGGACATCATCCAGGAAGCTGCACAGTCAATCTTCCACAATTGCCCTTGTGTTTTTTTTCTTAGTGCATTGTATTTTATGGGATTAGCACAAGCAAGAGTTATAGATAGCTTGGTACATATGCTTGATATAACTTTGGGAGTAAGACTCTAAGACTTTTTTACAGCCTAACCCCCATCAGCACCAGCAGCACCACCACTGCCACCACTATGACAAAATCACCATATAGCCTCACTAGGAAATCTACCAACCCCTGGGCATTACCAAAAATGCAGAAATTGAAATAAATGGTTTTAAACCAAGAGGATAGGAAATATCTCCTTGAGTCTCCTGAGCTATAACTACCCACTGGTGAATACCTGCCTTATGATCTAGAAATCTTGGGGCCAATGATATACCTCAGTTGCTAAAGGCATTTGTCATGCAAGGTAGTCTGAGTTGGACTGCTGAAACATGCATGAAGGTAGAACCAACTATGTAAACTACATGCTCACCATGGCATAACTCCCACATCATACAGAGACAGATAGGCAGACAGGCAGACAGGCAGATAGGCAGACATAGACACACACAGTAAAATAAAATTTAACTTAAAAATGAGAAACTTTGGGGACTTCAGCAGTATTCCTGGTTCCCAACATATCACTAATTAAAGAATAATATTTTCCTCAGTCCAATCTGTTATCAGAGGAAATAATATCTCAGTGTTCCTAAGTCAGTAATATTTGGGTTTAAAGTGAACCATGCTGCTTCTAGTAGATTGTGCTACACTGTATATTGCAGACATGATCCCAACCCACATCCTTTTCTATACCAAGTCCTTCCCTCAGCCCATTCTCTGTTTGATTGAATAGAACAGAACAGAGCTAACAATGTAATGCCAGTTCTTGTCTAAGGCCTTCTTGCACTGCAAGCTCTCCTTCCTGCCTCTTTATAATGGTCAATAGTCATTCTTCCATATTTTCTTTTTGAGACATGGGTCTCACTCTGTATCCTGAGTGCTGGGATCAAAGGTGTGCACCATTACCACCTGGAAGCAAGTTTTTTTCTTAAAAATAAATAAAAGTTAGGTCAGTTTGGCAACATGAATTTTATAGTATGAGTAATAGTATTATTTCAGTTGTGTCAATGTTAAACTCCTGATTTTGGTAGTTGAATAGCAGAAGTCTAAGGGGAAAAAATTGAGAAAGTTTCATTTATCCCAATCTGGCCTTAAAGTTGCTATGTAGCACAGGTTGGTCTTGAACTCCTAATCCTCCTGCCTCTACCTTTTGAGTCCTGGGATTATAGGAATGTGCTATCATGGCCATCTGGAAATAGTCTTTTTAAAAAAGAAAACCATACTGAGTTATTTAAGGGGCAGGAGGTTAATAAACATGAAGCAATCTCTTTGCTAGTTACAAAGACATTTAATTAACTAAATCAGAACAGAAAGTGAAACTATTTTTGTTTTTGTTATAGCAATTGTGAAGAAATGTTTATTTTCAAATGTTTCTGGAGAAAGTGTGTGTGTGTGTATACATGTAGCATGTAGTTTTAAAAAGCCAATGCTAAACTACAAGCTACATATCTATCTATCTATCTATCCATCTATCTATCATCAGTCTATTTGTCTATCCATCTCTGAGTGTCTATTGTAATTAGAGAAAACAAGAATGATGAAGTCAGCTAGTTTCATAAAATATTAATACTGGGAAGCCCGAGAATTCTTTAGTTTGTTGTTTTTTTCTCAGTCTACATTCTTCCAAAATAAAAACAAAACACACTGGGCGTGGTGGTGTATGCCTTTAATCCCAATACTCAAGAGGCAGAGGCAGATGGATCTCTGAGTTTGAGGCCATCCTGATCTGCAAAGTGAGTTCCAAGACAGCCAGGGTTCTGTTACACAGAGAAACTGTCTCAAAACAACCATCATCATCACCACCACCACCACCACCACCACCACACAGGCACTCACACACTCACGCACGCACACACACGTGCACACACAAATACAAACCAAAACTCACTACAACACAACAAACCTCAACAACAAACAAACCAGAAAGTTTAATACATTGGATATAAATAACACTTGAAGGAGGAGGGGTGGTGTAATGGAGTATCTGAAAGTGTATATATATTGGAGTGGGAAGGTAACAATAAAAACTCAATTGCACTAATTCCAAAGAAATTGTTAATCATGCATTCTAATTCGGTAGTTGTATCAACTTCTTAGATATTGTGAGAAGCAATCTCTTTGCTAGTTACAAAGACATTTAATTAACTAAATCAGAACAGAAAGTGAAACTATTTTTGTTTTTATTATAGCAATTGTGAAGAAATGTATGTAAATCTCAGCTCAGAAGAAATTAATTTGACTAATATAGATGTAAAATCAAAACTAATAGTGTTGTGCCAGGAAGCATTCATGAACCCCAAAAGACCACCAAGGAGCTTTTTCTGATATAATCACATTAGGGTCTCTTATTACCAACTTAAGTTTGGGCTTACTCACTGAAGACTGACAGGATGGTTTGGTGAAGCAGCCCCAAACTCTCACTGGGACAAGGTTTTATAGAAAATATTAGTAAGTGATGGGGGGGGGGGGGAGTCCAGCCTGGCAAGCATCTAACTGAATGTCTATTGTAAGCCGACAGGTGGGTGCTCTGAAGCAAGACCGTATAAAATCGCAAACGGTCTGAAAGTACATCTGAAATAATCAGACTAATCTTTGATTAACTGTTGCTAGGAAGTAGCTAGGGAGTTACTATGGCTAAGGACAAGTTGTGGAGACCTTCCCAGTATGTGGATACAAGCTTGGGTTCTGCTGCAGGTCAAGTTCTCAGGCTTTTTTTTTTTTTTCCATTTAAGATGGAGGCCAGTTCCAAGATGGAGTAGGTTTGGTCTCTCAATAGTACTATAATCCTCTTAAGGATTTGCATTGTTTTAATGCTCTTATCATGTTTGTGGGGACATAGGACACAATATTATCATAGACACTTGGTGTGTGTGTGGGGGGGTGGTAAGTCAGATGAAGGAAAGATACTGGCTGCTTATGATTGCTTATTTAGAGAATATCCATGAGAAAAGATAGCCATGACAACTGCAGGGCTTGGACGGCTGATCTGGGAACCTGACCCCCCAAAACAATTTCCTCAGATGAATTTTACAGGAATTGAGACTCAGATATGGCCAGAGCATGTGGTCCTGATTGTATCAGAGAACTGGAGGCTTATAGATGATCCTCTGTCTCAAAGGAGACAGAATACCCCTAATTAGTTAACGTCTTATTAAAGTCTGGCACCATCTGCTCTGAGTGAACCTCATCAAGAAAACAGGGCAGGTTGTTTATGTAACAAATATTTATTAAATGTCTTCCATGTACAGGGTATAGTGCAAAATCATAGAACTACAATAGAGAATAAACTAAATAGGATCTATGCTACAGGCCACTTACAGGAGTTCTAATGAATCAATTTTACCATCTTTGAGGGGAACCTCCTTTCCTTCTATAGTAAGTGTGAGATTAAAGGAACTGGTAGATATGAAATAAGCAGTTAACAACTGACACATATTAAGTATCCCTTAGTTGTTGATTTCCCACTCCCATCTCTGCTTCTCCTGCAGAGGCCTCTTCAGTCACCTTTGCTTACTTTAAATCTTGCCCACTCTTTTCTGACAGGTTAGTTGCACAGACTCCCAACTTTTGGCCTTTTGCTGTTGTAACAGAGGCCTTAAGAGCATCTGAACTTACCCTTCTGGTATACTTTACACTGGTACTAAAGTTGCCCACTACAGGACAAATGTTATTTATTTGGTTAGGAAATCCACTACATAGCTCTGGCTGTCCTGGAACTCACTACGTAGACCAGGCTGGCATTGAGCTCACAGAGATCCATTTGCCTCTGCTTCCCAAGTTCATGAGCCACCATGAACAGCACATCTGGTTTTAATATGTAAATGATGTTAGGGCTGCAACAGGGATTTCAATTTGAAGATTTTTACCATGATTGTGCTATTAAACAATGTTCAGCTTTATTAATTTTATATGCATTTGAGTCTTTAAAATGATTAGATCATTTGCATGGGAAAATTTTCATGAAACGAACTACAAATTTAATATTAGAGCAAAAGAACTTCTAGATTATTGGACTGTTATGGTTTAATATAAATTTGTCTAAAAATAAAAGACTCAAAGAAAGCATACATTGAACAAAAAGAAAATTAGAGAGAAAAAGGCAGTAGTTCAAAAGGAAATTTCCACTGTTTTCACTGGGATCCAGGCCTTCATTTATCCTGTGAAGCTCTAGAAAGGTTGGAGATACATTAGATCAGGAGCAGCTTAGGAAGCTTAACTTGAGCTGGAGGCATGGTAAGGTGCCAAAGGAGGGCAATCACAGGCAGCCAATAAGCACAGGCTTAGCTGACTGGGTCAAACAGGGAGGAAATTGGATCTTAAAGCCTTCCACTGAAACCTTAGCATGACTCTCTATCCACAGAATCTAGGCTCTGCTCATCCTATCCCCTCTGATGACAATCATTCTGATGTTTGCTGTGCAAAGGCTTTCCCTGAAATCATCTTTAGGGGATGGTCACTGCCTAATAGAAGGCTGCTTGAGGCTTTTCTGTCTTTTGAGTTAATTCTTCCATTTGTCCTAGGCTGCAACTCTATGGGAGATGTTTCATAATTGCTTCAGAATGATTCAGGTCTTCATGAAATCAGAACCAGTGTAAAGAGCAGAGTCCTACTGATACCAAACAAAGGAGACTGTTACATCAGAGAAGAATGTGATGATTTGAACCACAAACAGTGTTTTTTTTTTTTTTGTAAATTGGTTACTTTATTTACATTTCAAATGTTATCCCCTTTTCAAGTTTCCCCTTCACAAACTCCCTATACCCTCCTCCCTCCTTCCTCCTCTAAGAGGGTGCTCCCCACCCACCCACCCCTGCCTCAGCACCCTAGCATTTCCCTACTCTAGGTCATTGGGCCTCCACAGGACTGAGGGGCTCCCCTCCCAGTGATGCCCGATAAGGCAGTCCTCTGCTATATATCCAGCTGGAGCCATGGGTTCTCCCATGGGTGCCCCCTTTGGTTGGTGTTTTAGTCCCTGGGAGTTTTGGGGGGGGTCTGGTTGGTTGATAATTTTGTTCTTCCTATGGGGTTGCAAAACCCCTTCAGCTCCTTTAGTCCTTGCCCTAACTTCTCCATTGGGGACCCCACACTCAGTCCAATGTTTGGCTGCGTGCACCTGCATCTGTATTGGTCAGGCTCTGGCCGAGCCTCTCAGAGGATGACTATACCAGGCTCCTGTCAGCAAGAGCTTCTTGGCATCAGCAAAGTGTCAGGGTTTGGTGTCTGCAGATGGGATAGATCCCTAGGTGGGGCAGTCTCTGGATGGCCTTTCCTTCAGTCTCTGCTCCACTCTTTGTCCCTGCACTTCCTTTTGACAGGACAAATTCTGGATTAATATTTTTGAGGTGGGTGGGTGGCCCTATCCCTCAACCAGGGGCCATGCCTATCCACTGGATATGGTCTCTACAGGTTCTATCTCCCCTTTGTTGGGTATTTTGGCTAATGTACTCCCTGATGGATCTTGGGAACCTCTTGGGTTCCTGGTATCTGGGACTTTCTAGTGGCTACCCCAGTTCCCCTTCCCCCACTGTTACACACCTCCTTTCAAAATCTGACCCTCTGTACTTCTCCCCCATCTCCTCCCATATCTGAACCGCCCCCCCTTTTTCCCCTCCCCCTTCTCTCTCCCTCCCAGATCCCTCTCTCCTTCTACTTCCTAAGATTATATACTTCCCCCTTCTGAGTAGGACTGTAGCATCCACACTTTGGTGTGGTCTTCTTTCTTCTTGGGTTTCATATGGTCTGTGAGTTGTATCGTGGGTATTCTAAGCTTCTTTTTAGCTAATATCCACTTATCAGGAAGTACATATCATGTGTGTTCTTTTGTTACTGGGTTACCTCGCTCAGGATGATATTTTCAAGTTCCATCCATTTGTCTGCTAATTTCATGAAGTAATTGTTTTTTTGTTTTTTGTTTTTTTCGAGACAGGGTTTCTCTGTGTAGCTCTGGCTGTCCTGGAACTCACTCTGTAGACCAGGCTGGCCTCGAACTCAGAAATCTGCTTGCCTCTGCCTCCCAAGTGCTGGGATTAAAGGCATGTGCCACCACTGCCTGGTGAAGTCATTGTTTTTAATAGCTGAATAGTACTCCACTGTGTAAATGTACCACATTTTCTGTATCCATTCCTCTGTTGAGGGACATCTGGGTTGTTTCCAACTTCTGGCTATTATAAATAAGGCTGTTATGAACATAGTGGAGCATGTATCCTTGTTATATGTTGGAGCATTTTCTGGGTATAGGCCCAGCTGGGTCCTCAGAATTATTTCCAATTATCTGAGGAACCACCAGACTGATTTCCAGAACAATCCCACTAGCAGTGGAGGAGTGTTCCTCTTTTTCCACACCCTCACCAGCATCTGCTGTCGTCACCTGAGTTGTTTTTGTCTTTTTAAAAATTAGATATTTTCTTTATTTACATTTCAAATGTTTCCCCCTTTCCAGGTCTCCCCTTCAGAAACTCCCTATCCCATACCCCCTCCCCCTGCCTCTATGAGGAGGCTCCCCCATCCACCCACCCATTCCCACCTTCCCTCCCTGGCATTCTCTACACTGGAGCATTGAACCCCTTCAGGCCCAAGGGCCTCTCCTCTCACTGATGACGAACAAGACCATCCTCTGCTACATATGTGGCTGGAGCCATGTGTACTCTTTGGTTGATGGTCCAGTCACCGAGAACTCCAGGAGTCTGACTCCAGAAGTCTGTCCAGTTGACACTGTTGCTCCCTCCATGGGGCTGCAAACCCCCTCAGCTCATTCAGTCCCTTCTCCAACTCCTCCATCGGGGACTCCATGCTCAGTCCAATGGTTGGCAGAGCTTCTCAGGAGACAGCCATATCAGGCTCCAGCCATATCAGGCTTTCCGGCATCCACAAGGTGTCTGGGTTTGTCACCTGAGTTTTTGATCTTAGCCATTCGGACTAGTTTGAGGTGGAATCTCAGGGTCGTTTTGATTTGAATTTCTCTGATGACTAATGATGTTGAACATTTCTTTGTTTCTCAGCTGTTCCATATTCCTCAGTTGAGAATTCTCTGTTTAGCTCTGTACCCCATTTTTTTCTTTTTTCTTTTGGTTTTTTGAGACAGGGTTTCTGTGTAGCCCTGGCTGTCCTGGAACTCACTCTGTAGGCCAGGCTGGCCTTGAACTCAGAAATCCACCTGCTTCTGCCTCCCAAGTGCTGGGATTAAAGGCATGCGCCACCACTGCCTGGCATCTATACCCCATTTTTAAATGGGTTATTTGGTTCTCTGGAGTCTAACTTGAGTTCTTTGTATATATTGGATATTAGCCCTCTATCAGATGTAGGGTTGGTAAAGATCTTTTCCCAATCTGTTGGTTGCCATTTTATCCTATTGACAGCGTCCTTTGCCTTACAGAAGCTTTTCAATTTTATGTGGTCCCATTTGTCAATTGCATTAGCCATTGGTGTTCTGTTCAGGAAAATTTTCCTCTGTGTCAATGTGTTGGAGGTTCTTTCCCACTTTCTCTTATATTAGATTCAGAATTTCTGGTTTTATGTGGAGATCCTTGATCCAATTGGACTTGAGCTTTGTACAGGGAGATAGGAATGGATCAATTTGCATTCTTCTACATGCCAACGACCAGTTGAATGAGCACCATTTGTTGAAAATGCTTTTTTTCCACTGGGGGGTTTTGGATCCTTTGTCAAAGATCAAGTGACCGTAGGTGTGTGGGTTCATTTCTGTGTCTTCAATTCTATTCCATCGATCTACCTGCCTGTCTCTGTACCAATACCATGCAGCTTTTATCACTATTGCTCTGTAGTACAGCTTGAGGTCAGGGATGATTACCCGAGAAGATCTTTTATTTTTGAGAATCATTTTTGCTATCCTGGGTTTTTTGTTATTCCAGATAAATTTCAGAATTGCTCTATCTCTGTGAAAAATTGAGTTGGAATTTTGATGGGGATTGCACTCAATCAATCTGTAGATTACTTTTGGTAAGATGACCATTTTTACTATGTTTATCCTGCGGATCCATAGGCATGGGAGATCTATCTTTTGAGGTCTTCTTCAATTTCTTCAGAGACTTGAAGTTCTTGTCATACAGATCTTTCACTTGCTTGTTTAGTGTCACACCAAGATATTTTATATTATCTGTGACTATTGTAAAGGGTGTCACTTCCCTAATTACTTTCTCAGCCCATTTATCCTTTGAGTACAGGGAAGCTACTGATTTGAGTTAATTTTGTATCCAGCCACTTTGCTGTAAGAGTTCTCTGTTGGATTTTTTTTGGGGTTACTTATGTATACTATCACATTGTTCGCAAAGTGATATCTTCACTTCCTCCTTTCCAATTTGTATCCCTTTGATCTCCTTTTGTTGCCTAATTGCTCTGACTAGAACTTCAAGCACTATATTGAATAGATAGAGGGAGAGTGGGTAGCCTTGTCTTGTCCCTGATTTTAGTGCGATTGCTTCAAGTTTCTCTCCATTTAGTTTGATGTTGGCTATTGGTTTGCCATATATTGTTTTTATTATATTTAGGTATGGGGCTTGAATTGCTGACCTCTCCAATACTTTTAGCATGAAGGGGTGTTGTATTTTGTCAAAGGCTTTTTTCTGCATCCAATGAGATTATCTTGTTTTTTTCCTTGAGTTTGTTTATATAGTGAATTACTTTGATGGATTTCTGTATATTGAACCATCCCTCCTGCATTCCTGGGATGAAGCCTACTTGATCATGGTGAATGATCGGTTTGGTGTTCTTGGATTCGGTTTTGCAAGAATTTTATTTAGTATTTTTGCATCAATATTCATGAGGGAAATTGGTCTGAAGTTCTCTTTCTTTGTTGGATCTTTGTGTGGTTTAGGTATCAGTGTAACTGTGGCTTCATAGAATGTATTGGATAATGTTCCTTCTGTTTCTATTTTATGAAATAGTTTGAGAAGTATTGGTATTAGGTCTTCTTTGAAGGTCTGATAGAATTCTGCACTAAAACTATCTGGTCCTGGGGATCTTTTGGTTGGGAGACTTTTAATGACTCCTTTTATTTCCTTAGGAGTTATGGGACTGTTTAGTTTATCTGATCCTGATTTAACTTTGGTATCTGATATCTGTCTAGAAAATCACCCATTTAATCTAGATTTTCCAGTTTTGTTGAACATAGGCTTTTGTAGTAGGAGCTGATACTTTTTTGAATTTCTTCAGTTTGTTATGTCTCTGTTTTCATTTCTGATTTTGTTAATTTGGATACTGTCTCTGGACCCTATGGTTAGTCTGGCTAAGGGTTTATCTATCTTGTTGGTTTTCTCCAAGAACCAGCTCCTGGTTTTGTTGATTCTTTGTATAATTCTTTGTTGATTTCAGTCCTGATTTTGACTATTTCCTGCGATTTTCTCCTCTTGGGTGTATTTGATTTTTTTTGTTCTAGAGCTTTCAGATGTGCTGTCAAGCTGCTAGTATATGCTGTCTCTAATTTCTTTATGGAAAGCACTCAGAGCTGAGTTTTCCTTTTAGCCCTGCTTTCATTGTGTCCCAAAAGTTTGGGTATGTTCTGTCTTCTTTTTTTTTAATTCTAAAAAGTCTTTAATTTCTTTATTTCTTCCCTGACAAAGTTATCATTGAGTAGATAGTTGTTCAGCTTCCATGTGTATGTGTGCTGTTTTTGCTGTTGTTGAAGACCAGCCTTAGTCTGTGATGATCTGATAGGATACGTGGGATAATTTCAATCTTCTTGTATTGGTTGAGGCTTGTTCTGTGACCAATTATATGGTCAATTTTGGAGAAGGTACTGTGTAGTTCTATGAAGGTATATTCTTTTGTTTTATGGTGAAATGTCCTGTAGAGATATGTTATGTCCACTTGGTTCATAACTTCTGTTACACTATGTCTCTGTTTAGTTTCTGTTTCCATGATCTGTCCATTGGTGAGAGTGGAGTGTTAAAGTCTCCTACTATTATTGTGCGAGGTTCAATATGTGCTTTGAGCTTCAGTAATGTTTCTTTTACAAATGTGGGTGTCCTTGCATTTGGGGCATAGATGTTCAGAATTGAGAGTTCCTCTTGGTGGATTTTTCCTTTAACGAGTATGTAGTGTACTTCCCCATTTTTTTTTTTTTTTTTGATAACTTTTGGTTGAAAGTCTATTTTATCGGATACTAGAATTGCTACTCCAGCTTGTTTCTTGGGACCATTTGCCTGGAATTTTTTTCCAGCCTTTTACTTTGAGATAGTGTCTGACTTTGTCACTGAGGTGTGTTGCCTGTATACAGCAAAATGCTGGTTCCTGTTTACATATCCAGTTTGTTAGTCTATGTCTTTTTACTGGGGAATTGAATACATTGATGTTGACAGATATTAAAGACCAATGATTGCTGCTTCCTGTTATTTTTGTTGTTAGAGGAATTATGCTTGTGTGGTTCTCCTTTGAGCTTGTAGCGAGATTAGTTTCTTGCTTTTTCTTCGGTGTAGTTTCCCTCCTTGTGTTGGAGTTTTCCTTCTATTATCCTCTGTAGGGCTGGATTGGTAGAAAGATATTGTTTAAATTTGGTTTTGCCATGGAATATCTTGGTTTCTCCCTCTATAATAATTGAGTTCTGCTGGGTATAGTAACCGGGGCTGGCATTTTTGTTCTCTTAGGGTCTGTATGACATCTACCCAAGATCTTCTGGCTTTTAGAGTCTCTGTTGAGAAGTCTGGTGCAATTCTGATGAGTCTCCCTTTATATGTTACTTGACCTTTCCCCCTTACCCTTTCAATATTCTATGTTCTGTGCATTTGGTGTTTTAATTATTATTTGACGGGAAGAATTTCTTTTCTATTCCCATCTGTTTGGTGTTCTGTAGGCTTCTTGCATGTTTATGGGTATCTCTTTCTTTAGGTTAGGGATGCTTTCTTCTATAATTTTGTTGAAGATGTTTGCTGGCCCTTTGAGTTGGGAATCTTCACTCTCTTCTATACCTATTGATTTTAGGTTCAGTCTTTTCATTGTGTTCTGGGTTTCTTGAATGTTTTGAGTTAGGAGCTTTTGGCTTTTTGCATTTTCTTTGTTGTGTCAATGTCTGCCTGAGATTCTCTCTTCTATCTCTTGTATTCTGTGGGTGATGTTTGCATTTATGACTCCTTATCTCTTTCCTAGGTATTCCATTTCCAGGGTTGTCTCTGTGTTTTCTTTAATGTTTCTATTTCCATTTTTAGATCCTGGATGGTTTTGTTCAATTCCTTCACCTCTTTGTGTTTTCCTGTATTTCTTTAAGAGATTCACGTGTTTCCTCTTTAAGGGCTTCTACTTGTTTACCTGTGCTCTCCTGTATTTATTTATTTATTTATTTATTTTTGGTTTTTTGAGACAGGGTTTCTCTGTGTAGCCCTGGCTGCCCTGGAACTCACTCTGTAAACCAGGCTGGCCTCGAACTCAGAAATCCACCTGCCTCTGCCTCCCAAGTGCTGGGATTAAAGGCATGCGCCACCACTGCCTAGCTCTCCTGTATTTCTTTAAGGGAGTTATTTGCATCCTTCTTAAAGTCCTCTATCGTATTCATGAGATGGGATTTTAGATCTGAATCTTGCTTTTCAGGTGTGTTGGAGTATCCAGGACCTGGTGTTGTGGGAGAACTTGGTTCTGATGCTGTCAAGTAGCATTGGTTTCTGATGCTTATGGTCTTGTGCTTGCCTCTCGCCATCTGGTTATCTCTAGTGCTAACTGCCCTTGCTGACTCTGACTGGAGCCTGTCCCTCCTGTGAGCCTGGTTGTGTCAGAACTACTCAGAGTCCAGATGTCTCTCAGCTTTTTTAAAGCATAAGGCTGCACAAACTACTGGTACACTGTTGTCTCATAATCAAAGCAGATACAGTATTTCAACTTTTTAAAAAAGATTTTTAAATTTGTTTTATGTATGTAAGTACACTGTCACTGTCTTCAAACACACCAGAAGAGACCATTAGATCCCAAGGTTGTGAGCCACCTTGATCAGGTTCCCAGATCAGCAGTCCAAGCCCTACAGTTGACATGGTTTACTGGGAATTGAACTCAGGACCTCTGGAAGGGCAGTCGGTGCTCTTAACTGCTGAGCCATCTCTCCAGCCCTCACTTCAACTTTTTTTTTTTTTTTTAATTACATTTATTTATTAAGAGTTGGGGACATAGTCCACTGTTAGAGTACTAGTATGTGAGAGGCTCTCAGTTCCGCCCCAACAACACAAAATAAAACTAATATATAAGGGGGAAATGGGGTGTCTCAGCAGTCTGGATACAGTATTCCACTTAGCAGGTATAACTTGAGACATTACCAGCAAGCTCTGATCTGTCAGAGAGCATAGAGTTTGTACTTGACTTCAGGTGGTGAGTCAGATCCAGGACAGACACACTGAAGTTGGAATATAGACCATGCCAGTGAACTTCACATTCAGTTCTGGGGTGGTGACCTTATACATAGCCAGTAGACACAGAGATGATATTCTAGACAGCCCCATAGCTACTGTTCTACAGTTTTCCGGAGGGGCTCTCCGGATGGTGGTGTGTGTTATGTAGTTGCTTCCTTTAAGATTGAAACCTTCCATGTTAGAGAGCTCACTAAAACACAGGATACTGGAAATAAATCAACAGGAAATCCTAAGCAGAGGTGAAATGGTCTATCCTGCAAGGAAGTTCAGGAGCTGCAGTCTCTGAAACTGACCAGGTGTACTAGTTCCCCTCCTGGCCCCAAACATGTATAAACCAAAGGACTACTGATAGACACTCTGAGATAAGCTGAGTTGCCAGGGAGTAGTAGTGACCAACTGAGCTGCCTGGGAGCAGCTCAAATTAACTGAGTTACCTGAAAAGGACATTTTCTAATCTGTTGAGCTACCTGCTGGTTGTGCACTATACTCCAGGATTACAGCTTTCACAAACTGTTACTCATTCAAGCTGTCATTTCTGCTCCTGTGACACCTCACCCATATTCCTACAACCCCAATAAAACTCACTGGTCACAAAGCTGGACTTTGGCAACATTTGTACTTTGGTCTGTTGTCAGTTTCCTATCTGGGGTGAGTAGACATTTGTTCTTTTGTCTCCCCCAAAATTGTGTCATACAATGATATCTTAGGCTATGATAACTACTCATTTGATGATACCCAAGTTGTTATAGATCATCTTGACAAGGGAGCTAAGCAGGTGCTGGTGCAGGAGACATTGCTGATACTCTGGAGTGGGTTGTCATACTTCTCATGGATCATACCCATCACAAACCTGGGGGCATCAGCAGAAGGGGCAGAGATGATGACCCTTTAGGTTCTACCCTTCAATTGGGTCTTGGCCTTCTTTGCAATACTGAAGACATGGTAGTCTCCATGTACATTTGGTGCCAGCATCATCACATATGGTGTTGGTCAGATTTTACCCCTGGAAGGTGATAACCTTCCTGTTAAGCTTCTCCTTCTTAGCTTTGACTGCTGTGGAACTTGCCATGTTCAGAATCATACTGGAACATGTAGACTGTGTAGTTGAGGTCAACAGTTGAGTCAGTGATGACAACAGCATGCTCTTTGCTAGAGCTGAGGCAGTTCTGGTGACTACGTGTCTAATACAGCAATCCATTCACTTAGACTTTCACTACCATGTCTCAGGGATGAGGCTAGCACTTTATGAAGTGTGTCTATCTCTAGAATGGGAAAGGTCAGAGGGCCTAAAAACATTTTTTTTTTTTTTTTTAAATCAAAGATTTAAGATTGGAGAGATGGCCCAGAAGTTAAGAGCACTTGTTGCTTTTACAGACGACCTGGGTTTGGTTCTCTGTTCACAACATCTGTATCTCCAGTTCCAGTGGATGCAATGTCCTCTGAATTCCATAGGCATACATGTGATTTACATACCCTCATGCTGGCAAAACACTCATATATATCAAATACGTAAATCTAAAAATATTAAAAGTTAAAAACCCTATAAAGCAAATTAATCATCCCTCCCAGCCCCAACTAACTAAATAAGGAATTTGGTTTTTAATTTTTTTTCATGTCAAAAAAAAAAAAAAAAAAAAAAAAAGAGAGAGAAGAGTAAAATCTCTTTTTTCCATGTGATCTTATTTTAGATCCTGTTGAGGTTCTTCAGCTGCAGGTAAATAGAAGATTAGTAATCAGCATTTGCACCATATCACTAAAACTGGAAAGGCAGAATAGAGCCCAAAAGCCATATGGAGCACCAAGTTGAAGGTCTGAGTTCACTTTCAGCAGGCCTTTGGATATGGGTAGTTTGCAAGAGCTTTGAACACTCTCTTGAAATACTGTTTGTGGCAGGATAGGCCATTGTGATGGTGACTCTTTGTTGTCAAATTTGGGGGGATTTAGAATCAGTGGGGAGACATACCTTCTGATGTATCTCTGAGAAAGTTCCAGACTCTTGCTGCCACGGTATTCTTAAATCCTGAACCAAAATAAGCTCTATCTGATTTTGTCTGTTATTTTGTCACAAGAGAAAGGTAATACAGAAGGCATTCACTTTTTATTCAGCTGCTCAAAGTTCAGGCTGCCCCTGAAAATGGTAAAAATCATTTCATTTTTTCTGTTTCCCTGTTATGTACACAAAGTATTTAAAATAGTTAAGGGAATGTACATAGATATTTGGCTTCCCTAGACTGACTCACTTTTAAAGATTATCATTTTTTAAGTTAGCATACAAGGTAACAGTTTTCATTATGTTGTTTTGGGTGTTCTTTTGAGCCATTATATGAGTGCTGGGAATTGATCGTAGGTCCTCTGGAAAAGCTGCCAATGCTTTGGTTGGTCTGGTGCTGGTATGTATCAAATGCTAAATACTGACCCCCAAGATCTATTGCCCCAGATAAGCAGATTCTCATGTACATCAAATGATACTATGTTAACTTTGCTCATCTTATTTCTCTGACTGATTAAATAAATGTGGTTGACAGACAATTACTGGGAGAATAGGGGTAGGAGGGATTTTGGTTACTGGGCTGGGGGTTGTAGGTTGGGACCATGAAGAGAGAGAAGAGGAAGGAGGAAAAGGAAAAAGAAGACAGAGAGAACAGGAGGTCCTTGTTAAAGGGCCAGGAGCATGTGGCTAAGTGAAATGCTGCCTCCTCACCCCTCCCAGGAAAGACAGCTGGAGTAGAAATAACCGAACAGGACTATTTGGTAGGATTCAAAATGCAAATACTTGAGTGCAGCTGAGGAATCAACAGTCTAGTGAATAGAAAAATAGAGTAGGGGTAATTTGCCTAGTACTTGTGCTAAAGCTGATTAAATAAATTGTTAGGAAATTGCCTCAATTACTGGGGGGCAGGGAGCAGGCCAGATCATATTAAGAACTATAGAGTTAATTAATAACTTTTAAAGCAACATAAAAAAGACAGATGTATGTCATTTGCTCAGAGCAAAGAATCTTCATTAACTGATTTGTGCATCTTGCACAGTCCATACATGTTAATGCAGAACTGTAAATTTTTTTCTGTGAGAACTTTTATGTTCACAGAAAAACCAACCAAAAAAGAACCCTGACAAGAATCACCCTCAAAGATGCTAAAAGAAAAACTATGCCCTCCAAATCAATAGAAAACAATTTTAAGAGAAAGGCACCTCATTCCTAAAAGGCAAGGTAGATGGTTTTTGGTCATTTGATGGATTATAAATGTTTGTTGTATCCTCTAAGGTGTCTGCAAGTTGTTAAATGGTCTTGATCATAAAGAATACAAAACATAGAAATTTAGAATTAGGGGACGGGCAGTGGTGGCGCACGTCTTTAATCCCAGCACTTGGGAGGCAGAGGCAGGTGGATTTCTGAGTTCGAGGCCAGCCTGGTCTACAGTGTGAGTTCCAGGACAGCCAGGACTACACAGAGAAACCCTGTCTCACAAAACAAAACAACAACAACAAAAAAGAATTAGGGATTTCTCTTTCCTTCTCTTTATCCTTCTTTCTTAGGGAAAGGGAAAGGGGTTAAGAAGAAAAGGGGGGCACATTATACCCCCTAATAATAATATGAAAAGGGGTAGATTATTGAATCTACTCTTAAGCTAAAGAACATTTTATAGCTAATAATGTTACATTGATGTAGATCATTGTATATTGATACATATTAAGGTTATATTTTGTTACATTGATAGAGATGTTTTTATACTGATGCAAAAATTAAGGCTATTTTTGTTACAACATACTATGTATATATATGTTTTCAACTCTAATTTGAGGCTTGTATCCAGATGATTCTTAATAATGTAATGTGAAGTTCTAGTGCTTTTTAAAAATAGCTGAGTAGAGCTGGGCTGTGGTGGCGCACGCCTTTAATCCCAGCACTCGGGAGGCAGAGGCAGGCAGATTTCTTGAGTTCGAGGCCAGCCTGGTCTACAGAGTGAGTTCCAGGACAGCCAGCGCTACACAGAGAAACCCTGTCCTGAAAAAAAAAAAAAAATAGCTGAGTAGACAAACTTTATTTTTAGCTATTTACTATCTGTTTAACCTAAGAAGCATATATTGTAATTAACTACACTAATACCTAGCATGACCATGAGTTTGACTCTCTGACTAGTGCATTTGTTTATCCTAAGCAATTTGTAATAACAATTTATAAACAGTTCATCAGTATTTGGCATCTGTGAATAAAATACTCTATTATTCTATCTTCGTGAGTTCAGAGTTTCATACCTAAATCCTATCAAGTAATATTTATTTCTTCTCACATCTCTGATGGGATTGAAGACTAGATATAGTCTCAAAATTAAGCTAAAGTTGTTTAGGATTTAAGACATTTTTAGGTCTAAACATGTTTTCAGGTTAGTATTACGAGCTATGATAAAAATGATTTAGGTATGAAACTCTGAACTCACCAAGATAGGATAATAGAATATTTTATCCACAGATGCCAAATATTGATGGACTGAACTTTATGAATGTAAATCTTACCTAGTTTCATAGTTGTTCTTACTGTATGTTGTTTCTTATTGCAAGAGAAAGAGTCCCTTTATTTAGACAAAAATGGGGAAATGTTGGGGGTTGGTCTGGCGCTGCTACTATTTATTCAAATGCTAAATACTGGCTCTCAAGATCTGGTTGCCTCAAATGAGCAGATTCTCATGTATATCAAATGATGCTAAGTAATCTTTGCTTATCTTATTCTCTGACTGGTTAAATAAATGTGGCTGACAGCCAATTACTGGGGAGAATAGGTGTAGGCAGGATTTTGGTCACTAGGCTGGGGGTGGCTGGTAGGGACAATAAGGAGCGAGGAGAAAGAGAGAGAGAAAGGAGGTGAAGAGAACAGGAGCATATGGCTGGTGAAGTGTTAGAATAGCTCACAACCTGCCCAATCTAGACTTACAGCTTATAAGTAAAATAAGCTGTCTTTTATATGGGCTAGCTAGAATAATTCACTTACATATGCTCTTAACCACTGAACAATCTCTCCTATCCCATTGTGTTGTCATACACCTGTTACATTGCCCTCTTTTTGAGACAGGGTCTCACCATGTTGATCTTGTTGGCTCATAACTATGCAGATCATGATGCTGGTCTTGAACTCAGAGATGCACCTGAGATTAAAGGTGTACACCACCACACCTGGTTTCTTGTACTTTTCATATAGAAGCCTGATCTTGCTCAGGAAGACAGTGTTCCTAGTCTGATTCTGACAACTTTTTTTCTCTTTCACGGAATACTCAATTCCCCAGTCACCCTTTTAGCTAGCACTGTCTGTTCATGTGTGTTGCATTTCGTATCAGTGTGATGTAGGGAAGCTTTTGAGGAACTTTTAGTTTCTTAATACCCAACATAAAGCAGACTAATTCATCTTCCTCCCCTTTGCTTTGTCTTGAATTCACATATACTTCTTTAAACTACATCTATCTTGCACCCATGAGGTGACATGTATGGGAACAAGCCAATATACAAAATGAAAAGAGAATCAATAATCAGCAGACACATCATATACTAAAATGGGAAAGGCAGAACAGGACCTAGAATCTACATGTTGTGAAGGACCAGTTTAGCTTGGAAGTCTTCTAGTCCTCAATGGTTTAAGCTTGCAACAAATTTATATGTGGGCAACTCTTGAGTTTTCTGTTAAATGTTTCATCAGTGCAAGAGGAACAATAAGTCAAATCAAATGCACAGATGTGTTTCAAGACTTTGCTTGTATTATAGTCACTGTGGTGCTTTGAATGAGAATGACCCCTATAGGCTCAAGTCTGAATACTTGGTCCCAGTTGGTGGAACTATTTGGGAAGAATTGTGATGTATGCTCTTGTTGGAGGAGGTGTGTTGAGGGGGTGGCTTGAGGTTTCAAAAGTCTTTGCCATTCTCAGTGTCTTTCTTTGCCTCCTACTTGTGGATCAAGATTTATATTCTCAGTTCTTCCTGCCAATGAAACTGTAAGCCCAAAGTAAACTTTTTCTTGTATAAGCTGCCTTGGTCATGGTGTCTTATTACAGAAATAGAAAAGTAAGACAGTCACCAACATGTCATTCACCATCCCAAGTTATATGGCTAAGTGGAGCATCCCATAGTGTGAGGAAATTTTATTGTGGGGCGAGATTTTTAAGATCACACTGTTAAATTGACAGGAGGGAGGGAGAGAGGGGAGACTTAACAGCAATGATGCAAAGAACAAGTCCTTGGTAACAGAGGTGCAGCTTGAAATTGCTGACTGCTCTCATTACCTGACCAAGCTAAAGGTAAAAGGAATCATCTCAGGTAGAAGGGTTGCTGGTTTTCTCCTGCCATGAAAAAAATGCACACTTGTCATGGGAAATATTAAAAAAATGAGAACTTTAAGTTCCTGAGCTACACTCTGGTTCTCTCTGCCTTGGTGGGACCTGGCCAGGCATGCACTGGCAAGCAATGGCTGACCTGCTCTTATCTTGTAGAGCTCTGACTTAGAGCTCCACAATCTCTCTGCCCAGCTTGCTAGGTTTCTACTGTCGGGTTGCTACACCAGCCCCATGCTTCAAATTCCCCATGGCCTTAGTGGGGCACATCAGGGAAACCTATGCTTTACCGCCGTACCTTTCTCTCTGAAACCCAGATGAGTCGCCATGTGAAGGAGAAAACAACACAAACTTAGTTCAGAAACAATGGTAACTCAATCTCTGGGAACATCAACTAAAATCCTAATCTTGTAAGCCTAATTAAATCTAAATCCTCCGGAGGCGAATCCTGATGGATCTGCCATGATACCAGGAAACTCTAGCAGCTACATCTTACCCCTTATCTGTCCCTGTTCCAAAAGACCTCCCCCCCCCTCCTCCTGCTTCCTCTCTTCCTTCCTCCAACCTGGAAGCCTCTCCTACTCGCCCAGTGATTGGCTCCTTTATTCATTAGGGGATTGGTTCACAAGAAGTCACATTAGTATGTAACTCACTCCTGGTCTGAAGCCCCTCCCAGGAGGGCGGAATTAGCATCAAAAAACAAACAGCCCCAGGGCTATCCACAATACACACTGAACACATTTAGAGGATTCTTAGAATACCTTGGCAATGGTTTTGAAAAAGACCATTGCTTAGCTAGGTAGTGGTGGTAAATGCCTTTAATCTTAGCACTCAGGAGGCAGAGGACGTTGTTGAGTTCAAGGTTTGGTTGATCTACAGAGTGAGTTCAAGGACTGCCAGGGCCACACAGAGAAAGCCTGTCTTAAAATACCAAAACAAACAAAAAAACTCTCCCAAAACAAAAAACCCAAATAAACCATTATTCACCTCTGTTGTGTTCACTTTTCAAGAGGGTCCTTATAGTCTCTCTTTGAATATTTGCAAGGGGAGGCTAGAGGTACATAGTAATGTCTCCTTCCTTGGTTGCCTTTCTTTTTTTTTTTTTATAGACAGAGTTGCACTGAACTTTAAATTTTATCCATTTGACTTGACTGGACAGCCAATAACTTTCTGGGATGTCTAACTAGCTCCTTCCATCCCAGTACTGAGGGTACAGGTATCTGTGCCACAATGCCCAGCTTTTTATGTTGGTTCTGGAGAATCCAAACTCAGGTTTTCATGCTTGTGCTGCAGGAATTTTACCTGCAGAGCCATGTCCTCAGCATGGAGACTATTATTTCTATGGATTACAGATAGTTTGTCATTGTTCTT
Organism: Uromys caudimaculatus; assembly: GCA_028551405.1. NCBI lineage: Eukaryota > Metazoa > Chordata > Mammalia > Rodentia > Muridae > Uromys > Uromys caudimaculatus. Next base: position 89,304,683 of record CM052700.1, read on the forward strand.
ACCCTTCAGTGTGCAGAAACTGTATGTTTTAATAGTAGTAAAATGATTTTGGGAATAGAAATATCAAGTACTGAATTCTGAATTAAAATAAAGACTACATAACATTTTTGTGTTCATGTGTGTCTTAAGTTCTAGTGCTATCAGGAGACACTATGATCAAGGCGGCTTTTATAAAAGAAAGCATTAAATTGGGGGCTTGCTTACAGTGTCAGAGGGTTAGTCCATGATTTTCATGGTAAGAAGCATGTGGGCACTTTGCTGGAACAGAGCTGACACCTTTATAACCTGAACCTCAGGCAGAAGGCAGAGAGAAAGAATGAGAGAGACTGGGCTTGGTGTAGGTATTTAAAACTTCAAAGCCCACCCCCAGTGACACATTTCCTCCAACAAGGCACTCTAGCAAGGCCATACTTATTCCAATAAGGGCACACCTCCTAATCCTTCTCAAACACTTCCATTAACTGGGGACTAAACATTCAAACATATGACCCTATGGAGGGCATTCTTATTCAAACCACAATGTATGTGAGTGTGTGGGTACATGCACATACAATGGCATGTATGTAGTCAGAGGACAACTTGCAGAAGTAGCTTCTTTCCTATCATGTGGTTTCCAAGAATCAAACTGAAGTAGTAAACTGGCAGCAGGTGCCTTTACCCACTGAGCAATCTTGCTGGTCCTGCATTCTATCTTTTTTTTAAATTTAGAATTCTACTAAGAAACTATGTCTTCATCCCCCATTTCATAATTTTTTTTGACAGGGTTCCACTAAATTGTCCAGGTTGTCTTTGAACTCACTCATATAGTCCATTATAATCTTGAGCTTTTTATCCTCCTGCCCCAGCCTCCTGAGTATCTCAGATTTACAGGTCTACACCACTAGACCAGTTTCATTTTATTTTTATAACTCATAGGGCATAAACACTGACCAACAGGACTGGGTACAATCACTCAGAATGGACGGTGGTTAAAAGTAACTTATGTAGCTGCACTGATGTTCCTTTAACCTTGGATGATCCTGTGATACCAACATTGGTTTTAGCTCCATCACCTGGGCTTTGGCTCCAACTTCTGTTAGGTGACTGTCTTTTTAATGAAATGTTAGATTAGGTAACAAATGTTTGACTTAGTTGGAGAACCTTAAGTCTCGAGAGAAAAAGAAGTTTTTACTAGCCCAGTAGGTAGAGAAGTTTCACATTGTGTAAATTAGATTTAGAAGGAGCAATCAGATATCCCCGTTTGATAAGCAGTGGGGAGGAGTTAGCTTGTGCTGTTTGCTTCACAGTACAGTTCATATGGAGTCCCTAGGAATAGCAAGTGGCCCACACCATGTTCTATGTTTCCTAATATATCTCTTTGCTTCTTGCAATTTCCATGTTATTTATTTTTTTCATATCGGATTTGCAGATTAGTAGTTCTTTCATAATGAAGCCACTAATAAGAACATGGGAGAGTGGGTTTGTTCTAGGTGTGTGTGTGTGTGTGTGTCTGTGACAGTGACAGGGTAATTCCACCAGAAGGGAGGTGGCTTTTGGTGATTTTCCTGTAGTATATGTTTTAGAATGAATATATCTTTTACAACATAAAAAGTAGTATTTAAAAATTTTTAAATGAGGACTTCAGCATCATCCTCAGCTACATAGTGAATTTGAGGTCAACCTTGGCTACAAGACCCATGTTTAGGGTTTCTACTGCTGTGCTAAAAAACTGTGACCAAAAGTAACTTGGGAAGGAAAGGGTTTATTTCACTCATTTCTATATATCATTTTATCGTCGAAAACTAGGGCAGAAGCTGATACAGAGGCCATCAAGGAGCGCTGCTTACTGGTTTGACTCTCCTGGTTTGCTCAGTTTGCTTTCTTACAGCACCCAAATCCATCTGCTGGCCTTCTAACGATGATCACTATTAAGAAAATACCCTACAGGTTTGCTTACAGCTTGATATTAGAGAAACTTTTCAATTGAAATTCCTTCTTCACAGATGACTCTAATTGTGTTGACAAAATCCAGCCAGAGCAACACATCTCAAAGAAACTAACATCAGAAGACTGATAAGCTTGTGAGATAACTCAGCAGCTAGAAGTGCTGACATGCAAACACGATGACCAGAGTTCAATCTCTGGAACCCAAAGTGTATGTGTGCACATGTACACACACCCACAAATGGGGAAATAGCATTTAAAAATATTAGTCTGTAACAAATTTTTTTCCCCAGATCAATACAGGGTTTCTCTATGCAGCTCTGGCTGCCCTGGAAGTCAATCTGTAGACCAGGATGTCCTGGAACTCACCTTGTCTGTCTCTCCCAAGTGCTGGGACTAAAATAATGAGCCACCACTGTCTCGCAAATATAACTTCATTATATACAAGTTAGGATAAGCCAGAAGGCACAAAGTTGAACCATTCTCTCATTGTCCTTTCCCTTTCTTTCTCCAGAAGGGACATTGTTTTTCATGTATACATCTTACTTCTCTTATTATAAAGTGGGACTCCTTGCTTCCCAAATGCTAGAAACTGACCTTAGGATGTTGTACATGCTAGGCAAATGCTTTAACAGTATTATGCTCCCAGTCCCTTCCTATAGCTTCATAACTTATCTTTTCCAGTTCATAGCACATCTTGGAGATCTTCACCAGAACAGTTAAATTTACCTGAGGTTTATTTAAAAAACTTAAAAAAATTTAATCCCATTCACTTATCATCCATTTTAATAATGGCATAACACTTAGCAACAGTATAAAGTATATAAATATGTACTACTTCATATGACAACCTGAATGATGAAGCCATTTTGTAAATACTGTAAACAACCAGTTGCAAATTAATGACTATCCTCATCTTTATATACATGTATAAGAACTTTTGTGAAAGGTTACAAGAAATGGAGGCTCTTAGCCAGAGTGTAAACATAATGTTGGCAAATGCTGTCTTCCTAAAACACTTGGTCACTTTAAACTTCATACATGGTTGAGTACTGTTTCTTTAGAAACTGTGGGAAATGTTTTTTTTTTTTTTAATAATTTGAAAAAAGAAAATTAAAACAAGAATATTAACTAGGGACAAAATGAATAAATCTTATTGAAAAATTTCTGCTAGCTCACTACTACACCATTTCTTTTGACTGTGAAGGCAGAGTCTTAGGTAACCAAGCTGGCCTTAAACTTGCTAGGTAATAGAGGCTGACCTTAAACTCTGGATTTTCTTGCCTCCATCCTCCAAGTGTGGGGATTATGGATGTGTTACTCTAACCTAGCTTAATTTTTTAAATATTTGTTTGGTATGTATATGTGTAGGTATATGAATGTCACAGTGAACATGTAGCCAGAGGGCAATTTGCAAAAATTTGTTTCAACCTTCTATCTTGTGGGTTCTGGGGAACTCATGATTTAGGTTTGCCTGCATATACTTTTACCTCATGAGCTTTCTTGCTGGCTCTAATTTATATCTTTTAAAGACAGGGCTTCACTATGTAGGCTTGGCTGGCCTAGAGCTCAGGAACTATGTGGAACAGGTTGGCCTCTGACTCACAGAATCTACTGCTTCTACTTCCTGTGTGCTGAGATTATCGATGTAGAAAACCACATTCAGCCAATCTATATCTTCAAAATGGCAGGTTAATATATTGATGACTGCTAGTTTGTCACATTATAGAACACTCTTGAGTTATTCATATTTTGCTTTTATTTGGACATGAGTGTATTTTTCTCCCAATCTTACAGATTCTATATATACTTCTTAGCAGTACAAGAGGAACTGCATGCTGTGATGGCTATTCTTGGTTATCAAGTTGACTACATCTGGAATTAATTAAAACCCAAGAATTAACTAAAAACCAAGGGTACACCTGTGATGGCTTTTTCTTAATTATATCATTTGACTTTTAATCCAGATCTTTTAAGGTAGGAAGCTGCATCTGCTTGTCCTCACTCTAGTTGGCAAGCCTGTTCCTTCATTGGCATTAGAGCCAATGTATAATGAATGTATACTGAATTTCAGGTGTACAATGAAGTTCAGCTGAAGGCATTGCGGCTTATAAATGGAACTAGTGGATTCTTGAATTTTTCGTTTACATACACATGCAAGTATATTAGAGTGGCTTACAGGCTGTGGTCCAGCTAGTCCAACAATGACTACCCAGGGAAAACCCAAGAATCCGATAGTTGTTCAGTCTACAAGCCTGGATGTCTTCGGCTTAAGGAAACTGGAAGATGTGTGATCTAATGCCAGTGAAGGAATATGTATATATTCCTTCTCTCCATACATTCTGAATCTACCTATTTATCAATTCGTTCTCAATCCATTCTATCAGTGAAGGAATAAATACATACATACATACATTTCATCCAACCTGTTCCTCTAGAGAACCATGACCAATACAGATACATAACTTCTAGAATGTTACAAATTCTCATACTGAACTCTTCATTGTTAAACCTGTTTTCATGGGTCTGTGGGATTTTGCCACACAGATGCATCTTATTAAAAGTAAATTTGAAATACATTATTCACTCCAATGCCAGATAACTGAAACGGGGGAGGGGGATGTACTGTATTAGCAGCACATTTAGGTTGACTCCCAAGATGGTCTATCCACTGACAAATGTTGCAAACTTCTTTACACTTTGCTGAGACAACATAGGGTAAGTTATCTGTTCTCAAAAGTTGTTAATAAACAACTTAAAACCTTGGTAAGTGCTAAGAACCTTAAACATTGCTTGGAAGGCCTTTCAGAGAAATCTGGTCGCCTTTTCTTACGTTGTCAGGCCATTAGGTACCAGTTTTGCTAGCCAAAGCCTCCAAGGTGCCAAAAGGAACCGCACAAACTTTCTCTGCCTACTACTGCTCTCCATGAGGAGCGCGGCCCGCCCCGCTTTGAGTCCCCCGTGGGGCCCGCAACGGGCCTTCCTGTCCGTGGCGCCAACAAGAGTGTTGGACCCCCGGCCCAGTATGGCACGGCAGGAGAAGACGGCGGTTAAGACCGTTACCAACCCGAGGTTTGAACTATTTCAAACTTGGCTCTGGCGCCCTCCCGTCTCTTCCCCTCCCCCTCCCGAGAACTAATCAGCGCCCATTCCCGCCAAGAGCTGGCCCGCCCCCCGGCCGGTTCCCGCCATCCCGACCTCCCCGCCTCCTGCCCATAGCGGGCTTCGGGGCCCGCCAAGTGCCCGGTTTCCGCCTGCCTGTCCATGGCTTTCCTGAGATGTACCGCACGTTGGCAAAAGAACAAAGACAGCAACTGTGGCACTTCCACCCAGCAAGCCGCGTTTCTTAGACCGAGCCTTGTCACTCGCGTACGCGCTGGCGCCAGCGAGCCTCGCGCTCACTGAGCTGGGGCTCGCTCGGAAGACTCCCAGCCCGTTGGGCCCTCTGATTGGACAGGCGCCCTCTCGCATCCTCCAATCGGGGCGGCGCTTGATAGTGCTGGGGGGGCCAAATAAAAGCGATGGCGATTGGGCTGCTGCGTTTGGCGCTCGGTCCGGTCGCGTCCGGCACCCATTGGGACATCGAAGGCAGTGGAGTCCCGGCGGTGGCGGCGGCGGCGGCGGCGGCGCGTTGGGGCGGCGCGCGGGAGAGGCGCGGGCTGGCGCGCGAGACGAAGGTAGTGCGCGCCGTCGGCAGTCGGTGGTCGGCAGTCAGGGATCTGGAACGCACCCCGGGGCGGCGGCGACCGCGGGACCTCCGCGCGGGTGCCTGGCCAGTCTCCGGCATCGCCCAAGCGGGTTTCACTCGAGCGCCGCTTTCGTAGGCACGGAGGGAGGGCTAAGGGACAGCTTTCTGAGGGGTCGTGGGGTGCGGGCCGGTCCACGCAGTCCCACGAGTGGACTGTGGATTCCGGCGGGCTGGGGCTGGTGGTGGGGGCTTCTGTCCCGGAGCCTGGTCCCGCCGGGCCGGGGCTGGGGGCGTTCCTGTGACCGATTGGGGCCGGCAGCTCTGAGCCTCAAGTCTCCTTTGTGTGGCTGGGAGGCGGGAGCGCCCGTGTAAGACGGGACATATACACAAGTTGGTGGGACCGAGTCGAGAGTCTGCACTCAGACAAAGGACAGACTGTGTCTCGAGAGGGGAGGGGAGAACGCGACACTCGGAGCTCCCGCCGCGCGGATAGGGGCGTGGGGAGGCACGACGGGAGCGCGAGTGGGCAGGGCTCGTCCTTGCCTGGCTCTGCTGGGGGGCGACCGATTTACGCCTGGCCTTGCTGCTGCGGAACTGCGTGCACAATGTGGGAACTCCCTTAGCCTCGCGGCTGACATTTCCCGGAGAGCCGGGAGTCTCCCACAGCCTCCGGCTGTCAATGTCCTCGCCTGGCTTTGTGCTAAGTTCGATGGAAGAGTCCAGCTGTGTTCCCTTCTCTCACTTCATTGTACAGCCCTCACCCCCACCCCACCCCCTATACGCACTAGGTTCTATGCTGCAGGGCTACTTTTTGAAAATGGGAGAAATTGAGAAAGCACGGGCTCTTGGAAAACTTGGTGAATGTCTTGTGAGTTCTACTTTCTAAAGGACCAAAATTCGAAAAAAAAAATTACGGGCTGTTTTGGCCAATTTGTGTGCTTCTGAGAATGGCGACAGGTGCTAACGAAATCAACTGTCATTTACTCAGTGATTATTCCCTAAATCTCCAGGGGTTGGTTGTGGAAGAGATGATAGGACTAGATGATCGAAATAAAATACCCACGAGAAATGTGGGTTTACGCTGTAGAATTGACAGTTTCTTTTTAGTGGGTCATGTTTCCCGTGAACAATGGCTTTGGTGAGTCAGAAAAGACGTTTGTTGCCTAAGAAATTCGAGTGTATTCTGGTCACACAATTCAAAGAAACTTCCTTTGTTTATTAACATAGGATCTGTAGAATCAAAATTCAACTGAAGTAAAAATTTGTCTTTGATATTTAAAATACCAACAACGCCTTTTCAGTTTCAGGAAAGTCGTTATCAGTTTAATTTTTGGGTTTTTAATGGCACATAAAACATTTGAAAAATACTAATGCTGTCATAGTTGAATGTAGTTTATATTTTTGGCGATTTAAAAAATTTATTACTTTTAACTAATGAACATTAGCAGTAAATTCATATTTAGAAATAAAAGTCTCATAATTTTACTTACAAGAATGTGGAAATATTTAGATTATATTTAATTTCCTGTTCTTGTTTTCTCAAGTTGGGAACGGATTGGATTCTGGTCTTAAACGAAAAGAATCCTGCTTTTTCTCTTTGGAGAGGTGTATTAGGGAATGAAACACTTAGGAAAATTGCATCCTAAATTCTAATTTTGATGTGTCTTGAATATATTTCTTTAAAAAAAACAAAAACAAAAGAAAAGAACAGACTCTTATTGCACTGTTTTATCTAATGAAGACCTAAAGTACATCTGCTAATTTACGGCTTCATGTGAACAGAGACAAAGAAATGCAGTGTCAAATTTCTGTTGCTTCTGATTTTCAGGAGCATCTTGGAACAGACATTCCAGGTGCTGTTATATATATTGAGATTGTAACATAAGGTTTATGTTGACATTAAAATCCTATTGATAATCTCATTCATTATCAGGTGAGCTAGTTGGATAGAATTTTGGTAGTAAATTGGGTGCTTAGAATTTAAAAACTCAGTTTTGCCTGAATATGTGATTTCTTTTCCTGTGGTTGACATTTGCTATTTTGTACTTGCCACATATATTTCCTAAAATCTCTTTTGAAGAATTGGTTGAAAATTTTGCTTTTTGTTTTGGTAGAAATGTATGTTTAGGCAGTCTAAATAATGATAAAGCCACTTGTTGACTTGTGTAGTTAGAAGAACTGTTCTTTTTGGTACTGATTTTCTCTTGCATGGATACATGTGATTATCTTTGTGTTGGCTATGTAAAAGTTTTAGTCAGATTTCCCAAATCACACCAAAATTCGTTTGCTTTAGGATGTCCTTTATCCTTTGAGGTCGTATGCTCAAGAAGTTTAGATTTATTTCATTATTAGCCTTTAAATAATAATGAAAGTTGATTTGCTTTTTAAAAAAAAGAAGGAAAATTTCTCTGTTAATACAATGATTTATGGGCTAATTCGAAATGGTTTGTAGGTTAGCTTTGAAGTCTTTATGTCAGTATAGATGGTGAATTTTTCTGTAAATTCCATAGTAGTTATAGGTTGGTAAAATCTTTACGGTGGAGCATGGATAGAAAGGAACAATGCATTGAATTCAGAGAAAGGTTCATCAGATTATGTGCTTTATTTTAGAGATGCTGTCCCAGAATTCTCAGACACTTACAGGGTTTTGTTCATGCTTTTATTATAGCATGTATCAAATTGTTCACTAGTTTATGCTTCACACTGTATAAGTGCTGTGGGACAGAGATTCTGTCTTATTTTTGATTGTATGCCTAAGACCTAGGTTGGTAGTTTCCAGAGAATAGAGATTTTAATAACCAAGTGATTTAAGAAAATTGGAAAGATACAGTGAAATATTTGACAGAGAAATTTGGAAAACAGTGAGATATAGATAAAACTGCTTGCTATGAAACCCACGTTTGATTCCAGGAACCCACAGTGGAAGAGAGAACTGACTCCCAAAAGCTATCTTATGTGTTCATGCATGGGCTCACATATTCTCTCTCAAAATAAAGAAATTGGCAAAGCAGACAGACTAGGTCTTCCTCTTTTACTTGCTATTTAGCTCAGATTAGTCTTGAATTTACTGTGTAATCCAGACAGGCCTTAAATTTGAGGCAGTCCTACCTCACTTGGCTTTTGAGTACTAGGATAGGCCACTATGCCTTTTTTTGAGACCAGGTCTTGATTCGTAGCTATGGCTGACCTGGAATTTGAAGGTCCTCCTGCTTTAGCCTCTTTGAGTGCTAGGTTTATAAATGTGTACCACCATGTTCTGCTTTTTTCTTTTTTAAAGTACATCTTGCTGTGTTGTTCAGAACGGTCTCAAATTATTAGTTTTTCATGATATTCCTATCTTAACCTTCTAAGTAGCTAAGATGGTAGGCATGTGCCGCTGTGCTTGGCTTGAAGGTGGCAGGTCTTTTAACTGAAGGATATCTTGTTGGAATTAATGAGTTCTTTACTGTAATAATTTCAGGTAGGTTTTGAAGCTAAAATTGAAGGAAGCAGTGACTAAATTATAAGTCACTGATTGGGTTGTTCTTCATCATTCTTCTATGGTCCTGTACACTGTTGTGCAGCTCTGTAACCTGCTCTTCTTTCTTAATGGCAAACGTGGAGACACATCTAGTAGTAGTATCTTCAAAAGTTATAGAAGTTAGAGCTGACACATTTTTTTCTATTAAAATTTTTATTTATTAGGCTGTCAAGATAGCTCAGTGGGCAAAAGTGCTTGCCATCAAGTCTGATGACCTGAGTTTGATTCGCCCTGGACCTTCATGGTGGAGAGAACTGTTTGACTCTTGTAAGTTGTCGTTTGATTTACAGACCACCTCCCCCAGCCACTCCCCACCAAACTCCTCACCCCATCCTCACATAGTAAAAATTTTAAAAATATTTATTTGCTTGCGAGCGTAAGTGCATGTGCGTGTGTGTGTGTGTGTGTGTGTGTGTGTGTGTGTGTACAGGAAGCTAGAATTGGGTTTTCAATCCCTTGGAGCTGGAGTTACAGGGATTTCCAAGATGCCTGGCTGTTATCTGGGTACTGATCAGAATTCACATTCTCATGATTACATAGCAAGCACTCATAACTGATGACCCATCTCTTCAGCCCATGAAGCTGATAAATTTCTAAAATGGTCACATAGTTCTATACCTTGTGGATATACCTCTGACAAGAAAGTATGGCAGAAATGAAGTGAGATAAGGAATTTCTGCACAATGAACTCAGGCACTGTATAATGAAACTTTGGTCAGTAATACCATGTATATGAGCATAGTACTATAAGATTATTGCTTAATGACATTGTTGCTATTTCAGTTTGTATAAGTACACTCCAGGTGTAATGTAATCCTGTCATTAAGCAGTTTGTGACTATGATATTAAAGCATCTACTATTTGGCATTTTTTTAAAATTGTGATGACATTTTACTTCATTTTTAATTCATTTATCAGCAGATGAAGAAACAAAATACAGTGAAAGCATATGTATAGTAAGATATTTCTGACATAAAGAGTGAAATTCTAATACATACTATACAACTTTGAGGACCTTGTGCTAAGTGACATAAACCAGAAACAACTTTGTGTTTATTTTTAAGATTTATTTATTTTTATTTTATGTGTTTGAGTCCTTGCTTGTATATCTGTATGTGTATGATGTTTCTTTCTGGAACCAGTGGAAGCCAGAAGACCTTCCTCAGATCCCCTGGAACTGGAGTTATAGCTGTTTTTGTGAGCTGACATGAGGGTACTGAGAATGGAACTCAGATCTTCTGGAAGAGCAGTAAGCTCTCTTAACTGCTAAGCCATCTTTCCAGCTCATGTTTTTTATTGATTTTTTTTCTTAATTTCTAAGCATAAAAATATAATCACATCATTTTTCCTTTTTTCCCTCTAGTTTCTCCCATGCACTCCTCTGTGTTTATGGTCACTTCCTTCGTTATTGTTGTGTATGTATTTACCTAACTATTTAATACAACCCGTTCAGTCCATTTACTGTTACTTGTATGTACATGATTTCAGGGCTGATCACTTGTTAGTGGATACCCATTTAGGATGCTCATCCCTGGGGAAGACTATTTCTCCCACTCTCAGCAATCTTTAATTGCCTGTAGTTCTTTGTTTAGGGGTGGGCCCCGTAAAGATTTTCCTCTTTAATGTTAGTATGTTTATTGGTGTTGCACTTCTTCGGGTCTTGTTTAGGCAGCTGTACTGTTGAGTTATCATGGGTGAAGAAGCTTCCTTGTCACTTCTAGGAGATAGAATCTCATAGTAGATTTCTTCGTCTTCTGACTCTTAATTTTTTTTTTTCTGCCCCCTCTTCTGATATGTTCCCTGAACCGTAGGTGCAGGAGCTGTGTTGTAGTTGTAGACGTATCAACTGGGGCTGAGCACCACATGATCTCTTACATGTTCTCTGCATTTTGACCTGGTGTGGTTTTCTAAAATGTTCTCCATCTGTTGCAAAGAATAATTTCCTTGATGACTGGTGAGAACTACGCTTATCCCACTTGGCCCTGTTGCAATATGTTATAGGACCTAGGTGGACTGCAAGGTTGAATGCATGTCTGGATGCATTTTATTTATTTTTTGAGATAGGATTTCACACTATAAATCTTGCTGGCTCGGAATTTGCTGGTCTCAAACTTTGGGTACTCTTAATGCTTCTGCCTCCTTTTTTATTGCTTATTGAGCTTGATTAGAGTTGATCACATGGGCATGGATGTGGGATATACTGAGCATGGACAACTTAACCAGTATCTACACAACTGAAGAAAAGTGACTTCTTTCTCTAGCAGCTATTAGTTGCCAATTGTTCCTCAGCTAGTGATGGAGCCTCGGGAGTTCTGTGTTTATTTTTCTTTTGTTTGTTCGTTCATTTATTTTTTTTGAAACAGGGTATCTCTATATGGCCCTGGCTATCCTAGTACTCTTTGACCAGGCTGACCTTGAACACAGAGATCCACCAGAGATCTGCCTGCCTCTGCTTTTGCTTCCAGAGTGCTGGGATTAAAGACATGTACTACCATGCCTGGCCTGTTTTTATTTTTTGAGACAGGGTCTCGTGTAGCTCAGGCTAGCTAGTCTTGAACTCTTGGTTCTTCTGCCTCTTCTCCCAAGTGCTGGGATTATATTAAGGTTATATCCCAACATGCCCAGCTACTTTTTTTTAATGTAGAAAAAAAAAATAACAAAGGCTGGAGAGAGGAGCTAGGTAATGGTAGAGAAAGGAGAATTTGGACATTTGGATGTTGGATTTTGGTTTTAAAGTTCTGATTTCTTCCCACTTCTTGTTTGTTTAGGATAATATAGGGAATCCAGCCTAATACTTTCTGTTTGCTACCACTGTGCTACACCCCCAGTCTACAATTGTTTAATGTAAGGTCTAATTAAGAATATTAATATATATTTTTAAAAGAGTAGTAAAAGACTGCTACTTATTCAAGAAAAAAATTATGTAAGGGAGATTGATGTATTCTCTGCCAACCGTAAAAGACTTACTGTGTAACTTTTTACAGGAAAAATTGTTGCCCTTTGTCAGTACTTGCTGCCTTTGTAAAGAGGAATAGACAGTATTCCTGCTTACAAATGTGGCTCATTAAGCTTGCCCTCTGTTTTCCTTGATGGTTTCCAGATGAAGTGATCATCCTTATATCTCCTTTGTCTTTATTTTTTTAAAAAAACTGCGCGCGCACATGCAAACACATTTGTTTGCTCCATGGTGTGTGTGTGTGTGTGTGTAGGTCAAAGAACAACTTATAGAGTCAGTACTTTCCACCTTTATGTGGGTTTTGGTGATTGGACTCAAATTGCCAGGCATGTGTAGCAGGAGCCTTACTGGCTGAGCCATCTTGGCACCCTGCCTCCGAGGTGTTTTTTGAACATTGTAGGATAACTTTCTATAAGGAGAGTTTCCTTTTCAAGGTGATGCACATTCCAAGCCTTTAGTATTGTCATGTTGCTTCTTAGGAAAGCATTCAGTTTTCAGTTAACAGTTCCACTTTACGGAACTGTGGTTTATATACAATGCACAGGTTTGAAAGGTACAGCTTGAGGAGTTTGGCAAATGTATACACCTGCAGTACCACCTCATTCACAGTGTAATACTGCTATCACCTATCTCATCATTACCCCTCAACTACTGATCAGATTTCTCCTGCTCAGGAATTTACATGAATAGAAGAGAAAAGAAGTGTTCTTGTGTGCCTGGCTTCTTTCATCTAGCATGTTTTTGATGCATATTTATGTTGTAACTTATACTAATTATTTCAAAGTAGCATTCCATTATATGAATATTCTAGGGTTTTTTTTCTTTTTCTTGTCTGTTGATAGATAAATGGAACTGATTCTAGTTTTTGGTTATTAAGAAAGCTGTTACTGCTTGTGTGTATCCTTTATGCCTACATTTTAGTTTTTCTTGAATAGCTGCCTCCAAGTTGAATTGCTCTGTCATGTGGTAAATATTAATTTCACTTCATAAGAGATTGCCAAACTTTCTCAAAGTGGTTGTGCCATTTATGTTGACAGTTTCAGTTCCAGTGGAAACTGCACAGAAGGTATAGTCTTCCCAATCCACAATGACTTTCGTATTGGTAGTCTTTAAATGATGGTTATTTTAGGGCTGGGTTAGAGAGATGCCTCAGCCGTTAAGGGCACTGGTTGTTCTTCTAGAGGATCTGTGTTCAATTCCCAGCACCTATTTGGCAGCTAAGAGCTAAGCTATCTTAAGTCCAGTCCTGTAGAGCCAATGCCCTTTCTGGTCTCTGTAGGCATTTCACACACATAGTACACATAAATACATGCAGTTTTTCTGAAGTAATGTCTTACTATAGGGCATAGGCTGGTCTAGAACGTACTATGTAGCCCAGGTGACCTTAAATTTCATCCTCTTTATTTGATTTTGGTATACTATTTTCACTCTATAAAATATCAGTCTGTTCTTTTGCAACACCTAATTTTGTTCCACAAAATTTTTTAGTTTTCTTTAAGATGTATTGCCTTTCCTTCTCCTTATGTAATGGAGCTACATCTGTAGGTGGTTATACTATTGTTGAGCTTAATTTTGCCATGACTGCAATTTAAGAAATTTGTAAAGCTTTCATTTGATGTAATGTAAAAAATAACCATTGTTTTTCTCCATCAGTCAGTCAGTCATTCAGTCTGTCTTCTTACTTGTTTATAGGAAATATAGCTTCTATGAGATACCTAAGGAATGAAAAAATTACTATGAGATAATAATAGCTCTCTTTCTGGAATATATAATATTTTAACATGTCAAGATGCTGTTTAGCCTATGGTCCAAAACATCTCTTTCCCTATTCCAATTGAATTAGAAGGCTCTTCAGTTTAGAGACATAGATTGCTCAGTTGTTTTTCTCAACTCTAGTCCCTTCACTTTATACCCTCTTCTAAAAAGTTTATCTTTATGGCAGAGGTTGGGAAGGGAGGACAGGTTCATATTGACAGAGACCTGAAAACTTGAGAGCTCTTTTCTCTAGTATAAAGTCAAACCATTATTTTGTTTTCATTTTAAAAATTATTTAATCTAGCCGGGCAGTGGTGGTTCACACCTTTAATCCCAGCACTTGGGAGGCAGAGGCAGGTGGATTTCTGAGTTCGAGGCTAGCCTGGTCTACAGAGTGAGTTCCAGGACAGCCAGGGCTATACAGAGAAACCCTGTCTCCAAAAACCAAAAACCAAAACAAAAAACAAAAAACAAAACAAAACAAAACAAAAACAAAAATTATTTAATCTATGACCAACATTTTGAAAAAATTGAGACACGTGGTGCTTTACTGAAAATATCTAGCTAGTCCCTTTGGCCCAGCATCACAATGCATCCACAGCTGGCAAGAAGAGTCTCTTAGTCTGGGTCTGTGCTTTCCTGTGGGTCACTGGCCTCTATGCTTAAAACCCATAGCAATGGTCACTAGGTAACACATACCCAGGAGGCCCAAAGGCTCCCTAACTCCTAAATTCTCCAGAAATAACTATCTCCCAACATTGCACTGACGAGACTAGGACCCATAAGAAGAAGTTAATCTGCCTTTATTAAGGGCTAGCCTATACTGGGTTTGTTGGACTAGCCATGTCCACCTGCCTTGTTGGAGGCTCAGACAATCATTGCTAGCTGCCACGCATACTGATGACCTGTTTGGCCTGCTCAGTGGAGGGTATGGTGATATCTTCTAGCTTTTGCTGCTGTCTGGCAAAGTTGTTAGGGCCCAGAACCCAACCTCACCTCTTAGCATAGTCTGTCATCTTTTTGGGATTGTTGAAGAAGAGGATCTGGGTAGCCTCAGCAAAAAGGATCAAATCATTATTTAAATAGTGCCCTTCCTCCTGAAGGTAGAAATCTGTAACAGGGTTTCAGCAAGTGAGTTTTACATGGCCATTTTCTATCACATAGTGAATTGTGCTAGCTTATTTTATTGGTTATTACAAGAATTTCCTTTAAGTACTTCCTAGGCTGTTGATTAAAGCCAGAAAGTTTTAGAAATTCTAGTGATTTGGAAAAAAAAAAAAAAAAAGGGAAGGGAACCTGGAGGAAACAAACTGACAATTCTGCAAATTTACCTAGTGACCAAAGTGCATTCATAGAAACCAATCTTACAAAGTGTTTCAAGTTATCCTCAGTTAAACAAAAAGTATCAACAAGACAAAACATTTTATCTGTTTTAGTGGTTTTTTTTGTTTTTTAAATGACAAAGGCTGAAAAACACTGGAAACAAACAAAAAACTGAGATAATTGATGTTCTTTAAGGAGTGGGAGAGCTGCCATCAACCATCACTGAAGTCTTCCTTCTAGTGTTTAATGTTATAGTCTAGTGAAGTTTGAGTGCATTTTGTTTGTGGACATTTGACTACCAACCATGTGCTTGTAAGCAATAGAACTAATCATTTTTTGTTGAACCTCTACTGTGCCCTCTGCACATGAAATCCCTAAGTGAACCACTTTACTCTTTATTGTGCTAAAACACAACACAGAATGGTGCTGGGGATACAAAGTTTGATGATTAGTGTATACAGAGCCCTGGGTTTAATGTACAGTACCACAAACAAAACCCAAAACAATACCACATATTTTTGTTTCTTAGAAAAATATATTTAAAAATATTTATATAATTTTATGTGCCTGTGTTGTGCAAGAGCCTGCAGAGGTCAGAGGAAGCATCAGATCCCTGGGACTAGAGTTACAGGTGATTGTGAGCTGTCATGTGGGTGCTGGGAATTGAATCCTGGTCGTCTGTAAGAGCAATAAGCTCTCTTGAATGATGAGCCATCTTTCCATCACTTACTTGTTTGTCTGTTTGTTTGTTTTTGAGCAGGGTTTTACCATGAAACCTGGGTGGCTTGGAATTCACTGTGTAGGTTAGGTGGACTCAAACAGACTGATTTTCCTGCCTTTCTGACTTCAGATTTCTGGGATTATAGACATGTTTCTTGTTTCTTGTTTCTTTTTTAAGGACAGGATTTCTCTGTGTAAACAGCCCTGGAACCAACTTTGTAGACTAGACTTGTCTTGAACTCATAGAGATCCATCTGCCTCTGTCTCCTGAGTACTAAGATTAAAGACATGTGCCATCACATCCTGCTACGTTTACCATTTTTCAAAAAAGATTGGTTTTAATTAGGTATATGTACATGTCTGTGTGGGGCAAATATCCATGCCTGGTGGTGCCTGCAGAGACAAGAAACAGCACATCCCCTTGGAGTTTGTATTCCAGGCAGTTCTGAGCCACCTGATATGTTGGTAGATGAACTTGAGTCCTTTGCAGGATCAGTAATTACTCTTAACAGTTGAGCCATCTGTCCAGCCTTCATATTTACTATTTTAAAGTGTATGGTTAAGTGATGTTAAGTATACACATTGATGTATAACAGATCTTTAGAACTTTTATCTTTTGTCTGACAACAACCTTTGGGAAGTACTTTTTTACTTTTTGTTTCTGTGATGGTTTTGACTTTTGGTGTGGAAAGAATTGTGTTTTGGGCTGAATTTCAAATCATTATAACTAGGTTCAAACATGTTTATTAGTCAAAATTAAGAACCATTAAATCAACACTTTTTTTCCCAGCACAATTTTTCCTTTTTCCTCCTTTTCTTTTCTGTCTGCTTCCTTCCTTCCTCCTTCCCTTCCTTCCTTTTTTTCTTCCCTTCCTTCCTTTCTTTTTTTTCTTTTTTGGAGATAGTTCTAGCTACATAAGACCAGGGTGGCCTGAAACTCACAGAGATCCCACTGCCTCTGCCTCCTGAGTGCTGAGATTAAAGGTATGCACCACCATGCTTGGAATACAAATAAGTTTCATTCTTTCTGTAGTGTATAAAACAAACAAAAACTGTGCTCCACTGTGTGGATTATAATGCATTAGCGATTAACTCTGAGTTGCCAATAATTCATCAATGTCTCATTAAGGAAAGAAAGAAAAGCACTTCCTCTTGGAGTTGTTTAATCAAGAGAGTGGTTATTCTACTTCATACTTCCTGTGTCTTCCGGGCATCCTCTGTCTATTGCATGAGTCTGAATTTGTATCTGCCTGAAGGTCTGTCTTGTGAATCTGTCCCTGTGTCTGTCTGTTGTATGACTATGTGTAGTTTTCTGTGGTTTTTTCTTTCTTCTGTGTGGTTGTGTGTTAGTTGTATGAGCTGTGTGTGTCAGTTGTATCATATGTTTATGTCCTTAACAAAGGGTTCTGCCCAGTATTTATTGAAATGCACCGAAAGCATCACATGAGGAAAGAATAGGAAACTTTAAAGAAATCTTTAACAGAGTTTTATGAGGGATTAAGTCACTGGCTCCAACAGATTCCAACTCATCTAGATAACAAACATTGTTTATCACCAAGTTGCTTTCAACCGTTTTTTTTTTTTTTTTGTAGATTTTAGGAAGCTGTTTTTAACTTCTGTATTTGCTGCTCTCAGGAATTGATACACATGCATTACTCTGGGTCAGGGGCATGGAAGAGTACATAACTATTCCAGCTATACATTAGCTTAGGTTGTAAAAGCTGATTATATGGGAAATCCAAGACAAGTAAGGTTGGTTGTTACATTGTTCTCTTAAAGGTAGGTAAACAGTTTGGATACACAGTAGGCTAGCAGTCTTAAAGTTTTGAGTGACTTCAAGATGTATTATTAACTCTGGGTGTGAGTAAAAGTTTGCCTCTTAGATTAGAAGAGAGCTTTTCAGAATGTTGCATTGCTACACTCCATGATTTGACAAACATTTGGAAAGTATTTTCTATATCCTGCTGACTATGGAAGTTTTGTTTCCTGCAAGAAGTTGAAGTACTTGGAGAAGTGATAGTTGGTGAATGAAAGGTCAGGTGAATATGGTGGATCAGATAAAATTTTGTAGCCTAATTTGTTCAACTTTTGAAGTATTGGTAGTGTGATATGCAGTCAGGTGCTATTATGGAAAAAAAAACGGCCCCTTTCTGTTGGCCATGCTGGCTGCAAGGGTTGTACTTTTTGATGCATATCATTGATTTGCTGAGCACACATCTCGGTTGTAAGGGGTTTTTTCCAGGATTCAGAAAGCTGTAATGGATTGCACTGTGACCATAATCTTATGGTGCACGTTTGGCTTTGGGCATTACTTTGGAGCTTTTTGGTTCAACCATGGAGCTGGTCATCATGGTTGTTGCATATAATCCCCTTTGCATTTCACACTCAGGTGGATCAGTGTTGTATAGACTAAGAGAGGAGAGTAGTTCAAAATAACAGTCTTTTGACTTTTCATTAGCACATGAGGTACTTACTGAATGTTTCCAATTTGTCTCAGATGCAGGATGACTTGGATGGTCCACATTGAGTTCTGTGGCAGTTTCTCATATAGTTGTAAGAGGTGCTTAGATAATTGTTCTCATTTGGCTTTATCAGCTTCTCATGGCCAGACATTTCATTCCTTCCAGGCTCCATCTCCTTTGCAAAACTTGTTGGACCTCCTCTTCCTGGTTCACTCTTGAGCAGTTACTAAGATAAATGTGTGTTGAGATTTCTAGCTGTCTTTGTTACTTTATGACCCATTTTGAACTTGAATAAGAAAATCTCTTGAATATGCTGCTTTTTGTCTAACATCATTTCAAGTTGTACAGAATAAATCCAAAACAGCAAGGAGTTAAGTCATAGGGAAAGACTTAAAGCAAGAAATACACATTAAACTGATGCATAACAGAACCACATTTATTTAACAATGTATTCCAGCAACAAAGGAGAAATTTCAACAATGTAAAAACTGAAATTACCTTTGCATCAACCTAATTCTTTAGATACTTTGTTTGACTAGAGATAGACTGTATCTGTTCTGTGATTGGCTTGTTTTGCTTAGTATAATGTCCTTGAGGTTCATCTGTTGCCTCCATGTTCTCTTAAAGGCAGGGAAACAGATGGGTACATGGTAGGTCTTAAATCCTCTCCCCTAAACCCCCACCCCCACAGTGTGCTGAGCCCTCTCACATCAAGCATCAATCAAGAAAATGCCCCACAGATTTGCCTACAAGCAATCTGATGGAGGCAATAGTTTAATTAAGGTTCCTTCATTGTTAGGTCATCAGCAAACACTGTTACTCCCTGAGCCATCTTGCTGGTATTTGAACTAGTGTTTTAAACAAATCAAAATTAGTGATATAGTTCAATAGTAATATATTTGCTTAGTGTACACAAACCCTTGCTTTAATCTTTAGCACGATTAAAAAAGAAAATAGTTAAGATGGTGTAGCTAGGTCTTATGGTTCATACCTGTAATCCAGCATTTTTGAAGGATGAAATGTTTTAGGAAGAGACATTCTATATGGTAACACTAACTTTTAAATTCAGAGAACTTAAAGTGTCTTGTTTTTTCTACCATCTGTGATTCTTAGAAAACCTAATCTAAACTAGTATGGTGTGTGTTGGAGGCTGGGGGGGGGGGTTATATGTCTTTTTTTTGCTCATATAAATGAGTAGTTACTGAAACTGATTTTATTTGCTTGATGGTAGGGCCCAAGTGTTCTAAGACAGCTCAGCCAGGATCCTAAGTGTCCCTGCCATTCATACTCATCGCTTGGTTTCTTGGGAGTTCGGCACGTTTCTTTTTTCTTTGTTTCTTCCCTTCTCTTCCTCTTTTCCTTCCTCCTTCCCTCTTTCCTTTTTCTCTTTTCCTTTTCTTTCTGGCTTCTGTGTAGAGATCGTCTAGGATGGCCACTCTTCCTTTCTTAACTTTCTTTTAGCGAACTAAACTTTACAAATGATGTGTTAATGAGATACAGGTTACTCTCTCTCAGTTTAAATTACTAATAAACTTTCATTGTTTTAAAGTCCATTATTTACAAAGAGGCAGACTCTGAGATTTTACAAATGAGTAAAAACCTGTTCTTGATAGTGAAGAATTTATTTATAGTGGGGGTGGAGCACAATGAAAATTGTGATTTTTTTTTTTCTTTTTTTTTTTTTAAGTGTAACTATGACAGTAGTGGGATTGTGAAGGGAACTGTGAAGGAGTTAGGTCTTCACCTTCTGGTGGACAGGAAGCTGAAAGAACAGGAGGTCTCCTGAAAAGAAGGCATTACATTGATAGGCATGTCTCTATTGACCTCCTCCAATCCATCCCACCTCATAGTTTCTGGGATCTAAGTGATCACTTCTTTCTCTGGTCTCTAGTGTGGTCTAAAACTAGTGTCATCATCTTTAGAGAGTACTCTGTAATGGCATCTAACCTGGACACACACAGTTACTCTTATCTCCTCTCCCATTTCTATATGGCTGCCAGCTTGGTCTTTTCATAATGTAAATCACCCTACCTTCCCTTCTACTCAACACTCTGGTTTCCTATTGCTCCTGAGATAATGGAAATTCATAGCATGTTATACAGCTAGACAGAAATGCCCTTGTAATCTCTTGAAGAGACAATATGATTCTAATACTTGTATAAGAAAAGAATACTGATTTAGACTTCAGGTGCAGGCTCTAGTATGTTTGTTATGTGTCTGGTGAACTATAGCCAGTTCCCATATTTATTTGCATATAGTTGCCTCATGGAGTCTGCAACTAAAGATAAGGCAGAGGCATTTGCTTTGTATTTGCTACATTTCTATTTCTCTTTCCTCTTGCTCACAAAACCCCACATGTGAATAAAAGTGACACAAGAAGTAAAGACCCCCATCACAGTATTTGAAGTGAGAAGTGTGATCAGGTGTGTGTGTGTATGTAAAGTGGTTTATCCTTTGTTTTGTTTTTAAAGGCAGGGTTTCTCTGTGTAGTCTTGGCTGTCATGGAACTTAATCTGTAGACTAGGCTGGCCCTAACTTAGTGATCAGTCTGTCTCTGCCTCCCAAGTGCTGGAATCAAAGGTGTGCTCCACCACTGCCCAGCCCTGATTTATCCTTGCTATCCTACTGTACATTTTCTACTCTTAATGTGTAAACGGAACCTTTTCACTTGTATCTTTTGCAACTAGAGGGGGTCCCTTGCTATTTGAGAGGGAATGGTTGGAGTAGCCCCTTGGATACCAAAATCCATGGATTCCTTATATAAAATGGCAAGGTAATCGATATATTCTGTGAACATCTTCTTTATGCTCCAAATTATCTGTATTATACTTAAAATACTAATACAACAGAGATGCTATGTAAATAGTTGCTGCACTGTTTGTTGTATAATACTGTTTAGGGAAAATGACCATAAGTTTGTACATACTCACCATAGAGGTGCCTGTCATAGGCCTGGTTATGTAGTGTGAGAGGGGGCTGTGGGGTAGACAATGCTCCAAGTGTTGGAAATTGGCTGGGGATATCTGGAGTGGCTGGGACTACAGCAGTGTGTGCTTACCCTTCATTTATTGTATTGAGTGAGCATAGTACTCTGTGTGAAACAAATTCAGATTTTGTTGTTGTTGTTTTTTCTCCTAGTTTTAGTTTTTCCTACTGAATATTTTTGATCAGAGGTTTGTTGAATCCATACATATGAAGCTTGTGGATATGGGGGTGAGGTGTGTATGTATGATCATTCAGTTATATGTTGCTTCTATAACTTTTTAAAATGTATTTTATTTGATTTTGTATATATGGGTGTTTTGCCTATATGTAATGTCTGCACCACTTGGGTGCCTGATGCCTATGGAGGCCAGAAGATGGTGTCAGATCCCTTAGAGATGGAGTTAAAGGTGGGTGTAAACCACTATGTGGGTGCTGGGTCCTCTGGGAGAACAGCCAGTACTCTTAGTCACTGAGCCATCTCTCTAGCTCCTATTATAGCTTTTTAATAATTAAAAACTTAAAGAATGTTTTTACTCTAAAAATGTGAGCCTTGTGGAGTAAAAACTAGCTTGTGGTATAGTATTCATAATTCCCACAATGAGATCACATATCTGTAAACCTGCTACTATTTAAGATTTATAGCTAAAAGTATGTGTTTATAAATAAAAATATGTTTTAAAGGATAAAAGCTTTAAAAGCTGGAGATGGTGGCATACTTCTTAAATCCCAGCACTTGGGAGGCAGAGGCAGGTGGATCTCTGAGTTTGAGGCTAGCCTGTGAGTTCCAGGACAGCCAGGGCTACACAGAGAAACCCTGCCTCGAAAAACAAAAACAAAAAACCAAAACAAACAAATAAAAAATATTAAATAAAATCATTCAGTGACACATTTCCAGGATTTAACTATACAGAATACATTGTCTTTTCTCTACAAATATCAATATCAGTTTGCTTGGGATTAAAGGATCATATTCAAGCTGGTTAGATAAGTGATTATAATATGAAATCATTGCTTTTAGAATAATCATGGGCCAGACTGGGAAGAAATCTGAGAAGGGACCGGTTTGTTGGCGGAAGCGTGTAAAATCAGAGTACATGAGACTGAGACAGCTCAAGAGGTTCAGAAGAGCTGACGAAGTAAAGGTAATTCCATAAAAAGGCATATATAATTGAAACTTATTTCCTCCACACCCAAGTTAAATAGATTTACCTTGAAATGGTACATTTTTCAGTCAAGGTCATATTTACAGTAAAATCAATTAAGACTTGAAAGTGATAGTCTTTGATCTGTCTTAGTTAAAATTACATCATGACTGTTGGGTGCTGTACTGTATGCCTCTAATGCCAGCACTTGGGAGGTAGAAGCAGAAGGACCAGAAGTTCAAGACTGGACTGGTAAGAGGCTCATCAGGTAAAGTACTTGCAGCTAAACCTGATGACCTGATTTTGATTCTTGGAACCTTATGGTAAGAGGAGAGAACCAGTCCCCACAAGTCCTCTGACCTCCATAGAAGTGCTGCAGCATATAATGCACAGGCACATGAATCAACAATGTAATAAAAAATAAAGAAGCTCAAGATCATCCTGAGATACATTGACCCTTTCTCAAAAAATGAAAAAATATATATCATGCTCATTAATGACAACAAATATTTAAATTAAGGACTATTCAGCTTGTCTGGAAGTCAGACTTTTCAGTATACCTTTGCACTGCTTGAATAGACTCAGGACCCAAACACAAAGGCATTTGTTTTATGACTTTGTGTTTCTAAAGTCATTGTGATTTCTGAAATACAAAGTTAAACAAAGAGAGGATGGAAGTAATTTCTTGTTCCCCTTTCACTTACAAGGAAGTAGGAGCAATGTTTTTGTATTTATTATTAGAGTGTGGAAAACTGTAGTGTATTGTGTGAAATCTGTGTACATTTGAGGACATGGTCATGGTACTTTTGATGATTCACTGCTTTAAAGATGCTCCATATTGTAACAATGAACAATTTCTTGTTTGTTTTTAAAAGACGATGTTTAGTTCCAATCGTCAGAAAATTTTGGAAAGAACTGAAACCTTAAACCAAGAATGGAAGCAGCGAAGGATACAGCCTGTGCACATCATGACTTCTGTGAGCTCATTGCGCGGGACTAGGGAGGTTGGTTAACACAGTATTGCAACAATTATCAACACATTTGCTTTCTACTTATTGGAATGTTTATTGCTTATTGAGAAGAATTCACAGACTTCAGGATGTCTCTGTTTCGTTGCTACTTGTTTCAGTGTATATCAGTGGTAGCCTTACCACACTACTAATAATTCTTTTAACAGCTCTGTGTGTTCTAGGATATGCTTTGGCTATTTAGGCATACTAGACTTAAAAATAACTTTGAAATCAAACCTCTAAAATGCTCAGATTAGTATTTAGAACAGGGCTTTCTAATTCACTGTTGCTTTCTTCCCTGTTTCCTTAATAAAAATTAGCCACGTTGTAAGAAATATTTTTTTTTATATTTATGATCTAAGAAAACTTTTTATTATGCATTTTGTTTAAAGACTAAGAATTTTAAAATATTCAGTGTTCTGAGGTTGGTGTTTTCTACAGTTATATTTTCTGAGCGAGGGAGATCTTAATCACCATCAGATAATTTATTTTCAAAGAAAGGCAAAAAATAAAATAAAATAAAATCCTATAGTAAGGGAAGGGAGAAGTGTTGTAATTATGTTATAATCTCAAACAAAAGTCCTATGGTAGAGTCTATTATTAAGTATCTCATCAAAACATACTACCAGCAAGATGGTAGGGAATGGCAGAGATGTAAACAGAAGAGAGCTACTTACTAGATTCTGGTTTGGACATTTCTGTTTAGGTACCTTGTTGTATATAGAAAGATATGATAAAGGGTATTGAGTGGAAACTGAAGGGAAAAGCAAATGATGTGGAATTAAGATTATACTATTGTGGATTATTCATGAATGCATAAACATGGAGATTACCTATTTATTCTGTAATTATTTCAATGAGCATTTTAAAATATAACAGTATTATAATAAAAAAGCCATAATTTGCTGTCATATGAGGCTTGTGGAGGTTGTGTGACACACAGTCTTCAAAGGCTTCCGTGATGATTCAGTGGCATTTTCACAAATAATACTATATGCATGACCCTAATGGTGACCTGGTGATGCTCATGGTGTTATGGCCTTGGTGAGAATACATGATTTGGAAAAGTTCCTAGTTCTTTATAGTTTTCAGGTGACAAATCTTTAAAGTCTGACTTACAATTTTACAAATTTATAAATATAAGTTTACATGCTTTATACCGATACCTTACCCACCATTATCATGAAAAATCAGAGTAGAGATTGGAGGTAATAGCTTTCATTATTATTTAAAGGGTGAAAGGGGTACTTTCCTATGCCTGTGCCTATGAACATTCTAAGACAGGGATTTCAGGTAATTCTTCTGCAAGGTTTGTTTATTTGTTTAAGATTTATTTTTGAATGGGATGTGGTAGCTCACATCTGAAGCAGGTGGATATCTGTGATTTCAAATTCAGGGTTATATATTGATATATATATATATATATATATATATATCTTCTAAATATGCTTATTTTATGTATATGAGTATTTGTCTACATGTATGTGAGTGGACTGTGGGCATGCCTTGTGTTTGTAGAGATCAGAAGAAGGTATTGGATCTCCTGTAATTGGAGTTATGGATAGTTATAAGCTACCTTGTAAGTGCTAGGAGCTGTAAGTACTCTTACTCCTCTGTAAGAGCAGTAAGTACTTTTAATCACTGAGCCATCTCTTTTCCCATTCTTTTTAAAATTTAGTCTGGTCCCTTTTTAAAAATTTGGAGTATTTCATTCAGGAGTACTGTCTTTACATGGTTTCCATTCCTCCTCAGTTCCTCCACACTACCTCTTAAATTCAGAAGTTCTTTAATTACCCCACACACATATTCACACACATTCACACACACACACACACACACACACACACACACACACACATTCACACACACACACACACACACAGCTGCGTCCATTTAAGTTGCTTGTAGATGTATAAGTTTTGAATATTTTATCTTAGTAATTTTGATAAAGAATAAAGAGTTCACATTTTGTCCTTTGTGGAGCATTTTAAGCATATATATATATACTTTGTTATTGAGATTCAGAAATAATCTAAGCAAATTTTGGCCACAGAATTTTAATTCAGAATATATTTCCTTTTTTAAAATTATGGGTCTGTGTGTGACTGTGCATGTAAGTACAGTGCCTGTGGAGGCAACAAGAGGGCACCGATCCCTTGAGGCTGAAGTTACAGGCTGTCGTGAGCCACAACAGGGATCCTGGGAACTGAGTTTAGGTCCTCTGTAAGAACCATAAGGCTCTTAAGGGTTGAGCCATCTCTTTAATTCCTTTCTTTGTTAAAAAAACATTTCCAACTTGAAGACAGTGATAATATGTTATGCATTCATTTTCTTTGGTCTTCAGTTAATCTTTTAAAGAATTACCCAACATCAAGATGTCATTAAGCAACACCAAAGGATACATACTTTATTGCTCTCATGCGGCTGTTTATCAGAATACAGTTTCCAAGTGCCTTGATTTGTCTTAACTAGAAAAACTTGTGAGTCTTCATTTTTTTTTAAGCTGTTTTTTTCTAGGTTTAGTAAAGAAATTGGTATTACTCTTGATATTCTTAGTGTATTTCTTGTATATTTGTCACTTTTTCCCTCCACTAAAAACTATAAGGTGTTTTTCCTTCAGTGGTTTGTTGTTGCTTGTTTTGACATAGGATCTCACTATATAGCTCTAGCTGGCCTGGAACTCAGTATTGTTGACCAGACTGGCTTCAGACATAGAGATCCATCTGTTTCTGAGTTTTGAGTGCTGGGATTAAAAGTGCATGGCACTGTGTTTGCCCTGGATTATTTTTTACGTGAATCTTTTTTTGTACTATAAACGCCTTGCTCAGGTAATGCCTATGTGTTAGGTAAATGACATGATAAGTAATTTAATAAAATAATCTGCCAGGTATATATCTAGGAGAATAAGATGTATATGTAAGCATCTGTGTCTTATGAAAAGAGAATTTTGGTATACATTGAAATGTAGAGTTGTTTGCAATAGAAATAGCATTAGATATATATAATGATTTTTATATTCATGAAGAGTTTTTAAACTTTTGGACTCTTAAATATATGTAGGTTTGCTCTTCCTAGTAATATTTGAGGTGATTAAAATTATTTGATTATTGATATAAACAAGTGATTTTTGTTTTCAAATTAAGTTCTATTAAAATAGAATATAACCATTTTTTATTGAAAAACTAGGTCTATTTTACATGTAAATAAGTACTTGATTGCATGGCTTATTGCCTTGTAATGCACGTCACTCAGGTGATTGTCAAGAGAAGGTTCTAGCTACAGTTTGTAAAGAAAAAAAAATCCTAGTGTAGCTAAGGTGTTAGTATACTTGATTCCCCAAACATTGTCATTTAGCAACATTTCAGCACTCTGATGCATTCTTAAGTTCAATGTAGTAGCATATTTCTTGTAAATTTTGAGAACTCAAGGTTTTAAAGCCAGTGTGGTGGTACATGCCCTTAGTCCCAGCAGCACAAGTTGCCTTGTCCCCACGGCTCAGCCACATGACTATGGCAGTCCCGGCTCCTGCTGCTTCGCTGCTCTGCTCTCCGCTGCTGCTTTCTCCATGTGGAAAGACCATTTGAGAGAAGCTTTTATTGGGCTTACTTGTTGCAATATCAGGGAAGAAGGCACGGGAGAGTGTCCTTTAGCCCACTCACTGAGTCTTAATAGCCTGCTCATATAGCTGAAGAAAGGCTGTATCAGTCTCAGGCATTTATTTTGGACCAATCAGCATCACCCTTGCCTCTTAGCATACCAGTCAGTCATGGCGTTTGTGTATTGTACCAGTAGTATATAGCCTTGTATTTAGTTAGAGTCCAAGTAGTCCCTTGGCTTGATGTTGGGGAACGTGATTCCTGTCTGGCCTAGGTGAAACTGGTTGCAGTGTCATCTCGAGTTCATCCAGGCTTGTGTTGGCAAAAAGTCTGGTACTATCTCAAAACAGCCCTGGCTAAGGCTGCCTTTGGAAGCGAGGGCTGTCAACTATGATCATGCTGTAGTCATTTCAAGATGTCCAAGGTGTGACTTAGACACCTGGTACTGGCATTAAGGGGTAATTCATTAGGGTTTTTGGAATCAGTCCTTTTTAAAAATATAGTCAAAGCAGCAAAGGATTGACCAACAGCTGAGAATTAGGACATCAAATTGTCTCATTTCCAGCTGTCTGTTTCTTATAGGAAATGAACAAACAACTTAATGGCATTTTTGAAAGAATGCACTTTAGTTTTTTTTACATTTTATTTATGTATTTATTCATTTTTTGTGTGTGTGTGTGCGCACGCGTGTGTGCGTGTGTGCGTGTGCATGCGCACTCTTGTGAGAGTCAGAGGATAACTTGTGGGAGTTAGTTCTTTTCACCATGCATATTCAGGCTTGGTGGCAAGTTTTGTTTTGTTTTGTTTTGTTTTGTTTTTAACCCTCAGAACCATCTTACAGGCCCACTTACAGTGATTTTAAACAGATTTGCAGTCAGTGCTTACCATTTGCTTAATGTCCTAGTGGAAATGGGCCCCTCTCATTTGTCTCACTCCTACTAGCTCTTTATGAAAATGCCTGTTTACCTCTATTTTCAACAGAAGATATTGTTAGACTGCTAGATACAAGTTGTGTTACTGTTTGCCTTAACTCAGTGAAGGTGAGTGTTTGCCTGCATGTATGGTGTGCATGTGTGTGCCTCATACCTGAGGAATCCAGGAGAGGGCGTAGGAGTTCCTACAGCTGGAGTTACAGAGTCACGAGACACCACGGGGGTGCTGAGAGCAGAGACAAGGTCGTCTGCAGGAGCAGCCAGCGATCTGAACCACTGAGACATCTCTTTAGGCTCCATTTTTTAACTATTTTCCTTCCTTCCATCCTTCTTTCCTTCCTTCTTTCCTTCCTTCCTTCCTTCCTTCCTTCCTTCCTTCCTTCCTTCCTTCCTTCCTTCCTTCCTTCCTTCCTTCCTTCCGTGTGTGTGTGTTTGTGTGTGCCTTGCATAATACTAGGGGTTTTTAAAATTTTTATGTTTATGGGTGTTTTGCTTTAGTGTATGTCTGTTCATTCACTTGCGTGTCTGTGTCCATGGAGGTCAGAAGAGGGTGTTGGATTCTCTAGTCTGGAATTTGGATAGCTGTGGACTACCATGCAAGTTCTGGGAATTAAACCTGGGTGCAATTAAAGAGCAGCCAGTGCTCTTAACCACTGAGCCATCTTTCTACCTTCTTTTTGTTTTGTAATAGGTTACTTTGGCATTTGGCCTAAATTAGATTGGGGTTTAGTTTTTTTTGTTTTTTTGTTTTTTTATTCTTCACATCTTCATTTTGATGTTATCTCTGATATATTTGGTTATACTTTAAATTTTTATTTTTTTATTTTTATGTTCCTCAAGGGCTTAGAAAGTCTTCAGGATTATAAATTACATATCTTTTAGTTTTCTGGTTTTGGTTTGTATTCTAATAACCACTTAACCTATAGGAATTTGCATGGCATAAACAGTGAGTGGAGGTCAGATAAACCTATTTTGTTTAGCTGTCTAGTTGCTTCAATACTATGTTGACTTGTCAGTCAACAGTAGAGAGCACTTAACTATCTGTTGGCAAAATTAACAGAAGCTGCTGACACTGCAGGATCTCCTGTGCCAGAACCTAAATGTAGCTCATTCCATGGTTACGACAGCCTTGTCTGTGTTTAGTCTCTGTTGCTCTGTTTCATTCAGTTTTTGAAACAGATTTGCTGCCATAGCTTGTAGATAGTGTGAACTCACATAGTTTTCTTCATTTAGTTTCTTTCCTTTCAGTAGTAGTAAAAAGGTTTAGTTTTCTTTCCACAGCACCATTATTGAAGTAGATACTTGAGACTGCATATACACAGTCTGTGCTTTGGTGTCCCATTGTCTATCCTCTGCCCTCTTCCTGCTTTCCTCTCTTTCAAGTGCTTTAGTTTACCACCCCCACCCCACCCCCAAGATTTTGATTTCTGTTTTGAGACAGGGTTTCATAGTCTGGGCTCACCTTGACCCCTTAAAGTCCTTATTCTCCTGTCTCTATCAAGTGATGGGACTATAGTCATATGCTACCACACCTAGCTTTTTGAGTATTTTGTAGTTTATGTCTTAGGACTGTGCTTTGTGATCTCCAGTGTTTTAACAAAACTGGTTTTTAGCAGAAGAGCATGTAATCAGGGTATATTTTACCCTTATGGGCCCAGTCAAACAGGTTGTCTTGGAATTTACTGTAGGATTAGGATCATTGTTTATGATCCCATTATTTAGGGTCAAGCTTCTGAATGGGATGCAACTAAGAGTGTTAAGGAGCCTAATTATATTGCTTAGGATTCTCTAGAGGAACAGAACTTAAAGAATGAATCAGTCCATGTCTATTTGTCTATGTAAAGGGGCAGAGTTATTATAATGACTTACAGGCTATGGTCCAGCTAGTCCAACAATGACTGTCCACCAACAGAAGGTCCAAGAATCTATTAGCTGTTCAGTCCATGAGGCTGGGTGTCTTATCTGATCTTTAGTATATGCCAGAGTCCTGAAGAAGTAGGCTCTCATGCCAGTGAAAGAATGGACTTGCCAGTGAGAGCAAGAATAATCAAGCAAAGAGAACAAGCTTCCTTCTTCCATGTCCTTTATATAGGCAGCCAGCAGAAGGTATGGCGCAGATCAAAGATGAATCTTCCTACCCTAAAGATCCAGAATAGAAGCAGGACTCCCCACTTCAAATAATTTACTTATGAAAAAAATTTTCTCATGGGTAGGCCTAGCCATTTGGATTTTAGTTAAAGTGTAGTCAACTTGACAGCCAAGACTAGCCTTCACAAGTCCACCCCTTATCATACTGGCACGCAATCATATCTTTTTATATCATGCGTAATTTCCAAATTAAAACAATAACCAGGTCATATTTATACCTAACATGATATGACTATCCTTCATACAAACACATTTTAAATTTAGAATAGGTAGCAATGTTCCTTGAGGGACATTCTTTTAGAATCTCACACTTAAAAATAATGTCCACTGGTAGTCTCTTAATTGATGCTACATATCATGATAAATCAAGGAAAGAAAACACAAATATCTTTACATTCTAAACAAAATATATCAGAAGCACTTATATAAAAATTATAATCCTTATCTCTGCAACTGGTCGTGTGGCCTTACCTGGCATCTATCTATCTATCTATCTATCTATCTATCTATCTATCTATCTATCTATCTATCTATCTATCTATCTATCCATCCTTTTAATTGACTCTTTGTGAATTTCAAATCATGCACCCCAATCTCACCCATCTTCCTGTACCTTTGTACCTGCCCTCTGTCTTTGCAATGTCCCTACCAAAAGGAAAAAAAATGCAGAAGTTGTAGTGTGTTATAGTGTGTCACAGTATATTCTTCTGTCTACCCATCTCTCCTTGCAAATGCTCATTGCAATGAGTCATTGGTCTGGTTCAAGGTGTCTGGCTTCTGCTACATTATTAATACTGGATTCTCACCAGAACTTCTCTCAGATATCCTGTTTTTGCTTTGTGTCATGGAGATCCTGGAGCTTTGGATCTGCAGGGCCGTCCTATAGGCTTATATTTTTTAAAACCTACTTTAATAAGAGTTCTCAAACTGTTCAACCTCACTTATAGCCCACTGTCCAAAGTTAGAGGAGGAAAATGGCTTATAGGACAAGGGGGATGTGGACCTGTTTAGAAGTAGTTCTTTGGGACCATTCCAATCTTCGTTGTCTGCAGTTCAGTCCACTAGCAAAATAGCAAACACAAATCAATCAGCGGCTCAATGCAGAAGAAACTGCAAGGCTCTGCCAATTGGCATGAGTTTGCCAAAGCTACAAGAAGCAGCCAGAACACCACCAGAAGTTCTTTGGTGTACTTTTCTCTATGAAGCACAAGAGAAGATTATCAAAGAAAGCAAGGCGCACCAATGCAGTAGCGTCATCAGCAAAGACCAGTGTTGGGGAAGCCTAATGAAGACCAGCAAGGAGAACCAATGCCAGAGTGTCACCCACTGTCTGTTGGGTTATATTTATACTCTTTCCAAACATCATGTGTCCTCTCAAGTGCCCGCTCCAGCAAAACATCACATACCCTTTCACAAGACAGCTTCCAGAAAAATACCGTCTGTTCTCAGCAAAATATCCTCTCATAAGACAGCTTCGAGGAAAAGATCACATGACACATTCGAGTCTCCAACAAAACCAGAAATTTCCACTTCACCTGCCCCTTCATTCTGTCTGGCAGTTCATAAATGGTGTAGATATTGGGGTGGGTTAACTCAAAGATCTGGGTCTGGGTGGTGGCGAACTGGTCAGGCTGCCACTTAGCTGGTATTTATAATTACCTTCCTCTGTTACCCATTCTGTATTTCCTCCATGTTCAGCAAGCGCCTCAGCAGGTAGGTCTTAGCTCTTTTCCTGGAAGAGTGACCCATACCTTCATTCTGATGGGTCTGTGCCCTTTGTAATCCTACATGGAATAGGTTATTGTTGTTTCCCATGGACTTTAACCACAGACAGTGTTAACACCAAAAGAGTGTAGTAACACCAAGAGATGCCCTAAAGGATCTCCTGCTTTCCAGACATACTCTTTACCTCTGTTGTGGAGAAGCAGTTAGTATGGATCAGTAACCCGTTCTGACACTGTTACTCCTTTCTTAACCTGTTGGTTTAAGGGCATCAGAAACTCAAAGAGGCCTGGGGGACATCTGAGCTTCCAGATCAATGGAATGTTTGTTGTGGCTCTTGGTAAGAACATTCCCCTCTCTGAAACCAGAATTTCTAGGCCAGCAGAATTTAAGGCATGGGAACAAGAAGCAAAAATTTTCCTAGTGGGTCATTGGGTATGATAGTAGAACTATTCCTTTTTCCATTCCTTGGTTTCTGGACCTAGGGATCCTGGCTCTGGGAGAAGCTGTACCATATATTGGATGCTGATTCAAAGCATATAGCATCTTCTGGAGAACACCTGCCCCAGTCCTCCAAGGGTGCTGACAGCTAATTAGTGTTGTAACTGTGTCTTCAAAAGGCCATCCTGTCTTTCTGTTGAGCCAACTGCTTCAGGATAGTAGGGAACATGGTAAGACTAGTGGATTCTTTGATCTTGGGCCCATGGTTGTACTTCTCAGGCTATGATGTGGGTTCTTTGGTCAGAATCAATACTGTATGGAATACCAAGATGGTGGATAAGGCATTCTGTAAGACCACAGATAATAGTTTTGGAAGAAGCATTACATGCAGGAAAGCCAAATCCATAACTAGTATAAGTATCTATTCTAGTAGGGACAAAGTGCTGTTATTTCTATGGAAGATGTGGTTCAATCCAGTCAGTTGGCTACCAGGTTGTTAGCTGGTCACCTCAGGGAATGGTGCCATATCTGGGGCCCAAATATTGGTTGCAGATGTGGCACGAAGCAGCAGCTATAGCCAGTTCACCCTTGGTGAATGGCAGTCTGTTTTCAAGCTCATGTATAAACCCCATCTCTGCCACCATGGCCTCTTTGTTTATGTGTCCATTGGATAATGATAGAGATGGCTAGGGAAAAAGGCTTTATCTACTTGGTTATTGAATTCCCCCAGCTGAAGTCAACTTTTTATGAGTATTTACATGGGACACCTAGTATCTTCACATTCTTCACCCATTTGGAGAAATCTGTACACATACTTCTTCCCTAGACGTTTTTCTTACTAATCTAATCATGCTTTTTTTTTTTTTTTTTTTAACCTGACTGTTCAGCTAATTCAATGTCTACAAATCGTGAATCTGTGAACAACCACACATCTGACCATTTCTCCTTCTGTTCAAACACATGACCATGTGTGCTGCCTGAAGTTCTGCTCTCTGTGAAGATTTCCCTTCACTGGTGACTTTCAGGGTTGTCCCAGAAAGAAGTTGTCCTGCTGCAACTGTCCACTTCTGGCTGGTGCTTGCATAATATGCAGAACATCATAAACCAGACCCTAGTCTTCTCTCAGTTGATCAGTCGTAGGGAACATCACATGAGGCTATATATACATGTATGCTTGAGAGCAGGTGGCATTGTAACAGGAGTAGAAACCTTAGGCATTTGGACAACTTCTTGGGTAACTTGCTTGTGTCTTCAGGACCTGCTCAGGCCTGATCATATGTATACCACTTCTATTGGACAATGGCTTGCTACTGTGCGTGTCCTATTTCATGGTATGGTTGGTAAGATAATACCCAGCTCATGATGGGCAGCTTGGGCCATATGGTAACTTGGTGACCCATTGTCAAATGTTCAGTTTCCACTAAAGACCAAGCAGGCCAAGAGCTGTCTCTCAAAGGGAGGATAGTTGTCTAAAAATGATGGTAGACCCTTGCTCCGAAATCCAAAGTGTTTTCCACCTATAGAGGCCTGCCAACAGTCCAAACAGCATCCCTATCTGCCACTTGACACCTCAAAGTATCATCAGCTCTGTTGGATCATATCCAAATGTTAGTGTAGCCTGCACAGCAGCATGGACCTGTTAAGGAGCCTTTTCCTGTTCCAGGTCCCATTCAAAGCTAGCAGTTTTCTGAGTCACTTGGTATACAGGCTGGACTAACACATCCAAGTGTTTCCAGAATCCATAGAGGCCCACTAAACATTGTGTTTCTTTCTTGGTGGTGGAAAGGGCCAGATGCAATAACTTATCCTTCATCTTAGAAAGAGTATGCCCCTCAAGAGTGGACTCCTGGGGCTGGAGAGATGACTCAGTGGTTAAGAGCACTGACTGTTCTTTCAGAGGTCTTTAGTTCAATTCCCAGCAACCACATGGTGGTAGCTCACAACCATCTGTAATGGGATCCGATGCCTTCTTCTGGTGTGTCTGAGGACAGCAACAGTGTACTCATACATACATGTAATAAATGAATAAAATCCTAAAAAAAAAAAAGAGTGGACTCCTAAGAATTTCTCTGAGGTAGATGGCCTTTGAATTCTGGCTGGATTTATTTCCCATCCTTTGATTCACATATGTTACCAGCAAGTCAAAAGTGAGTGGTTGCTACTTCCTGCTCATTTGGTCCAGTCAGCATAATGTTGCCAATATAGTAAACCAATGTGATGCTTTGCAAAAGAGACAGATGATCAAGATCCCTTAGAAGTAAGTTATGACTCAGGGCTGGAGAGGTGATAGATCCCTCAGGGAAAACTGTAAAGATATACTTTTGACTTTGCCAACTGAAAGCTGATTGCTACTGGTGGGAATTATAGACAGACAGGTATTGAGAAAAAGTTATTTGCTATATCAATAGCTGTATGTCATATACCAGGAAATGTGTTAATCTCTGCTCAAATAAGGATACTGGTACAGCAGTGCAATCAGAGTTACTACCTGATTTAGTTTTAGATAGTCAACTGTCATTCTCCATGTCTGTCTTCTGCACTGGCCAGATAGGAATTAAAGGGAAATGTGGTAGGAACTACTACTCCTTATATCTTTTCAAGTCCTTGATGGTGGTACTAATTTCTGCAGTTCTTCCAGGGATATGATACTGTTTTTGATTAACTTCTCTTTGACAGAGGCAACTCTCTAAAAGATTTCCATTTACCCTTTCAAACCACAATAGCCCACACTACACAGGTCAGGGAGCCAGTATAGGCATTCTGCCAGCTTCTAAGAATATCTATTTCAATTATACATCTGGGATTGGGGAAATAACCAAATGATGAGTTCGGGGATGTACTGTACCTACTGTGAGTCGGACTTCAGCCAAAACTCCATTAACCACCTGACCTTCATAAGGGCCTACTTTAATTGGAAGGCCAAAATGCTTCTTGGGGTCTCTTGGAATCAGTGTCAATTCATAACCAGTATCCAATAGACCCTGGGAAGTCTGATTGTTTTCTTCCTCCAGTGTCCAGTTAACCTTGTAAAAGGCTGTAGGTCCCTCTGGGAAAGGGCTGGAGAATGGTTAACAGTAAAACTCTTAGGTATTTTATCAAGGTCTTTCTTCAGAGGAACCTGGCAGTCCCTTCATTCAAGGGGTTCTGGTTTGGCAAACTGGCTTAAGTCTAGAAATTGGTTTATGTGCTGATTTCCTTTTGCCATGATCCAATGTAGTTGTTATTAGTTTGAGAATTTTTCTGCTTACATAGATCAAACAAAAATGCAATAGGTTTCCTAAAATGTTTCATGTCTGGACATACCATGATTGTTTAGCCAGTAGCAAAGGTCCATATGAGTCATATCACCGTAAAAATCAGATTGCCTGTGTTACTACCCATTACAGGTCAGGCCATTATGGACATTGTTTTGTCTACGCTGCCCAATACCATAACTACAATCACATTGTCTTCAGTGCTGCTACCTGGCCCCATTGCTACCGAAGGGCCCAATTAAGCTCACTGAATTTAATTTATTCAATTGAACAGCAGCACTTCAGACTCTCAGGTCTGACACAAGGAAAAGGGCGACAACAAAGCTCTTCAAATGTGCTGGTGCCCCTCTTGCCATTTTTGGTCTTACAGGACTAGTGAAGGTCATGTCTTCTGGGACTTCCCAGGAGGATTAGGTCTTACGCAGCATACTCTTGAGAATCTGAGGGTTCAAAGTTCTCAGCTTCAATAGGGTCCTCCCACATATCTCCATACCAAGTATACCATCCTATTCTTTACCAGTTAATGCCCTTAATTTTAATACCCTATGAGGCTGGAACTAGAATTTTATTTGTAATTTAGTCAGTCTTATAATGGGGGGCTTTGGTTTGATTTTCTGTAACTTGAGCTCTATGACTGCTGGAGAGAAGATCTCTTCCAGGGCATACTTAGAAACCTTTATCAATGGTTCTCAACCTTCCTAAAACTGCAGCTCTTTAATCTATTTCCTCATGTTGTGGTAAACCTCAACTATAAAATTATTTCATTGCTACTTCGTAAGTGTAATTGTGCTGCTGTTATGAATTGTAATGTAAATATCTGATGTGCAGGGTATCTGATATGCAACCCCCAAAGGAGTTACGACCCACAGGTTGAAAACCACTGCTTTAGACTGTTTATGTATACATAGAGTTGGTCAGTTTTATTGCTGAGTTCATTGTTGTCCTTCACTATATTCTGAGATACAAGAAGTTGATTAATTTTATCATGAAGCTTATTCTTTTCCATTGCCAATTTATCCAGCGATGCTAGGGTCAACTGACCAGTGTCATCCTTTTCCTTATTTTTCCACAAATTGTCTAAAGTTTTATATACAGAGTCACCAAATCCACTGCTTCTCATAATTGGTGAATCAGGATAATCAAATGTATTTGTCTCCTTAGTTTGTAAAATAATTCACATCATGGGCTTTCATCATTAAGGACTTTCTGAGCTTCCAGGAAAGGCTTCAGTAACTAGGTGTTGACAAAGTGAGATACCTATTTCAGATAGATACTTAAAAGATTCATCTTTATATTTTTGTTGCTCTAGAACCTCTTCTGGTACCAAAATCTGTCAGAGTTCTCTAGAACTCGATGGATGGATGGATGGATGGATGGATGGATGGATGGATGGATGGATGGATGGATGGCCTATCTCAAAAGCAGAGACCCTATCTTAAAGCAAAACAACAACAAAAACACTTCCCTCCTCCAACACACATACACACACACACACACACACACACACACACACACACACACACCCCCTGAAATGCTGTGTACATTTCTTCTAGGAAGAAGTGTAAGAGTGGTAAGTGACATTAGATGAAAGTGAAATCCAAGATAATAGCCTTTTGTTACAAGGGAGTTTTCAGTATGTAATGGCTTTTGACATAAATGTGTAATGTCAAAAATGGAAGCAGTTTACAATCTGGAATAGACTGCCGTTTATTCCTTAGGTTTCATTAAATACTTGCATGAAGATGTTAGGCCCATTCTTGTTTTTATTTCTGATCCTCTTGTTTGAGAGGCACTTTTTCCCAAGAAGGTCTCCTTCAGTCTTCCTCTTTTGTCCTTCATACTGGTTATGAAACTCATGTTTGCTGTTGAACGTTCTCAACACATGCTGCTTAACTCATTCCTTTTTTTCCCCTTCCTGCTTTACCTAAAAGCAGTCTTGAATTTAAATATGTATACTGCCCTTACCATAATAAGGCATAGCTAATTAAAAACTTGGATTTTGCTCCCTTTCTTTTGTTAAGTCCTGAAGAAAAATTAAGGAAAATAATCTTCAGCTTCTCTTTGGGGTTGATGATAGCTGATGTCTCCTTCTTACTTTCTCCTGGGCTGATAGCCTTCCTGAGTTGATAGTAGCTGATGACTTTCATTCACATTTTTTTCTGGTGCCATGCCTTTTCTGTTTCTTCTTCATTGTTCTCACATGGAGAAATAGGAGTATGTTTGAAAATATTGATAGTTCATTGTGTCTCAGTATGAACTAACTAAATGAGCCAGTGAGTATCCAAGAATGTAAGATGTGATTTAACTCCCATGCACTTTTTTGGAGCTGGGTTTAACTGCCCTCATGCTAAGGATCATTCAGTGGTGGGAAGGCTGTTACTATCGTCCTTTGGGATGTCCTGCCTAAAATGGGGAATATTTACCTCATTAGGATAGTGGTGAATTTTAAAGTCAACTGTGTTAAAGTCTCTAACATGGTGCTTGGCACATAGTAGGGTGTGTTAATTTTTCTCCCTTCCCTGCAGGCCATTCACCTGCTCTCCCTCTACGATTTTCCATAACACAGTTTTTACTTGGAACCAGTCTTCTGCCAAGAGTCTCAGTTTGGTTGTGTACTCCTACAACTACTATTTTTGGCTTGGCTTCCTCTCCAGCCACACAGTCGCCTATTGTACCAGCTAGTTGATGTAAGTCTCCAACTTCAGAGGAACCTTGTTACTTACCAGTAAGCTGTTTCTCTGACAATGTGCCATTCTTGGTAATTTGTTTTTCTTTACCATTGTTAATGAATTATCTGTAATAATGTGTGTGATTCTGAAATTGGAGCTAGAATTAGAAATTTAAGTTGCTAAAGTAGGCCTCTTAGAGGTATAACTGAACAGGCAAAAGTGCTCTGGAGACTCGTGAGATCAACAGCTTTTGCACTATTCTGAGTGATATGAGTATTTAAAGCATTGAGGGTGAAATGTTCAAAGAAAGAGTTGCTAAGTAACTGGAAGTTTTGTGTAATTTTCTGTAAATCAACTCAGCATTTCCTAACTTGTTTTATCTGCAAATGCTGCAGCATTTCAGTATCATTTCATAAGTGAGAAGGGTATGGTTGTAGCATGGCTAGAGGCCGTGTAGGCTAAGATCCAGAGGTGGTACAGAGCTCAGGTTCATTCTCCACATAGGTGTTCTTAGAGCTTGGAAGGAACTGACCTTTCTGCCACAGAGAATCAGCAAACGTAGTCTGTTGACTCCATCAACTTGTGTTTTGAGATACTGCTGAGTGTTGTTTTGAGGTAGAAAGGTAAAACCATACCTTTCGCCTCAGATGCACTTACCCTTACAGAACTTGTGTCTCATCCTTTGGTGACTTGTGGATGACTCAGAATTTTGAAGTGATGGGTACCAGAAACGTGGCAGAGGTATTGGACTGGAGGTGTCATTTGTGCTATATAGTCTGAGCCTTCCTGTTTTCTGTGCTTCTGTAAGTTCCCAGCTTTATTTAGTATAGCCAGAAAGTTTTCTGCAAATCAGTCATCCCCTTATCTAGTGGTTGAAAAGAATATTTTCTGTCTGACCTTGGATTCATATGCTAACACAAGTAAGTCAGGGCTGGAGAGCCAGTCTGTCTCTCCAAGCTATAAAGACAGCTTCTATGTAGAATTTATTGTGGATTGTGATTTTAAAATTACATCATAAAGTCATAGCAAGAACTATTTAAGCAGTTACTTAGCATGAGGGCTGGAACATGGTATGTGATCAATAAATGTTAGTTCCTGTTGTTATTAGCAAATGGAGGGATGAGGATCTGTGTGTGAAGTCAGTTAGTAGGAAAGAGAAATTAATAAGTCATTTACACCTTATTTACTTGACTTTGAGCTTTTGGTATTGTTATTTTTCCTTTGGCTTTTTGGAAAACACATTGGTAGACATCACTATCTTAGTCCTTTGGAACTGCTTTGTCTGTCACTTTCACTTCTGTTAGGAATGAGTCATCTTTGTGTGGCAGTGGGCACTGTGATGGTCAGAGTACCCGAGCAGCTATGTAGAACTGAGGCTCTACACGAGGTACACATGTAGGCTCAAGTGGCCTGTGTGAGTAATCTCACCTCATCCAGTCCCAGTCTTGCTGACTTGGAAACACTCTACGGAAATCTCAGACACTGACTCTGTATATCGTGTGTACACATGTGACTGCTATGGGTTCAATTTATTCTGTTCTATTTTTATTAGTTATAGTTCATCAATGCTTATCTGAGGTATTTTTGAAACAGCCACAGAGGTTTGACAAACGAGAGTAGAACTCTTAAGAAAAGCTGGATTCCTTATCAGGATAGAAAGCAATGTAGTTATTATTAGGGCACAGATTTTTACCATATTGAATCAAAGTTGCAAAAATTTAACAATTTTTAACCAACATATTTGTTCAAGTCACTGTGATAAGAAGGTATTATGTCACAGTGTAATTAGCAGTTTTCCCTACTGAGATACAGGGGAAATTGTGTGCTATGAAATCTGATAGATAGACTGCCTCAGTTGTAAGACAGGATTCCTGTGTGGTTACAGTTGGGTAGTCTGTCTTGCTTTGGGCCAACAGTTTCAGGAAGGAGAGACTGCAGGAGTGACCAAAGCTACAACAACTTTCTCACTCAAGCCCACACCTCTGAAGGGTCACAGCTAGCTTTGTCTCCTGGCAGACCTCTCAGTTTCTTCCTCTGGAGAGAAGCTGTCCCTCGCTGTGTGCATTAATAAACACAGTTCTATCTGTTGTTGGAGGTCAAAGTCTTTCTCTTTCTGACACCCCAGAAATCTAACATTAAATCATTATTATCATAAGTAATATGAAATGACATTTTAAGGGACAAGAAGGTGTATTATACAGATGAAGTCTCCTGACAGTGGGTTAGAGCAGTGAGCAGAATCAGCTTTGCTGTTTACACTCCAGCTCTGTGTATGATCTTGAGCAAACTGCTTGTCCTTTTTCTACTTAGTTTTCTCACTGCAAAGTGGGGTGTCTTCAAATAAAATAGAGTGTTGTAATAACTATGATAAAACATTTACTATGCTTAATATAGTGCCTTACTTGTGAACAGTTAGATGTTATAGAGTTGGTTAGAATGTTTTTCGTAATTCAAACTCACCTGTTACTCTTAATTCATTATTTGATAATATTATATAAAATGACATTTTAAAAAGCAAGAGAAAAGATAAGGTTAGATATACCATAGTCTGCCTGTTATCTTAGCATTCTCAGCACCTTTTAGGCCGAGGCAGGAGGATTGTGAATTTGAGGACATCCTGGTCTACAGATTAGGTTCAATAACAGGACTTTATCTTAAAAAACAAAGAAAAAGGTCAATGTAATTCATAATATCAGGACACATTTGGTACATATAATATTTTATAACCTGTGCACTTGGGTGATCAGAATTAAATATAAACAAGTGTTTAGAGAAAGCGTGCTGCAGATCAGATTTCTGAGGCAAATATGAATATAGTTTTTGATTCTAACTGTTAATGGTAAGTATGAGAGAGGCTGGAGAGGTTTAAAAGCTTGCAAAAGATGGAGACTGTCTAAGCAGACACCTTAGAGAAAAGAAGATTCTTTTTGGATTTTATGAACCTTTCCATTATAAAATTATATTCAGAGTTACTTAAGAATGCAGCATCTGTTCACAGTATGATGACTATACCTTAAAGTTGATCTTTTTATCTTTAAGAGGAAGTTTTTATTTATTTATGTTCTGTTTTAGTGTTCAGTGACCAGTGACTTGGATTTTCCAGCACAAGTCATCCCGTTAAAGACCCTGAATGCAGTCGCATCAGTGCCCATAATGTATTCTTGGTCTCCCTTACAGCAGAATTTTATGGTATGTAAATAATGCAGTTTTTGCTTGCTTAATAATGTATTTAAATAAGAAACATGGTAATATTTTTGTCGTGAAAAGGAAAAAAAATTAAAAAGCCACCAAAATGATAGCACTTGGACTGATTTTTATAAATGAATAGTTAAAAG
Source organism: Uromys caudimaculatus (assembly GCA_028551405.1). NCBI lineage: Eukaryota > Metazoa > Chordata > Mammalia > Rodentia > Muridae > Uromys > Uromys caudimaculatus. The sequence continues at coordinate 89,346,264 of CM052700.1, forward strand.
CCATTTAATGTTCTTTTTCTGCATTCTCCACAAGAAAAGTTGAAGTCAACACATTTAAAGATGAAGTTTTATAGTTCTTATTCTTTAAAAGTGCCCTCTGACCTTAGCTCAACTTTCCATTTTGTTAACTGAGAGCTCATCAAACAGTTTTCAGGAAAAAGTTAAGATAGTGACCACACCATTATAATAGTTGGAGGCCAGTCTGGTCTGCATGTTGAGTTCCATGGCAGCTAGAGCTACATAATAGAGACCCTGTCTCAAACAAAACATACACATGTGCATGTGTGCTCACGCGCACGTGCGCACACACAAGCATACACATGAGAAAATATACACTAGGAACTACTCTCAGTATTTATAAAGCACAAGTTAGGTCATTGTCTCTACAGAGAACACTGGTCCAAGCTTTGCCAATAAAATACTCATATTTAATTCTTTACGGAAACAGAATGAAGGAAAGTAGAGCAAAAGAAATTGAAGAGTATATTGACTTATACTGTTAAATAAAAATAATACAATTTGGGGCTAGGGAGATGGCTCCATGCATGCATGCACAAAAAAGTCAGGCATGGCGGTATATATACAATACTGGGGAGGTGGAGATAGGCTCCTTGGCCAGCCTAGCCTAACCTAATCAGTAGTCTCTAGACCAAAATAACTCAAGGTGGATAGCTTCTGGGCCTCTACACATTCATACTCACATGTACCCACATGAACACACACACACACACACACACACACACTAACACACCCTTAAGAAATCAAAATCATCTTTGCATTACTCATTTGATAATATAATATATAATCTCAGCATATAATAAAATGCTGAGAGAATTTCTTGATGAAGTTAGAAAATTGCTGTACAGAATTACTTGTTAGAGGTTGTTTGTTTTTTTAAATACTAGACATTTGTAATTAGTAACTTTTCTTACACTTCTAACAGTGGCAGTTAAAGGTAAATTTCAGTTATTATGAAGTTGAAACTGTGTGCATTTAAGGCTTTACTAAAAAATACTGCAGTTGAAAAACATTCTGACACCTTCAACGAGGCTTCATATTTTCAGATTTGTATTGTAGAACTTTCTAAACCCACCTCAGCTCCGAAATAAGGACACAGAGACCTAGTTATACTCATCTAAGTTCTGCCACACAGCCGGTTATCTCTCCTCAGTTTCATACGTCCTACTTCCTCAGTCTAGGTGGCGATTCTTCCTGTGCCTCTTTCCCAGAATTCCTTTCTCTGCCAGTGTCCCATCTTATATTCTATCTTTTGCTATAGGCCATAGGCTGTTTATTTTAACCAATCAGAAGGTGCCTTAGGCAGGCAAGGAAGGACAGAGACACATCTTCACACAGTGCATATAAACTTCCCTGTACAGATTGGAATTGTGAAACTACACGACTCTTAAGGTTTTTTGTTGTTTGTTTGTTTGTTTTGTTTTTTAAGTTGCTAGTGGGAAGTTTAGATCATTTCTAGACTTTCCTGATCACTGACCAAAACAAAATAGATGACTATTATGGCTAGCATGTACTTGGGGAGCAAAGATGGCTACCATTAAGAAAACATATTCGCCAAAAAAACTTAATTTTGGCTTACAAAGAACTAGACTCACTTAGTTTAGATGGAAACTATATGCGAAAAGTGAAATGAAACTTGAGTGTGCCAATATTCTGAACAATATATACGTTAAACTCTACATTTTCCTTTTATAACTCACACTTTGCTTTTGTCTTCTTTATTTAAACTTCTGATAACAAACTCAAAATTTGTTGACTAGTGGTGATTTGAAAACATTTAATCTTCCTGTTTCTTAGTTGCCTATAGTCACCTATGTGTTTCATGGCCTTTCCCCATGTATCCTTTCCTGTTGATTGTTATCATGTCTGATCCAAGGCTTGTAATACTTGAGATGTTCTCTTTGTCCTCCGGTGAGTCTTCGCCAGTGTGCCCTGTTTTTCAGAGTTAACTTTCTAAAACTCAACATTTAACCAATACCTTGTTCAAGGGCCTTTTTGAATAAGCCTACCCTAACTTAGTTTTTTTTAACACATGCTTCAGGACCATCTGGTCTTGTATAGTTGCTGTCATGTACATGCTTGTATAGTTTTCTTCCTTCTATGATTGTTTTTTGTGCTTTGTGTTCTCAAATGTTCTAGTCTCTGTACATTTTCTTTGATTGGCCCTTCCCAGTTATTTGTTACACTTTGATGTATGACTTGTTCATCAAATTATTGAAATACGTTCTGTTGCTGTAGAATATTTTGGTTTTACAAGTATAAGTCCTTTTGGCATAGAATGACAAGACCATTGGTAGTCTTTCATATCAATATCAGGTATTTTTTTTTCCTTGTGATAAATCACTAAGACCAAGGCAACTTATTTGGGCTTATGGTTCCAGGGGGATAAGAATCCACCATGGCAGCCAGAGGCATGGTGGGTGGAGCATGAACCTAAGAATCACATCCTTAACTGAATCACAAAACAGAATGGGGGAAATGGGGGATGCCAACTGGAAGCTGAGTGAGCTATGGCTATCCAGTGACATACTTCTTCAAGCAAGGTCGTACCTGCTCAACCTTCTAAACAGTGCTACCGTCTGGGAGCCAAGTATTCAAATATATGAGCTATGGAGAACATTTCTCACTCAAATCACCAGAGTATCCCTAGATTTTTATTGTATTGAATATTTTAATTCCTAGATCACCAAATAAAGTTTTTAAAAACTCTTTATTGATGAGTATTTATAATTTATTTGGATAAGCCACATATCATCAGTTCTATTACAAGTATCTTCCATTTTAGTATCTGCAATAGGAGTGTCTTAAACTTGAGGTCTCATATTTCCTTTCTTAGAGGTTCCTAAAAGGAGGGTTGCATATTAGATTAAGTGTGGTTACAGTAGTTAACAGTTTGCTCTACAGATCTGGGTAAAGACAAGTACTCATGGAAAATACTGTTTTTGTTACCTCATTAACTTCTTTGTGTGATAACAGGAATTAAACTCAGTCATCAGTATGCTGAGCAAGTATAGCCCATTTAATTCTCACATTGAGGGTTTAAGTTTTATGTATGTGTACTATGTTACATATATATGTTATACACATACATACATACATACATATGTATATGTATGTATACAACTTGTGGGGAGTTAGTTCTCTGTCTCCCACATGGGTCCCAGGGATTGAATTCTGGTTGTCAACCTTGGCAGCAAGTGTCTTTACCTGCTGAGCTGTCTCTCTGGCCCTCATAAGTTTTTAAAAAATATTTAGATTCTAATTTAAAAATTAGAATACATCTGGTTTTAACCTTTTTCTTTCTTTTCTTTTCTTTTCTTTTCTTTTTCTTTTCTTTTCTTCTCTCTCTCTCTCTCTCTCTCTCTCTCTCTCTCTCTTGTTTTCTGTTTTTTTGTTTTTACTTTTAGGTGGAAGATGAAACTGTTTTACATAACATTCCTTATATGGGTGATGAAGTTCTGGATCAAGATGGCACTTTCATTGAAGAACTAATAAAAAATTATGATGGAAAAGTGCATGGAGACAGAGGTGAGATATATGTATATTCTCTTTAGAGGGGAGGGCTTAGTTAGGGTTTTCTTGTTGTCATGACAGTGTCAACTCTTTTTTTCTTTTAAAGATTTATTTATTTTATGTATATGAGTACACTGTAGCTGTCTTCAGACACACCAGAAGAGGGCATTGGATCCCATTACAGATGGTTGTCAGCCACCATGTGGTTGCTGGGAATTGAACTCAGGACCTCTGGAAGAGCAATCAGTGCTCTTAACCTCTGAGCCATCTCTCCAGCCCCCAGTGTCAACTCTTAAAAAGGAAAGCATTTAATTGGGGCTTGCTAACTGTTCAGAGATTTAGTCCATTTCCATCATGGAAGGAAGCATGGTGGCACGCAGGCAATTATGGAGCTGGAGAAGGAGCCTAGAGTTCTACATCTGGATGACAGGCAGCAGAAAGAGAGTTACACTTAATGCAATACTAATTTTCTGGGGTGTTGCTGTGCCCCCTTTTACCCCTTAATATCTATTGGAGGTTTCTGCCCCATTTTTGTTCGTTATAGTTCCCAAGTAATTGACACAGAAGCAGTCTAAATTTATTTACAGGCTGTAAACCTAGACTAGGCAGATTCTGAGCTCTTCTAATATATATTCAAATGACAGGCCCTGTGTACTTTCAGTTTGCATCTTACCCAACTTGCTCTGTACCATGTGTATATCCTTAGGACCAGCTTCCCTTGGCCACATGCTCATTGTCCATCCAGACTTTTGGAGACTTCTCCCTTATCTTTCCCTTGTTTCTGGTCACTCCTGAAATCCTCCTTGATTATAAGCCCTGCCTTCTTCTCTCTGCCTAATCATAGACCCCAGCCATTTATTGATCAATCAGGGATTATTGGGGAGCATTCTTTGCAGTACCTATGCTAATACAGTGCCCCCAAAATCAAGTTGCAGTCTGGACCAGGCAGAAAACTCAGGTTCTGAATTCATAGCTCACAAGACTAACCCCAACAGACACTGGGCCTGGCTTAAGCACCTAAGACCTCAAAGTTTGCCCCCAGTGACACACTTCCTCTAGCAAGGCTACACCTACTCCAACAGTGCCACACCTCCTAATAGTGCCACTCCCTATGGGCCTACTGACACCATTTTCTTTCAGACTATCATAGAAGGGTTTGCTAAAGACTTAAGGTTTCTTAAGCATAGAGTTCGTAAAAAAATCTTTTGAATAATAAAATTAACTTTTGCAGTTGACTCTAAAGAGCTGGTCTGGGCTTACAGGCATACATTTTCTGTGTTTCTTTAGTTTTTCCATTTGAGGATCTTATTTGCCACTTGGTGATCATCAGTAACTGGTTATAAACTCCAGCAGCAACAACATATTGATTTTATAGGAATAATAGAGTGTGTATTTTTGTAAGCTTTCAATAGTAAAACTAAGTTTAAAGTTCTGTTTATGGGACATGTGCTTCAGAAAGGCTCCCTGCTCAACAATGCCTTTCCTCAGGGCAGCCAGAACCCATGAAATTAAGTTATCAGAATCCTGGATTCAGGTTTCTGTGTACAGGAGGCTCTCTTGATATCTGAGCAAATGGCAATGTGGTCATATTATAGTGGAAAACAGGTTTGAAGTGGTCAGTCAGTGACACAGATTGGGAGGAAGCTAAAGCCACAGGTCCTCGTGGATTAAGGGACTAATTCGCCCTAGACCAGCTGGAGAGGGGTAATTCCTGAGAGCAAGGTACTGAAGGTAAATGCCGTTTGCTTTGCTGGCTGTGAAGCTGATCTTGACTATCCTTACCTGCCCCTCAGGTTACAGTGCTGGTAGGTCGTTGCTATTCTTCCAGATTAGAAAATGTATACATAAACTTTTGTCATTACCCTTTTCCCTCTGTTTCTGACATTTGGCTTTTAGAATGTGGATTTATAAATGACGAAATTTTTGTGGAGTTGGTAAATGCTCTTGGTCAATATAATGATGATGATGATGACGATGATGGAGATGATCCTGATGAAAGAGAAGAAAAACAGAAAGATCTAGAGGATAGTCGAGATGGTATGTTTAATACTAGTTTTTTGTTTGAGCCTTATATAATTCTTTTAAAAAAAAGTATCAGGCTGATAAGATGGCTTGGTGGGTAAAGATGCTTATCACCAAGCTTGATGAATCGAGTTTGATCCCTGGAATCTCCACTCTGTGGAAGAAAAGAACTGACTCTCCAAAGTTGCCCCTGATCTTCACACCAGTAACTGTGGCATACATACAGCCATACAATACATGTAAGTAATGTAAAAACCACCCATGCATGGGTGGAATGTAACTACCCCCTTTTTGTTAAGTGTATGATCAAACATATTCTCTGTAGCATTTCATTCTCCACTAGAGCTTCTTTGTTTCCTTTGCCTAGCAAAAGGACATAATCCTTTTTTGGACTTTGCTAATCAGCTATCATAGTTTTCATTATAATAATATTATATCATGTATAAGTTGTATACTAACTTCACATATACCAGCTTATCCTTCCACAGCTCTACAACGTGTGTGTTATTATCAGCACCATTATATATTGGAAATGGGTTTAGAGAGGCTGAAGTGAAGGCTGAGGAACTTAAGAGTGCAATATTGGGAAGAAGTAGAATCTGAGCCCCAAGTTGTTGACCTAGGTCTGACTCCAGAGCTGTGCTAATGCCTCTACACTTGTTAAGTGTTACTAGAAAACAGTCCACCCTAAAGTACAGCCCATAATTTTGTCTTCTACTTAGCAAGCTTACTATTCAGACAGCATAGCAGAATTTAGGGGAAAAAAATTGCATCAAAATAACATCTTTATAACAGAAACACACCTTAGGAGTCAATAAGAGATTGCTTAAGTTCTTCCATGTGATGGACAGATCTGAAAGTGGATTAATGGTCAGCTCTGACACAAAGCTATTAGTTTCAAATAATCAAAATTGGGGGGATCTGTCTTCCTGTACTCTTAACATCTCATACTTGAATTTTATATTTGTCTTTCTAGTATTTGACAGGCTTTTCCATTAGAAGTAAGTGATACAGGGTTTGGTGACACCTGTAATCTCAGCGCTTGAAAGTGAAGGCAGGAGAGTCAGAAGTTCAAGATCATCCTTGACTACGTTATGAGTTTTATGCCATCTTTGGCTAAATTAGGCAAACCTCCCCCACAAAACAAAACAAAAACCCCAAGCCAGTGTTAGTGGGTCATCCTTGTCATACTAGCACTTCAGAGACACTAGAACAGAAAAGTTGATTAGTGAGATGGATCAGTGGGTGAGAGTGCTTGCTGAACAAGCCTTGATGACCTGAGTTCAGTTTCCTAATTCCACCATGGAAGGAGAGCACTGCCTCACAACAGTTCTTCCTTGACCCTCACATGTGCACGATGGTGTGCACGCCCACCCGTGTGTCTTTACTCAGGGAAGTGCACATGAGCACACATAGATTCAATTCCCCAAAAGTGGACCAAGATGGACAAGTTCTTAGAAAATCAGCTTTGTTGAGATATTGTGATACAGAGAAAACGAAACTGAAACTTGTTTCTTCCATTTCCTCCCTTATCACAATCCGCTGTTTAGATAAAGAAACTTGTCCACCTCGGAAATTTCCTGCTGATAAAATATTTGAAGCCATTTCCTCAATGTTTCCAGATAAGGGCACAGCAGAAGAACTGAAAGAAAAGTAAGATTTTTTTTTTCTTTTTAATTTGGGCCCGTCATGCATGTTATCATCTTGGTTTATTATTTCAAGCATTCTATCTCTCGCTCTCTCTCTTTCTTTCTCTCTCTCTTTCTCTTTTACTCTCTCTCTCTCATACACACACACACACACTTCTACTGTTGGAAAATTTTTAGTTCATATTGAGTACATATATGAGTATTCAGGCATGTTATATGCCTATGTACAATTTATACTAGTTTATTGTAGGAAGCCTTTTCTGGACGCTGGTAGAGATTTTTATGGTTCTCCAAACTAATGTAATAGCCTCTTCTCTGATGTACCTCAGTTGTATTAATGAGCTTGATTCTTGTTTCCCATGCATAATACATGATTGGTTCTTAGTGTAAATAAAGATTACTGTAGGTTAGATATTTTTTGGTTGAGTTTTAGATAAGATAAACTTAAAAAAAAATCAAACCCATGGAAATCTTTTAGAAACTTACTTTCAAAAAAGTGATTTTTCTTTCTGTTTTACTTACATTGTTTGTTTGTCTGATATCAGATATAAAGAACTGACGGAGCAGCAGCTCCCAGGTGCTCTGCCTCCTGAATGTACCCCAAACATCGATGGACCAAATGCCAAATCTGTTCAGAGGGAGCAAAGCTTACATTCATTTCATACACTCTTCTGTCGACGATGTTTTAAGTATGACTGCTTCCTACATCGTAAGTGCAATTATTGTACGTTTTCGTTTTCTATCTTTGTTGTTGAAATATGTAGTAAAGCAACTTGCTGTCAGTTATCACAACCAAAATGTATCAGCCAATATTGAGAAATATGCTACATACAGGGGTACTGCGACTTTTATGTTCTTTGAGGACTCTTCTGGCATCTTTTGTACACATTTCATTCCATTCACTTCTTCCCATTAACTTGAAGTAAAGGTCAGTGACTCTTCACAAGGCTATTGTATAATGGAATTATTACAGTGAAAGAGCTCATAACTCAGAGCAATATCGCCAATATTTATGAACAAATTTTGTTAAGAATTGGTTTATACAATTTCTTGCCTAGTGTTAAAATATTTTGTTTTCTTTTTGATCCTCTGAGTAATTGTTTCATAAGTACTTCATATTTAAATACAAGCAAAACATAAAATATTCTTTATGTCAGTATGAAAACTATTTTTTTTCCTTTGACATTTCTAGGATATGAGGTTTCTTAATAAAATTTCCAGGTAACTGGACTTTGTTTTGTGGTTTTTGAAATAGGATCTCACACTCAGTATGTAGCTGAGGCTAGCCTTGAACTGTTGATTCTCCTTCTTCAGCTTCCTGGGTGCTGCTAGAATTACAGTAGCATACACCATATTCCACTAAAACTGGAATCCTCTCCAGGCTGGTGTGTGGGTTTGTTTGTTTTCTGTAGTATTAGAAATTGAACCCAGGGCCTTGCCCCTGCTGGGCACACACTAGACCATAGCCACAGCCCCATCCCTTCATACTCTCTCACTAAGCCATACCCCACATACTCACAGTAAGCCACATCCCCATTCCTAAAATTTGTAGTGAATAAAAAGCATCAATTATCTCCGTCCCCCCACCCCCGTCCCCAGGATTTCTTTGTATAACTTTGCCTCCCCTGGAACAAGCTCTGTAGACCAACTGGCCTCAAACTCACAGAAATCCTCCTGCCTCTGCCTCCAGAGTCCTGGGATTAAATGCATGTGCCACAAACACCCAGCAGCATGTGATACAGATTTCCCATTTAGGCCTAAACATTCTTCAGTCTCCCATTCTCTGCACATTGACCAGTTGTGGGTCTTTGTATTAATCACCATGTACTGCAAATAGAAGCTACTCTTGTAACAGTTAAGAAGTGCATTAACCTGTGGATATAAATGGTGTTATTAGCAATTGATTTAATACTATCTCCATTTGATAGAATAATAGTATTATTACTATTATTCTAGTATCTCCTTCCCTAGGGTCCATGACTTGTCTAGCCACAGATTCTTGGCCCAACAATGGTACCAGATACAGATATCATCTTGTGGAGTGGGACTTAAATCCAGTCAGAAAGTGGTTGCCTACTCTCATGATATTCATGACATTACTGCAGCAGTGCAGGTCTTGCCAGGCCAGTTTTTACTGCATCTTGCAGCATTCACAGCTAGGAAGGCTAGTGATTACTTTTCTCCTTCATTAGTGTGCATAGTACCTTCCAGCACTGTGAATGCTATCCGGTAGGGATGAAGTATCTAGTTCAGTGCCAGCCTGATACCTTCATGTTCTATGACTCAAGTATGTGATGTCTTCAGCAATAGGGTCTTATCAATAGCATTGGCAATAACCTATAATGTTTGGGGCCCTATGGGACCTCACTGGCCAACAACTTCAAAAGAGGTAACCTATTCCTAGCACTTGGTTTTTGATTTGTTAGCCTGTGGGTTTACTAGAGGCATTGTTGCCACATTATAGAGTAACTATATATTAACTCTGTTTGAGGTTTTTTTTGGGGGGTGGGGTGGGGGCTTTTATGGTAATAGGTAGGTTTCCATATGACTTTTGAAAGGTTCTATTTGTCCTTCATCCTTCTCTGTCTTATTTCTTGAGATAAGATCTTAACAGTGAACCTGGAGCTCAGTTTTTTATGTAGGTTGATGGGGCAGCAAGCCTCTGGGAACCTCCCCATCTCTACTTCCCTAATGCTGGCTCTTGGATACATCCTACCACACTTTGCTGTACAGAGGTGTGAGAATCAGAGTTCAGGTCCTCCTGCCTATGTGAGCACTTTCCCTACTGAAGTAATTCCCCAGCCCTGAGATTAGTTCCCTTGAAATGAATTGTTAAAGTTTGTTCAACAAAAGGTCCCTAAGTATAATTAAATTTTTAAAAAAGAAATTTATCACTTGGCTTTCTCCACTTATAAGATTATAAAGTCCCCTCCTCTCCATACTTTTTAAGCTTTTCTTTAATTTTTTTTGTTTATTTATTTTGGAGGTTGAAGGATATGCTTGCTGTGGTGCTCTTGGAGGTCAGAACAGGTTTCCAAAGTCTGGTATTGAATTCAGGTTGACAAGCTTGATGGCAGGCACCTTTGCTGGTACACTGGAGCCTCCCTACTTTACCTATTTCTCTGTTTAAAACACACACTTGTGCGTCTTTTCGTTTAGAACTTATTCTGGTATGAATATGGATCTAACTTTTCCCCTCATTTACAGTTATTATCTAAATGTTTTAGTATTGTTTATGGAGAAATTCAAATCATTCTCTGCTTTGAGATATAGTACTTCTTTCATTGCTTATTATCAATGTGAATCTATTTATTCAATGAGCGAGCACCCCAGCCCCTGGGTCTGTTTCTCAGTTTTAGGTATCTTTTCTCTGTCCATGAGCCTTAATTCACTACATTGGTTGAGTGATTAACTTTGTATGTGGGCATACATGTTGGCTCAGGTGTGCGATGGTATGAATGTAGACGTCAACTTGGAAGTTGAATCTTTCTTTCCACCATGTGGATTTTAGGGATTGAGTTTTAGGTCATCAGACTTGATAATAAGTACCTTTACCTGATGAGCCATCTTGCTGGCCCCTTTAAGAATATTTTAAGAATAACCTTCTTTGACAAATTCAAAATATACCAGAATATGTGGTGTTACTATCTATATTTAATCTTAGCATTATTTCTGGAGAGGCAAGATGATTGCCAGCCTAGGCTACATGCAAAACTTTGAATGTATGCAAAAACTGCTAGGTATGTTGGCCCACACATTAATCTCAGCATTTGGGATGCAGAGGCAGGTGCATCTCTGTGAGTTGAATGAAGGCCAGCTGGTTTATAGAGTGAGTTTCAGCACAGCCAGGCTACAAACAAACAAACAAAACAACAACAAAAAACCCTAAACCAAAACAACAAAAATCCCAACCATGATTAAAAAGTGTGATTGTTAAAATGGTGTGTTTGTGAGAGGAGAGCTTAGGATTTTAGCTCAGTGGTCGGGCCTTTGACAAGCTAGGCCCAGGATTTGATCTCTAGTACTTGAAGGGAGAAGATAAAGAGCCTTTATGAAAAAGGCCTTTCTAAAGAAGACCACCACATAGTTTTGTGAATATCACTTATTTTTAGCCAAATCAACGTCATTTTCCTATTGTGTAATTTTGAATAGTTAGTTTTAAGCATTGGCCTTTTCCATTACATAAGAAAATTACTGGTTAACACACCCTAGAATGGAGTTCTAGTTATTGGAGCTTCTTTTCTCTAGAGATTTTACAGGTAGAACCATTTTCTAGTTCATGCTTAATAAATTGATCCTTCATCTAGAAATCAAGTAATTATGTCAGAGTAGATACTCAGGAGGCAAAGCTAGAGGATTGCTAGGAGTTCAAAGCCAGCCAGGGAAAGATAACACTTTCCTTCCTATCTCACCCCTCTTCCCCACCTCTGCCCCCAAAGTAAAAAATACCTCCCTATACAGAGAAATTCTAGATGCCAAATATTTTTGCAAAATTAGGAAGTCTGTTTGTTTTGTTTTGTTTTGTTTCGGTCTTTTTTTTTTTTTGGCACTATTTTTTACTTGTTGAAGACACTAAAGACTCAAGTAAATGTTTAGTCATGCTTTATGCCCATCGATCATACTTGGAAAGGGGAAAATAAGAATTGTGAATCATTCCAGGGTTTACCACGTTTTCACCTTTCTTGGAGGTTGGAGGAAGAGTGGAGGATACCCTGTGATAGATGGAGTGAGGTTGTATAAAGTAAACTACATATGTGGAAGATACTGGATTTTCCAATGGCCCTGGGACAATGAAAAAGTAAACTTTTTATAGCCATATTCAGATACTTTGTGCTTATTTTACAGCCTTCCATGCCACACCCAACACATATAAGAGGAAGAACACAGAGACAGCTTTGGACAACAAGCCTTGTGGACCACAGTGTTACCAGCATCTGGTGAGATTCAGTGCTTTGTTACTCCGGAGGGCTCGTAAGAACTTTGATGGAGGTGGTAAAGCCAGCACCAACGCTGTCTGATCCATACTTACATTGGCCATATGACAGGCAGTGTTCTTACCCTCGTTTCTTCCATAGCTGTGTCCTGCACAGTGTAGTAGTCTATTAATCTTGTATTACTCTCTGTTTATCTGTGTTATTTCTTCAGCAATGTTTCACGGTTCTTAGGATCAAGACTCTCCACAAAGTTTATGAGAGTATGAGGTATAGATAGCCCACTTAAACACCAGAAACTCAGTAATCTTGTGCAGATGTTCCTAAGTCTTTCTCATGGACATGTCCCTTCTGTGAATGTTTTAGGCCACTTATAGTTTAAGCTGTACCATAGATCCCAAACAGGTTTTCTTTTTTTAAAGTGATGGAGATTAGGAGTAAAGGATTAGGAAAATATGAGGCAGGAAAGTTGTTTTTTTACGGGTACTATCTTATTTTTTACCATTTCCCCTCTTTGAACCAAGCCACTCCTACCTAGGAACTAAGTGGGTATATATTGCCTGTTGGATTTTGGACAGAAGATTCAATGAATGGCACCTACAGAAGGTATCCTATTTTTAAGCAATTTGGTTTTTGTAGAGTGAAGTATAAAACTGTTGGCTCCTTTCAAACTTTGCTCTTCTATTTCCACTAAAAAAAATAAAAATAAAGGAATTCCTGAGCACTGTTTTATATTCTTTATAAGGCAGAACTTTATTGGCTCATCTAAAATGTTTCTGTGGTCTCTTACAAACCATGCTCTAACCATTGTTTTATACTTTCTGAGATTGGATTGTGGTACTTCAGAATGCAAAATGTAACCCTAATCTTATACCTAAAAGTTCTTTCATGTCTTCCTGTGGCTTTGCATCCTTCACAGGAAAAAATATTGGATGTTTTAATAGTAAGACCAGAAGTGACTAAGTCATGCATGTATATGTTTTGTGTCCTTGTATTCTTTAAATAGTACCTTTAAAGAGGTATGTATCATTTTAAGCCTTGAAATACGAAGTCTGATTTAACACACTTAAGTATGTCTTTTGATAGAGATTCTCTTTTAAATGTACTGTATGTATATGTAGAGAAAAATAACTTTATTTTTCAAAATATATTTTCATTTACTATGTTTTAATTTAACATACTTTACAAATTCACCATGTAGAACTGTCTTGCCTGATTTTGCATCATTCGAACAAAATATTGAATCTATTTTTATATTTCTGAAATCTTGAAACTATCAAAAGCAGATGAAAAATAGTTGGGTGTGTTGATATCCAATGACTGTGATAATGGACACTGTGTAGAGTCTCGATCAACTTGTGTTATGCAATGTTGTCTTATTCTGTTCCACCAAAATAAGATTTAGAACTTTACTCTGATGCCTCCATTTTTCATTTTGCAGGAGGGAGCTAAGGAGTTTGCTGCTGCTCTTACTGCTGAGCGGATAAAGACACCACCTAAACGCCCAGGGGGCCGCAGAAGAGGAAGACTTCCAAATAACAGTAGCAGACCCAGCACCCCCACCATCAGTGTGCTGGAGTCAAAGGATACAGACAGTGACAGAGAAGCAGGGACTGAAACTGGGGGAGAGAACAACGATAAAGAAGAAGAAGAGAAAAAAGATGAGACTTCCAGCTCCTCTGGTAAGACACATCTGACAACTGGGTTGTCACTGGGTTACTATTGCTTTGTAAGTTTAACTTTCTGAGAGTTCAGATTATCTAATGCATGTAGGTATAGAAAGCTATAGAAAGTAGTTACACGCAGGTGTGAGCTACCTGACACAGGTGCTGGGAGCCAAGCTCAGGTCCTCTGCACGAGCAGTATGCTCCAAGTCTTTTCTCCGGGGCCCTTACCTCTTTCCCCTTTGGTGGCTAAGATCAGAGAGTTCTCTCAGTAAGGCATAGGTGAATTGTTTGTGCTGTCTCCCGAGAGCACCTCCTGTCATTCTTGTCTGTCTGGGTTGCTGGAAGATCTGATCCAATTGTTCTTGTTGTTTGTACCATTTTCCCCTGTTCCATCTTTCTTTGATGGAGCATGATGGAACTGAGATAGTTCTGTTTTAATCTTAAAGACCAATGAGTAGTTTCGATCAGAAAGAAAACAAGTACTACTGCTGAGTTTATATCTTATTGGTTGAATTTTAGTTCTTTCAACTCTAAACAATACCATAAATGATAATAGACTCTGTGTGTATTTGATAAGTCTGTGTTAAAAGGAACAGAACTTCTGGGTTCTTTGGCAAGTGTGATGATGGGATCTTTGTGATGTTTCTAACTGCACTAATTCTAAAATACAATTAAGTGCCTTCTGCTTTTCTTAGCATACCCTGAATTTTACTTGTTCATATTGTTCAGTCATCTTTGTGTATGTGTATACACATTTATGCCATGGTGTACATGTGAATGTCAGAGAATAACATCCCATGTATTGGTCCTTACACTCCATCTTGTTTGAGACAAGACCTTTTGGTTGTTTTTCCATTGCATATACTAGACTAGTTGGCCTGTGAACTTCCGGAGAGTCTCCTATCTCTGTCTCTCATTTCCTTGTAGGAGCACTGGGATAACATGCTTGTGCGATGTGTCTGACTTTTATGTGGTTGAGAAGACCTGCACTCTGGTCCTCATGCTTGCATGATAAGAGCTTTGACTCATTGAACCATCTCCCCAGTCCTTTGGTCATTTTTTAACTAGTGTTAACATTTGGTTTTCTAGAAGCAAATTCTCGGTGTCAAACACCAATAAAGATGAAGCCAAATATTGAACCTCCCGAGAACGTGGAGTGGAGTGGTGCTGAAGCCTCCATGTTTAGAGTCCTCATTGGTACTTACTACGATAACTTTTGTGCCATTGCTAGGCTAATTGGGACCAAAACATGTAGACAGGTAAGCATATGTATTCAGAGATCTAAACACAGGGATAACATGTGCTCATTGTCCAACATAAGAGAATCTTGATTTCATTCTTTTCATCTTCTGAAAAGAATTAATTTCCCTCCCTCCCTTAAGAAAATTAAATCAATATTATTCTTTAGCTATGTTTCAGAATTTCCCTAGTTTAGAATTCAATTTGGATGTGATACATGTAAATAGAATTGAAATCTGGCTAGACTTTAAATCTAGCTACATTCCCAATAGTGATTTCTACTGTGTATTTTACCCCTACTCCATACACTGGCAGTGTCATGGGAGAGACAAAAACATTTCTCCAGTATGCAAAAGCATGGAATGGTTCCTTTAAACCACAGTGCCATATTACTCTGCCTCTCATGTAGGTGTATGAGTTTAGAGTCAAAGAGTCCAGTATCATAGCACCTGTTCCCACTGAGGATGTGGACACTCCTCCAAGAAAGAAGAAAAGAAAACATCGGTAAGTCTGCTGGGGAGCCCTTAGAGAAGCAGTGAGGCAGGATCTGCAGGCAGGGCTTTCCCAAGAACAGCAGTTGGTTTTCACTTGAATAATTATATAAAAGGTTCTAAACATCTGCCATAGAAATATAGAAATCTCATTTCTCCCTGATGGTTGCTGTTAGTTTTTATATACAGCCACTTCAGTATAGTTAGCATATCAAGTCATAAAAATTTTGTTTTACCACATTGGGTTTTCATTGGGAAAAACATTGCAATAAAGCTATATAAATAGTTCCTTTAGCTATTTGGTGTGGAATGCTCTAAGATGTGTGTCTGCTGTGCTCCCTGGGCCAGTGTTTAGAAGTGTCTTTTAGTCTAGGAGCCTGGATTTTCTAAGCGTGTAACATTACATTCTGATATTTAAAGTGGGCCTCCTCCAAGTCTGGATATTACCTCCCACAAAAGCTTATAGTGAATAACTGCACAGAATGCTTTTGTAAATGTAGAGCCAGGGAAACTATGATTGGACCCCCCCCTGCCTCAACATACTGTTTTTTAAAATGAGAAGTGTTATTTGAGTGGGTAAGATGCAGTTAGATTATGCTCCAAAAATTTTGTATAGGCTTATTGAATGTGTTGCAATACTTTTTAAATAGTGGAAAACTTAGGCTTTACTAGATGCTTCTGAGTTTCTGGTTGAACAATTTCTTACCATGCAGTTCAACTGGGTAGTTAGTGATGCTGAAAATTATAGAAAGTATTGGTATCCATATAATTCAGACAAGACTAAATTGGTAGGTATGTACAAGGCCTTTATAGTCTTAACCAGGCAATGTGGACAAGAACTTTCTTGCCAGGCTCCGGGCACGACACAGTAACCTGAGTTAGCAGATTCCTGAGTCACTCTGAACTGACAAGCCAATAGGATTTCAGCACTGCTACATTAATTGCACAGCCAGGCCCACTTAAACAGGACTCAGCTTTGTAGCCAGTTGCTGTATCTCACACAGAACTTTGTTTTTCTATTTTTTGCAGGTTGTGGGCTGCACACTGCAGAAAGATACAACTGAAAAAGGGTCAGCATCCTCCCATCTAACCTCCATCAGCCCCAAATGTCTTTTGTCCTCATTTGTTTTAGAATAGAAACTGGATGAAGTTTTGGTTATTCTGATTTAATTGATTTTTATTTAGCAATCAGTTTAAATGAACTGTGTCTGTTGATCTTCAGTTACTGCTGCTTAGAGAGTGAAGTGAACCGGATGGAATGAGTCAGTGAGAAGCAGTACTTTGGAAGTGGGGCTGAAATGTGACACCAAGTGTTTAAGCACTTGGGGGTGGGAGGTGATTTTTTTTTTCTCCACAGGAGTGTTGTGTACTTCAGTAAAGGCAGCCAGTCAAGGATGTTCCAGAGGTAGTGGGGAAGAATGTCTTGTTAATTGTGATGCTCATTTCCCATCTCCCTGGATTCATTGGCTGCGTGCTGTTATCTTTACTCAGACGGCTCCTCTAACCATGTTTACAACTATCAACCCTGTGACCATCCACGGCAGCCTTGTGACAGTTCGTGCCCTTGTGTGATAGCACAAAATTTTTGTGAAAAGTTTTGTCAATGTAGTTCAGAGTGTAAGTATTTGTTGCTTTGGTGCAATTGCATGAGAACTGAATAGGCTTTTGGTCAGCAGCTGAAAATGGTGATTTAAATCAAGACATAAGGACTGGGAGTGCTCTCTTATTGCTTGCTTTAGGAAAGCTGCTTATTCTACAAGTATTTATTGAGCCCTGTACTGTGCTAATGTCTAGTCAGCCTCTTGGGCAATGTGACTGTGTGTGTGCTCATGCACAAGTTAGGCAGAGTTGTAGTAATGGATTGGATTTTTCTGTTTTTCTCTTTGGTCATTTGAATTACAGTAAAAAGGCATAGACTGTAAGAAGAATCTAGAAGTAGCTGCCCACTCCTTTTGTGGGTATCAGAGGTAGTGAGAGTTAAGAGGGTTTTGGTTTTCAGAATGAAGGGAAGTAGGTAAGGGCGCAATAGGTTTTCACAATCACTCAAGAAAGCTGTATACAGAGTGTGGATACCAAAGAATGGATTAGAAATATGCTTTATTACAGTGGTTCTCAACCTTCCTAATGCTGTGACCCTTTAATAATACAGTTCATGTTGTGGTGACCCAGCCATAGAATTATTTTTGTTGCTATTTCATAATGTTGCTACTGTTATGAATCATAATTATGTGTGTTTTGGAGAGAGGTTTGCCAAAGGGGTCAAGACCCACAGGTTGAGAACCTCAGGTTTATTGGCATAGTCTAGAGTCATGGATACCATTCAGTCCAAGACCTCCCTTTACCTGTTTAATTAACTGTAGGACTTTAAATTCATATGCTATTTAACAAATATGAAATGGACAGCAAAACCCAGCAGTGATCTTTTTCAGTCCTATCAGCTTCATGTTTGTGGTTCCCTATTTGCTCATCGTTACGATGGAATAGTAATGGAAAGGCTGTAAGGTTTTAAGTGAGCGACTCGTGCTCAGCGAGACATTGACTACCTTCCTGGAAAGGATTGTGGGTGAGGATGATAAAATTTATCCCTAAAGGTCAAAACCGCTTTCCTGGATGCCGGTGCAAAGCACAATGCAACACCAAGCAGTGTCCATGCTACCTGGCTGTCCGAGAGTGTGACCCTGACCTCTGTCTCACATGTGGAGCTGCTGACCATTGGGACAGTAAAAATGTGTCCTGCAAGAACTGTAGCATTCAGCGGGGCTCTAAAAAGGTAAATAACAGTTATGTCTGGAAACTTTGTTGTTGGTTTTGTGACTGTCTTGTGTTAAGTTCTGTTGTCCTCAAACTTACTATGTAGCGGAAAATGAACTTGAATTTCTGATCCTCCTGCCTCTACCTCCTGAGTGGATTACGGGTATATGCTACCATGCCTGGTTTTATATGGTGCTTTGGATTAAACCCAGGGCTTTGTGCATGCTAGGTAAGTACTCCACCAACAACTAGACTTCATCCTCATCCTCTAGAAGATGGCTGTTTACTGATAGTCTCAGAGATTCTATCTGGGAACAAGAAATAAAAACGACCCATAAAGGTGCAAATGATGAAAGCAAAATAGTCAGGTATTATCTGGATATTGCAGGTGTGTGTCTCTCAGATTTAAGGTCTGATCACTTATTATTCTTAAAGACTTATTTGTGGCTAGACTTAGACTTATAAGTAAAAGCTCTCAGTGAAGATAGTCTACCTCTTTTGGCATTCTGTTCCTGGCATTTTTCTTTGGCTTCCTTCATTCTCTTCGCCAAAAGTTCAGCATGTTCTGTAGACTTCTCTTTGTTTTTCTTAGTATGCTATTTTGTCAGAGCTGTATTTTGGTGTTGGTATTGCATGACACATGGAGTAACAGTATCCTCACCGCTGATTCAGATACATAATCCTTCTACTGTACACTCAGAACATCACTAGCTACTGATGTGGTTATGTATAAAGTTTGCATTCATCCTCTCCTTCAGTGAGTTTCTGGCAGCTGGTGGCTGGAGAGCAGATATTCAGCTTCATCTTGACACACTGACCTAGGAGGCGCCACAAAAAGAGCTAATGCGATCTTAAATTTTCTATAAAATAAATGCCTTACTAGGTGATAAGATAAACCTGGGGTTCTGAGAAGTAGCCATTAATGTTATCAGACTTGAAATAGGAATTATTTTCTATTATTTTAATAGCTGACTCAATTTTTTGTTTGGTTTTGTTCCACAAAGAAGTTATATTCTCAATAGAAAGAGAAGCTGATTTGTATCAGAATGTATCTGATACTCTGATACAAATGTACATTCTCATGATGTTTGTTTTTTTAAGGATACTTTCTGTGCACAGTAAAAGATGAAATTTCCTCAGTAAAGTTCTGTAGACTTTGTTCCTGTCATTTAACGACCTTGAAAACAGGCCAGGTGTGTGGTGCATGCCTCTGGTAGCAGCACTCTAGAGACTGAGTGAGGTAGGAGCATATATGTGAACTGTATCACAAGACTGTCTCAATGCACTACCAACCTCAAAGCCTTAAAATGAACTACCCAGCAGTTATGTATTTGAAGTCTGAGAATTCCACATAGGTGATTTTAAATGTAGTAGCCAGGGAGTAATCACTAAGCAAAAGAAACTTGAAGATTCAGTATCTTTAATCCTTTCAGTAACAATAGCTGATATTATTAGCTGTCTAATACATAAGCACTGCAGAAGAAGCTTACTGCATATTACAGGTAAGGAAGCCCAGATTCACATGACTCGCTTTCTAATGAGACGGCTCAGTGGGTAAAACCCAGGACTCACATGATATACGTAGACATCAAACTCCGTAAGGTGCCCTTCATACCTGTACCATAGCACACCATGAATCTAAAAAAAAAAAATTGCAAGTAGTGGAGCAAGAAACACAATCTGGGGTCTTGCTGTCCCTGCCCTCCCCACACTGCTACTTCTGCCTTGTGTGTGTCCTGATGCCATATTTACCACTGTAGGATCTATATTCCCTTTCTTCAGCTTGTTCACATAGTGGGCAGGAATGTTCATGCTGACATGTCTTATTTGTGGCATTTTTAGCT
Source organism: Uromys caudimaculatus (assembly GCA_028551405.1). Lineage (NCBI taxonomy): Eukaryota > Metazoa > Chordata > Mammalia > Rodentia > Muridae > Uromys > Uromys caudimaculatus. The sequence continues at coordinate 89,366,389 of CM052700.1, forward strand.
CTCAGAAATAGACCACTGTGCATATAGTTCTTACCACCTGGGTTCACTTGCTTGTTCCCACTATTTAGCTAATTTTCTGATCAGGAAGGTGATTGGGAAGTTCACCTGACAAGAAGGAGTGGCTTAGAAAAGCTTAGGTGATCTAGGAACCCCTTTATAGGTCACAAGCAGGTTCTGAGTGAAGCATGATAAAGAGCCAAGATGAAGTTGCTATGTTCTCAAGTAGGCATACACCTTTAACCCTAGTACTCAGAGACAGAGCCACTCTCTGTGAGTTCCAGGTCAGCCTGGTCTACACAGTGAGTTCGAGGACAGCTAGAACTACACAGAGAGACTCTGTCACAAAAAACACAAACAGAACAAAAAGCAAAAAAAATAAATAAAAAAGAGAAGTTATGATATTTGGTGCTAGTCCTCTTGGCCTTCTGTGGGATCGATGAGTCATCACATCCTTCATAATAGGGATGGTTTTTGTATTATCATGAGTTTCTAGAGGAGAGCTGTGGAGGAAATGGCAGGGTCTTCAGAGGAATAAATACCAGTGAAGAACCAGAATGTACTAAGGGCTTGAGCAAACAAAAGAATGTACTTTGGAAAACAGAGAAAGGTCAAGAGAGTGGTTGGTGTGCTCACCTTCAATTGGTTTCGTTAATTGGGTATGGTGGGATGCCCATGTTCAAGGGCATAGTGACGTGGGCCTCATAGTGATGTGGGCCTCATAGTGACATGTCTTAAAACCAAGAGCAAAGAGCTTGCTGTGCAAACATGGCATTCATATGACCAGCGCCCCTATTGAAAGCCAGGTGTGGCCATGCACTAATAACCTCAGTGCTGGAGGTCTGACTGTGGGACAGACTGGTGGGCCTGCAGCTTCATTGCCAGCCAGTCTAACTGAAATGAAACAGCTGCAGATTCAGTAGAGGAGACCTTGTCTCCAAAGAAGTAAAGTAGAGAGCATAGATACGATACCTGGAGGTGCTCATTGACCTGCACGTGTACCCACACATGTATACACTGTACATACACATACAAAAATGAAATGCTATATTTCTTAGTTTTGCTATAGTGACAGAATACCTGAGAAAAACAACATAAAGAAGATAAAATTTTGGTTGTTTCAGCACATGGTCACTTGCTTCTCTTGCTCCTGCCCTGTGCATAGTGAGGCAGAGCATAGTAGGGGAGCATATGGTAGGCAATAGTAGCTCAATCCACAGCACACAGGAGGCAGAGGGAACCCAGGAAGGCTCAGGAACAAGAGACACATTTGAAGGACACACCGCCAGGGACCACTTCTTTCAACCTCCACTCACTGAGTCTGCATCACCTCCCAGTAATGCCAACAAATTGAGTTTGTCATAAGACTGCTCTTCAGTTGTTCAGAGCTTCACAATTCAGTTGCCTCTTGGAGGTCAGTCCACAAGCTGGAGCACACGAGCCTTTTGGAGGATGATGGTTGAAGTGTGTCCCAGGACTGGACTGAACAGAAGTGAGAGAGAAGCAGATCCACACACTGCCCTTTCTGCAGTACCCATGACCCCAGATGGAGATGTTTGCCTTTTCTGTAAGAGGATATTTATCCTGAATTTTATTAAACTATTAAAGTTTTCCAGACACACTCAGCAACTTTTATACCTATCAAATCCACTCAGGAGTTGAGTGATTCCTCTCGGACGGTCTGAGGTTTAACTATGCTAACTTGTTTGCACCCTGCAGACTGCTAGCCTCAGTGTGCCCCTGCTATCAGTTCTAATGTGACTGTGCTTGCTCTCTAGCACTTACTGCTGGCACCATCTGATGTGGCAGGCTGGGGCATCTTTATCAAAGATCCTGTACAGAAAAATGAATTCATCTCAGAATACTGTGGAGAGGTAAGGCACACTCATGTATCCCAGTGGACTTGTTTATAGTAGCAGCTTGCATTGTTTTGGGTAGATTTCATTGAACAAGACCAAATTTAAAATAGATTAATACTAAATGCCCTTTAGCCTAGACTTACTTGTATTTGAAGATTTGGTTTACATAGTAACTAGTTAGATGCTTTACTTCTAATCATGTTTTGCTTTTATTACCTTGAGAACAAGGGGTTCAGGAACAAGAGTTTTGCTGTATATATTTGGTCCTACTTACTTGGCAGGTGAGCTGATGGGGAGCATGAAACAACAGCTTTATTAGCTTGGCTTTTTTAGTTGTAGGGCTAGGAAAAAAGCCAAAACAAAGCTTTAGAAAGTCAGTTTGCGTTTTTTTTTACTCAGCAGAAAGACAATATTGTTGTCACTTTCTCTAGGCATATTGTTTAGGATATAGCAGTCTCTCTGATTTGGAGTTTTTAAGTGTTATTTGGACTGGTCAGTGGGTAAAGGCACCTGCCGCTGAGTTGATGACCAGTTTAATCCCAGAACCCACATGGTGGAAGGAGAGTAATGACTCCCTCTCACAAGGTGTCCTTTGGCCTTCACACATACTGGGGCATGAGTGCACAAGTGCTTCCCCCATAAATTCTTTACTGTGTACATGCTAAATAGAGAAGAAAATTTAGCTACTCCTTGATTTCCTCAGTAGGGACCAAAATTCTCTTAATTGGCTCTTTTGTGTTTAAACAGTCTTGATCACTTATTCCAATACAATCTCCTCCTGTGTCTTCCTTGTAGATTATTTCTCAGGATGAAGCAGACAGAAGAGGAAAAGTGTATGACAAATACATGTGCAGCTTTCTGTTCAACTTGAACAATGGTATGTTGTGAACTGGAAGGCAAAGTTTTCAAATTAGAGGTCAGCAAGATTCTAGGACTGAGGGCATCCGTCTGCAGGAACAGCTCCTGGTATTTATCAGCAGGCCTAGCTTTAGGGGTATGTTGCTCACTGGTAAGGAGAGGGGAAGTCCCCAGTGAGCAGAAAGGCTGTGTGCAGGAAACAATCTAGAGTCCCAGCCTCTTGCAGATGGGTCTGCCTCATTCTGGCTGTGAAGGGGACATTGTCTCTCACTGCTGTGGCTTGCCTCATGTCCCCTGGAACTTGTGGGCTGAGTACACCTCTTTAGTCAATGTTGGACCTGGGGGGGGGGAGGGGGATAAGCAGCATTTTGAAAGCACCTTGTGGCCTGAGGATGTTGTCCCTCTATTGTGAGAAGGAAAGCAGCAGCTCTTGTAGCCTGTGTCTGTAGAGGGTCCTGTGAAAATGAGTATGCTCAACACATATCTAGACAAACTTTCAGACGGACTAAAGAGAACATTTTTTTTTTTTTTAATGAAAATGTTCCATAGAAATATTGTAATCTTAAATGTCAATATGCCCACTTCTTGATGCTCAGAGAAGTTTGGCTGTATTACATCTTTTTTTTTTTTTTTTTTTGGTTTTTTTGAGACAGGGTTTCTCTGTGTAGCTCTGGCTGTCCCGGAACTCACTCTGTAGACCAGGCTGGCCTCGAACTCAGAAATCCGCCTGCCTCTGCCTCCCAAGTGCTGGGATTAAAGGCGTGCGCCACCACTGCCCGGCCTGTATTACATCTTTTAAGCCATGTTTTGCATAGCAGTATATAATTGAGAAATCACAGCATTTGAGAGCCATATTTAACAACCAAGGATTCACTTTAATCTGGAAGAGCATTTTCTTCCAAATGACATTTTTTTATATTGGATGAAGTTGAATGTTTTATTTGCTTTTTAAGGCAAATCCTGAGGAAGTATATTTCTAAAACCATAATAACCTTGGTCTATGACTGAAAATAAGTCACTGGATTGTCTGTTTTTTCTCTTTAGATTTTGTGGTGGATGCAACCCGCAAGGGCAACAAAATTCGTTTTGCTAATCATTCAGTAAATCCAAACTGCTATGCAAAAGGTAAGCTTTTAAGTTGGAATTGACAGATTGATGCAACAGTTCCCTTTTTCTAGCCAAGTGACAACAAACTTCAGTACCTCTGAAGTACTTGGTATGTGAAACAGTTAATCGCTTATGGCCTATCTTCCTGCTCACTGCCCCCAATGTTTCTCTTTGCAGTTATGATGGTTAATGGTGACCACAGGATAGGCATCTTTGCTAAGAGAGCTATCCAGACTGGTGAAGAGTTGTTTTTTGATTACAGGTTGGTAAAATACACTTTTAGTATTATCCCTTCTTATACTATGGGGCTGGGGTCAAAGTCTGTTTTTAAGTTGACAGATCTGCCATCATTGGACGGGGCATTCTTTTAACTGGCCAGTCATTATTTGCTGTGGTCACCAGTAGAGAGTTACATGTTTCCTAAGTGTAGTTCTCATATATTAATTATACAATGTTTATTTGAAAAAAAAATTAACAAAACCTATGCAGAAAGCTGCATCTAGCACCCTGCTATTGATATAACTGACTGTGACTCCTGGGGCTTAATCTATGCCTCATGGCACGCATTTTATATATATATATATATACACACATCTGTATTCTACAGCACCTTCTCATTGGTGCAGCATGTATATCTTTATTGGTAGACATTTACATCTTCATTGTTTTAATTGTGAACATCACCCTGTGGACACTGGATTCTTTCTGAGGAAACTACTCATAACCATTGACAGGGTCAGGCTGGCAGTAAGGATTTATTCCATAGAGCCACTTGGCTGTATGGAATCAAACAGTCATTTACTTGTGATCCGGTAAAGAGTACTAGTTAAAGAATTCTTGTGGTTGACTATCCATTCCACCCAGAAACTTAAGTTGTTGAAATGGGGGTGGGGGGTGAGGGGTGTGGTTATGTGTAACCAGTTAAAACTGCATAGCTGGAGAGAACCAAACTGAAACTTGTGGAACTGGAATAGGGTCCTCCAGGGGAGGTCACTGCAACTGGCTTTATCTCATGCTTGCTCTAAATGGGCCAGGGTTAGAAGCAAAGCTGTCCATCTTCCATAGTAGTGGGACCCTCAAGAGCCCATCTTGGCATCTTCTTTCTGAATCAGCACTGTCAATAAGGGGTTGTTCTTTGGCATTGCCATTCTTTACAAATCATGCTTTTGCTTTCTTAGTATTAGACCCAGACATCACAGTGTGGAGTTGCCTTTCAGAGCAGAGTGCTGCAGGGGCACAGGGAGCACTGAGCAGGTGTGGGGAATGCTTCTAGCGTAGGCAACTCACAGCTAGCAGGTGACCAGTGACAGATGCATGCCTCCCCTTCATGTATGTGGCTGTGTAAAGCAGGTCGGGGGTGTGTGTGTTAGAGACATAATCACTGTATCAGCAGGCTTGGTTTTCCTGATGTTGGACAGGTAGTCATTTCTTGTTCATGTTGTTTCAGATACAGCCAGGCTGATGCCCTGAAGTATGTGGGCATCGAACGAGAAATGGAAATCCCTTGACATCTACTACCTCTTCCCCTCCTCTCTGAAACAGCTGCCTTAGCTTCAGGAACCTTGAGTACTGTGGGCAATTTAGAAAAAGGAAATGCAGTTTGAAATTCTGAATTTGCAAAGTACTGTAACAGTAATTTATAGTAATGAGTTTTAAAATCAACTTTTTATTGCCTTCTCACCAGCTGCAAAGTGTTTTGTACCAGTGAGTTTTTGCAATAATGCAGTATGGTACATTTTTCAAATTTGAATAAAGAATACTTGAACTTGTTGTGGAGTCCCTTGTCATAGAACATCACCAACTGATTTTAGAAAGGCTTTATCAAGTGGGAAAACACAACTTAGCTTTGTTTTTCCAGTTGTCTGAGTATTTAATAACTAATAAACATACTAGCATAGTGTTTGCCTAGATCCAGTGTTAGCATTGCCTGTTAGTCTTTAGAAGACATGAGTGAACAACACTGGCACGGGTTCTGGGCATTCAGCAAGGAAAGTCAGTAAATAGACAGTGGGACACATTCCAGCCAGGTTGTACCCTGGGGAAAGCTGTTGAACCTTCCAGTCTGCTGTCCATATATAAAAATTACAGGTTGGACTAGGTTATTCTAAGAACCGACACAGCTAGTTTAGACAGGGTTACAGATGCTGGTAGGCAGACAAGTGTGATTTATCCCAGTTCTTGGAGAGCCAAGGCAAAAAGGTTGTAAGTTGTGTGGGAGACCCAAACCCTGCCTGGGATATCTGCTAAGACCTTCCAGAGAAACAGAAAACAGAGGCTATTTATAGGAGTCAGTTTTCTCCTTCCACACTTGTGTGTCTCTGGGCTCAAAACAGGTCATCAGATCTGACAGCAAGTGCCTTCACCCACTAAATCCTCTCACTGGCTCCATTTGATAAGCTTCAATTCTAGTTAGATCCAGTCAGCTTGAAGCCCGTGTATAGTGGAGGATGGCACAAGACCTGATACATAGGTAAACTGGTCCATACCACCTCTTCTAGACTGACAACTGGGAAAAGCACCATGTCATTGCATGCCAAATTCAAGGTATTTTATAGCTTGTATTAAAAAGTAGTTATTACCTAGAAGCACTTTTTCAGCATTGAAAAATCACCTTACCTCTAACCCTTACCTACTAGAAGTTCTGACTTGAATTTCTGCCTTTGTGGGCAGTGTTTGGCCACTGCTATGGATACTAACAAATTGTGTGGTTAAAGTTTGTTGACAGGTCATCAAAACAGTCTTGTGAACATTTTGAAAGAACTTAAGCATTCTGTTAATTCTGACTAGACACTTCACCCTTTGTTATAAGTGATTCTAGTTAGGGCCATATGTAGATCTATGTGGGTAGGTATTAGAAATAATTCCATGCTCACCTGGTTAGACAAAGGCCTTGCTAGGTCTGCCACCAGATAGCTGCATGAGATTAAAGTCTCAGTTACTCTAGCAGCTAGCTGTGTCAGCATATTTGGTTTGATTTATTTTTGGTTATTTTTTTAAACCTCAAATCTGTTTCTAAAAGGAAAATTAGGCAAAGATGTATCAGTAAGGAATAAACACTGTAAAAATGCTTAATATTTTAAATTTCAAGAGCCTGATGATGGTTAAGTAGCCACTCTTCTCATCCCTTCTTGGAAGCAGATCTTCAAATTCCCACAAAGGGAACTTGCTATGCTGGTGACTCCTGGCCTGGTGGTCTTGAGTTAAGAATAAGCTATTTCCATACACAGACATTGCCTTTTTATTCAGCAGCCGAAATAGTAGTTTTTCATTTTCACACATGTACTCTTTGTATACTAATCACCCTTACCCTCATCCTGACTCCCAGTCCCATGAAAACTCATTCATGTCTATCCCTTTAGCTTTTTTACACACAATTAACCAGGGCCATCTGTGTTATGACTGGGTTTGGCGCCACCCTTCTGAACTTGGTGGGTTCAGAAGTGGGTTACACTACTAAAGACTGATTTCTCGTTCTCGAGAATCTATACATAGCCAATAGTTCAGATGTAAAGGGCAGCCCTAATGACCCTCCTTTTCTCTTCCACAGCACTGAGATTATAGGTGCAAGGGAAGCCACATTTTAACCTTGTTATGTACTGGTGTCTTAGGGCTGCACAGCAAGTGCTCTTAACAACTGAATCATGTCTTCAGACTAGAATATTGATTTAAAGGAGGCAAGCTAACACATTAGATAAAAGGTAAGCTTCTGTTGCTCTAATAGTTGCCAGTTTGCCCCCCCCCAAACTCCCCATTTGGGTCCTTTTTTTTTTTTCAATCCGGGACTTAGAGAAGCATTAACAAGAGCAGTGAGGAGTAGGCTAATAAAAAATCATCTCTTTGGGAATGGGCAGACCCCCTGAATCTAGGTTCTGATTTTTTTCTACTGCTTTTTTTTTTTTGTTTTTCCCAAAGCAGTGTCAACTCAGAGCCCAGGGAGGTAAATACTCTAGCATACTTGAGAGTGTAACCTACATTTTATCTGAAGTAGTTTTACAGTCATCCTTTCACCATGGAATAACTATATTAGTATGGATGGGGTAGAAATTGATATGACCACCCCATGGTATGGTTTTTATTACAGCTATGAGAGAACAGCCAGAAGCATCTGGAAGAGCCCAGCACAGAGAGGAAGTAGATTGAATATGGCCATGGCTATTTGTAAGGGGAGAATAGCAGAGAATAGAGAAAACAGTTGAGAAAAGCATTAGCAGAGTGAGGAAGGGGGTGGGGCACACAGTAAGAACAAGAGGTTTATAAGGAGAATGAGGTGGAGTGAGTTTAGGGTAGAGGTGAGAAGGGCTAAGAATTAGCATGGACTTTGAAATGTGTAATAGGTACTTGTGATACTGAGGGAGCCTGGAGGCCAGTATGAGCTCTCATGTCTCTTCTACCATAAGGGAAATGACTCATTTTGGTCTGGGGACTGGCTTTACAAGCTCCTGAGGAATGCTGATTTTTATCTAACTACCAGAAACCCACCTATAGTCCACATTGAGCTCATTTCTAGATATTTGGACTGCCATTTGGAGTTTCCTTTCTAGAGCTTGCTATACAGACCAGAGTGGCCTTGAATTTAGAGATCTGCCTGCCTAGCTCCTACAGCCTCAAAAGAAGGTAAATGTATACTTGTTATTTCTCTCTTGCTGTGATAAGCCACAACCACCAAAAGTTGATTTACAGAACAAAGAGCTTATCTGGGTTCTAGAAGGGTGAGAATCCTTTATGGAAGAGAAGAATGGCAGCAGAGCAGGAAGCTGAATGAACACATACCAACACTGTTCACTTACCAGCAATCTAAAACATGAGGTTGGCCTCTGCCCTAGCTGAGTTTGCAGTCTAGATCCTGTGTACTTACCTAAGAGCACACTTGATCCTGGAGCATTTGAAGAGATCCCAGCCAAACTTGCTTGTCCTCTTCCCTATTCTGCATGGATTTAAGACATTCTTAAAGCAGGCCCATGGTGCTTTTCATTTTTTAAAAACTTTTTCTCAGATATAAAAATGAGCAAATGAACTGTTAGGACAAGCAAGCTGTGAGCATCATTCAGAGTTTGCAAAATAGGGGAGTTTTCAATTCGTGTCTGTGGAGCTCTAGAACCTTTTAGGGTGGAGGGAAAGTACAGGATGGGTGGTTCACTTGCTTTTTACCCAGTTTATATACTGAGAGTCTTAATTATTAAGACTGAAAAGTAGACATAAGACATGGAGGAATGGTGTATGAAGCATGCCTATAGTCCCGGCCACTGGGGCGGCAGAACCAAGATTAGCCTGGGCTGGCTGCCCAATTAGACACATTTCTATTTCAAAGCAAAGGCTAACAGTTTGGCTTTGTGGTACATAAGCTGCCTAATGTGCAAGCCTGAGATTGAGAAGTACAACTGTGTTCCCTATTCTCCTCCCCCACCTCCACCCCCAAAATAAAGCATGGGAACTTAAGTGCATTTAGTGCCAGGCTCTTCATAATTTCATTTGCTTACACTTTAGCATAGGAATAGCTTGTTACAGGTGGCTAAGTAAGCCAAGAACCCTGAGGGCATCCTTAGTAGAATGATCTAAGGAGAGAGTGACAGTGCTGAGACTGACTGTGAAGATTCCATCTGCATTCCTCTTGCCCTTTAGCCAGGAAATGGAGGTTGAGAGCAAAGGTCGGTGCAGTGCCTTGTGGCAGAGTCCCTGAAGGTCTGGGGATGCCCCTGGGCTGGACTGGATCTGAGGAAGATGAGGGCCTTCAACCCCTGGCCTGGGCCCTCCTTCCGGGGACATCCTGGGGTGAATATGGCAGCCTCCTTGGAAAAGCTTCACTAGGAGGGACCTGGAATGAGAGAGATTCTCAGTTCTCATGTACAAGTGGAGAAGGCTGATCATCCTCCCTGGTGGTCAGGGAGTTTCCAGTAATTCAGATACTTTGACCTCAATTGACAGCCTCTTACAGATTAGAACCATAACCAGCTAGTAAGTAGCTGCCAGTTCCTGTCATTAATAGACCTTGGGACTATGGAGCTATGAGACCAGGAGGCCATGAGCCATGTTGGTTCTACTTCCATATTCCAGTTCTGTTTACAATATAGACCAGCTTCTACACCTATCTCAGTATTCATTGAGTCCCTGAAGAGTCGACAGCAGCAATCTGGAGTCATCGCCTCTCAAATGCCTACTCATGGTACTAAAGAAGTTTCAGAAAACAAGGGTCAGTGCTCAAAAGGATTAGGGGCTTGAAAAATTAATTTCCAATCAGAGAATGCAGCCCTTTTGGATTCCAGGAAGACACTGGAAATATACACTTGCATAATCATTAAATCTTTTATTTACATATAGAAATTAGTAAAACTTAAAACAAAACCAAATGCAACTTGTACAGAAATCCTTTAATTTTCTTTATTTTCACACATTAAAAAAATGAAACACACTATACAAATGGTTTTCATAGCAGATTACACGTGGGTCCATTCAGACTCGCTCTCGTGTGCTGCCTCAGACGACAGCTGTTAAACAGGGAGCCAATGTATTGATTTAAGTGCGGTAGCATGCAGCCTCAGCATGGAAGGTCCGGTTCCCCTCTGTGAGTTAGGGTAAATGGCATTGGTGTCTGTTTACAGACTGAAATGTGTCAGTCCTGAGCAGTCCTGCTGTAGCTTGAGACCAGCTGGTGGGAACTGTGGTCTCAGCTTTAAAAAGGAAGGTCCAAATGGTGGCAGGCTGGCTGCTATGAACTTGAGTTGTTTCCATTTTATTCACTGGAACTATCTGCTTGTGGGTCACGCAAACCCTGCTAGATGGGTTAAGCCAAGTAACTGTAGGTGTCCTTCTCACCATCGACTCGCTCCAAATATTCTTTTTCGATGAGAATATCAATGCATTTCTGGGCATTAGTTTAGGAAGAAGAGGGAGTTAAAGGGGAAAAGAAATGCAAATAACCATCAGGAAAGAGGTCTGTCACCCTCACCAGTTACCCTCCACTGAGCTCAGCAGGAGCAAATTCAACCTGTCTACTGTCCTGAATGGGTGTTGGTACACACACACCCCCCACCGCCCCCCAACTGCCCTACACATTAAGAAGGCAAGGGCTCCAGCACATGTAGGCCACTATCTCCTTTTTTAACAAAGCCTGGCTGCCTCTGTGCTGTCACAGATCAGCAGCACAGGATGGGTGAGTCAGAGCCAGAAGAACATGCTAGCATGGTGTTAATAGCTCCTGACCTCTGAGAACTCACCATGCACCGCCATCCTTGGGTTCTCCAATGGCTGAGGCTAACCCAAGTAGTTTTAGAAAAGGAAAGGCCTGCTGAGTTATTGTCAGCAGAAACTAGGCACATGAGATCATTAGTACCCTAGATACAGGGGAGTATGACCCTGCATGGCAGCAGAAATGGACAAGTATTTCCTAACAATGCAGCTCAGAATGAGTCCCCTCATACTGCCAGGCAAGTTTCCAGCAGCACAGCAGACAACACTCTGTACACTACTTTCCACCAGGCAAAACCAGCCAAGGCTGCAGGACAGCTCATTGCCAGAGAAACATAGCGAGGATAGGGGAGAAACATGTAATTTCTTGGATGCCTGTGACTTATTCCTTATCAGGATATCAATTATAAAAGTATATTTATGACATGTACGCCTCATATTTACTTCAAGAATGACGTTAGCTGATTTTCCTTTGTTGAAGTTTCTTGTATGAGTAAGCCAGTTCCCATTTTCATCAAACAGACAATAATCCTTTTGCTACAAGTTTCCTAACAATCAGAAGACATAGCTGCTGCTCTGTAATTCCTGTACCTTGATCACTGGGACCCGAGGTTTGAACCTGGAGGACAGCTGAGTGAGGACTTCACCAAGTAACTGCTGGTGTTTCAGGACCTTCCTCATTTTCATGATTCTTACGATGGCCGCCTATGCAATCAACAAGGAAAAACACACGCTTAGAGCTTTAACAACTGAGCATGAACGTTCAAGGCAGCCTGTACCACCTCAACTGTACTTCCATGCTAGGGTAACAAGTATCTATGCTTCAACCTTTACAGAACAAACATTAAAACGTTTTAGCCAAGGGGTTAGAGAGTGAAGCTCAGTGGTTTAAGAGTACTGAGCTCTTCCAGAGGACGTGGTTTCAGTTACCAGCACCTACAGGAGTAGCTCACAACACTTTTGATTCTAGTTCCAGGAGATGCAGCATCCTCTCCTGGCCTCTGGGGACACCAGTTGCACATGTGCCCTATATGTGCCTACATATAGAAAACTGCATATCAACTAAATGTAAATCTTAAATATTTTGGCCAACTATAAAGCACTATAAAGAATAAAGAAAAAATGGATCTCTAAAGCCACAGAAGGTATCCACCCTTGCCCCACTCCCCTGTTTCTTTAATCTGCCATATATTATGTTTCCCAGCACATAGGCAAGAAGATTAGACTACTTTTGTTTGGTACATAAAATATTTCATTCCTCAGACACCAATGTGCTGGCTTAAGGCATTGTCATCTTTGGCCATCACTGAGCTGTGTCATTCCGGAAGCCCTTTCCAGTTACAGCACATGCGAGGCCAACACATTCCCCTATAATACAGTGCAGACATGGTCCAGTCACCTGAATCAGTAGTTTGCGGTCTTCCTCTATATTTTTGTGTGTGGTTTCTTGTTCCTGCTTCTGTTCAGTTTTCATTGGTACATTGATATTAACCCTCAATTTCTTACTGTCAAAAGACAACAGAGGAAACAGGTCATTGAAAAGTCTGTTTCCTGTCTTTCACCACTGCATGTTTTGCCTCCCTGGACTGAGCAGGTGGTTCACACCCATCTCTTCTACATCATTTCTCATCATTTCTACCAACCATCTGGGACCTGCCCCTCCACCAATGCTAATTTTACCACAGACCGGTGACTGAAGTGACATTTGACTCCTCAATTTTGTGAAATGTAATAACACCAAAATAGCTTGATATAAAGGTCTAAACATGCCATATGAGCCACTCAGAGCCACTCAAGACTTATTTTCAAAATAAAAAGAAAATCAAACAGCATTAAACAAAGCAGCACTGAGGACTGCAGGCAGTCACCATGCCTGTGCAGAGTCCAGTTCCCTGGCTTGTGCCGATCCTGAAGTATGCCCAGTGCCAGGGGATAAGACCAGCAGCTATATATTAGATTTTTCTTACTTTTTATAACCAAGATATAACTTTATTAAGGTATCTGGCTTCAATTCCACCTCATCAACATTGGCATTTTCATCTTCTAAGACCTAGAAGAAAATAACTGTTACTAGGCACATCCCAGGGAAAGGGCTTCTTCTAGCTCAACACAAAGTATACAAACATACCAGCAATTTTGACTTCAGTAAAATCTGTAGAACTTGTGCCAAAATGTCCTGCAATTAGAGAAAGATGGTGAGCAAAGAGGAAGAATACTTCTTTCTAGTGGCTGTCCTAGAGTCTCAGCTCACCACCTCACAGAAATGGTCATCACCCCAAAGCAGAACCTACCCAGAGAAAGTGACATGGCTTGTTCTTTATGGCCTGAAGCACCCACTACTTCAAAGGCAATAATGCAGTTTCCCACAACACTGGGCACACTATGTGGCCTGTTTCTTCAATGAAACTTACAGGAAATGATTGACTTCTTCAATGTCTGAAGGTTCACAAGACATTTATGTGGCATTGGGGCTCCAATCCAAGATTTTGTGTGCCAGGCAAGTGTTCTACCACTAAACTACACCCCTGAACATGCAAATGAAGCAGTAAGGAGCTTCAGCAGAACCAGTGTTACATTGCATTCATGAACATGCTGAGACTCGGTGGCAGCTGACTTGCTGCCAAATTGGCTTTAGTGAACTCAGTGCATCATGTGATCTCCTCTCTATAGGCATTAGCTGCTCTGGTGATTCCCAGAACATCAAGCCTCATGGGCACTTAAGTTTCTCACCTGCACTCTTAACCAAGGCTCCCATGCTGGTCTGAGACTATGCAGGTAGGTCTGTCAGAGAAGTGGAGCTACGAACTGGGGCCTGAAGGAGGGCAGCTAAAAACCCATAAGGTAATACTACAAAAAAGTAGAAAGACTGTGTGGCATTGAGGAGAAGGCCAAGTAGAGACTAGAGAGACAGACCTGTCAGCCCTTCCAACCAGTCAGCAAAAAATAAAAGTAGGTTTCATCAAAATAAAAAAATGCATGTATAATAGAGTACCCATCAGTAAGTACACGTGTCAACTAAAAAATAAAATGGAGGCCGGAACTACAGCTTATTGGTGGAGTACTTGCCTAGCATGCCCAAGGCCCTGGATTCAATCTCCTGCACTGCATAAAAATGGGTGTGGATCATGCCATCTACTACAGATATACAGATGTATGTATAGAGGCAGAAGGACAGTAAGTTAGTTCAAGGCCATTCTCTACCTACTTAGTGAGTTTGAGGTCATCCTGGACTACAGGAGACTGCTTCAACAACAACAGAAAACCCCAACCAAACGAAAAAGTAAATGAGAAAAAAAATTTAAATCATGTATCTGCTCCCTAGCACTCATATGAAAGCTTAGCCTTGTCTGGAGTGCTATGGGGAATAAGTGAATGAATCCCCAAGTCTTACTGGCTATACAGCCTAGCTGAATGGATAAGCTCCAGATTCATTGACAGATGCTGCCTCAAAGGATAGAAGTGCACCACAGTGACATCTACTTCTAGTCTCCAACACACGTGAATACAAATACATATATCTATACACAAATGTGTACACACACATACATGCACACACGCACACATGAATACAATACTGACACTTGTTAAGTGTCAGTGCCCTGCAGACAGAACATACTTAAGTGAAATAAGGCAAGTGGATAAAGACACCATATAGCTTGATTCTACTTTTATGTCATGTCTAGAGTAGGAGAGTCCACAGAGGTTAATGGGCATCAGGGGCATTGGGCAAAGTAGGAAGGTAGAGCAGTCACTGCTAATAGTTATGGGTCTATTCTCAAGGGGTGAAAATGTTCTAGAACTGGATAGTAGTGGGGGCTATATAAAACCGCTGACTAAATAAACACTTTAAACAATCAGCTTTATGTTATGTGAATTTTTATGCTATTTGAAAGATACCGCAGAAGAACATGACTAATGGGAAGAATAGTAAGAAAAATAAGTCAAATTTTAATCTCTGAAAATCTAGCTGAAAAGAAAGTAAGAAGTGGTTAAGTGAGACAGCCAGATGTGGTATAACCTGGACTGGAGCAACTGGGTGCTGGAGGAGGATAAACCAGACCTACAGAATGGAACCTTGTCTTAAAGAAGAACTGGTTAAATGAATGAAAGGAATTCACACATGCAAGCACACACAGACACAGAGACAGTGACTGACTGACTGGGTTTAAAACAGCATTTCCAGGGATAGTGGTGGTGTCACACGCCATTAATCCTAGCACATGGGAGGTAGAGTCAGGCAGATCTCTATGAGTTCATGGCCAGCGTGGCTTACAAAGAGAGTTCCACACAGAGAAACCCTTTAAAAAAAATAGAGCATCTCATAATGTCCTGATAATGCCCACAAAACAGAGTATTTTTTAACATCCTTACAAAACTGGCATAAAAGTTTGTAAGGATACAGCTGGAACTGGTCACCACCATCACAAGTGCTAGCCACCATGTCTGCCTGAGTACCCATCTGTTTTCTCCAAAACAATTTGCTTAAAAACTATAAAGTCATAAAATCAAGATAGTGGCACATGGAGCTTTACAACCCAGATCTTAGTGCCACCAGCACCAGGAATGTGCTGGATGTTCTTCACACTAGTTTGAGATAAATCAGGTTAACTGTTGGCTCAAATGAACCTTGCCCATTATATAAACTTCTCTGACTCAACCATGAGGATTCAGTGGTCCTGTTGCCATCCAAGGTGTCAGAAGTCCCAGTGAAATGCTCTCTGTGGATCTGGCCTGGTCTTCTGGTGCCTTGGTCAGAGTTTTACTGCTGTTAATTTTTCTCCATGCTGCTAGCATCTATTCAGTCAAGACACCCATGTCCTCTCCCCCTTCCCACAACACCCCAATGAACAAAGAAGTGGCAGCTTGAAAGTACAAAGCCAGTATGAAACGGTAGCAATACCATTTTAATTTGAGTGCTGTCAGTCAACTGCTGCACAGTATAAGCATCTTCCGTGTTGTACTGAAGCAGGATTGCCATCTGGAATGTGGACGCCTTCACGGCCCAGAGAAAGGAAAGGAGGAAATGTGAAAACACGGGAAGGTCTTCACAGGTACAACTACTTCTACAAAATGCACTCTTCAGATACAAAAAAGGAAAGGGAATACAAAATGTCACAAGGCCAAGGGAATGGGCATTTTCCTTAAAGACACCTTTCAAACACTGAAAGGACTTTGTTTTCTCCTGCAATGTGCCTCTATATAAGCATAAATATAAGAGCATATTCATACTTGTGTAAATACACACCAGGTATAAAGACATTAATTATGAGTTTAATTTTTCTGCATGGCAGAACAAAAATTATTTTTTTTGGGTACACACCATGTATATATTATGTGTGTATTCAAGTTACCAGAGACCTCCACACCAGGTATAATGGTTACTTAATTATCTTATCAATGTAGAAGTAGAAAGGTTAAACTACTGAGTACTTTGAGTCACCTACTCTAAAGTTTAATGTTAAAAGAAATTATCAATACCAGCTCACTACTGAGACCTTTTCAAGGAATGAAGTTTTACTTGTGAAACACACCGAGTACAGAAATGAGAGTAGAAAAAACCTAGACTTTGAAAGAAAATTTGGCTCTGCAACATGCAAGCCCACAGTGCATTTGTCAGTTAACGGACCCCAGCTTTCGTACAAATGCAACCAGCCCACAGCTGTCATCATTAGGCACTCCGCACTGCTGGATGCGCTGGAGAGTCTTATCACTGTGAGGCCACAGAGAGCTGCGACTGGAACTAGAGGGTGAAATGTCAGCCTTTAAATTTGTCACCCAAGCATGTCAGGCAAGGGCACTCTACAAACCTACCAAAGACCACTTCTGTGGTGTAAGCAAACACTCCCAACTTAGTGGAGGAGAAAACTTAGGCTCAGAGGAACGAAGTGACTTGCACCTATAGCCAGGGAATATGAGTTCAGCTCACCTGCCCATGACAAGCAGGCTTTACTCCCTACATTGCTTTGTCAGAAGATCAACTGCATTTCACTGCATGAGCTATCTAACTGGATTTCTATAAGTTATCTTATCATCAATTAGTACATAAGTATTTTACCCCAAATAAAAATATGATTTTACCTGCAAAGTGTATCTGTTTTTGAAGCAGTTGGTGACTAGTTCCCCTTTGGACAGTTGATACAACCATGTCAATTTTCTGCCGCTGTGACGGCTGGCATAGAAAGCTGTAAATCGCTGATAACTGCGCTCCAACTAGATGAAAGAACAGAGTATGCAGCATCCATGGCTCTACATTCTATAGTCAGCATTTCTAAATAAAGGTCCCTGCCCCATGTTCTGAGAACAAAATCAGCGCTTACAGAACTACAAATGCTGGGGACTATCTGGTGAGCACTGTAAGACTGCAGAATGCGGAACCAAAGCAGGTTTCTACTTCCTGCCCAGTAGGTGCATCAAGAGTTCACAATGCAACCAGTGAGACTCTCCACTTGATAGGAGTAAATCAACACTGTTTGCTGCAACAGAGTTGACCAGCCTTTTGCTATTCAACACAGGCCCACTTCACATTCCCCACAAACACTGCACTGACTGCTTACACAGCACTGCAGTCAGCACACCAATGTCAGGCAGTCCTTTTCCCTCTCACCAGCTGAAAGAGACCAGGGAACAAACCACCCTTACCTCTGACGGCAAGGCAAATGTGCAAGACTGCTGAAAGGGCCATGATCCAGAACTCAGGACCTGAATACTGAAGTCCACTAGGGGAGGGAACACATTTAATTACTCTACAAATTTTAAAATTCTATTGTTACACACACAAACACATTTTTAAAAAAAAAAAATTAATAATTCATTACAAGTCTCGTAGTCAACACATACACAGTGAGATGTCCTGTATCAAAACCTCAAACCAAAGGTTGAAGAAGCAGCAACTGCTCTCCTCCAGGGCAATGGTTTTCCACTTTACGGTCAATACAGAGTTCCTAAGCTGATCTGCCTTGATCAGTTTCATTTTTTCCCCTTCTGGATATGAAGTTCAGCATGCACAAGCAATGTATGGTGACCAGGAATGATTTAACAGATCCAAATACAAGAAAATGGAAGGCTCAACAGCAAACCACTACCTCCACTACAACTTGAGTACCACGCACTACTGTCAAGGCAGACAGTAGAGACTCCTGGAACCTATGAGTTAGGACACTTTCATCCTCACATATAACTTAGATGTCCACTAGCAATACAAGCTTAATGATGACAGCAGTTTTGATTTTGGAAGAATAAAGTTCTCCAACTTTCATCAAAAACAGAGAAGAAAATAATCAGAAATGTATCCAAACTAAGGTTCAAAGACAAAACAAAACAAACCCACGTATCAGCACAAGATCAAGGTCCCAGCAAAAGCTTCTATCATACTATCTGGGAGTTAGGTGGAGGAAAGAGCACTGGGAAGGAAATGCCTGCTTCTTAGTCTTTGAATTCTGACCCATTTACCACCCTCACTCCACATTCTATCACTTCTCTCATCCACTACCAAGAGCCCAAACAGCCCTCCTATGAGCACTCAGTACTCACAGTCCAGTGGTTCTGAATTCGTCAG
Source organism: Uromys caudimaculatus (assembly GCA_028551405.1). Classification (NCBI taxonomy): domain Eukaryota; kingdom Metazoa; phylum Chordata; class Mammalia; order Rodentia; family Muridae; genus Uromys; species Uromys caudimaculatus. The sequence goes on from CM052700.1 coordinate 89,384,947, forward strand.
GTGCTTTTTGAACTGTTCATTCAGGTCTTTGCTTACACCAATGTCTTGAAACATTCGCTGAAGTTTGGAAGTGTACTCAAAACCACAAGCTTGCTGAAATAAACCCAGGCAACTGTCTCATTAATTTGCATAGAAACATGAATATATGCAATGCATATAAGGGAATTTTAGAGAAATCACACTACAATGTATCTTTGTTTTTAATCCTATGAAGTTACTACTACTAACATTTAGCCATATCTTGTGGCATAAATATATATACAGATTAAAATTGTATATTGTAAAAAGACCATTAAAAGTTGGACAATTGGGTCTTCAATATGCAGTAAACTGTTACAGTATTTAAAGTTGCAATTTAAAGGTGCTCTAGCACTGCAATAGATTATGACTAGGAAATAATTTAGAAACAGGTGGAGTGATGCACATCTGAAAGCCCTGTACTAGCAGGCAGAGGCTAGCCTGGGCTGTCAATGACCCCTCCATAGCCCAAATAATCTGCTTGCCCCTTATTCTACCACTGAATTGTCTTTTCTAGAATGTGCCTGCTGAATTTTAAACTTCTGGTGTAGAGGTGTTTGAAGATGAGTCCTTAGGAGTTCATGACTGTAGGGTGCCTCGTTAAGGGGATGTTCCCTGTGAGTAATGGGCCAAACAAAGTGGTTGACTGTGAGCCAGGAGAGCCTGCTTCAGAAACAAGATCTAGATTTTAGACTTCTGAGTCCCCAGAATGGAGAGTTCATTTCTGTGCCTAAGTTTCCTGGCCCATGGTACTTTGTTTTGGCAGTTTAAGCTAAGAAAATCACTAAGCATTCACACAGAGCCAACAAGGATGAGTGTGTGGGATGCAGGTGAGGATGTGGAAAAGGTGAGCAGAGCCTGGCCAAGGAAGAGCTACATGGAACAGAAGAGTCCAAAACAGGGTGGCAAAGGAAGGAACACACCGGAGGCCTGGCTGAGAAGCAGGGCTCACACTGCACGAACCACATCAATAAAACCTGAGGAAGTTGGGATTCTCCAGGAAAAGAATAGTACCTTTAACTTGGAGATCATGCTTGCTTCAGCATCGTCACTTGCACTGTTCTGATGTACCAGTCTCTTGGCAAGCATCTTTGCATAGAACTTCTGAAATACATCTTTGTCCTCAATGTACTTGAAGACCACCATCTGGCAAAGAAAGTCAGGGAAAGAGCACCTTAGTGAAACTAACTCACAAGCTGATTGTCTCTAGCTACCACCAGGAGCCAAGGATTGCTTGGTTTTGAGTGGGCCTGTGTTCCAATCTGGCACAAAGGCACCCTGAAATATTCACAATAAATATTGCCACCCATTCCTTAAATCCCAGTTGATTAGACTAGACTTAGTAGCAAGAAGCAAAGTACTAAGGCTGCAGAGATGGCTCAGTGGATTAGGGTACTTGCTGTTCTTGCAGAGGACCTGAGTTCCATTCCTAGCACATGGTGGCTCACAACCATCTGTCACCTGTCACACCAGTTGCAGGAGACATAACACCCTTCTGACTTCCTCAGGCACAAGCACACGTGTAGTACACATATATACAGGCAAAAACTCTTATGCATAAAATAAAATGATCTTTGAAAAATTAAATAAAACAAAAAAAAGAAGCAAAGTATCAACATTAAAAGTAAAATTTGGGAGTAAACCATAAATTCAAAATCAAAATACTTATGATTTTGCACATTTCAGGCCCTATATAAAAACAGCCTTACAAGGGCAATGCCTGTGGCCATGAAACACCTTACCACTTGATTGAGGGTGTCTTCTAGTTCTGCCTCTTCTGGGTTCTTGGAACTGAAATTTAAAAGGGCAAGGTGTTTACAAACAAGCAAACAGATGTGCACACATACCACTCTGCCAAACTAGCAGGGTCACATGTGGCTTCAAGTATTAAATGAGTTCTCAGATCAACCAAAAACCCCAAACAATGTTGTGATTTGTTGTGTTGAGACATCCCAAGCTTCCCTCCATCTCATGGAAATCCTCTTGCCTCAGACTGAGTGCTGGAATCACAGATGTGGACCAACATATCCACTAGGAAAAAGTGTTTAATAGAGTTGGCTCCGAAAATGTAGTCTCATCCTACGTGGCAGATCAGGTAGTTTCTCTCCTCATTGCTCAATGCCAACTAGACTTCACTCACCAACACATGCTTGTTAAAAGAACATTCTGGAATGCCTCTACCACTCAGCTTTAACAGCCTCGACTAACTAGATGTAGATGATTATGGATACACAATTGTCTGTTCTGCATAAACTGAAGGCCTCGTGGAGTATTTAAGTCATTTAATCATCTACAATAGCCTGAGAAGCAGTAAGTCTTAAGAGGCACCAAGTTTTAAACTCCTTTTACCAAACCATCAAGATGGCTCAGTGAAAGATGCCTGACACAAAACTAGATGACCAGAGTTTACTGCATTTCACATGGTGGAAGGAGAATTTATTCCTGCAATTGTCCTCTGACTTCCACAGATGCACCATGACACATAACCCCCCAAATAAATAAATAATAGATAATAAAAAATATTAAAGTCCCTTTTCCTCCTTGAAAAGAATACATTAGTGCATCTGAGTAGATATCAGGCTAGTGTTGTCAATAAACTGAAAAAATAATAAAATTCTCAAGTTCCCACTGGCCTGGGAGGATAGCTTTCCAGCAAAGCTAAAAGAGACAGGTATTAAAAAGTAATTTTTAAAAACAGAGATGGCAAGTGACCTTCCCTAATGTTTCCTCACCATGTACAAAGCAGATAGCATAATTCTCTGATAGTGAGCTGTTTCAGTTTTGCTGCTGAGCTACGGTCACAGTCTGAGGATGCTGCATGGTCTATATTTTGTACAATTATTTTCCAGTTCACTGATGATGGTGACTTGTTAACTTTTTAAAAAAGGTTTTATGTGTATGTGTGTACCTGCTTGTCTGTACAAGCACCATGTACACACAGGAACCTATGGAGGCCAAAAGAAGGCATCAGATTCCCTGGAACTGGAATTACACATGTTTGTGAGCTGCCCAATATAGATACTAGAAAGAAAACCCAGGTCCTCTGCAGAAACAGCAAGTGTTCTTAACAGCTGATCCATCTCTCTGGCCCTCATAGTTAAACTGTCAGTGTTCACATTGGCATTTGTGGGTATTCTCTTAGCCTTAGAGAGCGTTTTAAAATATACAGACACCAGAACCAGTAAAATTTGGGGGCCTGTGTCCCCTTCATAGCATTTGGTGATGTGGTCTGTGGGACACAGAGGCAAACCTTGAACATTTCTGAATCAGGAATGAAACTGTGACGGGGAGAGAAACTAAGGGAACATAATGAAGAGGAGGAAGCCATGCCTGATCATACCACCTCTAGCTCTGAATACAGTTAAAGAAGATTAGGAAAAGTGTCAGGTGTATACGGTGACTGGAAAATGAAGTGTATGTAGCACCAACAAATGACCAAATGAAAACAACACTTTAAAATATTCACATGGCTGAATATGGTGGTGTGCTCTATACCCAGTATGTGGAAGGCTGTGGGTAGGAGGACTGCTGGGAGTTTTGAGGCTAGCCTGAGCTAAACAACAGCTCTGTCAAAAGCAAAGTTTGTAGACCAACACATAATGCATATTGTAGTATTCAGTCTTCTACTACTGTTAGAAAGCCAGTGGGAGCTGATGCAGGTTTCAACAATGTGCTGCAATACAAGTAAATGTAATGCAAATACTGCTCCCTTGTATTAAACTGAGGTTTAAATAGGGGTACTAGGAAAAATATAATACCAAGTCAGTACCTTTTCTTCAACAAGGAGTCACAGTATCGAGCAAGCAGCTCAGGGGATTTACTGGATGACTGGGCCATTTTGGTAACTGCATTGTTGTTTATGAAGCGACCACAAGCCTGTGCATATAAAGACAGTTAGAGAAAAGGTGTCCCATACGTACATACATACATACTGAACAGGCAGCACAGTAACACACTTACCTTATCAAGTGCAGCCACGAAGCCCGCATCGTTGTTGAATGCTGACATCACCAGGGCATTGTATTTTTTATGAACATCCAGCACTGTCTGCACATACATCTTGGGGTCCTTAGGTAGAGGGAAAGCCAAAAACAAACAAGAATTAAAAACACACATTTTACGCTGCTGTAAAATGTTCTACAAGTTTTAACTACATCTTTGAAGAAGTTAATCTCATCAGAAATACTTTCAGTTCCACCACTTAAACACACAAGACATTGTGTTTCTACGTAAAACAAAATAATTCTTCAAACTAAAAATTAAATACCTTAAAAAAAAAAAAAAAAACAACTTGAAAAGCTTATGAAATGTGTTTTTTTCAAATGACAGGTCTGAACACAGATGGGAATGCACAATGGCAGCTGTGTGGCCAAGGTCAGGGACAAGCACCAGGGACTTAAGAGTGTGGGCAACAGAGACTCTTCAGACAAAAGAAAATAGTGGAAGATGCGAAAGGGGACAGTACTGGCAGAAGGTACAGGAGATGGATGGGGGAGGAATCAAACAATATCAATGGTCAAGTAGCAGTCACTATGTGCCAGTCAAATGTGTTAAACTAAGTTACACTTAAGTGTCAGCTGAGCCAGATAAGGACGCAGGTAGATGACTCCTGAGTCTAGTATGCTCTCTTCAGCTTTCAGAATGGAAAAGACCCAGCTGATGAACATAGAAAGGCAGGATGGCTCTCAACTAGCCTCATAAACCAGAAGCTTCAGGTGCACAGAAAGGAAATATTCTGTCAATGCCTCCAAATTCCTGATGTACAATTTCACTGTTGATACTTTTTAGACAGCCTTTCTATATATAACCCAAGCTTACCATAAACTTGTGACTTTGTTGCTTCCCCTGCTGTCACCACTGTGTCCAGACCCCAGTTCCTGACACACTGTCTTGCACAATTCAGGAATGAGAAAACAGAAACCCCTGAATACTAATTACTTTGTAGTTTTGGTAAAATTTTTAAATTAATAATGGATAAAACCACAATCATTTACTATACACTGCAGGTATGTCTTGTTTAAAAATATAATAAATAGATGCAAAATTATTATGAAAAATATATAGTATGATGATACAATTTCACTGAGATGGAAAGATGGTCTTTACCTGATACAATCAGATAATCTGGTCCCTGTCTCCTGAAAACTACTCCTGTATGTTGCAGAGATGGCACCACTCTAAAGAAAGCATCCGAGAGTACCTACAAGTCAAGCATGCACCTTGCTTCATATGGGCTCTTCTTTTTTAAGCAATGCATTTTTTTTTTTTCCTTTGCTTGACTTAATTTTGATTTGTCATTAAAGCCCATATTACTTTGGCAGACTCAGATCTTAAACTGCTTTCTGATCTCATATCAAATTATTGCACAACATTCATATTCTCTTCCCTTATGATTTCCACAGTCATTGGTTTTTGCAAAGGGCTCTAGCCTACAATGAGCATCCAACCACAGGAAAATGCAGTAACCACTACTGGACCACCCAGCTCCCATAAGAAGGTTAACATCCTTGCACAGAACCAACTGCATATCAAACTTAAAGACTCATATTGCTTATAAAGCCTGTTACTCTGGGGACTATGACCCACAGGATTCATACAAGGTATATTTTACACACACACACACACACACACACACACACTCCGGTACTTATTTTGCAATGACTCAAGCTTAGCAGTAGAGAGGTGATAAACTCACATTTATTGAGAGGCTAGGTCCCTTACCATGTATTCCCACCTCTCACCTTGGCTCCTAAAGTACTGACCTTAGCTTCACTTCCATGCACCTGCTCTCTTGCTCTTTGTAGCGATTTACAGATTGAGTCTTGGATATCAGTATTGACTCTATATTTACTGTAATGTGCTAGAAGAATTATAACCGTTTCTCCACCTTTTTCTTTAAATTTTCCCTCAGATTCAGGATTTGTTATCAAATTTCTCAGTAAATGTCCAGAAGAAATTCCCACGTGGAGATGCAAAGCTTTGCAAAGAATAAAGTAGCCTCTAGATTGATTCTAGATCCGTCCTAATAGAGAAGCCCCAGCAGAGTATGGTTGAGAGGGTGGGATTGACAGGAACCTACAGAACAATATACCATGACAGCTAGCCCCAGAAAAGTGGATTTAGAAAGTTCATTATTACAGTGTGTATGTATGACATGCTTAAGTATGGAGAATGAATGCCACAACACTAGTATGGAGCTCAGACAATTTTGGGGGTCAGTTCTTTCTTTCCACTATGGGTCCTCCGGATCAAACTCATGTTTTTCTTTGTTTCGAGGCAGGGTCTCATAGCCCAGGCTAGTCTCCTACATACTATATAGTCAAGGGTGGCCTTGAGTCTGATCTTCCTGTCTGCCTCCCGAGTGGTAGAGTTACAAATATGCGCCACCATGCCTGGCTTTGAGAAAAAAAATTGAGATGTAAAACAAAATGAACATAATAGTGATAAATCCACATCCATAACAACACACAAGAGATTTTTGGGTTTTTTGCATATAAGAAACAGCTCGCTCCTCTTAGTTCCCAAGGGATCTCTCTCATTCAATGCCCATGATTCTAAAAGCTGTTATATCATCCATGACTGACACTTTTAACAATCTAGACCAAAGTCCCACTAAGCTTTCACAGCTTGACCTTCAGAAGTCATGGGATTCCATATTTCCTAAGCCAAAAAACGATCAACTCCTCTCCCCCATCACTGTTATTTCATCTTGTTTCAACAAAGCCTAGTGCCTCTCATTAGTTTCACTTTCTACATTGTAACAATGTTTGGAATAAAAATCTAGTTTTGTAAAGTGCGTGGTTATTAATAATATCCTTAATAGCTTTCCTTGGGTCCCTTGAGTGGAGTTGACATAATTAATATGCTTCCAAGGTCTCCCAACATCTGTTCAGTTACTTTCATCTTTCCAGTCTCTCCTTAAATCCTGTCTTATTTCTTAGACTGTGATTATTCAGTCACTGAAGGATTCTCTAAATGGGATTTCTCTTTGCCTAGGTGGAAAGTAACTGAAGACAACACTCAACATTGAATTATGGCTTGTACATGCACTGGTACACACATATGTACACACCCCCAGTTCCAATACACACATACAAGGAGACCAACACAGGTATTCAAAAAGGCCTAATTCAGGCAGTGGGGGATATGCCCATAGTAGGATGACCTGGGAGGCTGAGATAAGAGGAAGCTACCCGAGGCTGTATAGTAAGACTGACTTCACTTCAGAGGATCAACTGTGACCCTAAAATCTGACCCAATGCTTTTCAAGAATTCTGTCAAAAGAGATAAAGGGATTCTTTAGGCTTTTAAAGAAACATCTCACTCTTCATGTGTATAAACTGGGCCGCTAATAGATCTAAACAATGCTTTCAACCTAAGCCTGGAGCCACCTTGAAGAGCAAAGTCTGAATCTGCACTTTTCATTGGGTCAGGGGCTAATGAGAGCAAACTGTCAGGAAGCAGTTAACCATTATCAACACAGTTACTACAGGATACATGGGTTCCTCCTGAACACTGAACTTACCTCTGGATAATTTGCCTTTTGGAAATTAGGGGAAAGTAATTAAAGTTTGCTCCCAAGAAGAAGCAAACACACCATACAATCATCAGTCATCTGGGGACAAAAGTGGGACTGTTATCCCTAAGTACCTGGCCTTTTGAGTAACTGTGTCTCCATATAAATCATCTACCTCAACGTAAAGCCAAACTTTCAGAAACATACACCCTGACCACAAACCATAAACTGGGATTCTTTAGGCTTTTAAAGAAACATCTCACTTTTCATGTGTGTAAACTGGGCCACTAATAGATCTAAACAATGTTTTCAACCTAAGCCTGGAGCCAGCCACCCTGAAGAGCAAAGTTTGAAATCTGCTTTTCAACTGCAGAAAAAGAGGCAGCTGTTTGCAGCACATCCACTAAATGTTTAATCCTGAAATTCCTTTCTCTATCAGCCACCAAGACACCCCATGTGTGCTCAGGAATATAAAAATAATTAATTCATTCATTCACTCATTGGTAAAGACAGGGTCTACACAGCCCTCGATTTCTTGTGACTCACTATGTAGACCAGGCTGGCCTCAAACTCAGAGATCCACCTGCTTTGGCTTCCTGGGTGCTGGAATTAAAGGCGAGTGCTACCATGCCTGGCTATAAAACTAACTTTGATATTAACTGGGGGGAGAAAAGAGAAATAAACAAAGTCCTACACACTACATAGCACAAATTTACATTTTTAATAGACCCTTTCTTCTCTGTCAATTAGCAGAAATAAGATTGCATGTAGCTTAAAGTGTGAAAAGCAGAGACGAACACAAGTGATTTAAAGCACACTATCTATTCTCATTATTGCAACCTCTGTTCCTTTTTGCTCCAAACATTTATGTTTGGTCTAAGATCTGGGTTTGTCGTTTGTTTTTTAGGATAGGGTCTTACTCTCTAACCTAGAACTCACTAGGTAGCCCAGGATGACCTTGGATTCATGACCCATCTGACAAAGGATGGACAGTGAAAGACAAGGTCAGTAATAGGGTTCTAACTAGTCTTCAACCAACTTGGGAGGCCGAGGGAGGGGGTCACCTGTCATTGTACAACACAGTTTACATCAGAATTTAGTTTGATGTGGCATAAAAACTGATTTGGGAATGAATTGCTTCCATAATGAGTTCTCTTACAGATGGATTAAACTCTTCTTTTTGTTGGAAAAAAAATTTATATCCTGGATATAAAATGACAGTTTGGTCATCCTAGATTTAAAAGACTATTGTATATTTTCCCGTTCTCCACAACAAGAAAAAGTTAAACTATTCTTGTTCTTCTAAGGTTATAGACCTATCATTCACAAATTTAGGATAAGCGGTGGCTCAGCAGTTAAGAATGTGTATTGTTCTTGCAGAAGACCAGAATTTAGTTCTCAGCACCCAAGTTGGGTGACTCACAACAAACACTCTAAGAGAGATGACACTCTCTTCTGGCTTCTGTGAGCACTGTACCCATGAACACAAACCCATTTTTTTTAAACACAGTGAAAAAATATAAATGAACAAAGTAAAAAACCAAAAAACAAACAAAAAGAGGCTAGAGAGATCACTTAGCAGTGAGGATCACTGGATGCTCTTCTAGAGTATCAGGGTTCAGTCCCAGAACCTACACAATGGCTTACAACCATTCATAATTCCAGTTCCAGGAACTCTGAGGCCCTCTCTATTCTGACCTCCTCAGGCATACATGCATTCAAACAGAAACACTAAAATAAGACAAAAATAATAAAGGTGACTATCAATACTTTAAAAGGTGCTGGAAAGAGCTGGGTGTGGTGGTGCAAGCCTTTAAGGAAGCAGAAGCAAAGAGGTAGATGGATCTCTGTAAATTCAAGCATGGGCTATATAATGAAACCTCATCTTAAAAGGGGTGGGGAGGGGCAGATGCTAGAATAATTTAAGGATTTTGTGAACTTTCTACTTTCAAAAGTCAAAACAGGTTCTCCTTGTCAGTAAAAGATGCACCACGCACACCTGCAGTTGGCATGTGAAAATAATGGGCTCCATTGCTTTTCAGTCAGGTCCTACTTACATTTAGAGCAGCTTCTCCACACTTCTCGATTGCTGCAAGACCTTGATTATGAATATGTGTCTCTAGTAGTTTTTTCAATTCTCCTAGGCCATCCTGAATTCTAGATACAAGATTATACATTCGGCCCAAATCTGAAAGAAAAAAGGAGCCAATTTTATGCATGGAAACCAATTGTGCATACCCATTCATTAAACTTAAATCAAGTGAAACCCTGTGAAATAGGAACCCATCTTCTAGATCTGGTGTACTTTGTTAAAAGCAACAACAGGGTCAGGCTATTAAAACTTTACTTCTCCTTTACCACGAGAATCTGCTAAGGTACCATTGAGAAAAAGCATTAAATGCTTTCTAAAATCTTGATTAGCTATTTATGCCCTCAAAAGGTACTAAAACATTTGCTTAAAAATAAACTTAATATAGATACCTATTTTAACTATAAGTCTTGAAAGGATTCCTCAAATTATTCATTTCATATGTGTTCAATTTATGATCGTTAAAGATGGAAAAAAATTCTAAATCCCAAAACAATGTGACTGAACCACTAACAGTTCCCATAAGTACAGAGGAGCAAATAAGGGAACTAAAAAAACAAAAACATCTTTTCATCTTTTCAAAGGACAGGAGGAGGAATACTCAAACACAAAAAAATCTGCCCACCATTGGTAATACCAACAGTAGTGTATGGAACAAATTATACTCACCTTCATTCTTGTCAGCATCCAACAAATTCTGAAACTCTGTGTGAAAAATTTCCAAGTGTTTTTCGATGAGGACCTGCTCACATTTTCGTGCTAGTTCATCTTGTGTGCTCTCATGGAGGTAAACCTGAACTCTCCGCTGTTCCTCAAGCAAACGAGCTTCAGCCTGCAGAGAATTCAATCAAAACAAACCAATGAATGGCTTGATTCACTTTTAAAGAACTAGTATGTAAACAACAAATTAAATTCACAAATATTCCAGTAAAGTATGATTAAGAAAAGAGAAATAGGACTTTAGACCGCAGGGAGACTGCCAACCATATTATAAAGCCACTGGTCTGTTCTACTCTTTCTGTAATACAGGCTCTGCTTAAGAATGTTATCATAATCAACAGTTCAAATGTCTTCGCATCATGTTTCCTTGGGTAAATGCTATTTTACATTTTGGAGGCAATATCCCCCACCCCTGTGGGAAAAACCTGCAGGTCTTCTTCAGCTTGTGGTCACTGGATAAAGAAGCTCTACTTTGGTCTGAAAGCTGTTTGAAGTCAAGGGTCATACCAATATAATCCTAGAAATGACCACTCAGACATAATAATCATCAATAAGAAAAAAAGAAAAGAAGGACGGATGGACGAAAACAGCTTTCCCTTGTCAACCACTACACACACACACTTCTAAAGCCCACTTGGACACTGTGGAATATCAACTTCTTGAATTTCTTTCCAAAGAAAAGAGGCTAACAGACAACTTAATACAATAGAAACCCAAGTAAAAGACAGTATATTTTAGAATCTGTCACCAGAAACATGCGGGGGTACAGAGTCACTGAGGACCTCCTACATTATCAGAACAAGGAAGAAATTGCAGTGAGTCTTGAATTATTCAGATGATCTGAATAAGAAAAGACAAAAGTTGTATTTTACTCTCCACATAGAAGTTTCAGATTTAATGTAATTGTAGATAAATCTGGAGAATTACTATTAGAATTGAATAAACTTCAACACCAAGAAATCTGACTAGGCAAAGCTTGGACCATCAAATAGATCACAGGTGATTATTCGATCATAGGAGGCGGCTAGAGCCACTGCATACACTTAAACTTGGCAGAGAGCTAAACATGCAAAGTAAACTCAAACATAGTAAACTGTGTCTTAACCACAAAGTCCATATCCTTAACACAGAATGATCTCTAACAAACCAGTATGTCCAAAAAGTTGGAATGAGGAACAGATAAGTCACAAAGAAACACAAAAGGTTTGAAGTTAGTAAATTTCTAGTAAGAAACTCAAAAATCAAAATATGACAACATAATTTATAGTACACTTGATAAATGAAATGTTATACACTAAAATACATCAAATCATTAACATGTAAGTTCAAACAAAACAAAGCAAAACAAGCCCCCACGCCCCAAAAAAGCCCACAGCAACATTCTAGTCTGGTAAGTAGAAGCAGATAAATACTAAACTACCATTCTTGTCAACCTGTTCTTGGAAGAACATATATCATCCTGGTCAGGAAAACAAAACTTACTTCTTCTCAGAAGGTAGGCTTTGATGTCCTTGTGAATTCTCTAAGGGAATGCTGACTATAGTGAGTTTACAGAGTTCATTATTTTATTTTTAAATAATAAAAAGATTAGGAATTTAAAATATTCAAACATGTTCATTTTTTGTTTGCTGTTTTTATAAGTCAGATTAGTCTCAATCACTTGAGACTGATTTTAAAGTGTTAATATGGCTTGTAGCTGTTCAGCCATCAAAGGCATCTATGGATGGATCAACCATTATCAACTGTTTACACTAAAATACACCTACCTGATGACAGCAAACTGAATAGAGACCTCTAGGGACTGTAATATCTAGCCCAAATTGGCCGCTGAAAGCACAATATGTCCTGAAAGCTAATCTTTACCTCAAAATTATTCCTGAGATGTATTCTACTTGATTGTTTGATTATAAATGTAATTTCTCCTCAAGTTATTGAAATTGTCAACTTTTTTCTGGTGTACTTGCCCAGGTACAGGCTGGAGCCTCTGAGGTATGCACCTGTAAGGTCAAAACCCTCCATTATGTTTGCTTTGCTACCCTTTTCTATAGAGCCTCTAATATAAACATTCAATGCATACATAGTTTCTAATCTCCATTTATATTATTTTAAAAGTAAAGCTCACTAAATTCTCACTATCACCTAATATTATTATCCTCCTTTCACTGGTGAGGAAACTAAGGAACAGAATGGTTAAAGGTTATTCGTTAACCTTGAAAACTGGTGGCCCAGTTTGAGATACAAGGATATAAGATTATCTCTATATTATTTGTTTTTTAGAGCCTGAATTATAGATTTCCTGAACAAGATGAGAAGTCATGTTTGGTAAGACTTCTAAGCGGGTCAGGACCAAACTTCCTGGAGGCTAAGGAGAGGTTAGTTTGCAAACACTGACCTACCAGACACTGTTATTTTCGAAGTTGCCAAACTCTAAAAGACAGATTTCCGTGTTTAGAGTGTGTATGCAGCACTGTCCTAAAAGTTGCTTTCCTTATGCTGAGGTACTACTACTACTCTTATCTGCAGGGCAACAGGCATCACCACAAATCATAAAGTCATCTACAAAGGGCAGGCTGGCACCATAGTGGTGTACAATGTTGGGGAAGATTCCACTTTAAAGATACAGTTTGAGAAAAAAAAATCACTACTAGGCTGGCAAAATGGCTCAGTAGTGTTAAGGGTGTTTTGCTGCTAACCCTGATGACCTAAACTTGATCCCTGGTGCCTATATGGTAAAAGAACCAATCTATACATATGCTAACATGGCACACATACATCGTACATGTACACACACAGATGCACATTATATATGCACACACACATACACAAAATAAGTGCAAAAAAAGGATTTAAAACAGAGTTCAATAAGAGACCCGTTTATAAAAACTACAGTCATACTACAAAATTAAATACTGAGCAATACCAGGATTCAAAATAGATTATGTCTCAAATACCCTTAAGGAGCTGGTTAGGTTTCAGTCACATACAAAGATATATAAAAATCTACTACAAAGAATTACCAGTATCCCACATATACAACCAACTAGTTCTACTTCTGTTGAATTTTGAGATATCAGAAATGTGTAACTGACTTTCAACTTCAAACTTAGAAGGTGCGTTTATATTCATCTTAGTGCACCATATGAAAATGCACTCGGAACACCTCAAGCTAGGCATTGCTTTCTGTTATGTCAGAAGCAGAGTGTTGAGCTTAGATTTTCTTTCTTTAAACACGAAAAAGACTTGGCAGTCCATTTTCTGCCCAAGAGAGGGCAAAGTAGGTATTAAACTTGGTATGACCTAGTCTCTTAAAAATGTAGTACATACAGGAGAGGGTCATCACGCTATATAGTCTGCTGACAAAATCCTGCTGCACCTGTTTACTGCTTATTTCTACATCACCATGACTGCTTTTGTTTAACAGAAGAGTTGAACAATGGCAGAAGAGATCTTATATAGGATGAGAAGCCTAAAGATTATTTACTAGCCGGTACTATATAGCAAAAAGCTTGTCAACTCCTGACATAGTCTTTCCTCAGACTCAATATCCAGAATACCTGAATTTCCAAGAAAGAGAGCAAAGAAAACTTCTATTAGAAGTTCATGGAAGCATCATGCAGTAAAGAGCTAGTTAGAATACATGGCTCCACCTTGGGTCTTCTTCTAAGTCAGATTTAGATCCTCCCTCCTAATATAATCTTGAAAGGTTAAACTATAACCCTCAGGGAATATTTTAGGAGAAAAACAGCAAATACAAAAAATATCTACACATTTTCTCACTGACATAAAATCCTGAGGGCCACACTTCAAGGGGAGACGATTAAAAAACATGGAAGGCATGCAGCTATCAAGACATCTCCTTGTATGTACAGGGAGAACACTCACTTATGATTCTCAATTTATAAAGTCCCTTGGAGAGTTATATGAGCTAGACCTGCTGATGTGGTGTGACAGCCAATGCCAAGCCTGACTGGTGAGGAACACTGCAGTGCCAAGAACTCCCTGGAAGAGTGAAGACTATTTAACTTATATCTACTTTATATACTATGTTTAAGCTTACCTTTTTCATATATTCAGTAACTGGGTTCTGCTGTAAGAATTCAGTACTTTCTCTGGTATAAAATCTCTCTGTGTCAGCCAAAAATTGAGATTCAAAGGATTCTTTATACACTGTTAACGTAGGGCCTTTTGCAAATGCATCATCTTCATTCAGCCCCAATTCCACTAGAAATAAATGAGCTATATTTCAATTACAGTATTTTTTTGTTATATTTTACAGATAATACTTTGGTGTAGCAGACTGTTTAAGTTACACTTAAAAGATCAATGTGAAATGGAGGGTTGTAAGGTAACTATTATTTGCTAGTACTGAAGTATGCTTGTTTCAATAAAAGAATAACCTCCAAGATATACAGCAGCAAGCCATCCTTACCTGTGCCAGGGATACTTCAAAATTACAAGTTCAGTTAGAGAAAGTTTACATTTCCAAAAGTGATATAAATATTGCATTGTAAACTTTCACAGAAATGCAAACCCACCTGAGCTTCAACAATGCATCATTTAATCAGTGTCTCAATCCCAAGTTTTTCAAGCTGATATAGTTTTCTGGTTAGCATTTAGCTCAAAAAACAATCATACATAAGTAATTCCTCATGAAAACAGCAAAGGAAATATAATTCAACTTTTTTCACAAAATTTCCTTAAAGTACAAAGATTAAATATTTTTTATGATTTGTAAAATTACTACTTAAAAGTACCTGAAAAATGAATTAACATTCCTGATAATCTTTAATAAATATTTTAAAATGAATATTAGAGCACTATCATAATTGCCATGTGATACAAAAAACTATTGAATAAAGGCAAATTATTTACCATAAGATTGTACAACTCCACTAATCAGTCTTGTATTGATGGTTTCGCCATTTCTTTCCTTTTCAATCAGTTTTAAAACAGCATTTGTTACCTTTAAGAACACACAAAAGGTATAAGGCAGACATATTACAGCTCACAATGTATCTTATATATCCTTTAAACATTTAAAGCCATTAAATAATACAAGGTAACAAATATTTTAGGGGGATGGGTATATGCATGTATGCATGCATATACATAGACCCAGGACAATTTCAATAACTGTTTGCCAAGAGTAATTCACCATGTTTTTAAGACAGTCTCTCACTGCCATGGAGCTCATTCAGGAGGCAAGCTTGACCTTGGCCAGGAAGCACTAA
Organism: Uromys caudimaculatus; assembly: GCA_028551405.1. Taxonomy (NCBI): domain Eukaryota; kingdom Metazoa; phylum Chordata; class Mammalia; order Rodentia; family Muridae; genus Uromys; species Uromys caudimaculatus. The sequence continues at coordinate 89,400,521 of CM052700.1, forward strand.
GAACCTACTCGACCCTACCTGTCCAGTGCTGGGATCACTAGTGGGCATCACTATACCTGCTTTCTCCTAATGAGTACTGGGGATTCACCCGACGTCCTCATGCTTGCACAGCAAGCAGTTTATAGACTAAGCCATATCCCCAGCTCATAAATACTCCTGAGATAGTCAAAAGGCTTGAGAAGACAAGATAAAAAAGGAAACACACACATATCCCACAGTAGATACCTGTTTATTCAATGGCCTGAACAAACAATCTCTCCATGTCACCAATGCAAGCTGGATGAAAAAGGGGAAAAGATGTATTGAATATACCTGAAACTTGTCACAGACAATAATCTGAATTCTTAATTTTATCAAAATCTTGAGATTATAACTTAGTAAAAACATAATATCACAATGAAATCAGAGCTGCTCTCTTAAGTTAATCACTTCATATAGATGTTTACCTTCTCACATTTTAACAACAAAATTCAGAAAGAAAATTCTAATTTAAGGAGGACATCTCTATCAGCTTAAAAACCAGCAATAGATTCAACCTATAAATGTATTCCTTGGATCCAACCAGTTTTGACCAGAAACACCTGATAAAAGTAATTCTAGTAACTCCCAGTTTCCTAACACATCAAGATTCTTGACTGTGCATTTTAAATGCAGTTTCTTGTACATAAATTAAGACTCGCACTGTACTTTGTGAAACTTACGTTTGTGTGTACATGGTACATGCTCATGTGAGCATGTGAAGATGCATAAACAGGTGGGTGGAGACCAGGGGAGGACTTTCCGTGTCCTGCTCCATCACTCTCTACCTTATGCCCTTGAGACAAACTCTCTCACCAAGAGACTAGCAGCAGCAAGTTCAAGCTCATGGCTTTTATGTAAGGTGCTAGGTATCTGAACTCAAGCATTCTTTACTGAGCTATCTCCTCAGCCCCTAATAGATGCATTTTCACTCGAATGTATAAATATCACAGTCTATTTTCCATTCCTAAACTTCTCTCAAGTGTTATACTGATTAATTACTGTAAAAATGGTCTCTGAAAAAAAAAGTTAGTATTTATATATGATATTTAAATGTTTGTTGGGAGAGGTATTAGAAAATTAAAACACAATTTGAAATTTGTAACACTTTAACACATAAACTGTCAAGAAATTAAACTTAAATGTCTTAGTTTTATTTTACTTCCTCTCCAATTTAACGAGAGATAAAATTAAATTTGTAAAAATAAAATATTATATGCAAATTTAATGTATGAAGTGTTTTCCAAGTAGTGTCTCCAATAAAATAAATGCCATAAAAAAAAAATCAATATTTAAGGTTTTTTTTTTTAGTCTGTTTTTTCCCTATATTTCCTGGTTAGCCTCATTGAGATCTACCTGCCTCTGCACCCAAGAGCTGGGGTTAAAGGCATGCACTGCTAGGTCTAGCATTATTAGGACTCTTGCTTCTGGTGTGCAAAGGTACTGGAAGACTCAGCCTCACTGTCTAGGAGAAAAGCAACCTTTTTCTTCCCTGTCTCTTCAGCCCTCAAAAAGGAGTAAAGCAGCAGTGAAAATTATCAAGCTATGGTATCAGCTTCTAACAGAATCCCTACACCTTAAAAAATTATTTTGTTCTAACCACTTTCTAAATTAGCAACCCCACCATTAGACAGACCTAGGCTGACTCTGAATGATTAGTCACTTTGAAGGAATAAAACCAAAGAAAGAGCAAAAGAAGACAGAAGCTATAAAAGGCAAAGCAAAGAAATCTCACAACAGAGTAACAGAAATAAGTTTTGCTGGTAGCACTTCAACATACAATGAAATCAGCTAATAGTCTCTGGGTGACTTGAAAGCAAACCAATAACTTTCTCTAATTTAAAAAAGTAAAAGCCTTATCGTCTGTCTTGACCTTGAACTACATGACAAAGCAGTCACATTTGCTGGAGACTGGGCCATTAACAAAACCACAGATTATAACTGTTCAACTGAGCTTTGATACAAACTAGCAAATGACTTGAGCAGGGTCTTGAACTGGCATACTTCAGACACAGACCAGAATACTATTTCTAGGCGAGGGCACTGACTGTCCTCTGCTAGAATTTATGGCTGCATACTGCATTTCCAAACATGGCTACACTATTCAATAACAGAAAGTGTAGGGTTTGAAAGTAGATTTTAAAATTAATGAAAGTGACTGACTGTTGTCTACATATTAATTTGAGACAAGGTGTCATTATGTAGTACTGGCTGGTCTGCACTCCTAAGTAGTACAGCCTGGCCTTGAACTCAGAAATACATCCCTGCCTCTGCCTCTCCAGCACTGGGATTAAAGACCTGTGCCTCATGTCTTGCTCAATCTTGAGAAACAAAGTATCTTGGTACTTTTTACTAAACTTGTTTAACTGTTAAACCAAGCACATGGAAAGTGAAAAGGCAGGAATGGCCTTTAGGAACTGTGATGCCACTGCAGAGATTACACATGGAACATCAGGTCAAGCAGTTTCCAAAAGGAAATCCACCACTGAGCCCCACTCTGCAAATTATTATGACACAAGGGAAGCACATCAACCATTCCATGATGGATAGAGTTCAAAGTATGTTCAATGGAATAAACATATAATTTTGTCAGTTAAAATATATTAAAGAAAAAAAATACAAAAACTTCAAAAAACTGTTAAAACCATATAACTAACTGGGCGAGTTGGCACATGCCTTGAAATCTAGCACTTGGGAGTCAGAGAGGGTATATCTCAGTTTTAGCCTGGTCTACAAAGGGAAGTTCCAGGTCAGCTAAGCTACAGTGATACCTTGTTTCAAACAAACAAAAGCCAAAATAAAAACCTATGTAACTATACGGTATTATGAAGTACAACGGGGTACAGAAACTGATCTCTGTAAGTGCTAAAAGTCCTGAACCTGGGCTAGTTTTCCTCTAATTTTGTAAAAATGAAGCAACAAAATATTGCTATTATGGCACAGTATTAGAAATTGACATTAAAACTGACCCCAAAAGATTTTAATCTGACACACATCCATGAGCAGACTAATGTTTTCAATTAATCCTCCCTCAACTTCTCTAGAACTGACTCAACTCTGCTTACGTGGAGACGTATTTCTTTGTTTGCTTATTTAGTGTGTGTGAGCATATGTATGTGTGCGTGCATGTAGAACCCAGAGGACAACCTGTGCTGTTGTTCCTCAGGAGCCATCCACCTATTGGCCTGTACTTATCAGAATGATATGCTGGATGGCCAATAAGCTCCAGGTATCTGCTTGTGTCTGCCTTCCAGCACTGGGGTTACAAACATCAATATCAAGCTTTTTTTTTTACACAGGTTCTAGGGGACTGAACTTAGGTTCATGTGGTTTACAAAGCAAATACTTTCTTGACTGAGCTATCACCCCAACTCTGTGGAGATTTATTTATTTATTTTATTTATTTAGACAGGGTCTCATTTAAACCAGATTGGCTAAGAACGTGTCATACAGCAGAGAATGACTCAAACTTATGATTCTCTTGCCTCTACATCCCAAGTGCTGGGATTACAAGTATATGCACCATCATACTTAACATACAAAACAGTAGACTGAACCCAGGACTTCATATACACTAGACAAGCACTGGTTAACTGAGCTACCTGCCTCACCGACTCATCTCTGAAGTCTCCAAGTCTAGAAGGAGGTCTAAGAATCTGCATCTCTATCATGTTCCCAGGTGACACTGATAATACACATTTATAAGTCATACTTTGAGAAACCAGAAAGCCTAAAACAAAAACCTCGAAGTCTAACAAAAAAATTAATTCAAGGTCCTCTCTCAAATACAGAACTCTCAGACCAAGAAAGTATATTAATGCCCAGTTAGGAACTTAATCTCAGGTAAGGTACGTGATTTGCTAGCAACTGCCAGCATCTAGGATTCTAGTGCTAAAACTCTAGTAGTTCCATGCAAAGCATAATAATTGCCCAATTAATTGAAGACACTTTAAAAGTAAACACAGAACTACTTAACTGTGTTTATTTTATAGCTCCAATTTCTCACCTCTCTACTTTCTTGTCACAACATATTTAAAGGTTATTTATTTATTCTTTAAAAAAAAAAATCTTACTGAATAGATTTCATATATTCCTTTTCGTCCTTCATCACATTCACGGCGAACCCAATGTCTATTGAGGTAGGCACAGATTCCATTCAGCACTTTGCTAGAGAATCGGTAATCTTCCCACTGCTGAGTGTAGAACTTCAGTACACTCTCATCCATTAAATCTTCTCCATCCTAAAAACAAGTTCACTAAGACTTTAATATGATTAGTTTGTCACTGCATCAAAATGTACAAATACATGCAGTTATAGATGGGTCAATTGTTGTGTACAAAAATGTACTAAAGGAAATTCTCACAAGAACACTAAAAGGCCTTTCATCATTTCATGTTAAGTTGGACGCTTCAAGGGTTGAGTAGGTACATGCAGTCGTAGAGTGTGCCTTAAGCTTTCAAAATGGAAACATGCTTTTTCTTTCCTCATGATTTTTCTTCAGTACTAGTGACTAAACCTAGGGTCAAATGCTAGGCAACTACTCTACTTTAATTTAAGACAGGGTCTCAATAAGTTGCTCAGGCTGGCCTTAAACTCAATTATGCAGCCCAAGTACATACCCATCCACCCACCCCTTGGATCTCATGATTTCCAAGTGGCACTACACTTACAATGTAGCTGAGGATGACCTTGAACCTCCTGAAAAGCTAAGACTACAGGCCATTGCTGGAATTCCAGGCATATACTTCCATGTCCTGTTTTTGTTTTTGTTTTTTAGTTTCTAATCAATTTCTTCTTATTAGGGATCTACCTCCAAAGCATTTCTGTTTGACATCTTCCCAGTTTATCTTAAATCAATCTATCCCATTAACAAATTATAATGAAAGTACTAATTTTTTAAAAATATGAAATGCTTTGCAAATTTGTAAGATTACAAACTATTCATCTTAATTTTAGTATTTGTTGTATTTTTGTAACAAAAACATAACTATAACAATACAACATTTCTTCTTTAACAAAGCCTCAGAAAGAAAACTGGAAGTTATCCAAATTATTCTTACTTTGATCTCACTAGTTTTTATTTGAACAAAATTAACTTGAAAAAAATTCTTAGATATTAATGACATCTGCAAAGTGTGTCCTACCCTTTAAAAATACTGCACTACTATTTATAGGCGCTGTGCTTAGTATGCCAGGAAGTATGTTTTCATGTGCAAGTGTCCATCACACTTGCAGTTCTACAAGTAATAACATTCAAGTGACCCAACCATCTATGTAAATACCTGGTTATACACAGACACAACCAAAGGTTTTGTGTATTTAAATGAAATGATTTTCAAAACATAAACTGATATAAAATACAAATATATTACTGATGGAGTAGCTACTGAAAACAGAACAGACTTTGCTTGCAAGACTTTATTTACAAAGTGCTGTAAATTCAAAGGACAGAGGCTGTAGCAAGACACATCATGTTTAAGAACATGAAACTGATACATTAGTTACAACTATCAGTCAACTACAGTCTATTAGAATGTGTTTCCACTTAGCTTGTAAAATAATTAAGAAAAAAACACTTTTGTAGCATGCAGAAAATACTGTATAACATCTATATAAACTTTAAAAAAATGAACTGTATACACAGAAGAGACTGAGAACTTTCCCAGGTAGGAGTACAGATACCTTCGTAGATTGAAGACATCATGTACAACACCAGATGATGGAGCTACCTGAAAACCCGATGGCTAAGTGTGAGACAACCCTCTTCCTTTGTTACAGAGCAAACTACTAAAAACCAAAGGCAGAAGCTAAGGTAAAAGGTTCACCATTAGCAGTGGTGCACGCGTTTAATCCCAACACTCGGGAGGCAGGTGAGTCTGAGTTCGAGGGCAGCCTGGTTTCCAAAGTGAGTTCCAGAACAGTCAAGCCTGTGCAGAGAAACTCTATTTTGAAAAAAAAAAAAAATGAAAAGGAAAAAAAAAAAGATTCACCTTTGCCTAAGTAATGGTTTGAGCTAATGAGCCGCTAACTCATAAGATATGGGTAGTTGCAGCAATAGCTAGCCCAGTGTAAGCACTATGTCAATCTAAAGCAGCAAATATGACAGAGATGGCAGTCACAACACAATCATTGCACTTAAGAAAAAAAAATAAACAAAACAGACATTTTTATATGCTTACAGCATTGAGACATCTTACCTTAAGAAGATTTGTCAAGTAATTCTTCAAAAACTCCTTCAATCGCTTGTATAACTCCAAGCCAACAAATTGAGCTCCCCCAGGAGTCTGCCCTTTTTTTGACTTGGAAGGAGGGACTCCAGCACCCCGGGCTTGGTTGGACTGATGCACACTAGTACAGTAGTTATAAACATGACTTGGAGAAAGTTAAGGAAAGTAACACATACCACAGATGTAACAGTGATTAACATGAATGTATTTCCTTCTGTTTATATATCAACAGATTCCCAATATAACTAGAGTGGAAAATGATGCCTATCACATTACTGGTAAAGTTAAAAGACAACAAGCCCATTCACAAGGATGCCCACAGGTCTGAAAAGCAGATGGAACATTCTTAAAGAGTGCCAACAAAAGTCCCCAGACCTGTAAGATTGACTATCATGACTGATTTTGTGAAAACTGTCCTCAAAATTCCAACAGGTTAGAAAGGTTGCAAATGACAAGAAAAAAAGCAACTGCAATATTTGGTTTTGGAAAAACAAAAGCCAGTACTAACCAAAGTCAATGATACTTGGCAACAAATAAGATATCCAGAAGCACACACTATAAATATTGAAATAACTAAAACATTATTTTCAGATGGCTCAGAAATAGACTTACCCAACAATACAAAGCAAAGGGCATACAGAACAGTGACATCTTGATACAACAATAAAGTCACAGATGTATAAAACTGGATAACAGCATCAGGTCAACACACCACTGTGAAACAGAGGCACAGAAATGACAGAAACAGAAATGAAAGGCTGAACCAGCTGCCTTTACATATTAGCATGGTAGGACGTGAGGATGGGGAGGACACAGGCAGTGAGAGCACTGTCTCTGTGATAACCTTCATGACAACTTCTAATGTCAGACAGGGAGAGCATTAAACAGGACACACAGTCACAACACATACTATTCTGTATTTAAGGACATACTATATAAAAATACTTCAAAAATCAGTGGGTAAAAGATTATTTAATAAATGACATTAAGGATAATTCAAAATATATCACAAATGGATCAACAAAAATATATAAACTAAAAGAAAAAAACGAAGAAGACGCAGAAATTACCACTTACCTGTTCTCAAGCTGGAGATGACCTTTCCAAACAAAATCACCAATGTCTAAGCTGAAAATCTGAACATGTTAAAGTAAAACTACCTTCAAGGAGAGTTATTATCTTCAGCAAATTAATTTGGCCTGGGATATATATATATATTTCAGTAGTAGAGCACTTGCTTATCAAGGTCCTAGGTTAATACCTAGCACCTTAAAAGACATAATTTAAAACAATATGAGGTAAAAACTGTAAAGAAGCATGACCAAAGTATATTACAGACAGGTCAAACAGCTAATAAAATACCCAACTGCAGTATTTCTTTATCAGAGAACTACCTCTTAAAGCAACAGATCACTAAATGTTTCAATGGTTCAGAGAGTTACAGATTACAGTAAGTATCTTCTGCTCATGACGCAGTGGTCCTGCACACCTGGAAATCCCAGCACCACTTGGAAAGTAAGTTAGGGTCATCCTCAGCAATGTATTTGAAGCTAGTCTGGGATATGAGAGACTGAAAAGGGGTGAGAGAGAATGGGAGGAGATGAGAGAAATTTTTTCAAATAATCTAAGAGGAAGAAAAACATGAACAATGAAAAAAATAAAGGTTAAAAAAAACAATGGCCTAAAAAAAAAAAAATCAACCTGTTCATTATAATAAATTATTAATGGGCTACACTATAGTCAAAGGCAGATGGTCAGAACTCCAAGACCACTTAACTGACCATACAAAACACAATTATATCACAAATGCTCAAAATATACGGCTAGAACAGACTGCCACATCATCAGACAAATCTCAGACATTGTAAGGACTGTCTCATGCTAACAAAAGGAACAATTAACTAAAAAGATCTAATTATAAGCATATTTTCCTAATATCAGCCTCAAAATATATAAAACTTTTATAAAAAACACTTATAAAAGTTAAAAGGAAACACTTTCATAATCATGTTAAGATTGAATATACCTCAGCAACTAGAAGAAAAAATATTAATGAAACACAAATGATCTGATATCATTAACGATGACTTTTACTTAATGCTATACCTAGCAGTATGTTGGTAAAACTGGCTTTTAAGGTGATTCAACAAATGGTGCTCAGACAACTGAATAACCACATATACAAAAATTAAGTTGGACTCTAACAGACAAAAATTAACTGAAGTAAAAAAAAAAAAAAAAAAAAGAGCCGGGCAGTGGTGGTGCACGCTTTTAATCCCAGCACTTGGGAGGCAGAGGCAGGTGGATTTCTGAGTTCGAGGCCAGCCTGGTCTACAGAGTGAGTTCCAGGACAGCCAGGGCTACACAGAGAAACCCTGTCTCGAAAAACAAAACAAAACAAAACAAAAAAATTAACTGAAGTAATTTCAGCATTTGGGAGACAGAAGGAGTAAGATGGTTTGTTCCATGCCAGATTAAATTGCATAGTGGAACAACTGAAGAGTCTGCCATGCAACCTGAGTTCCATCTCTAGCACCCACATAAACAGGTCGAGTGGTGGTGCTGTGTCAAGTAGGCAGGATCATCTCTGGGGCTTGCTAAACAGCTACTCTAGTCAAATAATGGAATTTGACACAGGTTTAATCTAGAAAAATAAGGTGGACAGTAATGGAGGGAAACAAACCTTTGACCTCCAAACACGTGACTATACACCTATGAGTATATGTGCACACATATGTATACATACATTTATGTGTCTATATTTACACATAAAGATATGTATTTAATAAAATAAATTGAACTTCAGAAAACAAGCATAACTGAAACACTGGAAATATGGCCCAGTGGTTCAGAGTGCCTCTTGCTTTCCTAGAGGACCCAGGTTTAGTTCCCAGAAGCCTACTCAGGCAGTTCACAACTGCCTGTAATTCCAGTTCTAGGGAATTCTGGACTCCCATAGGCACCTGCAATGTGGCATACACTCACACAGATGCATAAAATCATAAATAAAAATTTTAAATTAAAAAACAAAATAAAACATAACTGGGACTTGGAGACAGCCCAGCCATTACTTGTTTAAGAGGTACATTACTGGTGGCTCTCAAAAGACCCAAGTTTGATTCCTAGCACCCACACGATGGCTCACAGCCATCTGAAACTCCAGCTCCAGAGGATCAGACATGCTCCTCTGGCCTGCATGGGCTCCTGCATTCACATGGTACACACATACTCAATCAGGCTCAAGCACATGCATATAAATAAAACAGTATTTTTTAAAAATGATGATAATCCACAAAGCCATAATCTGAGAAAGGACCCGTAAATAGAATATATAAGAACTCTTAAAACACAGTAACAAGAGAACAAAAAATTCAATTGCATACAAGCAAAAAAGGGTTAAAAAATATATTAATGGTCACTAAACACAAGAAAAGATCCTTAATACCATTAACCTCCAGGGAAATGCAAATCAAACCACAATGAGCTACTACTACCTTGTTCACTAACATGGCTAAAATCAGAAACAAGATAAGGAATGGCCAGAATGAGAAGAACAGGAGTTGTTATATATTGCCAGTGGGGAAGCAAATCGATGCAGCCACTTTATGAAAGTCAGTTTTGTAACTGTATCAACACACACACACATACACACCCGCTGCCGCCGCTGCAGCATTATTCCTAATAGCCAAACCCTAATCCAAAACAATCCAAATGCCCACCAACCCATGGAAAGACAAAAATGTGATATAGTCACATATACTATAATAAATTCTACTATAAAAACAAACAGAATGCAGATACATGGTATAAAGTGGATGATATCTAATATACTAAATAGAAGAGAGCTAGTTACAAATAATTTTAAAGCAAAAATAAAGTACAATGTGACCAAAAAATAAAATACAAGAAGCATAATACTTAGTAGAAAAAAAAAAACCTAACTCAATAAAATAGAAGCTTTTTTTTTTTTTTACAGACAATGGTTGACTGTACAATACTGTCAGCCACAGACCATAACAAACCCACACACTGACTTTTTAAACACTGGGTTCTTTTCCAAGAACTCCTTCAGTTTCTTGGGCAATAAAGCTGACAGGAGCCTAAGTTGTGATCTACACTTTTCTTTCAGAGGTCTGATGGGGTTTCCTACTAGCCGTGGGTGGGAAATGCTGTGAGACAGTGGGTTATGTTACAGAACCAGGCTGGCTTCAGGCTCTGAAAAATGACCCTACAACTCTCCCAACATCAGAGAAATGATTCATTTGCTATGGGTTTTTCAGGCTTAATAAGAAATGAAAGTCTTAACAGGATCCTATTGATGGCCTTTTATAACAGGTACTCCCTGAGGTACCTGCTTTATGCCAGGTCTGGTAAAGGACAGCCACAGGAGACACTGTCTTCCCAAAGTTCATCTGTAACTACCCATACTTCCCCATTACATGAAAGGAGGAGGGGTGCAGTGTTTTCTGTACATCCATCAGTGCTGAAGGAAGGGCCTGGGCTGTGTCAAACAGCTTCTACCTACAGTGTCACATACTACTTCTCATGCACACATACTGGGCAACTGACCCTTGTAACGATCACAGAATTCAAATCACTTCTATTTTCTAACGGAAAATCCAAATAAAGCAACAAAAGTAAACAGAACCACTTTCTACCCACTTCTTCCCAAATTGTAATTTAAAGGTTGAAACCTGAACTATTTCTACTGACATCCACTTAAAAGACTGCACTGGATGATGTATTAAAAACACTTCCTGTTAGGCTAGTAATAAAGCTCAGTAACAAAGGGTTCAATTCATAGCACCATAAACCAAACCAAACCAAACCAACTTTCTGCCTTCATCAATGACTAGAATGCTTGTGAAAATGACAACAGCCAAGAGGCAGAATATCACTGGTATAATCAGACTAAGAAGTCACAAACAGGTCTCTCCGCTTTACAATTACATTCATTTCTGAAAAGAAATATGCCACCAAAGCAAGTAACAACATCTAATGGAATATTTCAAAAGTAAAGTTTACCTGCAATTGACTGTGATAAACTGTAGAGTTCCTTAATTTTTAAAGGATTTATTTTTATTTTATGAGTATGTCTGAGTACTGAAGGTTTATATGCCCAAGTCTCTGCCTCATTCTTGTGAAAGACAGAAGATGGTACTTGGTCTCTAGAACTAGAGCTCCAGGTGGTTGTGAGCCATCATGTGGTACTGAACCCAAATTCTCACAAGAGTGGTCAGTGTTCTTAATCACTAAGTATCATACCAAACCCCACTGTATAATACTTAATCTGAATGTATAGACCATGCATTAAGTTTTAGAAGAAAGTAGTAAATATACCATACTTATACTAATAAAGAACAAACAAATAAATTGAACTACTTCATTAACCAGTTACATGCCAGTAATTTCTATGGAGTATATCAAGTTATATAAAAATATTTTAAATGCATGTTTATTCTGAAAACATATAAAGAAAGAAGAGACTGTTTTTAAAAAAATAACCTCCAACCCTAACACACAAGCAGAGCCACTTTCCACAGAGTACAACATGTGGAACACTTGGAGAAGCGTTCATGCGAGGGACAGATGAGCACTATTCCATGTCAATTAACCAAAAAAAAAAAAAAAAAAAACAACCAATCTTCAGGGCATCTTTTGAAGCGAGTTGCTTTGGATAGCTGAGCAAAGACTCTACTACAGAACTACACATCCTTACACATTTGATAACTAAATATATCAGGAAACTGAAGCTGTTTTCTATTGTTTCTTATTATCAAAATAGAAGAGCCTTGAGCACATAATTTAGCTACTATTTCTTTACGGTAGAGTTAAAGGTTAAAAAATAAATTGATGGGCCATCATATATTGCTATCTCTTAAGAAATGAGTTTCTAAATTTCTCTCCAGAAAGATCACAATAATGCTCCCATCTGTTCTGTAAGAGATCAGCCCACCTCTTTTCCTAGAATCCCTAACACTGGCTATAAACCTTTCTTTACATTTTCCACCTGATTATGGTTTCTAAAAATCTCACTATAATCCCTCATTTCTTCAGAAGTCAGGAGACTGAGTATTTTCCCATGGATACTTGCTACATTTCCTTATATGAACTAGTTATTCCCTTTGGAGGCTTAATTTATGTTTGTAGCACTGAGATTGAGCCCAAGACCTCACACATGCTAGGAAAGTGCCCTACCATTCATTGTGCTAATCCTCAGCTCTTATGTATTTACTTCACAGATAAGGCTTCACTGAGTTGCTAAGGGGGGCTTTGAACCTGCCTCTGTACAGAGTCCATGCAGAACTTAAATCTGTTAAGAACCCTGCCTCGGCTTCCTGAGCAGCTAGAATCTGATATGCCTGGTATAGATTTGGCTGAATCATATTCTAAAAGTGTGGACAATTACTGACCTATCAAAATGCTAGATCATATTTGAAAAATTTTGGAAAACTTTCCTATGCTTAGGTTCATCTGCTGTAAGAAATGCTAGCAGGTGAGCAGTCAGGCCTGTGTAAGACTCCTAAACGTGTGAGATCAAACAACCAAATCGGTTGGTTTAGATGGTGACTCCAAAAAGGATGGGGATCATCAGCAATCAGTTTTGAAAACTATTTGTTGTTTGATCTGCTCTTCTGTAATTATTTTCTACAAAGGGAAACAGAAATCTGCAATAGGCAGGCAGAAATAGGAAGTTGTTACCTGCCTCCTGTCTCCTTCCCAGCCCAAGTGCCTATAGAAGAAAATGCAGAGGAAACTGCAGATCTGAGTAGCAACAGCAGCCAGCAGGTTCTGCAGCATTAAAGACTAGCCTGTGCTACAGACACAAGAGCTGAGCACACTGGGTGAGTAAGTATTCTAGTCTTAGTGGTACAAATGGCTTGCTGAGATAAACAGCCAAGGCTGAAATATGGATGAGACCCTTATAGGATTGCTGGGAAAAAGAAAAGACTTTAGGGCTGGGCGGTGGTGGCGCACACCTTTAATCCCAGCACTTGGGAGGCAGAGGCAGGTGGATTTCTGAGTTCGAGGCCAGCCTGGTCTACAGAGTGAGTTCCAGGACAGTCAGGGCTACACAGAAAAACCCTGTCTTGAAAAAACAAACAAACAAACAAACAAAAAATATAAATAAATAAATAAGAAAGAAAGAAAGAAAGAAAGAAAGAAAGAAAGAAAGAAAGAAAGAAAGAAAGAAAAAAAGAGAGAAGAAAAAAGAAAAAGACTTTAGAAAAACCAGCTGAGAAGACAATTTTCAATTCACACCACCACTGAGAGAAAAACAGAAAAGACAAAGTTTTGAGAATTCATTCAATAGGAAAAGGAAAGACATCAGCACAGTGCTGCCTCAGGTAATGCTCAGTAAGCCCAACTGCTATATTATAAATTTGTCTTCCCTGAGGACTGAACAAAGGCTGGGAAGTAGAAATAACAAAATCCTGGGCAAAAGGTCTGACTTCTCTACATCATTTTAAAAAAATGTGCAATCATTTTTTCTATGCTTGGGATCAAAATCAGAAGCTTGTATACCTAGACAAGCAAGCACCCTACCATCGAGACCCACTCTCTACTTTAAGACCGTTGAAAAGTTCCAGGCCTGTCTGAAACCTAAGAGTTGCTGTGCTGGTAGAAACAGCTGGACAGTCAAGATATTATTTTGATTCCTTTATTTTAATTACCTTTTGAACATGTAATATTAAGCAGCCAATGAAGGTCTCATGAAGAAAGGCCGAATTCATGAGTGAGGAATCTTTCTCCTATCAGAGGCCTTTCTTGAAATGTGGATCTGTTATTCAAGTTTTGTTTCTTGGTTGTTCCACTTGACTCTAGCATTCAAAATAATTCTTTGTTAAGCTAACCTCTTTCTTCTGGAATGGAAAGTGTACATAACAGTAGCTGTTCGAACTGAAGCAGCCAAGTACAGGGCAGTGGCTCCTTCTGTGAATGTGTTTTAAAGATAAGCGCCTCTATGAGCCCAGTGCCTGCTGATGTTCTCTGTTGGAAAATAAACTTTGAATGCTCTTTATATTCTTTACATTAGAATTTTTTAAAACTAAAAATTTCTTCAGCCCAGTATGGGGCATTATATGTAATAACCCTAAGAAGAGAACTCAAGATTTCATTACATAATTGAAGTCAAAAGAAAAGCAATCTATTATTTACTCACTACCTAGAAAAGACTTTAGTTTTCTGCAAAAACAATACTCCATTGTGACTTATCTAAGACAAAACTGTTTAGAAGTACAAAAGGGACACTCAAGTTGAAAACAAGGGCTCAAGGCTAAAACTTTTCAGATATCAAAATAGCAATAAATTATCTACAGAATTTCTTAAACATAGAAAGTTTCTACTTCCTTACAGACCTACAAAAGCAAAAATAACCTGTCCAAAAAAAAAAAAACTTATCTGATTTAGTGAAAATTACATACTAAGAAATTTTGGGCTGCTGAATCTTACACAAAAAAGCCTGTCAACCTGAATTTGACCTGAGAACCCACATAAGTGTAGATGGAAAGAAGTGCTTTCATGAAGTTCTCTGACCTCCACATGCACACCAAGGAAAGTACCCTTCCCCATATCATGCACACACACACTTACAGAAATTAATCAATCAACTAAAATAATTTCCTAGGGTTAGGTATCTGTAATAACCTATTAAGAAGAATCCTAGCACTTGGTAGGCTGAGGCAGGAGAATCATGTTTAAAGCTAGTCTGGGCTATTATGAGTCTATCTCAAAAAGCAAAGTATTTTTAAATTAAAAAAAAACAAGCAAACAAACACAAAAACCTAAATAGATTAGCAATGAAGTTTCCTTGGTCACCAAAGTAATGCTGGTCTGCTTGAATAACAGAAACCCAACCACATGGGTTTCTGAAAATGTTACCACCTGAAAACTGCTTTACCACTGAAATTAGCCTTTTAGTTCTATTACAAGCAAGCCAGCCACAAGTCAGACATAGCAAGTGAAAGTCTGTGAGATACTCTATCCACTCATTTGGCAAAAACTCCATTTTCCTTAAAGTACCCAACTTATCATCTATGACTTAGCAATTTCTCTCACAGGTACCTACTCAAGAGAATGAGTGAACATATGGTCACCCAACAACTAGTACATGATGTTCATCGGCAAATACAAGGAAATAACAAAGGACATCCGTCACTGACGAACGGATATGCACAGTGTAAAACGTCCATACAGCCCAGTCACGAAAGAAATGAAGCTCTGATTAATGCTGAAGGACGAAGCTTACAGCCATTATGCTAAGTTAAAGATACCAGACACAAAGCCATATACTGTAGAAATGTTTACAGGAAAAGTCTCGAATAGACAAATTCAAAGAAACTAGATCAGTGACTGCCAGCGAAGGGGAATGGGGGTATGGAAATTCAGTTCCTAATGAGAACAAGGGACCTTCAGGGGTGATGAAAATATCCTAAGGGAGAGTTAGCTCAGTAGTTAAATGTACTTTCTGTCACAGGACCTGGATTTAATTCTCAGCACCCATATGGCAGCTCACAGCTGACTGTAATTTCAGCTCCAGGGTATCTAACACAATACATGCAAATAAAACACCCTCACTCATACAACAAAGCATATATATATATTCTAAATGCAGACACTGATAGTTATAAAACATTGAAAATCACTGCATATTTCTAAAATGAGCTAATTTTTAAGTGTGTGAATACTTCAATTAAGCTGTTACTATTTTTGAATTTTCTTTTAAAGATTACATTATTTGTATGTGTGTGACCAAGAAGGTCAGGAAGGTGCTGGTGTACCCTGGAGCTAGATTTACAGGCTGTTGTGAGCTGCCCAGTATGTATGCTGGGAACTGAACTCAGGTTATCTGGAAGAGCAGAAAGTGCTCTTAACCACTAAGCCATATCTCTAGCCCCAAGCTTTGTTTTTGCTTTTTGTTTTCTGAGACAGGGTTTCTCTGTGTAACAGAGCCCTGTCTGTCCTAGACTCATATGGACCAGGTTGGCCTTGAACTCAGGGAGATTCGCCTGCCTCTGCCTCTGTGCTGAGATTAAAGGTGTGCACCATCACACCTGGTAGACCCATATTTTAACTAAATATTTTGTTTGTTTTAGTGGAAGTGATGGAGAGGTGGCACACATGCCCCCAAGCATGCCTGTAGCGGTCAGAGGGCATTCTGTAGGAATTGGTTCTTAACTTCCACCACGTAAGATCCAAGGACTTAACTCAGGTTGTGAGGCTTGGTAGCAAGGGCCTTTATTAACTGAGCTATCTTGTCAACCCAAAGTTGTTTTTGCTTTTAAGCTTTTCTTTATTTTTGATTATGTCTCTGTGTGTGGATGTGTGGATGTGTGGGATTACCTGAGAAGATCAGAGAAATCCAATTCTCTGGAGCTGGTTACAGGTGGCTGTGAACTACCTAACATGGGTACTGGAAGCTAGGTTCTCTGCAAGGAGTATGTGCTCTTAACTCTGATGCATCTCTTCAGTCCCTATCTTTAAAGAAGTCCTACAGAATAAATTTACTTAAGTATAAAAATACATGTATATTATGGATATATATTAGACATATATGTTAGACATATAATATATACAAAATAGACATTTATTTATAAGTATTCTAAAATTAAAGTATTTGAAATGTTACATAACTTATTTTGATAAATACTGATATATACAAAGTTTTAAATTCACATCCCAAATTAAATGAGCAACTGAAAGAACTGGGATCAGTATCAATCTACTCCATTAAGTTAGCTGAGCTTTATTTCTTCTTCTTCTTCTTCTTCTCCTCCTCCTCCTCCTCCTCCTCCTCCTCCTCCTCCTCCTCCTCCTCCTCCTCCTCCTCCTCCTCCTCCTCCTCTTTTAAAGAAGGTCTCAAATAGTTTAGGCTGGCCTGGACCTTGCTATGTTGAGGATGTCCCTGAACTCCTGATTACCCTGACTCTAACTCCTTAGTGCTGGTGGAATTACAGACCTAAGTCATCAAGCCTGACTGGTAAATTCTATTTTAATTTTATATTTGTATAGAATCAAGAAACTACAAATTAGGGGCTAGACAGAGAGCTCAGTGGTGTAGAATATTTGTAGCTTCTGCAGAGGACCAGTGCTTTAGTTCCTAGCATGACACCCATAATTCCAGTTCCAGGAGAACAGGTGCTTTCTTTAGGCCTCCTCAGGCATGAAGCATAGATATGGTGCACATTACAAACATGTAGGTAAAACACTCATACACAGTATATATAAATAAATCTTTAAAAATGTTATAATAGCAGGAATTATGCCCTTTAAAATCTTGTAACTTTTACAAGAGACAGCATAGTCCTCCTTATACATTATGAACCAAAACCTAATACAATTGCTTTTTGTGCTGGTTAATCTCCATTGTGGACTGGCCGGAGGACTCAGGATTACCTACAAGCACCACCTCTGGCGAGTATCTGGTGAGGGAATTCTAAAAGAGGATTAGCTGAGGAAGATTCACCTTGGATGAGCAGTAACAGCTCAATGGCAGCATAGCATCTTTAGACAGAAGAGAGAGGAGCAATTGAAGCACAAACACTCCTCACACTGCTTGCTGTGAACAACTGCTGCCAGTAGCAGCACACTCCTCACAGTGCCCACAGTAGAGCTGCTTCTGGGATCAGTATCAATCTGCTCCATTCAGTTAGCTGAGCTTTATTTCTTCATTTTTTTCTTTTTTTAAAGAAGTTCTCAAGAAGTTTAGGCTGGCTTTGACCTTGCTATGTTGAGGATGTCCTTGAACTCCTGATCACCCTGACTCTACCTCCATATCTTCTCTGCTGTGATGAACTGTACCTGTGAACTATAAACACATATAAACCCTTATTTCCTTAAGCTGTTTTGTCAGAGCAAACAGAAAAGTTAACTACTATACTCTCTTAGAACTATGTAAGGCAAACAGGACCATAATATTAAAGCTTTTGTTCTAGGTGTGTCCTTCAGAACTGGTAAGCAGGTTTTGCCTGGTAAAGAACAGATAAAAAATATTTTAGGACTTTGTGGACCAGACTGTGATACATGAAGACAGCCACAATGAGCTTTAAACCCACTTAGGACAATACTGCCCACAGAACTTTCTACAATATATTTTATTATTTAGCCACTGAGCACTTAGAAATACGGGTATTATTGCGAAGGACCTGAATTTTATATAGTTACTTACTTCTCAGTGTTTTCAGGTGTGGTGGTTTGAATGAGAATGGATATCATAGGCTCATATTTGCTCCACAGTTGGTAGAACTGTTTCCAATTAGAAGGTGTGGCTTAGTTGGAGATGAATCACTGGGAATAATGGGCTTTGAGGTTTCAAAAGCTTATACAATGTTCTCCCCATTAACCCCTCTGCCTCCAATGTGTGGATAAGATGTGAGCTCTCAGTTACTGCTCCAGCACCATACCTGCCTGCCTGCTGGACACACCCTCTGAAACTCTAAGAAAGCTTCCAATTAAATGTCTTCTTTTCTGAGTTGCCTTGGTCATGGTGTCTCATTGTGGCAATAGAACAGTGAAAAGTAATTAAACAATGGAATACTCATTACAGGACCTCCTAAGGGAAATCTAAATTATTACATGATAAAATATGACAATGGATTTGCATATAATTTACCTATATCTTCACATTATACTTTAAATCATCTCTGGATCACTTAAAATGCCCAAAACAATGCAAATGCTACACAACAGCTGTTATATGCTCAGAGAATAATGACAAAAAAAGGTCTACATGTTTAACAGAGACTTTTGTTCAAATATTTTCAATCTTTAGTTGGCTGGATCTACACACATAGAACCTGCTGATATGGGGGGTTGGGGGGGAGCTATAAAATTGGCCAGAGCCTCTGCAGGTAGAAGTGCTTGCTGCCAAGCCTAAATACCTAAGTTCAACCCTGAGACCCACACTGTGATGGCAGGAGATAAGTGACTCTTTCAAATAGTCCTCCATGGGACGGACGGACACACACACACACACACACACACACACACACACACACACACACACACACACACACACACATACCTGGGGTTACCAGCCAGCACCACCTTAAATATCTATCTAGCCAAAATACTTCTGCTGAAAAAGAGATGTAAAAACAAACTTACAATTTTATTACAGGTAAATAAAAAAGGAAATATGGCTTAACTTTCCTAATAATTCAAAGACCAAAACACTAAATAATTCAACTCTAGACACACAAACCACAGCTCAAGCAAGAGGATACGTGTAGAGCTCCATGTATCTGGACTTTGCCATGCTTTGTCTGGTATACACTTGCTGAATTCCAGCTCTGAGGTCATCCCAGATCTGGTCAAGACCGATCTGCTTCAGTCCATGAGGATTCTGACTCCTGTTTGATGACATTGTGAGCAATGTTCTGAAGTTGTCCAGTATAGCAATCCTTGTTCAAGATACAGCTAGTTCTCCATTAGTTGAAAATAGACAATATCATTCCAAATTTATTTACAGCAGCTCAGAAAGAATGTTCTTTAAGTGTAGAGTAAAGTCTCATTGCAGGCAAACCTGAAGAGGAAATAAAAGAGAATTGATCAGTTCTACTTTCTGGGGTCAGTAACAGGACAACACACTCTGACAGAAACAATCTGTAGGTGTCTATAGGTATTTCACACATTCTTACTTTCCACATGGAAATAAACTCAATATATGGTATGTATGTAAAATATGTTTAGACATTTCATCCAAAAATCATTCAACTATTATTGCTCTTGGAAAACGTTGAGAAAAACAAGTATAAGAGACAGTTGTCATTCTTTATCTTCTAAAGTCATCAAAGGTTGAAACATAGCACTCGACCTACATAATAGTCAGACAAACTCGAAAGAAGACACAGCAGAGAACATGCTTAGGAAATTCCCAGAAAAAAATGAGAACAGTTTAGCTAAAAAGTAGGAAAAGCAATGCAATCTCACTAGTTGCCTGTAAGTTTTAGGAATTCTTCACTTAGCACTTGGAAGAAAAGTTAACACTGGTAAGTATGAAGATAAAAGGACTCAGGGCTTTCTTTTTACAAGGGAATTTGGGAAGAATTATCTAAATTTACAAAGTATCCTGAATTTCAAGCTTTGAAGCTAAATCACACCTTACTAAGCTTGAACTTCCTAGCGTGCAAAATGAGGGCAAATTACTTTCCTGACATGACTGCTGTAAAATTTAAAGATAATAAAATATATTGAATATAGATAGAATATTTGACAGTAAATGCTTACCAAATCATTATTGTATTGTTAATATGGAAATAATATGACAATATGGTTACTATTTCTAAGTGTATGATGCTACTTCAAAACACAATTTGCAATGCTTCTGATGTCAGAGTCACCGACCAAGGGCGCTATGGAATACCATCTGTATTTAGTTGGTACTTCACACTGTTTGCATTCTATACAATTGTTTATATACATCATATTAAAATGTAGGTTTTACATTAAGTGTTTCTAAGTGCAAATCAAAAATACCGATTTTTTAATGACTTTACAAAATAAATGTCAATGAAGAAAACGGGACGAGATGTTAGCATAGGTTGCTAGTCTACAAATCAAAGCCTGAGTTACCTCAATTCATTCAGCATATCATAGCTTTTCATCAACATTACAAAACTCCACACAACACAAGGCTCATTTAAGGCCCTTATAGGTCATGCATATAATTTAACTTTAGACTACTGAAAGTTCAATCATCTCTAACATTTATAACGTGAGCTATAGGATTAATACTTTATAAAACTTACACCACCATTCCTATCCTAAATGTATTTCATTTCATGCATTCAAATGTGTGTTCAAATGTGAGACATAACCAGTACAATGCAAGATTCTTCAAATATAAAGAAAGTTAACAATTCAGCAAATGTTTCCTATAGTCTCAACCTTTTTTTCTCTTACTCATCCTAGGGGAAGCATAGTACTACCCCACTTGATAACAATCAGCCTTTAGACTGATGCTACCATCTAATAGCATCAACTTCTACTCCTAAATCCCTCATCAGTTCTTTATCATTTCTCCATGGAGAACTTAAATTTGTCTAAACTAGAATCAACTGTGCAGTAACTTCTAATTCCTACCAGCGATGGAGGAAAATATTCTCCAGAACCCAAGTCCGTTCTCCATGAGTAGCCCAACTCAGAATTGGGAACATCACTGTACCCACCTCTTAGAGGACTCTTAGGGGGATTCTGATAGAGTGCTATTGATACTGCCAAGGACACTTCACATTGAATTGAATCTCTACTGGTTCCTCTTCCAGTGGCCATCATCATTTTATAAACTGGACTCTCATATATCTATCCATCTGCATCAAGCCTTTGTCCCTTCTTAAAGCAGCAGACCTAAAACTGTCAGCCTGATTCCAAATAAATGGCCAATCCCCAGGACCATACTGTCCTGCAAGCTGTCCTCTTAACATTTACACACTTGCCTCGCACATGCATACACAAAATATTTTCCATCCCAGCATAAACAATATACTTGATATATACTCTATGCAGTGTTTTACACTGCCCTCCCCTCCTTTTGTATTCTGTGCCTTAATTTCTAACTGCCTGATCCCTTCTCTCTAGTTATCCATACTGAGTATCTAAATTCACAATCAACCAATTTGAGGTCCCCAAAGATTTCCAAGTCAGTATCTATATAAGAGGGCAAGTATAAAGAACAACCTTATCTTACATTTGTAATATCACCTAAAGAGCCTCACCCTAGTATATTGTAATTAATATAGCAGAGGAACCCAAATCTAAGACTGAAAGGAACTGTTAAACATAAGCACACTGCAAAAACATCTCAAGGGCAGATCACGAGCTGGTAAGGTCCCCAGTGTAGGCAAATAATCTTAACTTATAGGCATTTGTGAAATAAAGAGCAGAAACCCAATTGAGCTGAGAAGGTGATTTGTAATTCAGGTCATTAAACCCCAGGCAAACCAAGCAGTTACCTCTGTCCTTGCTTCACAGGGCCTTAAAACTTGCAGGGACCAGGAAAGCAGGGCACAGCCTGTAGCTAAAGCTGACCTGTATTCACTTACCTCTGTACAGTCTCTCCACACAGGACACCTTAGCAAGTTAGGACTGTTCATCAGACCACTCCAACAGCCATATAGGCTGTGGCTTTGGAGTCTGCCAGCCTAGGTTATGTGTGCAAAAATACAAGTATGTGTGCTTAATCTGCCTTTACACCACCCAATGCTGATGAAATGAAATGACTGCAAAACTAGAGCAGTAAAGCACAATATTGGTACCCACAAATGACTGGCTTATTATCACTGTTGATTTTAATACTACACATCCTCTATATTCTAACATCTAAGTCATTAAAAATCTGAACATTTCAGCAGATTTCCTATGTCAAAGTCCAGATAGTTTAAGATGTAAAAATTTCTTTTCTTATTACACATCCAGAAGGCTTGAGAGCTCTCCAAAACTTACAGTTAATTTCAACAAAATCTTTAACAAGACACACTTAGGAAATCGGGTTGTTTTCAAGTGCTGCTGGCATTACAGGATTACCAAGCTGGATGACAAAGCTCCACAAGTTTTTGAGAACATATCATCTGCAGATCTGCTACATAATTTGGGAGTGTAGTCCTAACAGCTTGTAGATTAGGTTGCCAGCGAGGGAAGTAATGACAGCTAAGGCAGCTACATAGGATCTCTTACCATGTCAGTGTTCTTTGGAAACCTCAGCCATACAGGCTCCTTCCAATTCCAATGGAAGATGTATAGGTCACATATCCTTGATAGGCAACTAAGGCATAAAACATCACAACCTAGATGGCAGAACCAGTTGTACCCTCATACAATGGCCATTGGCTCATGAAGCCTATGTGAATTACAATAGCTTCCAGTCTTTGCTTTTGTCTTAAGAACAATAGAATGGAACACAGTAGTCAAAATAAACAGGCCAAAGGAGAAGAGGCTGTATATTCAAGGAGGACAGCCTCCACTCTACAAGACCTGGCTATCTCAGAGCTACCAACTGCATTAACTTAAAGGTCAGAAACCTGAATGTGTTTCTTCAGGCATCATTCTCCTGAAAGTCAAGCACCAAAGAATATAAATTCTTAAGACTTATAAGTACATCTCTACTCAAAGACAGAATCCATAAACCTTAAGGGTAAACAACTGTGTGCTCATCTCAATTCTTCCTCAAGCCCTGCAGAATGTGTCATACCTGACTTCATTTCTATAAACTGAGACTAAAAACATTTAGCAGATGCTGTTGCTGAAGCCAAAACTGAGAAGTGTTAAAGTAAGATGATTCAAATCAGAGTTATAACAAGAACACAAGAGTTAGGGGTTTTCAAGAAAAAGACTGTAACTACTTTGGTTAGGTTGACTGCTGCTGAAAAAAAAAAAGACAAAAAAAAAAAAAAAAAGTCTAGCAAGACAAAATGTTACAATGCTTTCTGAAAATGAAAAGTACATCTAAAATTTGCTTTTAAATTTAAATAAGACTAAATTTAGCTTTTCTAGTTTGGTCCCTTATCATTCATTCATAGGTTTGGTGTGCACGCGTATGTGGATGAAGGCCAGAGGTTGATGTGAGATGTCTTCCTTAACTGTTCTCTACCATATACACTCAGACAGGCAGTCTCTCACTTAAACCCACAGTTTGCCAATTCTGCTAGTCTAGCCAGCTAGCTTGTTGTCAGAATCATGTCTGTCTTCTGAATGCTAGACTTACAGTCGGCCCATCATGCCCACCAGCATTTACTTGGGAGTAAGAATATAAATTTTGGTCCTTACAACTGTGTGATAAGTGATTTATCCAATGAGCCATCTCTGCAGACTTAGTACACAGTAATATTTTAATATGATAAAAACTTAAATGATTCTAGGCATTACTCGATAAAATTATTATTCATTTTCTATCTCTTGGTCAAAAGTATCTACCACAACCTGGCTTTTACTTGCAATGTGGCACATACTTAAGAAATATACTCCGAAGTTATTCAGAACTCCTGCATGTGTACATCATACTTTGGCTATTTAAAAGAATATTTATAAGATGGGAGAACAGCCCACATATCTACTAACAGAATTCACAAATAAGCTATGTGATAGCTAATGAATTAGTTACCTATTTCACTGCTATGACAAAATACCTGACATAATTTAAAAGAACAAGAATGCTAGTCACAGTTTCAGAGGTCTATTGGGCACCCTGGCAGTTAGGTGAGGCTGAGTACCAATCACCTTCAGGAGTAGTTTTCTCTCCTTGGTTTTCTCTCCTCACAAATACACTCAGGAGTGTGCTTTACTAATGTCTCAGGTTCTTCTCAATCCGATTAAGCTGACAATCAAGACTAGCCATCTACTTCTCATCGATCTGACACCCAAATGTATCTTCCCTGGCACTCACAATGCTCGTATCCATCTCATAATGCAAAATGTATTCAGTCCTCCAAGATGCTCCAGAGTCTTCACAGTTCCTACACTGTTCAAAGTCCAAGCTCAAAGTTTCCTTTGACACTCTAGGCAAACTCAACTGTGAGACCCTGTAAAACCAAAAACAAACGATACAATTCTAGGATACAATGGTGCAAAATGAACACTCCTATTCTAAACCCTTGAAAATGGAGACAAAAAAAAAAGGATAGACTATTATCTAGAAGGGAAAGCAATTCTCAGAGAGATGCACAGTATCTAGAGCTGTGTCAAAGGGCTTCAGCACCCATATCTGGATGATCTTCCTACTGCAGTCCACCTGGCCTCTGTACAAGTCTGGTTTTATCCGACAGTGGCTTTCCTTGGCAATGTGCCAAGTTCCTGGCATCTCCAACAGTGTTACACTTGACCTTCAAGTTTTATGCACTGCAGGTGCTAACTGAAGGGTCTTCTCATTCTGTCACTGGCCTTCCAAGATTTCCTTTAAAGTCTGTGTGTATTCTCAAAGATCTCATACTCTGGCATTTTTCCACACAAGAAAAGTCTGCACCATGCACTCAAAGTCTGTCAGACTGGGGCCTTTAGGATAAAAATCACATTGGCCTTTGAGTACTAGGTAGTTAAGCATGGTGAAATAAACTCTGGGGAAATTCTAAAGTGTCCCTATGGAGTAGGGTACCCCTAAAAGTAATCTTCTCAAGGTTAAGTTAATTGAATTCACTCTTCCATATCCTTGAGCCTGTGATGGGTAGTGTCTGACTAATTCTTATGCCTTCAAAGCTTTTCTTGTGCCATGTTAAGTACTTAGCTTATTTTTAATGCTCTAATCTCTTCAAAAGCCACATTTTCCCTTGGCCTCTACCTTCATTTCTTTTTTGACAAAAACTACAAAATTTCTAAACATTTGCACTCTACTTTTTACTGACAGTTCTCTGTATACTTGGCTCAAATCAGCAATACCTCAGCCACAGAGCCTGAATACTGGCCTGCCTTTAAGTTCCTCTGCCAATTAGTCACTCTCCATACTTAGTCTCCCAATCTCAGGATACAAACAAAAATGAAGGGAAGTTCATTGCAAAATCTCATCTGAAAACTCCTAAGCAGTCTTTCCTTCCTTCTTTCTACCTGACTTCCCAGCTTATAAAGGAAGGCTCTGTTGGTCAACTCAAAAGTTGGGATAACACCACTTTCTCCTTAAGGCACTTACACACCATACCCTTCTTCTCCCCCTGGATCCTCTGAGAAGGTTACCTTTTACAGGTCAAGTCTAACCTCCTGACTCATCTCCCCTCCTTCAAACAAATACTACTTTTGTATATCCCACCCTGGTAAGAGAAGTCATTTTGATTCCTATTGTTTATTGAAACACAAAGTCAAGTTTTATTAAGTTTAGCTTAGCAGTGATCTCTTAAATCCATTCAGTCTCTTCACACCCATGACTACTAGAGGTTGGGCATTACCTCCACCTGGACCATCAATTGAGGGGTCTTCATTGCTCTCATTGTCACCAATCTTGCCCTTCTAATCAATTTTCTAAACTGCTGCCCCAGAAAATCTCTACAGTATAGAAATACACACTTTGTTAAATGATTTAATCCCAATCTTCTACAACCTGCTTTTGATGTACCATTTCCCCCAACCATTCTCAGACCACTCAACATATAGAACTATCCCTTGTCCATTTATTGACCACAGAAGGAAAGAAACTCACTACAGGTTATTACACTGGACTGTCCCATACAGCACTTTTTGTTTTATTTTAGAGGCAGGATCTTACTTTGCTGTCCAAAACTCAAGAGGCTCTAGAGCAGCATGACACTACCATCTTATTTAAACACCACCACCACCCCCCTCAGAGTCAGAGACATTAAATAATTAGCCCACACTCAATATTACTGAATGGCAAAGATTAACCTAAAACTTGAAATTCTGGAATCTATATTCTATCCCCTTGCCACATGTTGCTCCATTATGAAGGTGGGCCTCTTATTCCACTTCCTCAAGGAGCCTGTTTCCAAGAGTTACCCGTAATTCAATATTACAACTACCATTAGGTGCTCCCAAAAGAACCATGCAAAAGGACAGTTGAAAAGGTTCATGGTGCAGGTGCAGACAAGTCTACACTGTTGCCAAGTGAGCAGGTCATTATACAGCCTTGACTTTTACTCATACTTCCAAATCTATTCAAAACTTTTGTTTGAATCTTCATTAATTACTTTTAATTTTCACCATTTTTGTAAATCCATTTAAGCACACCAGAACAGAAGCTGGTATGTTGTAAATATGACCTGTGTATTTGAAAATCAGCATTCTTTTTGTACATCCACTGAAGACAGCATTTACTATTTTATGTTTCAGTACTGAAATTCAAGGCTCACAAAACTCTCTAAATTTAAATCATCTCTTTTAAACACAAGTGAAAGGAACTTCTATTCAAACAACTATGGTTTGAAGCACATAAAAATTAAATCAGGACTGACATAGTGGCACAATGGTAGAATGTTATTTTATCCCCTGTGATACCAATTTTAAATAAAAGCATCTCTAGACAGAAAGTAGATTAGTGTTTGCCTAGGTCCGGAGTGGGACTGACTGCAAATAGGCACAGAAATCTTTTAGGTTGTAGAAACATTCTAAATTAGATGTAACCTTGGCGGCATAACTCTAACTTCCCTAGAGATAATCTAATTATAAATTTAAACAGGTGTGCTTTTAAGGTATACAAGACCTAAACAAAGTTATTAAGGGGGAAAGAAGTATCGGGAACCAACAGGCTTTGGCCTGACTGGTAGGCCTGAGTCTTAGTCTCCCAGACCCAGTGCCTCAGGCTCCTCAGAAATCAGGTAACCAGCCTGCGGATTAAGGGAGAGGTTTTAGAGACATTCCGTTTGTCCCCACCTGCGGATTATGGGAGGTCTTGTGATGTTCTGTCTTTGTAATAATACACGACATCTGGCACCTTCTGTAACCTTCCTGCCCCTTTCCTTCCTAAGTGCTTATATACGAACTTGGAATAAAGGACTTTTCGACTTGCTCCCAGATATTTCTTGTTTCCTGTCATCTTTCCATTATCCGCAGCCCCCTCCTCTGCAGCTGAGTGTCCTGCAGGCAGGACACCTTGGACCCTGGTTGACAGTCCCACCCGGGAGGACCCCCCTGGGAGGGACGGTACAGTTAGCTCTTTGCAGTTGGCGCCTAGACGTGGGGCTGAGGAACAGGATCGTGCACACTGCAGGATGTCGCATCATGGAGAAAGCCTGGTCCAGGTGTCCTATTGAGGATCATATAGAGAGGAGATGTTCTCGGAGTGACCCAACCAAAGAAGCGGACTCCTGGATGGAGAGAGGTGAGTGATACATGAAAGAGACAGACGCTTTTTCTGGAGAAAAGGAAAAAATAGGAAAAGTTGGTTCACGGAAGCTTTTCCTCCAGGACAAGGAATATTCGGGTGAACAGAACTGGTCTGTGAGAAAGCCGTGAATTAGTATCACACGACCGATGGGTCTATATGAAAACTGACTGGAAGTAATATAGACTCATAGTAAAAGATGTTTACGTAGAGTCGAGTCTTTGCAAACTTTAGTAACAAAGGCGAAGAAATAGAAAAAGAAATAGGGATCCTCCACTGTGAATAGGTGGAAGTGTATAAATTAAGAGAAAACAGAGATATTTTATTGTGTGGGTATTGTATAGGGTGAAAACAAAAGAAAAAATATTGTGTTAAAGTTGTGTAACATAGTGCAGAATCATGGGGCAAACGTTAAGTGACCATGAAGCCTTTAACAAGAAGTTAAAGAGTCTCTCCGGATTCGGGGTACCAGAGTCAAAAAGAAAGATTTAAGGCGTTTTTCAAATTCATTCAAGAAATTTGTCCATGGTTCCCTAAAGAAGGAACTATAAGTACGGCTCGTTGGCATAGAGTAGGAGAATGCTTACAAGATCATTATAAAATGTTTGGTCCACAGAGAATTCCTGTACAAGCAATGTCATATTGGAATCTTATTAATGAAGTTTTTAGAGTTTATGAATTCTCCTCTGATGTTCAAAAAGTCGTGGCCGAGGGAGAACGTGTTCTTAAGTCCTCATCTAGGTCCCCTTCCTTGTGCGGTTCTGTTTCCATTGACATGCCCCCACTAGAGGAAGAACAAAAGCCACATGTGCCCTTCTTGCCTCCTCCCGCTACTTCTGTCCCTTCCCCCCCCCCCCCACCGCTTCCTTAGCTGCAGGTCCAAAAGTTAACGCATACTCCTCTCTTAGAAAACAGATCAAAACATTTGATTCGCTGCCCCCTGGGGACGCTGAGACCTTGGAGGAATAAGCAGCCAAATATCATAATCCTGACTGACCTCCTGTACTTGCTCCTTTTGAGCCTCCCCCATATCCCTTATGCACTCCAGTTCTTAATGGTTCTCATGATTTTGAGCCTCTTTTTAAATCAACACCGAGCATTTGAGCTGATATGGTCCCAAATAATCTTGATTTGGCCAAGACTGCTCTCTCCCATAAAAACCAGGTTTTAAAGGGTTACTTAAACCAGCACCAAGAGCATTTAAATCTACTTCAAGAGCTTAGATCCCTTGATCTTGAGGTCCAAGCTGCTCTCTCCCCTATTCAGGCAAAGCCTCCCGATGAGAAGTCTAGCAGTGCCTAGCCCTAAAGTAAAAGTAAAAGCAGTTTTTCCAGTCCTCCGTTCTCAAACCAAAAATGATAAATTAGTACCCTGTTGAAGGACAAGATGATGGTAAAATGTGTTTTATGTGTTTAGAGTTATGCTAAAATCTAGAGAAGTGAAGGTAATTCTCATAGGTGCTTTTAGTCTTTGGACCCTGACTAGAGATAGTTTACACCCTAAACGTGTGAGAATGGATTTGATAAAAGCAAACCTCCCTGACTATCCAGGGAAGGAAAATGAATGTATTCTGTTTCGGAACTCTCCTAGGGACAGAAAGAGGTCTGGAGACGTCCTACCTTCTTTCTGGCCCCTACAGGAAGAATGCTCCCCTAGGGATAGGAGGAGTTTGGGAGTCCTGGCTTCTCTGGCTCCTACAGGAGGAATGCTTAATTCTAGTCCTGGGTCTTTTATGTAGAATATCTGAGTCCCTTTGGGACACCTAATTCTCTCTCCCGTCTGTCTATTGTATGTTCTTGGTGCGCCAATCTGGTCCATGTGTCAAAACTGCTGTTTTATGTTAAGTCTGTTTTATGTTAAGTCTATGAATGGATGTTGTCCTGTGTTTTATGTTGAAAAGAAAAGAAAAATTGGTTAAAACTTTATCCGATAGCTATCTACCCCTTGATTTAGCTTAACTTGTTTTAAAAAGCAGTCTTACTTGGCTGCACCTGTGGCTGGGAGTGCCTAGAAAAGCACTGCCAAGGGCTTACTTATCTGCACAAGCCACTCTTAAAGGGGCCAGCAGCTTCTCGGCTTCTATGGCAAGGGAGCTAACAGCTGTTTCTCCTAGAAAAATTTCTCTGATTATTCGGTTCAACAAGTAACAAGGTGTTCCACTCTTAAAATTACAACTAGAAAAAGTTAAATTTTGTTTGATCTAAATGAGTAAATGTGTAGTTATTTCATTTTTGTTTCTAATTGGTTCTAAAAGTATAAAAATATTCTACATGCCTTGGTTATTGAGTATTGGCTTAACAGAAAGTGGTCTTAAAACTGGTAACTCAAGGTTGGAGTCATTCTAGATAGCAACACGTGGCATGAGCCAACCCAGGGAAACAGGTCTCTAAAGATACGTTTAAATTGGTTAGTATTTTATGTAATTCTTATCCTAGAAACCAGACTTATAAAAGATAGGATTTAGGGCAGTGTCTCTTTGAGGTGTTAGAGGCCGCCCCGTCCTGTGTTCATGTGCAGGAACTGGCAGCCAAACTTTGTAGCATGGGGTAAATCAATTGGTGACTTTGGAGAGACTAGATTGTTGGAGGTTGAGTTTTTCCAAAGTTATGGCTGTGTTCTGATGTTACAAGAGAAACTTAAAGATTATAATTAAACCATTAAACCGCCAGTGTTGTGGCCATCCTAGCTGCTCTAAGCACATGTCCTTAATTGATGTTAAAATCATGCAGGTTTCTTCAAAATACACGGGCCTTTTTATTTCTCCATTTAAAAACAAAAACAAAACATGTCTTGGTGCTTTATGGAGTTACCTTTTCATTTTATTTATTTCTATTTGCGCTTCTTTTAGTGCACACACACATGTATGTTGTGGAGAGCCTTTTGGGGCTGCTTGCTTGGCAAGAACCTGATATTTTGACCAAGGACAAAAAAACAGGCTTTAGGCAAGAATCTGACATTAGGCCAAGGATAAGGAAGTAAGCTCTGGAAGGAATCTAATCTCAGGCTAAAACAGGGAAGTAAGCTGAGGCAGAAAGCTATCTTAGGCAAGAATGAGGAAGTAAGTTCAGGTAGGAATATTAATCTTAGGGTATAACAAAGTAGTAGGCTGCAGGCATGAAAACGACTGGGAGGTAGGCTCATTTTGGTCATCCCGATATGCCAGTAGAAACAGTGATCACAGGAGTGATCATGGGATCTTGTTTACTGCCTTGTTTGTTCCTAGTTTATTGTATTGCTTGTTCCTCAACCTAGAACTAAGGAACAGACTCGGTAAGGATAATCAAGTCATGCCAGGGGTCTGACCTTGGTGCAGGAAGAGTAAATCCTTGGGCCTGATATCAGGAAATAGACCCAATTAAGAAACATTTGCATTTGAATTGGTGCAAAACTCAGCAGCTGCATTCCTTTTGGGCTTGATCTTTCCTAGGGGAGGAGGGGTCAGCCTCAGATCCCAAGGCACTTACAGCAGGCTGCTTATCCAGGTGTTATGAATAATTATGGCTGCTTTCCCTATGGCATGACAAAAGACTTGCTTAACGTGTTTGGTTCCTCTGTGCACTGAGTTCAATCACTAATAAGAAACCTAACCTTAAATTGATAATTGAAGAAAGTTTTGAAGGATTAATAGACATTGGAGCTGATGTATTCACTCACCTCCAAAGGATTGGCTATTCCATTAATCCAAAACAAAGTTCAAATTTAAGTTTTATAAAAGGTTAATGAGGCTATGGAACTTGTGAAGGCATTAAAACCTGGCTTGCCGACTCTAGCTGCTATTCCAGGAAATGCATATAAAATTATTATAGATTTGGAAGACTGTTTTTATACTGTCCCTTTACATCCTGATGATTATAAAGAGCTTGCTTTTAGTGAGTTTGTAATTTTGAAGAGCCCATGAAGTGATATCATTGTAAAGTTTTGCCTCAAAGAATGGCTAAAAGCCTCACATTATTTAAAATTTTTTCTGCTTCAATACAAGACACTAGGACTTTAAATGTTTCATTGTATATTGTTCATTATGGAGGGTATTTTATTGGCTGATTCCCTCTGAAGTTTTACTACAAGCCTGTGCTCTTGTACAACGAGCTTTAAAATTTTAGAGTAGTTATTGCTCCAGACAAGATTCAAAGACAATTTCTTATTCAATATTTGGGGCCTCAGCTATATCCTAAACAAACTGTGGCACAGAAAATTTAAGCATTTTCAAAGTTGTTAGGAGATGTTGATTGACTAAGACCTTACATCAGGCTCCTCACAGGAGGACTTAAACTTCTGTTTGATAACAAAAGGTATGCAAATTCTAATTCTCCTGTACAGTTAACTGGTGAGAGACAAATAGCTTCGCAGATAGTAGAAGAAGCTATTGTTCAACAACAGTATAGATCAATTGCTGGCTATTTTGCATTATTGCAACTCGTGTGCCCCCAGCAGTTCTTTGGCAAAAGGGACTATTAATATGGATTCATCTTTCCTCATCTCCAAGTAAAGTCTGAACACCCTATTATGAAGCAGTTGCTGTGCTAATATAGAATTGTAGGATAGAATCATAAAAGTATTTTGGGAAAGAACCTGATAATTATTTATTCCTTATTCCTAACAGCAATTGGTTATTACAAAACATTGATATTTGGCCTATTGTATGCACAAACGTTTCAGGGAAAATTGATAACCATTATCCAAAAAGATAAGTTGTTGCAATTTGCCTCTATGCATGCTTTTGTATTTCCTGTAAATTTACGCATGCAACCCATAGGAAATGTATTTACTGTATTTACAGATGGCTCATCTATGGGAAGGCAGCATATGTGATTGGATCACATGTTCATTTTCTTGAGTTTCCCCTGCTTCAGCACAAGTAACTGAACTACACGCTTCGCTGTAGCCGTTGTTTTTGAAATGATAAAAAAAATCAAGCTTTTAATTTATGATAGCCAATATATAGCTCACAGTTTACAATTACTTGAAATTGTTCCTTTTTTAGATATTGCTAATTCTCAAATTTTGCAATTATTCATACTAATACAGTTCAATTTAGAGAATGTACAGTTCCTTATTTTGTGGGACATTTAAGAGTCTTTACTGGATTGCCCGGACCCTTTAATGAGGGCAATGCCACAGCAGATTTGTATACCAAGAGGGTTATAGGCCTTACACAGAAACAGTTGGCCAAACAATCTCACTTTTTATATCATCAAAATAGTAATAGCTTGAGATAATAATTCGGTATTTTTAGATAATGTACATGTCAAATTACAAAAGACTTGTCCTAAATGTCCTCAGTCTCTACCTGTACCATATAATGGTGTTAATCCTCGAGGACTTATACCTAATCAGTTATGGCAAATGGATGTTATTCATATTTCTGATTCTGGAAGAATAAAAAACATACATGTGACTATTGACACCTTTTCTAGCCTTCTAGTTACGACTGCTTTAGCAGGAGAAGCAACTAAAAATATAACTAGTCATTGCCTGCATTGTTTTTCTATCAGATTAAAACAGATAATGGAACTGGCTATTACAGTCATGCATTTGAGACTTTCTGTCAACAATTTAATATTTCCATATTATTTGGATTCTTTGTAATTCTCAAGGAAAAGGTATTGTGGAACTTAAAAATAATATTTCATAAAGTTAAAAAAGGGGGAGTCATATCTCCTACACCACAAAAAATTAAAATTTTAAAATTTTGATGCCAAGGAATTCTCTGCTAAGTGTCTATGGCACTCTACAAATAGGCATATTTATGACTAGGTGAAATAGAAGTATCCACTTACAGACATGACATGATCCAGATCAGGTATTTAATATGGGGAAGAGGGCATATTTGTGTTTTTTCTACAGGATGCTAAAGGAGCATGCTGGCTGCCAGAGTGATTGGTGAGACATGCTGATGCTGAGACAGAGAATGATGCTGACCTGTGAGCTTGCTGAGTGCCCTGACAATGGTGACAGAAAAGCTGTATTGGCTGTATTGGACATTTGTTCCTGACCTACCCTTGATTGTCTATATCCCAGATTGGATAAGCTGCCTTGTCTCAAGATTTTCGACCTTGGGCGACAGAGAAAATATAGACTGTAGAAACTGCTTCTGGACATTCTCAAAGACATACTTAGAAGTTAGCTGCAGTTCTATGATGTTATGTTAGCAAGAGATAAAGTTGGAACAAGATCTGTATTTTGAACAAGTATTAGTACATGTGTTAAGGCAATTTTTTATCAATTGGTCATGTTAAAATGTTGTTTCTTACAAGTACTGGAAGAAGTGAGTCAGATCTAAAACAGGCAGGAGGATAGTGGGTTGATTATTACTGAGATAAAAAACTTCATGAAATCAGCTTTTACCTTAAGAAACAGAAATTTCCATCTGATGCTGATTCTTGATGGCATTCATCAAGGATGTTCTTCCTCCTCATGCCCCTTGTTGGACCAATAATTAGCCTTTTACTTCTGGTTAGCCTGGGACCTTTCATTTTTAACAAAATTATAAGATTCATCAAACAGCAGTTTGACTCTGTGACATTCCGACCTTTACAGGTTCATTATCACCATCACCGCCTTGATCTGCTTGATCGTGGAATTTCGGTGCCTGAAGCCAATGATTCTCCTTTAGGAGCTGCATAAAACCCAGATTTATGCATGCTGACTTTTGAGCCAGCGTGGGCATCAGCGGGGTGCAGAGCTGAAGCATTGCAAGGGGAAAGTCGCTAAGCACTGCCTCTGGGTCCCCTGAGGAGCACACTCATAGAGGTTGATACCGAAAAGGCCCCACCCAATGGGTGGGCCTTCCCCCTCTCCTCGTACAAAAGGTATCCTAATAATTAGGAGGATCGAGTCTCTACTCCCCCCAACCCCCATTAAGGCCCACCTGTTCCTTGCTATTCGGCTTATTTCTTAAAACAGAAAGGGAGATGTCGGGAACCAACAGGCTTTGGCCTGACTGGTAGGCCTGAGTCTTAGTCTCCCGGACCCAGTGCCTCAGGCTCCTCAGAAATCAGGTAACCAGCCTGGGGATTAAGGGAGAGGTTTTGGAGACATTCCTTTTGTCCCCACCTGCGGATTATGGGAGGTCTTGTGATGTTCTGTCTTTGTAACAATACACAGCATCTGGCACGAACGTTGACCTTCAGTAACCTTCCTGCCCCTGCCCCTTTCCTTCCTAAGTGCTTATATACGAACTTGGAATAAAGGCTGATCGGAACTTGATCAGACTTTTCGACTTGCTCCCAGATATTTCTTGTTTCCTGTCATCTTTCCATTATCCGCATCCCCCTCCTCAGCAGCTGAGTGTCCTGCAGGCAGGACACCACGGACCCTGGTTGACAGTCCCACCCAGGAGGGCCCCCTGGGAGGGACGGGACAGTTAGCTCTTTGCAAGGACTAAAGAGATGGCTCAGCAGTTAAGAGCACTGGCCGTTCATTCATAGGACCTGGGTTTGGTTCTCAGCACCCAAATAGCTGTCACAACCATTGTTAACTCTAATTCCAAGGGATCCAGTGCCCTTTTCTGGAATTCTTGGGCACCAGACATACATACAGGCAAAACACTCATACTAGTATAGGCATAATGTTATATACTCAGTAAAGTTTATCCTTGTGTTACTCAAATGCTGATTTCTCTGCCCTCATATCTTGTTGTAATCCGGACTCGGCATTGTAAAGCTTAAGTCAAGAATCTGTCTCAAGTTTGTGTAAACAATGTTCATCATTTATTCTCTGCTTTATCAACAGAAGCTGGAAAAGCAAATAACTAAGCAATAGAGAGAATAGGGCAGGATTTTAGCCAACCCTGGGGAAGGGGAGAGAGAGAGAAGAGTAAGAGAGAGGAGACAACATGGCAAATTACATCTGAAGCCCAGAGGGCCAGACCAGTACTAAAATGCAAGTATCTCAGGAATTTGATTAGAGGATTAAAACAGATCAATGACTGCCCAGGTTTTGTGTGGTACATCTTGATTAAGTAAATCTTGGTCTGTGTCATTACTAAGGAATTAGCTAGGATAAAGAAAAACAGCCACTGTATTAATTTCCTACAAACATTCATATTAATTTTAATTGCTACACACTAGAATAAAAATAAATAATAATTTGAAATAAATAAAAATAAACCTTAAAAATTCAACTTAGCTCTAACTAGTAGAAATGTTCAATGATACAAAAGTTGGCTTTTTTTCCCCTAAAGTGGAAACATTTTACCTTTAGCCCAGAAATCCACTTCTAGGAATCTCTCCCCCAAATAAACGGGGGGGGGGGGGGACTAAACTTAAACACTCTAATTTTTTATGAGTTGTATTGTTCATTTACAGAAACGAGAACATCTCTACAAGCTGCCTTGAGTTCTACATATATATGTGCTTTAACTGATCACTAAAAGTCAGATTACTGAGCCCTCCAACTTAAAACCTTGCTCTGCAACAATATGTAAACAAGCAAAAATACAATTTCCAAGATTTACCCAAACACACAGGTCATGTGATATATATAATTCATCACCCTACTAAAGACATAGTAATAATGGCAACACAAGTTCAGAAGGGAAAGAAGTCTTGTCTGGCCACAATAAGGA
Organism: Uromys caudimaculatus; assembly: GCA_028551405.1. Taxonomy (NCBI): domain Eukaryota; kingdom Metazoa; phylum Chordata; class Mammalia; order Rodentia; family Muridae; genus Uromys; species Uromys caudimaculatus. The sequence continues at coordinate 89,437,087 of CM052700.1, forward strand.
AGGTTTTCAAACTGAATGTTTTCCATCTTTTAGCAAGAATGACTAGTATTTCAACACCAGAAGTACAAACAGGGAAGAACAGTGAACAAGGGGTAGAATCACACAAGACTGGGGGAAGAATGTGCAGAAAGCTGTAAGGGCAGGGAGGGGGTGCATTTGTTCTAAGTGTACACAAGGCCTTTAGTCTACAGCTAGACTGGGAGTTCTACTAACTTGAGTTTATAAATATTAGTCTGACAACTTTGTAAAGTTCACCTGAGAGAGGACATAGGCAGTAAAACTAGTAGGAACTTTAACAAGAGAATTGAGATACTGGCTCAATACTCACATCAGCAATGGAAAACAAAGGCCAGATGAGAAACATAATGTAAAGTAAGAATTATGGTAAATGAACTGACTGGGTAAGAATGGCACACATAGATAAAGACTAAAAGACGACAACGGCTATCTCAGTACAAATCTTGATTTGTTACTTTCAAACCTCCAACAATTTCTCTTTCAATTCTAGGACAGACAATAACACAGTTAACATTCAAGGGACTGGAGAGGGGGCTCAGCTATAAACAGTGTTTGGGGCTCTTGCACAGGCCCAAAGTTCCTAGCACAAATATCAGGCAGCTTACAACTACTTGTAACTTCAACTCCAGTTCTGACAATGTCTCTTCTGGATTTGGAGGGTACCTGTATGCAAATATGCACACATACCTCTCCCCTATATACACATTAATTTGAAATAAATAAAAATAAATCTTAAAAATTCAACTTAGCTCTAACTAGTAGAAATGTTCAATGATACAAAAGTTGGCTTTTTTTCTCCTAAAGTGGAAACATTTTACCTTTAGCCCAGAAATCCACTTCTAGGAATCTCTCCCCCCAAATAAACAGGCCAAAATCACAAGAAGTTGTAAATTCAAGGTTAGTCACTGCAAAAGACTAGCAATTTGTCAAAAAACAAAACAAAATAAAACATCAACAGGAGACAAGGATACCTGTACATGTCTTGGGGTTCTGACTACACAAGCATTTCTCAGCAAACATTAGCTGATAAAAGCAGGAGACTTATGTATAGGGAAGAACAAATATCAGCATACAGGCACAAGTATATTTTTGTTTCTAGGAAGATAAATTAAAAATAAAAAATAATAGCCAGCTTCGGGGAAGGAAGCTGGCAAAATAGGTCAAGTGAGACAAACGTCAATGGGGTCCATGGACAGAACTCAGTGGCATGAGGCTGGTGACAGAGCTCAGTAGTAAAAGTACCGAAAGCCTGATGGCCTGAGTTCAGGGAAGGAGAGCACTGACTCCTGAAGGTTAGCCTCTGACTTCCACATGGACACACGTGCACCCTCACACACTCATATATAGATAAATTCAGGGACATTGTGAATGAAAAAGAAAACGACATCTTGACTTTTTCACTAACCTGTCAGAAATGTGACAGTTCCCTGATTATGAATGCTTGCCACAGACCATAGCATTTTGCAGTGCTGCTCTTCAGTAAGAAACTGCAGTGAATGAAGGCCAAGCAGTAATGGTGCACACCTTTAATCCCAGCACTCAGGAGGCAGAAGTAGACTCTCTTGAGTTTGAGGACAGCCAGGGCTACACAGAAAACCCCTGTCTTGAAAGAGAGAAAGAAACAGGCAGAAGGGAAAAAAAAGAAACTTGTGATTTTTGTGGCTAGTTACAGCTATTGCCAGTATCATTTATACCCACCACCAATATTGAGATTACAGGAGAATTCACTCACTACCTTTTAAGTGGGAAGTAAATGTTAGTCTCTGGTGAACAGGTCTGTTACATTTGAACATTTCTCATGGTGAAAAAAACAAAAACAAAAACTGGGCTGGAGAGACGGCTAGAAGAGCACTAACTGCACTTTCAGAGGACACAGTTTCCATTCCCAGCACCCATATGACGACAACCCTCTGAAACTCCAGCCCCAGGGAAGCTAATATCTTTTCTGATCCCCTCAGGTACTGTGCACAGTTGTGATGCATGCACATACATACAGGCAAAACACTCACACGAATAAAATTTTAAAAATTAAAAAATTATTAAGAGCTATAGAAACAGGTTCAGACCATAGCTGCCAGTATGATCTCAACTAACTGTGCCCTGTTTAGGCAATCACCTAACAACAACACATTGTAAACAAACATGGCGTTCAAAAGTATGCTATTTCATAACAATTCTAGGCAGGCTAAATGATCATTTAGACACCTGTTAGTGGATTTCTGTGAAACTTCTTGCAGTACTAAACTGAACACTTGATTTGAAAGTTCTCATGCTACAAAACCTCAAAAGAAGCCTGAAACAACCTTGTATGAGCAATAAGTTACATGAAGAGGCATGACTCAAGAATGGAAATAAAGGATGTTAATTTTACATATATTAACTTTGAGAACAACAACAAAATGAAAATGCCCAAGCAGACAGTTTTTGAAAATATAAAACTGGGCCAGTGAAATGGCTCAGTGGGTAAAGGTCCTTGTCCTGACCCTGATGACCTGAGCTTGACCATCCTGTGCTCTTACAGTAAAAGAAAAGAATCAATTCCTTAAAGTTGTCAGCTGATGTCCATAGGTGTGTCATGATAAACGTCAAAATAAATATGTGTAAAAGAGTAAAACATAAAACTAAAGTCCAAAGGAAACAACACCTCAAGAAATAAGCAAAACTGTACAAGTACAGGCATTAGCCTGGACAATATTTTCAAAGTATAAAAAAAGAATAGAGATGAGGACTGGAGCCTACCATATAAGCCAACAGGACATAGGATCTCCTATGTTGTGCCAGATACAGTGTGATGAGTCCAACAGCATAAAGGTTGAACATCTATCAACAAAAAGATCTGTTTGGAAAGTCATTGACTGTAGTAAGTGTCTGGAGATAGGTGACCTTAAAGAATGTTACTCCAGATGGATAATAGCCAGTGGTAGAGTGCTGTATACATAGGCCCTGGGTTCAATCCCTAATGCTCATGGGGCAGGCAGGGGGCTCTACTAAATTGATAAGGAAACCAGCCCACTCAAAACAATTCTAAGAGGAAGGTGGATTCCTGTTGCTAATAGAAACAGACACTGCCTCTCCTGAGACCACTGTCACAGTAGGATCCCCAGAATATCTCAGATGTGAGAGCTTACTCCCATACTCCACTAGAGCACTAGAATGAGATGTGAGTTTTAAGTTCTGAAGCTAGAATGCAAGTGTAATGGGTAGCTATGATAACTATCATGCCTCAATTACCAAAAATAAACCACATACTTTATTCAAAAATAATCTTTTCTGTATGTCTCTTTACTAAATTTATGTGACTATGAATTCACAGCCTGATACAAAACAGCATATTTTGCTGCAACATGTTTCTTTTTCTGCTTTCCACTCCCTTAAATTTAAATAAGTCCTTTTGGCAACCTCAACACTGTGACCCCCAACTCAGCTCACCACCAGATGGCATTGAACATACACACCAATTGCTGATGAAATAAACTTGGCATAATCTAAGTGTGACTAGCAGATTCACCTAGAAGTCAACAACAGTTGGGTCCTTCCATACTGAACAGTTCTTATTGTATTCATTCATTAAAATTAAACGCAGGGTGTGGAGGACAAGGGGGAGGAGGAACAGGGATTGTTCAAGGGATTCAGTTTCAGTTATAGAACATGAATAAGCTCTAGAGAGCTGCTACATAGCATAGTGACTGTAGTTAATAGCATACTGGATACATGCTGAAAAAAAAGAAAAAAGAGAAGTGCTAAAAGGAAATCCTGAAAATTCTTACAAAAGGAGAAATATGTGGTTATTAAAATTATTTATAGTTTGATTTCATTATTTAGCCATTTTTAGGGGATCTGAACTATATAAAACATCTCAGAGATAGATAGGGGTCTAGCATGTATTGAGGCCCGAGGTACCAATCCTACTACCACAAAACAAAGAAAAAATTATCATGCTGTATGTCATAAATATAAACAAGTTTCACCTTAAGAAGGACTAAGGAAGGGAAATTAAACATCAAATTCTCAGAACTGATGTAAAGATTAGATAAGACCATGTAGGTAAAAATACAGTTTGGACATAGTAGGAACCCTCCCAACAAATGATTGTTTTCTTCCTTCTAAAACTTAAGAGTCGTAGAAGACGTTCCTTAAAACCCATAAGCTTCTAATTCATATGCATTTACTAGAAAATGCTTATAATCCAATGCTTTTAATGCTTATAAACACAAGGGCAATCCTAGCATAAACTTATTCACGTGGTGTTTGTAAAACTTCCCTTAAAAAGGGGACTAGAAATTCACTGTTAGTTTCTTTATTGTACTTGTGAAACACACTTGTATTCTACAGGACAGAAAACATTAGTAAACAAAAGATACTAATATTAAATGTTATACTTGTTTTCTTAATTCAAAATTAGGCTTTCTTAATTATTGCTATTTGGGTAATCAATGTCTTATTAAGTAGGGTTTACATTTATACCTGTTATTATAAAAATGTATTATTTTTGGTTATTATAAAAATGTATTGTACTTGTTATTCTATTGCTGTTATAAAATATCCTGACAAAAGCAACCCAAGGAAGGCAGGCTTTACTCTGAATCTTTTAAAAGGAACAGTCCATCATGAAGACGAAGGCATGGTGGCAGGTATGTGGCAGCTGTTCAAACTGAAGCCACAGTTAGAAAACAAAGGCAGATGAAGTCTATGCTTTCTCTATTTTATTGAGTTCAGGATTCTAGCTAGTGGAAAGGACTGCCCATCCCAAGCTACTCTAGCCAGTCATAGATGTACCCAGAGCATTGAGCTGGTCCTCAAAGTTTCTGATTTTAAACATTTCAGATGCAGATGCCTCCAGTACTGACTACAGAAAGAAACACAACAAGAGTACTTCAAAGACAAATGTGTTTATGGAACACATTTGAAACCCTCACTCCACAACTCACTAGCAGATCTCTTCACTGCTGAGCTTTCATTATAGGGGACAATATTGGTAAGACTGGTTTTCCAGTCAAAATGAAGTAAATAAATGCCACCTTTAAATTCCACAATATTTTGATATGATGATACTGAGCCAGTACTGCCCCCAAATCCACACCAAAATGTTCCCAGCAGAATTGTATTGTAATGGTCCCTTGTCTCTTTCCTTCTGTCACTTAGGTTTGTCCATGAGAACTGCTCCAGCTAAGATGTAAAAGCATGTGATGACTGCAGTAATGAACTCTACTTCAACTCATAGTCCCCACAAGTCCTACTCAGTCAATTTCCAAAGGTCTCATGTGCACAGTGAGCACTTTGTCCTGTGGTCAGTGGATACGAGGCCTGAGAAACTACTTGCTCAATACTACTTTTTTAAAGTGGCACATCATGAGGAAAACATTCAGCTATTCATCACCTCTTTAAGGTTTTCAATTAAGACAAAACAACAAAAACTCAGCCTTTTTCTATTTTGCTAAAATAACTCATCTAACCCTGGGTTGAAAACTCATCAACTTAGGTCATCACTCAAGCAATCTTCCTACTCCAACTACAAATTAGCTGAAGAGAATACACACTTCTTTTATTTGGTTTTTATCCCCCCCCCCCCTTTGGTTTTTCAAGACAGGGTTTCTCTGTGTAGCCCTGGCTGTCCTGGAACTCACTCTGTAGACCAGGCTGGCCTCAAACTCAGAAATCCACCTGCCTCTGCCTCCCAAGTGCTGGGATTAAAGGCCTGCGCCACCACTGCCCGGCTTTCTCTCTTTTTTTTTTTTTGTGGCAGGAGTCATCATGAAACACTAGGCAAGCACTTTAGCACATGGCTGCATCCTTAACACATTTCATATTTTTCACTTTGAGACAGGTCACTAAGTTGCTGGGGCTAACCTGACCTGTGATCTTCTTGCCTTGGCCTGCTGTGTAGCTGAGGTTATAGATCTTCACACATTTTAAGGAGTTCTACATTGTTTTGATTTGAAGACAATTTACTACTGTATTAACCTCAAGTACCACACCAATCTTGCCCCATTCTGGTGAGCACTTTGGATGGTAATCTTGGAAGTACACAAGAGTTCATAGTAAGTTTGATGTACTTTCTGCTGTCACCCTGTTCTGGGCATGTGGTAATGCTACATTTACAAAAAACCATCATGTCCATGTGTATGTGTGCATGTGTATGTGCAAGCTAGAGGCCAACCTTAAGTGCCCCTCAGATGCCATCAATCTGCTTTGGGTTTTGTTTTAGAGACAGGGTCTCTCACATCCTGCAATACCAACTTCCCCTTAGAAAATGGTTTTCAGACAAATAAGCCTCTAACATTTTGAACAAGTTGGAGATTTTTCTTGAACTGTGCCTGTCTATTCAAGATTCATGGCTTTCTTTTCAATTACAAAATCATCTTCATAACTTACTTTTATCTGTTGAAATATAAGAGTAACTAGGGTTTCTAGTTACCAGTTTCTAGTCCTAACTGGATCCAGGATGACTTTACACTCCTGGGCTCCAATGATCCTCCACCTCAAGCTAGGATTGCAAGTACTGTTGAGGGGCAGAAGAGACACACTGAAGTCTCATCTGCAATAATTGAAGTCTGGCCCTAGATTCAATCCCCAGGACCAAAACAAACAAACAAACAATAAAACCTAAACAACACTGACGTCTACATTTTAAATAAACAAAGCACACCCTCCATGCAAAGGTGTTCATGTTCTCTATTCTTATACCAGTTTTAACTAGTGTTACACAAGGCCACACACTGTCTTTACTGCTGTACTTTAAAGTAGGGGACTAAACTTAAACCATGCTGGTGACTGGAACTAATGGCATACATAGATCTATTAATTCCAGCTATTATGGAAGCCAGGGAAGCTTTCCCAAATCCAAGTCCAACCTAAGCTGCAGAGATAGTTCAAGGCCAACCCATACAATTTCTAGAGACATTTCGGCAGGGAGCATGCTGGAAAAAAACAAAGAAATCAAAAGGGCTGGAGATAAATTATAGCTCAATAGTTATTTGCCTACCATTACCAAGGCCCCAGTACATCTAACAATCAAACTGCAATGCTTTCAGTATTTCTTGCTGTCACATAACTTGCATCATTTACTTGGGTATTACTCAAGAAAGGTTTTCAAGCTTATCTTCAAATAGCTTAAAAAACCCATTATCTATGTTTCCATGTGAAAATACACATTTTTTTTTTTAAGATAAAGAATACTAAAACTACAAAATCCAGATTTCCCCCATAGTTTTAGCAGCACTAAGATTTTATACACAAGGGGTTGGTGAGATATCTGAGCAGATGAAGTCACTTGCCTCATGATCTTAGATTTAAGTCCACATGGTGGAAAGAGAAAAACAATTCCTCAAAGTGTCCTCTGACCTTTGCACGTGTACCGACAAGGAAATTTTTTGTTTGCTTGTTTGTTTTTTAATTCTGAAAAAGCAGTTAACAGGTTGAATGAGTCTATTTGTTATAAAGTATTAGAATCAAAACAAACAAAACTTTGGAATATCCAAAGTGATCTCATATATTAAAAAACAAAACAAAATGGGCTAGCTCAGTAGTTAAGAACAGTTGTTGCTCTCCCAGAGGACCCAAGTTTGGTCCTCAGAACCCACATGGTGGCTCACAAACAGCTGTTAACTTCAGTTGCAGAGGATTATATACGGTCTCCTGGCCTCCTTAACACCAGGCATGTACATGGTCCACATATATTTTCTTAGTCACTGTTCTATTGTTGTGAAGAGACACCATGACCAAGGCAACTCTTATAAAAAGAAAAGCATTTAATTAAGGGCTGGTTTAGTCTCAAAGGCCCAGTCCATTATCATGACAGGAGCATACACAGGTAGGTGCTGGAGAAGTACTGAGAGCTACATCCTATCCACAAGCAGAGGTGGGGGAGTGAGGAGGAGAGCGAGCATGCTGGAGCTGGGTGCTGGGCCTAGTGTGGGCTTCTGAAACCTCAAAGTTCACCCCCAGTATGGACACATTTCCTCCAAGGCCACACCTATTCCAAGCCATGCCTCAATCCTTCTAATCCTTTTCAAATAGTGCCACAACCTGGTGACTAAGCATTCAAATACATGAGCCTATGGGAGCCATTCTTATTCAAACTACCACATACATGTAGTAAAACACCCATACACATTTTAAAAAAAAATCTCTATACAAGGCAAAGTCAATTATGTACAAAACATGTACAAAGCTAACACTGAAGAGCTAACAGGCAAAGCTACTCTACCAGCTATATGAGTTTTCTTCTTTCTGTTATCTTTTGGGGCCCCTGATAATAGTGACCTATCTCTCTCTGCATAATTTTCTTTCACCTCAAGTTGAATTTCAGTAGACTATATGATGATTAGCATTATACATTTTTGTGACACATGTCAAAATCTAGTTTTAACCACGACAACAAAGATGAACCTCTTCCAATATAAGGCATTTGCAAGAAGGAGAAAGCTGAGAAACAGCAGCTAGTAAGTCAAAAGCATGTATTCAGCAAGTCTTTGGCACAAACTTAGTGATGAACATCAGTGTTCCTGTAACATTAACCTGTAAGTAAAGCTTTTAAAGACTTAATCCTAGGCCCACAGTGGCTCAGTGGTTAAGACCACTGATTGCGGGCTGGAGAGATGGCTCAGCAGGTAAGAGCACTGACTGCTCTTCCGAAGGTCCTGAGTTCAAATCCCAGCAACCACATGGTGGCTCACAACCATCCATAATGAGATCTGATGCCCTCTGCTGGGGTGTCTGAAGACAGCTACAGTGTACTTACATATAATAAATAAATAAAATCTTTAAAAAAAAAAAGACCACTGATTGCTCTTCCAGAGGTCTTGAGTTCATCAATTCCAAGCAACCACATGGTGGCTCACAACCATCTGCAATGGGATCCTCCGATGCCCTCTTGTGGTGTGTCTAAAGACAGCAACAGTACTCAACATATATAAAATAAATAATTCTAAGAAAAAAAAGTAAAGACTTAATCCTTAAGATGGGAGAAGTTCATTATCCTATACTCTCTTTCATTTCTCTCCCAAACCAATCTTGTACTTCCCAAAGATACGCCTTGGATCTGAACCCACTCCTAGGATTCCATTTGGGACTGAGGAGTCTGCTCCATGGCTTACCAACCTCACGCTCATGCAGGATCCTTCTAGTCTGACCAGAGCAGGCCTCTTTCCACTGCCCCCAGGAAGGAAGATCTAAGTTCTTGTACCTTTTCTCCACTTTGTGATTTTAAGATGCCTATCAGGCACAGCTAACTATTTTAGTGAGACTATAGTGTATTCTGTGTACCAAAGGTATTTCTCCATTGATATCTGGTGACAGTTTCTGTGCATTTTATGCACATTTCTATGTACCTATCTTCTCCCAACTTCCATAGTATTTCTAATTTAAAGGATCTTTCATAGATAACTGATTAAACAAATTGAGCAACTTTCAGTTTTCCATGCTATAGCACCAACTGTGTCAAGTAGTTAATTTTTAGTAAGTTTTATTACTATAAATGAAGGCATCATAATTTAAACATTCAACTTAAAATGTATCTCTTATTATTAGGAGTTGTGAACTAAGCAAAATGGAATGGGAAGTTCAATTATCACCAAGAAAAGGAACACTCAGCTGCCCAGATGGCTCAGCAGGGAAAGGTACCTGCCTGCAGGCTTGGTGATTTTAAGTTTAATCTCAGTAACTGAGTGCTACAAGTTTGTCCTCTCTGCCCTCCACAACTGTGTGGCAGCATGCCTGTGTACATACATGTATACACACATACGTACACACACATACACACCTTTTTTTTAAAGGAAATGGAAACCTCCACTATGAAGGCTATTTTAAGTAAACAATAAAATATCAAAACATACTGAGCTTCATGAGTTTAATGGCAGGAATGTAAAGGATGATACAAGAATGAATGAGAACAGAAGACAAAGAAGAATTTGACCACTGGAATCAGGCTACCAAGTCAGACATTTAACCCTACCCATTAACACATGGAAAGGAGGAGCAGGTAAATCAAATACCAAGTAACTCTGCATTGAATAAGCAAAATGATCTTCCTTGGCAGTGGTTCTTCTATTATTATTTTCTTAGGATTTATGCTTTTGAAAATTATCTCACTGTCCTGGGAAGTAGCTCAGTAGTGGGGGTCTTGCCTAGCATACAAATCTTCAGCATCTTGCTCCAAAAACCATCCAAAGAAGAACCAATCTACTACATTGTATTACCAGTTGTCTATCTATAAATACATATGCAATATAGAAAAATTGGCAAAAAAAACCTAAAATGAACCACTTCTTAAAGATAATCACTAACATGTATTTACTTTCCAAAATGCATACACTCATACTCTTAAAAAAACTTTTATACATATTTTTAGTATCTTTGTACTTTAATATTCAATACAGTATTATAGAAATGCAAGGATTTACCTAGACAATGCTGAAATAGTCATCTATAATAACCCCAAACTGAAAATTAATGCATAAGAAAAAGGCATTAAGTCATATATACAGGGGGAAAAAAATCACTAATATATTGATCACTTTTTATATTGTTAACAAAATCCTTAAAAGCAAGCTAGCTATTTCAAAATATATATCACTTTGAAAGTTTCTGCTACACTTTTTGCTCTTGAAAAATATTTAGTTGGGGCTGAAGAGATGGCTCAGCAGTTAAGAGCATTTCCTGAGAACCCAGGATCAGTTCTCAACACCAACATGGCAGCCCCTAACTCCAGTTACAGGAGATATAATGTTGGCTTCTATCCTCTGTGGTCACAAGGTCTCTGGGCCCAGGCACACATATGGGACATACATATAAAAGCATGCAAAAACCCATACACACATAAAAAAAAATTCTTTAAAAAATTATATCTATGGGCTGGAGAGACAGCACAGTGGTTAAGAGCACTGACTGCTCTTCCAGAAGTCCTGAGTTCAATTCCCAGCAACCACATGCTGGTTCAGAACCATCTGTAATGCAATCTGATGCCCTCTTCTTGTGTGCCTAAAGACAGAGACAGTGTACTTTATATAAAACAAATCTTTAAAAAAAAAAAAAAAAAGTACTTTAAAAAAAATACTCATATTCTTTTTAGCAATGGGTAGGCATACTTCTCCATCTTCTCCACAAAAGTAACTTATTTTAAAGCATTACAGATCGCCACTTCTAGGAGTACTGCTAGTGAAGCTCAAGGTTTCTCATGTTTCCCATTCCAATTTTCCCATTTTTTGCCATAGGAGGAAATCTTTTTCCCATTAGTTTACAGGCCCCCTTTGATAATATAAAAAATAAATTTGCATGTAAAAACATTTTCTTAGTTTGTCATTTGCCTTTTATTCTGTTTACAAGATTTGACCATAAGAAAGTTTTACAATTCTGAAGTAATCAGTTCTTCTTTAAAGTCTATGTGTTTGGTATTATTATTATGTTTCTCCAGCCTGAGACTTGAAATTGATACTCTGTTATTAATTTTTTTTATAAAAAATTTTGAAAAGATACAAGTTCACCTAAAATCACCACTATTTTACAACTTTAATTACTTAAACCACTGCATACTTTATACATACTTAAATTGGTAGTCTGTTTTCTAAAGTATTTTCTGACACAGGCCTTTAAAAAAATTAGCTTATTAAATGGATTTAAGAATTTTTGCAAGGCCAATGAGTCATAACATTACACCCAATTTAACAATAGTCCCAAAGTTTTACAACTGTTTATGTCTACACCATCACTGTCTTAAGTATTCTCCAGTGTTTTCTGAAGGACCAGGAAGAAGAAACTCATTCTTGGGAGCTAACCATAGTTATTATGTATGATGCATTCTGTTGTAATGATCAGAAATCAATCCTTAAAGACACTTTCATTTTAATCTCTGCTAATCTTCCTTTAATTTCGTATACATCAGACTTTCAAGGTGAGCCCTTGTTTAAAAGTTCAAGCTCTGGGATGACCATCTTGCTATAACCACCTACCTGGGGCTTTAAGCCTAGACACCCTTGATGAAAACTACCCAAATTCCAGGACCCTTCTATTTATCTACAAGGAGGGTTAGATGTCAGTACTTACACTTCACATGGCTTTGTAAGAATTGAAGTGGGAGGACGTACATGAATTTTGACTTGAGCATTGTGCTAGGTACTAGGGTCAGATTTGTTCCACCTTGCCCCTGGGTAAAGTCAGTCTAATAGAAGAAACCACCAAGTGTCATGAGAAGGTTAAGCACTGGGATAGTACCAGAAACAGGATATCATGAGGACTTAGGGAAAGGTCCTAGACAGGACAGCAAGGCTAGCTTTCCTGAGATGGAGATGCCTGAGCTATCAAGTGATAAGAAAAGAAAAAGACATATGTTAACCCAGAACCGATCAGAAGCACAATCAAGCTGAAGCCTGAGTGGAAGCCAGAGAGCAGAATCTTCCTTCTGTCCAGGGTTCCCAAGGGAAAAATTAGATACTATCAAACTTGGGCTTTTCATAACCCTGGTGGTCAAACATGAAATGCTATATTATGTTCTATAAGGTAGTTTTCTAGTGTCTCATTGGTTATGTTCTCATGGAATCCACATATTTTAGGGACTTAAAAGTTAGATGATATCACTTAAAAACTACCTTAGGTGCTTGCTGCCAAATCTAAGCAACTGCTGCCAAGTTTAAGGAATCCCTGGGACCCACAAGATAGAGAAAAGACTATGAAGTTTGTCTTCTGGCTTTCACATGTGTGCTATGGTGCATGCACACACACGATTTTTTAAAAGATGAATTTAGAATTGTCCTTTAAAATAGATGGTTAACAGCTACCCCCCCCCAGCATACCTAAAAGATAAGTTCAAAATGAAACCACTGATTTTCAAAAACAATTTATCCCATGACTTCATTGGTAAAGGTAAAAAAGACTAGGCTTTGGGACTTATGAAGTGCTCAAACTTCAAGGCATTCATAACTTTTGGGGGCCCTAACAAATTAAATCCTAAGAATGCCAAGTAACTATTGTTTGACTTAAACTTTGTTCATTTAAACATAATTTTCCTTGCTGAAATGAAGGTACATCATCCCTTATCCTCCCACAGAAACTTTTGGTACAGCTGAGCTGGCCTATCTTCCCAGCAGGGAACAGCCTTAATACTAACCTGCTTTATTTCAAAGGCAAAGGGGTAAACAAACTTGTTTTTAAAATACTGACTACCTAAATTAGAATGATTAATTTTAATTTTACAAACTGTTTGATTTCCACAACTAAAGAAACCCTCAACAATTTTTTCCCTAAGATACAGTATGTAGTTATGGGGGTGGAAGGGATGGGTGACACAAGGTGACGGTTCCACTCTAGGGAAGCATGCAACACAGTAGTAAATTTGCACTTTTAACAAGCTCAACAGCAACAGTGACTATGTTTTCTGCAGCCAAAATTAAGAGTTAGTCCAAAGGGGGGAAAAAACATTCATGGTACCACCAAGATCATGTTCTATGTTATCTGGGGGATACAAAGTAAAGGACTTATTCCCTGTCTTCAATGATTTCATAGTCACATGTATGGGAAATAAGCCTGCACTGACAAAATTAATTAAAGCAAGAAGGTGGAGTTACCTGAACAACAGTCTATGTAATATCTAAAGACACCTGGCCAAATTAGCTCAGACTTCAGATGTATGTGACATACTAGGAATTTGGGCCACACCTTCCAGGGCCTGATCTTAAGGCTCAGGAAAGATGTATCTTACAAACACCCTAGCATATCTAAAATTGGTTAGCTTTTGGGCAAAATAGTTTTTTAAAGATGGGGGAGGAAAGAGAAAAAGTTAACATTTTTAGAAAGCACTTCAGCCTTTTCTCCCAGGCTTAGTAAGTGTTCCCCCAAAACCTCCAAAAATGGGCATAATAGAAGATAAAACAAGCCAGTGCTGTGTTGCATACTCAGAATTTAAAATGAGATATAACTGTTTCAACTTACTATGGGAAGCAACAAATACAAGTTTTAGGTATAAAAGAAAGAAATCTTAAAACCTTTTCAAACAAAGACCTCATATCCTTATTTTCCTCAACTACACTCACTTCTTCAGAGTGTTAGGTTTAGGACCTAGAAACTTGAAGTAAAAGAAACTTAGTTCCTCTTTTCTCAACAGTAATTATTTATTCCATTCTTAGCTTTTGGCTATTTTAATGCTACTTACTCCAGCAAAGAGCAAGTACACACAGAGCAACTAAAAACACTTGAACAACTTGACTGCATTTCAGCATGCGTGCCCTTATCACAAACCCCTAATGACTGTGAACTAACTACAAGTACCAACAGTGACCTCGTAGGAAAAGTGGAATCCTCGTTTTGGCAGACCAGGCTCCCTTAACTTTGGGGATTAGGCTCAAGGAATGAGAGTGCAAGCGTTCCTTCCTTTCTTATCTCCTGTGTAACACGGTGCACAGGTGACAGAAAAAGGGGGTTCTCAGGGCCACGCGGGATTTAAGAATACAGGCCGGCAGAGTCTCCGGCCCTCGACTCGGTCTTCCTGGCCCTCGACTCGGTCTTCCTGGCCCGGTGCCCGGTTACCTTTGGGGTCAGAGCGCGCGCTCCCGCCGGGTCCGGGGGCGCGCCGAGGCCGCCGCACAGGGCCCAGCTCGACTGAGGAGAGCTGGCGGACGCCCCGGGGCTCCGTTCCTTTGGAAAAGCACACCGCATCCCGGCGCGCCTGCTCGGCCACGCTCCCAGAGAGAACGGAGCCCGGGGCACCACTGTTACCCAATAATCATGCCCCGCACCGTCGCAACAATGAGTGCCCCGGGATCCCCGAGAGCACGAGTCCCGCGGCCCTGAGCCTCCCCGGCCAAGCGGAACCCCCAGGGCCGAGGGGAAGGGAGGGGTGGCGCGTGAGGCGCCGAGGCCGGCGCCACAGGCCGCGGTGAGTCCAGCTTTTTCCCAGTGCGTAGCCGGGGCCTGGCCCTGCGAATCCCGGCCCAGGCCGAGCCTGGCCGGCCCGGTGACTCAGGCCGGGCCTGCCGGCTCCTCTCCGCCCTCGGCGTCTTACACCCACGACTTCTCCGGCCCGGCCGCCATTCCGCCTAGCCCCGGCGCCGCGCCTCAGGCCTCGCCGGCAGTCCGGGCTCGGACGCCAGGGCCCGAGTCACTGCGACGCCGCGGCTCCGCTGGGGCCTGCGCTGCTTCCCGCCACCGCGGCCCGAGCCGCTACTCACCCGCATCTCCGGGCGCCCCCCGACGCTCGGGCGACGGCGTGTAGTGCTCGCGGGGCCCGCCGAGGTCTGGCCGCGTCCCTCAGCGCCCGGGCTGCCCCGCCTGGAGCTGCGTGCGACACGGCGCCCGCTCCTCCTCCTCCTCCCCTGCCCGCCTGCCGGCCCTCCTCCTCCCGCCGCCGCTGCCGCCGCCTGCACCACGCAACCTCCGCCCTCTCGCCGTCCCTCCGCCGCTCCCCGCCCTCCCGGCTTCACCGGCTCTGGCGACCGCGGGGCGAAGCCGTGGGGGAGGGAGGGCCGGAACGCACCGCCATCGGCGTCCGGGGCGGGGGAGCCAAGAAACCGTCGCCGCCATCTCCTGGCCAGCGGCGGCGCGGGAGGGGCATCGAAACCGCCCTCCCAGAGGCCCTGGTCGCCCCTCCGTGGCAAGGGCCCGCTTCACGCGGGAATTTCTACCTGCGAGCCATGGCCTCTGCTTCCCAAACGCCAAGCCGGGTACCGCCGGACGTGCGGAATCCTCCGCCAGGTTTTCCAGCCGCCCTCGCGTCGGGGCGGCCTCTCAAGTCCCGGCTTCCCGCCACTTCGGACTTCTCGTGGGGGCCGAGCTGAGGTTGGGGGCTCCGGCCTTGAAGAAACTTCCGGAAGCGGCTGTGGGAGAGGGGCTTCGACCTCCCCTGCCCCTCTCCTCCATGCACGTCTCGGGAGCTGACATGGATGGATCCCAACTGCACTGAGTCGGGTGTCTCCGGTCCTGGAGTTGAACCAGAGGCAAAATCCGCAACAGTGAGATGATAAAGTCAAATTGACAGGCGGCCCCCGAATCAGCGCTGACTCCAGAGAAACATGCTATTGCTTCTCTGACCCTCTTCCCACCTGCAGGCCTTGGAGATCCCCCTGCGGAAACCTCCAGCTTACTCACATACCCACGTGTATGTGGGTCTCCCTCTTTAATACTTTTCTCCAAACTAAAGTGGGCTCCCTTTCCTCTTTAGATACTTTTCAGTTTCACTCAATAAGATTCAGTTCTGGAGAGTTGGGGTTGCGATTCCAACCTGAGATGGCATGAAATAGCATTGTTTTTACATCTAGAATAATCTCACCCATTGGAAATCTGCTGCTGTCGCCTTGTGTTTGTAATATTCAGTTGTAAATTTGGCAACACCCCTAGCCAAGGGTGAGAGGCTGGAGAAAGAATGGATTTACCCCACACCTAGTTTAAAGGCAGCTGTTTTAATATCCTGGCTTAGATCTGCCATTTAATTCTGTAAACAAGCAAGGGAAGATTTTCAGTTAGCCTGTCATCTGTGTCAAAGATGTATTTGATGTAACTTCTGTTTTCACCAAACTAGAACACCACAGAGATTCTAATGCACCACTTCGGGGCAGAAATCCCCAGCATACCTGACAGTCCCAAGTCCACAGCTTGAGTCACCTGTGCTTCCTCTCAAAAGTCCCACTGGTGTGTAGTCCAGCAGTTCTCACCCTGTGGGTTGAGACCCAATGGACAAACTTCTATCTCCAAAACCATTTTACATTACGATTCATAACAGCAAAATTACAGTTATGAAATAGCAACAAAAATCATTTTCTGACTGGGGAGTCACCCGGTGAACTGTATTAAAGGGTCTCGGCAACAGGAAGTTAGAGAACTGCTGGTTTAGTCCCTTCTATCGAACTGTGGCTTTTTGTCAGCATCTGTTAAGTATTTTTAGAAGTGGTGTTTGTGTACATGTATACCAAATTATGTTATGCTTATGTTTGTCTGGGGAAAAGATTTTTAATTTGTTTTATATCAAACACCTCAATAACTCATTCAAAAGAAACATGATTTTAGTAACTTTTCTGTGGACATAAGGATGGAGGTAAAAAAATGGAAGGTTTGTCCCTTGTATATTTTGGCTTTCATTTTAAGCTGGATTCCCATGTATTCAGAGATAACAATTCACCTCTTCTCCATATTTCCTAATCTGTTGTCTTCAGTCTCATTATTCTATATGGTCTCCTTTTCTGTGATTTTTCACCTCTGGATATGAGTTTGTGTGTCAACCTGAGGATTTTCTCCAACCTATTTTGCCTTAAATATAAATATTTAGTTTATCTGAATCAACTCCCTGATTCTCAGTCTCCGTTCCTTGTTTTAAAGTCTCGTATTTACTGTCAATACTATCATTTTCAATGGCTGGATTTGTTCATTCACCTGTGTCCACTTTGCAACCAGATGGCATCTGTTCTGAGCAGGCAGCCCTACCTAATAGGACAAAAAGATATAATAGTAACTTTCATGCTCAAAACACCCTTCATCTTCTCTGTCTCAGCAAAATTAATATCTTTTTGGATGAGACAGTTTGGAAAGATAGTGACACCAGAATCAAAGTTCAAAGCTGTCTCAAAGGTCTTTATCAGTCAATGAGATAAAAATATAGCTTTGTAAATTAGAAACAATAATGCAGTTGGGAAAGCTCAAGTTTTAGATTTAAACAGCTACTTTGAAAATACCTCATTGCCAGCTTCCCAGGTGTGCCTTCAGGTGTGCCTTGGGGACAGGGATTATTTTTTAAAGTTTGCTAGTTCTTTCAGCACTTTGCTGGAAGAACACTGAAGCCTGCTCAAAGCATGTTTACTGCTCAGATGGAAGAGCACTGAATCACTTGAACAGCCATAAGAAGTATTATTTCTAAGACTTGGGTAAGAAACTAGTCTGTGGAAAGTAAATGGATTTCACAGGTTTGTTCCTAAACTGACTCGGCTTCAGAATTACCCAGAGATATAATAACAAACCTCAGGGGCTCTTTACTGGCTGGTTTTGTGTCAACTTGACACAAGTTGGAGTTATCACAGAGAAAGGAGTTTCAGTTGAGAAAAGGCCTCCATGAGATCCAGCTGTAAGGCATTTTCTCAATTAGTGATCAAGGGAGGAGGGCCCCTTGTGGGTGGTACCATCTGTGGGATGGTAGTCTTGGGTTCTATAAGAAAGCCAGCTGAGCAAGCCAGAGGAAGCAAACCAGTAAGTAACATCCCTCCATGGCCTCTGCATCAGCTCCTGCTTCCTGACTTGCTTGAATTCCAGTCCTGACTTCCTTCAGTGGTGAACAGTAACATGGAAGTGTAAGCTCAAACCCTTTCCTCCCCAACTTGCTTCTTGGTCATGATGTTTGTGCAGGAATAGAAACCCCGACTTGAGACAGGCCCCTTTCAGATCTAAGACCCAAACTTGGAAGGAAAAGAACAAAACCAGAAGCTGACACTAGCAGAGTTTATATTTGTGTGAACCATTGTTAACTGGGTAGATTTGAGCAAGTTATTAAACTTCTCAGTGTTTCCTCCTCTGATATGGAGATGATAATAGTAACTCATGGAACTGTAAGCTAAACATTGATATTTCTGAAGATGATAATTCACTAAAGACCCAGAACCTGAGTTTAGGGACCACTCCATGTTCCTTTTCTCCAAGTTTTAAAAGTTATAACCCTAAAACTTTCACTATCAAGCTTTATAATATATTCTAATGAACCTCATTTGTTTTGAGACTGTGTAATTTTTTAATTATTTTACGTATATGTGTTGAATCTCTTGTGCATGGTGTAAAAGCAAAGCCTGCAGTTACATGTATGAGTGTGTTGTCTGAACATGTGTGTATTATCTGTGCTTACCTTGTACTGAGGAAGACCAGAAGAGAGTGTCTAAGCCCCTGGATCTGGAGTTAAAGACAGTTGTGAGTTACCACCTGTGTGCTGGGAATCAAACTCATGTCCTCTGAAAAAAAGCTCTTAATTCACTGAACCATCTCTCTATCCTTCAAAGTAATTGTTATAAAAGGAGTAGGCTGGGCATAATGATAAATGTTCTTAATCTTATGAGGCAGAGAAAGTATATAAGGCCAGCCTGTGCCACAAACAGACCGGGGTCAGTCGAGTAAATGAGATTTTCTTTAAAAAATTTTAACTGTGTATAAAACTTTGAAGACTTTTTTGATTACTTATGTATGTATTGGGACGGGGGTGGTATGAGTAGGTACATGTTAAGTGCAGGTATCTGTGGAGGTCAGAGGTGTCTGATTCCTGGGGCTGAAGTTACAGATTGTGAACAGCCCAGTGTGGGTGCTGGAGACTAAACCTGGATCTTCAAAAGTAGGACATCCTTGTAAGCTTTTGATTTTTCTCAACCCGATTTTTAATAATGGTTCTTAAATGCTTTAACCTCCCTTCTAGCCCACTACCCATCAGAGCTAGTAGAAAAGAAAGGTTATTAGGGTATGGGGGAAGTGGACCCATTTAGAAATTGTTCTTTGGAGCAGAGCTCATCTGCATCGTCAGGAAATCAGCAGTTCAGTTCACACGCTACAGCAGCAGCAGCTCTATCCACTCGCAGATACTTTATGAATATACCAGCAGTCCACTTTAGTACTGTCAGTAGAGAACACAAAGCAGCAGCGTTGGCATGATTAGGCCAGGAGAAGTTCTTTGCCATGCCTCTCTTAAAGAAGTGAAGAGCAACGAAAACTCAAGACCAAGAAGCTTTACAAAGCTAGCTATGCAAGCCCCTGTCACTGTTCGTTGAGTCCTATTTATACTCCCTCCAAACATCACGTATCCTCCATGGGTCTTGCCTCAGCTTGTGAATCCATGTGAGTCTGTATCAGCTGACATCACTCTGTCAAACAGCAGGAGTCAGAGGAAGTGGCAAGAAGCCTCCAGAACACCAGAAGTTTTTGGTACATTTCTCTCTATGGAGTCATGACAAATGGAGCTCAACTACACTGTGTAAGGTGAACCAATCCATGTGAGTCATTAGTGAAGAATCCATTACCAGTCCTTTCATGTGCTTGCTTTAGCAAAACATCCTTTCACCTATGTCTGCTTCAGGTAAACATTCTTTGACATAACTGACTTTCTCAATTGGGGTTTCTACCCCACCTTATATCATTTTGTTCACAGATAAAAGATACAAAACTTTTATATTTATAATGAGCCTTTATCAGCTCAAGCTGGGCATATGTCTACCCTCTGTGCTGTTATGTCCAATAACCCTGAGATATGACTTGCCATGTTCCACCTGGGCTGCTCTTACTCTCACTGGCCAGACCTCATGGCCAGTTCTCACAATCCCTTACCCCATGGCATTTTCTCTCTCTACATACTCTCTCTTCTCATCATAGTCTCTGCCTCAGACCCCAAGCCCAGTATCTGAAACTTTGCCTATATCTTTTCTGCCCAGCTGTAGGCTGTAGGCATCTTTATTCAACCAAGAGTTTTAAATAGCAAGATTACATAACATCACTTAGTGTACATGAGGATCTCCTCATCACTGGAGGTAACCAGACTTTGGGAACCAGTATTCAGCATTACAATTCATAGCAAAAGACCAAACCTCAACATACCATTGATCACCTTGGAATGTTTTAAAATTTATTTAATGTGCATTGGTGTTTTGCCTGCATGTATGTCTGTGTAAAGTTGTTGGACCTCCTGGAGCTAGAGTTATAGTTGAACCTGCATCATCTGGAAGAGGAGCCAGTGCTCTCAACAGCTGAGTAGTCTCTCCACTCCCCATCTCAAAAAATTTAAGTTTATATAATTCTATCACAAAATTAACAAAAGCCACAAATGCAACATTCTAAAAAATTTTAAATGTATTACTGGTGATAATTTGTAGGAAGTTATCCTACCACACATAAAAAAAAAAAAATTTAAAACCACCACAGAACAGGAGCATCCAATAACAAAAGCTATAGTCTCTGTAGCCCTCAGAGCTACAACATTCATTTTCTTAAATATTTTCAAAGAATCTTACCAGCTCTTCAAAAATCTGTGGTTTTTATACTGAAGCTTTTGTTGAGCTACACTTGAATTCCTGTTCTTAGCCATACAATTGCCTATCACAGAATAATCATTTATTCATCTCATTCCTCTTTTCCTCCTTTTTCCCACTCCTCTTTCTCTTCCCCCTCGCTTCTGTCCTTGACATCCATTTCATATTTCTCTTTTAGCTGTGTACTGTTCATCTTGTTATTTTTGGTTAATTATTCAGACCACATTTCACTGTATTTTGGAGTATTCCTAATGGAGGGATGTAAGTATTTGCTTTTTATCTTTGGATGATGTTCAGAGCAAAACAGGAAGAATAGGGTGGTAGTCTTATTAAGGTTAGGATTTTTTTCTCATTATCTTTGGGAGATGCTTAACTTTTCTCTCTGGCATAGTGTAGTAGTTACTAGGTAACATACTGTAGTAGTAAAGATACTAGGACAAAGACGATTTATAAAAGAAAGCATTTAATTGGGAACTTGCTTATAATTTCTGAGGGTAAGTCCATGACCATCATGGTGAGTAACACAGTAGCAGGAAAGCAGGCATGATGCTGAAGCAGTAACTAGGAGCTTAAATCTGACCCACAAGCCCAAGACATAGAAAGGGAGCCAACTAGAATATCTTGGGCTTTTGAAACCCCCAATTCCACCCTTAGTACCACACCTTCTAATCCTTTCCAGTTTCACCAACTGGGGACCAAACATTCAGAAACATGAGCCTATGGAGGCCATTCTCAATCAGACCACCACACGAAGAAAGTTTTGTCACTTTATTGCCACATTTTCAGCCTTCAGATTCTTCTTTGAGGACAGTCATTTATTTATTTATTGTATTTGTGTGATGTGTGAAGACATTTTGCCTGTTGGCTTGTTGGGATCTCCTTTTCCATGACAGTGTACTCTCTGGTGGGAGCTTTTTCTCAGACTCTCCAAGAAGGACCAGGTCCAACAGAACTGCTGCCTTTGAGGGGATACAGCACAAACTAGTTTGTATAGTTTTTTCAATATTCATTTTGTGTGTGTGTGTGTGTGTGTGTGTGTGTGTGTGTGTGTGTGTGTGTGTATGCACTGTAAACATGCAAGATGTCAGAAGAGGGTTACAGGAAGTTGTAAGCCATGTTGATACAAAGAATTGAATTCAGGTCCTCTGCAAGAGTGGTAAGTGCTCTTAACCACTGAGCCACTCCAGCCCTTGTAGGTTTTAAAATTACATTTATTTACTTAATCCAAAATTGAAGATACATTATTCATTTTTTTAGAGAAAAACTAGTTCCTCTTAGGAAAAAATTGCTACATATTTCCTGTATCTATACAGAACAATGAGAGACTTATCAGAAGGAAACAAGAAAGTCATAAAATAATATGATTCTTTCACTTCAAACAGCTTTAACTTGTTTGAAGAAGGCTTTTCAGTCTCCTACATTAACTGATTAGAAAAAAGTCCATAGATCATTTTGGTTCATCAAATGTCAACGAAGAAATATTTTTAGTGATATGCAAAGGCAACTAGAAGCAGAATACAAAGTCAATATTATCTTAGTCAGGAACTGCTTGAGTGAAAAACAGAATTTTTTTCTTTCTCCAGGTCTTTCTGTTATTTAGGTGAGCTCCTGGCTCAGCAAACTTGATTCTGCTTCCTAAGTTGCTAACACTATAGATAATGTGCCATTGTACCGTCAGCTCTTAGCTCTTGACTTAAGTCACCCAATGCATTTAACTCCTGACTACTAAATCACTTATTCAAACAAATATGTGAAGACCTTGTTTCTCTAGCCTAGATTTGCAACAAAGATTCCTAAGTACCATTTCTCAAAGACTCAGCTCTGAGGTAGTAAGAAGACTCATCAGATATTCACAGATTCATATTACCTGGCTGAATCAGGTTACCTGGCTTTTTTCTCACATTGATGAATAGCACCTGAAAACGAAATGTTTTGGGCAAATCAGGTTTGGCAGAAACACCAAGTGCCTCAGGCAGGCTGAAGGCCTTGTCAAAAGCTTCTAGAAAGAGGATACAAGCAAGAAGAGAATGAAGCTGGTCATGGTAGTTCTCACCTAAAATCCTAGCACTGAAGAGGCTGGGGCAAAAGACTTTGCTATGATTTGGAGGCTATCCTGGGTTATAGGGTAAGACCCCATCTCTCAAAAAGGAATGCAGAAAAAGAAAAGATTTAAAACATGTCCAAGTTTGGATTTTGTGTATTGCCAGTCCTAGGCCTTTTGTTTTCAGACCCAGAAAAATGCTGGTGTGAAATAGTTATTTTAAAATCTGCCATTGTAGGAGGTAATTGTCATAATGTTGTTAGACTGGACTCATGAAAGTTCTTCCTCCCAGGTTCATGCTCCCAGAAATAAGACTCAGACTCAAAGTATACTTACAAATACCTTGGCCATATAGCTAGGCCATAACTATGACTAGATCATAACAACCTATTTATTCTAATTGACATTCTGCCACATGGCTGGTTATCTGTGCTCAGGTACCATGCTTCTGTCTCATCACATTTTCCCAGGCAAATCTCCTAACCGGCATTATCCCAGAATCCTTTCTGCCTACCAGATGTTCCACCACCTATTTCCTGCCTAAGCTATAGGCCATCAGAATTATTATTGACAGGTGCCACATCCATGGCACCTACACTATAATCTACATTATCTACACTATAATCCCAGGACTTGGGAGATGGAGACAGGAGCATCAGAAGTTCAAAGTCATCCTGGGCTTAGACATTGTAGCCAGTGGGGCTACATGAGACCCAGCTTCTAAAAAACAACAAAAAGAATATATACTCAAAGCCTCAGGTGACTACAGTCTCTGCATACCTACTATTGAGTTTGTTTCTCTCCTGTACGTGATATGATGTAGCCTCAAATTTGCTTGCAGCCTCTCATTCTCATGCCAAACTCTTGCAGCCATGTGATTCCTCTACCTGATGAGAGTTTTCCCCCTCTGGCTCTCTTCTTCCTACACTTAAATGTCAGTTCCTTGCCCTTTCATATTCTATTCCCTTATCATGTGGCCTTGCTGGTATCAATTGTCTATTTACCTGTCACCTCCAATTCTGTCCACGGACACAAATGGGACTTATTTGTTTGTTTGTTTGTTTGGGTTTTTGTTTTGTTTTTTGTACAGTTTAGGGTGGTTTCTCCCTAATAAAATGTCCATGCTCAAATGGCTTGTGATAATTTACTTATGCATGAAACCTTCATAGATAAAGCACTTGAAACTCAAATTATATTCCTAACTCAGGTTGAACAGGTCACCTAAACATGTCCTGCCAAATGTCTAGAGTATTTCAACAGTTCATACCCAGAAAGAGAAAAAGTTGGAGTGAAGTCAGGTGATATTATTGGTCTCAACACCACCCTGTCATTCAAGGCAGAAGCCTCTGTTCTTGTTCTGCTCTCTCTTTAGTCTTACCCTCACCTTCCCTGAGCACTAAAGATCAAACATCAGGCTTTGTTCATGCTATGGAAGCACTCTACCACTGAGTGTCACCAGGAGTCCCCCTTCCGCCACGTCTCAAATAACATCCTGCCCAATTCAGACCTCTTTAGTTTTCATGTGGATGGCTTCACTGGTCTCTAGGTAAGTCATCCTGCTTGTCTGTGCTCTGATTCACCATCCATAGAATGGCATTGTTTTCTCCAGCATAATAGTTTCTGAGAGAAATGGGTTCTGATGCTGGATGGCTGAGGCTGAAATGTCTCTATCACTATTCACAGACTATCTTGAGGAAGTTATCTCACCTGCCTGAGCCTCAGTTTTTTCATCTATAAAATGGAACACTTCATAGTACAGTGTTAAGAAAGACGTGGCACACGCCTTTAATCCCAGCACTCGGGTGGCAGAGACAGGCAGATTTCTGAGTTCAAGGCCAGCCTGGTCTACAGAGTGAGTTCCAGGACAGCCAGGGCTACACAGAGAAACCCTGTCTTGAAAAACCAAAAATGACGTTATAACAATGCATTCACTGTGCCCTGGGATTTTCTGTAAATACTGAATATAAGACCTCTGAGAAACTCCCTCTCCCTGAACTTTCTCTGTCAATTGCCAAAATTTGAGTTTCAGTTTTGGACCACTAATTGCCTGTACATGCACCCACTTAACACTTGTGTGATACATCCTGGAATATTCTAAGTTTGTTTTGGTGGATATTGGAGAGAACATTCTAGTCATGAGTAACAAAGTATGTTTTCCATGTTGTAAGCACATTTGTTACAGGAAAAAACTCAATGGCCCATTGTGGTGGTTTGAATGAGACATCGATATTCTTGAGCATTTGGAAGAGGGTAGGGGATGTGGCTTTGCTAGAAGAAGTGCATCACTGGGGGTAAGCTTTGAGGTTTCAAAGCTTCTACCATCCTCACTTGCTCTGTTTCCTGCTTGAGGTTAAGATGTGAGTTGTTCTGCCACCATGCCAGGTACTTGCTGCCACAGTTTCTTACTGTGATGGTGATGGACTCCTATCCCTCTGGAACTGTAAGTCCAAATAAACCATTTCTTTAAGTTGCCTTAGTTGCAGTGCTTTGTCATAGCTATAGAAAAGTAAGTAATTACTCATCACCACTATTTGCTTGTGTGTTTTAAAGAACAGCTTTACTATTCAGAGAATATGCATATAGAATTCAAGAAATTTCCATGATCTAAGAGCTTAGATTTCTTGGTCTGTAAGGTCAGTTGGTTTTAACTCTATGGTTACTTTAAGGATAGAAAATAAGACACAAGGAGCCTGAAGACTGGTGTCTTCAATAACCAGAAGCTAAGCAATACAAATATAATAGGCAAAATTAAAATTTTATGTTTTTGGCAATAAAGACACCAGCTTGGAATTTGTAAATTTTCTTTGACCTTTTTAAAAAAGAATGTGTATCTAATTTAGAGTTAAAATCTGGATTACCAACTCTGCTTAGTTCTGCTGAGTAAAGTCAGAAGTCAAATGGCCTTTTTACCATCAGTGCTTTGTATTATTTTGCTGATAATGTCATAGAAATTGAGGGTCATGTCATTAACTAGGTTGTCAGAGGTTGATTTCTCTGAGCATAAAGATGCCATCAGCCTCAAGTCTGCCTCTGGGAACACCAATAGTTAAACATTCAAGAGAAACATGAGATAGGAACAAGTATTGCAACTGTTGCCCAAGAATAACTTGCTAGGTGGAGCAAGAGGTAAGAGGTAGGTAGAAAGTCAGCAACTCAATATACTGAGCACCCAGACTTAGCTCCTAGTTGGTAAACTTTCCTATTCCTATTCTTTCATATTTTTCCAGCCCCTCTGTGCTAGGTACTTTTCTCATTGTGACAAAACATTTGGCAAGAAGCAACTTAAGGAAGGATTTATTTAGTCTTACAGTTCAAGGATTTACAGTTCAGCATGGTAAGGAAGTGGCAGGAGCTTGCGGTGGCTGGTCACTTTGCATCCACAACCAGGAAACAGAGAGTGATGAGTGCTGATACTCAGCTCAAGTCTTTTTATTCAGTACAGGATCCTAGCTTATGGAGTATCACTGCATAATCAAAGTGGATCTTCCCGTCTCAATGAACCTAATCTAGATATTCTCTCACAGGCATACCCAGAGGCTAACTTAATCTAGATTATCTCTCACCAATGTGCTCAGAGGCTTGTCTCCTAGTGATTCTAAATCCTGTGGTGTTGACAACCAATAGTAACCATCACACACTCTATATCTATTTTTTTTCAGTGATGGTGTTCAAACCAGGGTCTTGTACATGTTAGGCAAGTACTCTACCACTGTGTGATACCCCAACCCTTAACTTTTATTAAATGATTGGCACTAGGTAATCATCCAGCTACCTAGTCCCTAGCTGTTAAAAGATTACTGGCTTAGTTGCCTTGCATTGTTTTCTTGAATACTTCAAAAGGACTTGTGTTGTGAGGGTACTACTAACACCATTAGAGGGAAATGGCAACTGGTAAAGTTTACTATGCGTCATAGATGCTTAGGACCCAACCCTCTTGACTAAATTCGAGGAGTAGATGTGTAGAGTAAATATAAAACTGTCAAGATGACTTTAAAAAAAAAAATCCCAGGATGTCTATATGTTGCCAAAATTCCTTCCAAGGGACACACATAAAATAACACTTACCCCTCCTCCCGAGGTTCTGATGACAAACTGAGGCATAATTCTACCCAAATTTACTCAGGGAAACCAATGAGTTTATTAGGCTCCCTTATAAAACCTTGATGATGATGATGATGATGATGATGTGTATGGGGGGTTGCCCTCCTCAAAAAAAAATTGTTTTCAGGAAGGCATAGCTGAATGTCCCCAAATGGCAGTTGCTTGGCTCAGTAGAGAGTCACTTATGACACCATAGATTGGGGAATAGAGTAAAGCCTTTACTGAGATGTATTTAAGTAAACATTTCATGAATTCCTTGTTAACTGACCTTTTCCTTTTTCTCCTCCCCAAATCCAAAAAGTGTAGTACAAAGAAAGATGTAAACCCACCAAGGTTGTGCTTCAAATAGTATGAGATAGAAGAGGCTCCATGGGACAAAGACAGGCTTGGGTATCATCACTTACACCTTACACAGAAGACAGCTCAGTGTCCTTTCTGCCCTTCCCACCCTCAGTCTCTGTGTGGAGCAAATGAGCATCTTTCAACATGACCCCTAACCAAACGACTATTCTTCTGAATGCTCAGAGATCACACCCTTAGCGATTTCTGCACCTCTTATGGTATTAAATGCTTTCTAGCAGTCAAATATTTTGGAGTGAGACTATGGCCCCATTGTCAATTACACTTCTTTTTTATCCAGGCCTCCTTTCCTTGGCTCTTCTCTTGAACACTGTCATCTGTACTGTGCAGGGTACCTTAACAACAGCATGCCCTGCACTTTCCTTCCTTGGAGGCTGCTCATTTTGTCTTGCATGCTCCTTACCCTCCTGAGTCTATCCATCTATTGCACCTCCTTGTCCTTCAAACCCTAGGTCATTTCTCATCTTGTCAGACTTTTGAAGAGTCCCTGGGCACACGGGACTCTCATCTTCCTGTATATAATTGGGATACATTATCTGGACCTCTATAAGAGTCTTGTCTGTATTTCTGTCTCACTACTCACTAGGCTTCTTATCTGCTCACCTTCATATATGGTCTCTTACAGAGCAAGTGTTTTAATTTTGATAATGTTCATTTTGTCCAGCTTACCTTCTTATTCTGTCAAGTCTGAGAATTGTTCTCACCATAGACTTTGAAGATATTCTAAAATTTTCCCTAAATATGCTATAATTTTTAGTTATGTATGTATTTATTTATTCATGTGTGTGTATACATAAATTTGCATATACCTCAGCAAAACTGTAGAGGTGCAAGAAAGATTTACAGAGTCAGCTCTCTTCTTCTACCATGTGTATTCTGGGGATTGAACTTAGGTCATCAAACTTGGCAACAGGTGCCTATAACTTTAATTTTTTTAAAGTCTACTTTTAATGATGGTTCTTAAACACTTTTAACCTCACCTACCAGAGGTAGTAGAAAAGAAAGGATATGGGGTAAGTGCACCTATTTAGAAATGGTTCTTTGGAACAACTCCTATCTGTGATGCCAGGACATGGGCAGTTCAGTTTACAGGTTAGCAGTGGCAGCTTGATCCACTTGTAAACACTTCATGGATACACCAGCAGTCCAGTTCCATAGAGTCAGGATAGCAAACACAGTGGTGGCACTGTCTAGCAAAGACAGTCAGGCCTCAGCCTTGATCAGCAGGAGGGACCAGGAGAGATGCCAGGAGAAGTTCTGGGCTGTGCCTTTCTCAGTAAAGACTGAGAGTTCAATAAGTGTTGCACAGCTAGGTCTATAATCAAGCCTAGTTCAGCCTCCACCATTGTCCGTTTGGCCTATTTATACTCCCTTTAAATATCACATGTCCTCCACGGGTCTTGCCTCAGCAGGTGAGTCTGCCTCAGCTAACATCACTCTGCCAATCAGCCTTAGAGTCCTTGGAAGTGGCAAGAAACTGCAGCACACCACCAGAAGCTTTTTGGAGTGTTTCTCTCTATGGAGTCCTGACACATGGAGCTCAACTAAGTAATGTAAGGCGAACCGATACAGGTGCGTCATTAGCGAAGACTCCTTCATCACATGTTCTTTCACTTGCTTGCTTTAGCAAAACATCCTTTTTCCTGTGTCTGCTTCAGGGAAGCATTTCTTCACAAGTCTGCCTTAGTCTTTTACCTGTGTCTACTTCAAGGAAACAATCCTTCAAGTGCTTGCCTTAGCAAAATATCATCCAACACAACTGACTTTCCAAAGAACCCTTAAGTTTCCATTTCAAGTGCCTTTATTAACTGAGCAGTCTTGCCAGCCCTATAATTTTATGTTTTACATTTGACTGTGGGATCCATTTTGAGTTCATTATTTAATGTAGGGTTTAGAGTTTAGGCTAAGGTTGGTTGGTTTGTTTGTGGATATCTGGTTGCTGCACCAGCATTCGTTAAAAAAGCTGTCCCTCCTCTATTGGATATTTTTTTTGGAAATTTGTCAAACAAAAGAAAAGCAGTCAAACATATATATGAGCTATTGTTTCTGGTTTTTCTTGTCTATTCCACTGAGCTGTGTGTGTAAGGGCTTTCAGGACCAGATCTCTGTCTTCCCTTTTATAACAATTTTGTTATATTGCCTTGCAAATAGTAGCATTCAACTCAATGTCTGACACATAGTGTTTAATCATTTTGGTTGTTGTTGAAAGACAATACTCAAAGTCTTCTAGGCACTGTATGATAACTGAGTTAGCTTTCAAGATTCTGAAAAGCAGACTGAAGTTTCTTCCCACAGTCAGCCTGGGACTCACCTCTCTTGGAGCCTCCTGATGCAGAAACTAGAGCCCACACAAGTCCTGCATGCAACCTGATGCCTGGAATAAATAACAGGAAAGAACTTTTTAAAAAGAAAGAAGAAGGCAGACAATAAGAAAACGAGAAAGAGAAGATTTCTCAGGGATTTATAAGTTTCTCATGAAGCTTTTGCCTAGCCTTTAAATTTCCAATACTTAAATCTTTGCATACTTATTTAATAGGCAGTCATTCAATATGATAATAGGCAATGCAAAAAGGAAGCTCCAAATGACAATACAATATTCAGTGTTTTGAGATTTTCTTTGCAAATCATTACATAAGGTTTATAAAAACCATTTAGTGGGGCTTTCTGAAAACAGCACTTAGCTAAGAAATGGGTTTTATGAACATGTCCACTCTTGTACTGGCTGGTTTTGTGTGTCAACTTGACACAGGCTGGAGTTATCACAGAGAAAGAAGCTTCAGGTGAGGAAATGCCTCCAGGAGATCCAACTGTAAGGCATTTTCTCAATTAGTGATCAACGGGGAGGGCCCACTGTAGGTGGTGCCGTCCATGGGCTGGCAGTCTTGGATTCTATAAGAGAGCAAGCTGAGCAAGCCAGTAAGTAACATCCTTCCATGACCTCTGCATCAGCTCCTGCTTCCTGACCTGCTTTAGTTCCAGTCCTGACTTCCTTTGGTGATGAACGTCAGCATGGAAGTGTTAAGTTGAATAAACCCTTTCCTCCCCAACTTGCTTCTTGGTCATGATGTTTGTGCAGGAATAGAAACCCTGACTAAGACAACTCTTTTTGTGATGAATGCAGAGAGATTTTTTGTCTGTTTTATTTACTGTTGTACTGCCATGAGGAGACATCATGACCAAGGCAACTTATAAAACAAAACATTTAATTGATGGCTTGCTAACAGTTTCAAAGTGTTACTTCATCGTTATGATGGGGAACATAGTGGCAGGCAAACATGGTGCTAGAGAAATAGTATGGCATTGGCATTTTAAACTTTAAAATCCACCTCCAGTGACATAACTCCACCAACAAGGCCACACCCCTACCTTTCCAAACAGTTCCATCAACTGGGGACCAAGCATTTAAATACATGAGCCTATGGGGGCCATCCTTATTCAAATCACCACAGCTTATCTGTCTAAAGTCTAAAATAATATGTAGAAGCAAGCAATTCCAGGGAAAAGCCATACTGCCTCCTGTGACCAAGTCTCCTGAAACTCAGTCATCATGTTCACTTCACTCTGTTGGCTAGAAAGTCACCAGATACCACATACTCACATGTTGCGGGAAATATTTTTAAAAAGATGGAATATATAGCACATGTTCCCGCACTATGCTCTGGTTCTCTCATCCCCGGCAGACTGGCAGCTATGCATTGGCGGGCAATGGCCAACCTGCTTTCATCTCATGGAGCTCTGACTCAGAGCTCCACAATCTTTCCACCCAGCTCACTAGGTTCCCACTGGCAGGTCACTACCATGCCAGCCCCTTGCTTCAATACCCCCATAGCCTCTGTGGTACACATTGGCAAACCCACACTTTGCTGCTGTACCTTTCTCTCTTGAACCCAGACAGCCGCCATGTGAAGGAATACACAACACAAACTTAGTTCAGAAACAATGATAACTCAATCTCTGGGCGCATCAACTGAAACCTAATCTTGTAAACTTTATCAAAGTCTGATTCCTCTGGAGGCAAATTCTTGCGGATTCGCCATACCAGGAGACTCTAGTAGCTACATCTTACCCTGTTCCAAAAATCTCTCTCTTCCTCTCTTCCTTCTCTCTTCTCCTCTCCATCCCAGAAGTCTCTCTTTAGTGCCCAGTGATTGGCTCTTTTATTCATTAGGTGATTGGGTCACAAGAAGTTACAGGTGTAACTTACTCCTTGTCTGAAGCTCCTCACAGGAGAGCAGAATTAGCAGATTACAAACAGCCCAGGACTATCCACAACACTCACAGGGAAAGAAAAGAAAAGGGAAAAGCAAAACATTGGATTCACTTAACAAAAAAGGTGTGCATGTATTAAAGCCACCATAAAGAATGATAGCACCTAGACTGCCACAGTTTCAAGGTGGAGCTTCTGTTAAAATGCCATAGACAGATTGGACAATTTTAACTATACAAATCATGTTTTTAAAGGGTGACTGACAGAAGCCATTTTGGAAAGGCTATGGCAAACAAGTGAGTTTCCTGGAGATGGTCCACCATTTTGCATGGCTGCGATGGGTGCACTCTGGAGAGTCACAGCCCCAGAGACTTCATCCCGGGATTACTTGTGCTGCTGATATATCTTTCCTGCCACTATGACATCACCTAATGATTCCTGGGTCCTATGATTCCACCCTATTGGGCAAATTTTCTACAGATTTACATGAAGATGAACTTTTATGAATTAATATTGTTTATATGAATTAATGACTTTATAGAATTCAAACAATTTTAGGAAAAACATTTAAGGAAATGGTTTTACTGGTTTTGCCAGAAAGATGTAATAAAGTTAGAATCAAGAATAGAATGTTTCCCCTCCTCATAGAATAGTAAGTAAAGGCTACATAATAAGGAATACAATCAGCTTTCATAAATTATACTAAGAAGAGAAATTGGCTTGGAACAGATTTGTGATCAAGGAAAAGCATTCATTCTAGGTCAGGTCCAAGGATGAAGCCACAGGTGTGAACTATGATAAAGCAATGACATGTGAAACTGCTGCTTTGAACTTATACTGAGCTTATGTGATGAAACACTGCTTTGCACTTACTGTCGACATCCTTCTGTAATTCCCTTTTAGTGTAACATTTTATCTATGAACTTTTATAAAGAACTTTTGTCTAAGAAGGTATAAATTACCAAAGAGAAGAAATAAAGTGTGGTTTTGGGGTGCTCCATTCACTAAATGTGTGTGTGTGTGTGTGTGTGTGTGTGTGTGTGTGTCTGGGCAGACATGTATCTGTCTGCCCATATGTATGTACAATATATCTATATGTCTGTCTATATGTATGTACATACATATGTATGTAGGTATGCATGTATTTATGTAAGTATGCATGTGCACTTTTGAAATTGATGAACAGGTGGTCAGGCCCAGCTAGTGTGTGTGTGTGTGTGTGTGTGTGTGTGTGTGTGTGTGTGTGTGTGTGTATGTGTGTGTGTGTGTATGCCTGACTTTCTTTCTTTTTCTTTCTCTGTGAAATTGCTAAAAGTCATAAACTTTTGGCCCCAGAACTGTGAGAGTTAAATTGCCAGAAGCCATAAGACAGAGTTACAAGGCCAGAGGTCATCAGCCTATGGCCTTCGTAGGACACTGTCCCTCCTCAGTATCTGAATGTGAGGGCGGGCCCCTGGCAGGTGACAGCTGACTTTAACATAACTCATGCCCATTTATGGTCATATAGTTCCAGGGATCAGCTTGTGACATCTTTGGGTATCCATTATTCTGTCTACCACACCCACTGTTACTCACAGTCCAAAGTGCAGGTCTAGATGGCTCACTGGCATCACCTTCTTGCAGAATACCACTCCTCTTTCCTCA
The DNA here is from genome assembly GCA_028551405.1 of Uromys caudimaculatus. Classification (NCBI taxonomy): domain Eukaryota; kingdom Metazoa; phylum Chordata; class Mammalia; order Rodentia; family Muridae; genus Uromys; species Uromys caudimaculatus. The sequence continues at coordinate 89,470,418 of CM052700.1, forward strand.
CTCTATCCAAGGGATTTCTTTTTCTTCATTTTTTATTAGGTTTATTTACTTGTGTGTGTGCCTGCTTATGCCATGGCACACTTATTGAGGTGAGAAGACAGCTTGTAGGAGTCAGTTCTTTCTTTCCACCATGTGGGTCCTGGAGATCAAACTTGAGTGTTCATGTTTTGCAACAAGTGCCTTTACCTGCTGTGTCATCTTACCAGTGCCCAAGAGACTTCCTGTGTTCTCTTTGCCCACATGTCTCAACTCATTGGAAAAGACCTGTGCTAATAATTTTTTTGGTGATATGACAAATTTCTGATTAAAACAAAACTATTTATTTTGGCTCAGAGTTTGGGTCCAAGGTCAGCTTTTTGAGATCCTGTCCTGGCTTCCTTTAATGATGGACTATAATGTGGAAGTATAAGCCAAATAAACCCTTTCCTCCCCAACTTGATGTTTAGTCTTGGTGTTTTATGTCAGTAATAGAAACCCAAACTAAAATACCAATTAAATGCTTTCTTTCATAAGAGTTGCTTTGGTCACGGTGTCTGTTTATAGTAATAGAACAGTTATTAAGGCACCCAGAGTCTTATGGGACTTTTCCACAGAGAGACAAAGAAGGCTAAATAGGACAACCATAGTCATAAGGCCCATTACTTTTATCCTTAGTGGGTCAGACAACCTGGTGATGACCTATGTCATTGTGTTCAGTAGCCTCCTTCAGCTGGGTATGGTGGATTCACAGGATTGACACTGATGACCGCAGGAAGAGGGTCTGAGGACCACAGGATATGGGCCTTCCAACATTGGTTCCAGGCTTTGGATTGGGGTCTTCACCTACACAAGTCTGGAACTTGTGGGCAGTCTTAGATACAGTTAATGGCATAGCTTTGTGAGTCATCCAACGAATAAACCTCTGGTCTTGTGGCAGGGTCTGTGGGGCTTGAGGAGGAACATCTCTTAGTTTGAGGTGGGGACTCCGAAACATAATTTCAAATGGGATGAAACCTTCTCAATACAAGATGTATCTGGCTTTTAGAAGGGCAAATGATAGAAGGTTGACCCAATTTTCATTGGTTTTCAAGGACATTTTTAGTTAAAGTGTCCTTCAAGGTCCCATTTATCTTTTATACCTGTTCTGAGTTTTGTGGCCTATAAACACAAAATAGTTTCCAATCAACATTTAGAACCTTTGCCAGATTTTGGGAAACTGGCCAGGAAGGTTAGGCCGTTGTTATATCCCAGTGAGAGGGACAATCCAAATCTAAGAATTGACTTTTGGAGTTTCTTGGTGATCACTGAGGCTGTCTCTGTTTGTGTGGGATAGGATTTTACCCATCCAGAGAAGGAAGGTATCTATAAAAACTAACCCAAGAACGATGGGTTTTGTTCTGGGAAGTGTTCCCTTGGGTGCATCAGATTCCTTCTGTGCTTTTCTTCCTCCTTTGGAGTTGACTTGTGCACAAGTAGTACACCTAGACACAATGTCTTTGACAAGATTGTTTAATTGAAGGATATAAAATCCATGCCTGAGCAATTTATCAGTTTTAGATATCCCCAAGTGGGTGGCCTGGTGAAGTTTGGCAGCCATTTGTCTCTTGAGAGAGCAGCTAGAAGTATAGGCCTCCCATCTGGCAAGAACTGCTACCCATTTTCACCCTGCTTGGCTTCTTCCCTTTCTGCCCATTTGGTTTCTTCCTGTGTGTAGCTTGGGTTTTGAAGCAATATGGGTTTTGACAGGGTAACCCAGATTTGTAGAGGCTGCACTGGCTCTAGTACTGCCGCTAAGTCTGCTGTCCTGTTCCCTGGGCCTCTGGGGATTTCCCTTTTTGATGCTCCTTACAGCTGACAATAGCTTCCTCTTTGGACATCCATATGGCCCCTAGTAGGCCAGGATTTCTTCTTTATTTTTAATTTTCTTTCCAGCTGAGGTGAGGAGCCCCCTCTCCCTATAGAGGGCCCCATGGACATATGAACATATATGAATAGTCTGTGTACACACTGACACACTGATGACTTTGCCCCCAAATACACAGGTGCTTCCAACCTCTACTAAGTGCCTGAGCTAATGCCAGAAGCCCCTTGTGCTGATGTCCCTTGGCTGAGAGACTGGCCCCAAACTGTCCTGTCCAACTGTAGTCCAGGAATACCTAATCCCTTTCTGAACAAAGGGGTGGCTTAAGCCAAGGGGGTGTACCAGAAAAAACCATAAGTCAGTGCAAGGAAATTGGTTAGTGTGGCCCAAGTCTCTAGTTAACACATTCCAGATGGCCTGAACCATCTGGGAGTCCAAAGATCTGTTGCTGGGCCACCTGACTTCAAAAGAAGGCCAATATACTTCACAGAAGGGCTGGAGTTTCCCAGGCAAGAGATGGAGACCATACGCATCCTCATCTACAAAACCTACCTTGTTGTGCTTTTACATACACTTCAATGGTATCTTGGGTCTCCTAACACCGAAGGCCATCACAGCTTTCTTTCTTCCAACCAACAGAACTGACAAAAACACAGAGAGACACGCAGACAGGGAAAAGTAAAGACTTAACCCAGGGGATCTGTTGGCTTCTCATGCAGATCCTAGACACCAGAATTTGGGCTTCATGCAGTCTTTCCTACATATACTATTCAGATGGCACTATAGATAGACACACATATAGAAGACACTAATTAGGCAACTTTCTATAATCTCCCATTTAGAGTAGAGGTATCAGGAGCTTCTGGAGCAGTAGGAATAGAGGTGAGGGAAGTTTCCAGGGCTCTGCAATATCTAAGGGTATGCACTCCCAAGAAACTGTCCATTCTCCACACTATTACCTTAGTGGGGATCCAAGGCCACCTGTGTTCTGGCATCTCAGTTTCTGGGAATCTCACTGAAGCCTACAGAATGTTTGAGGTAAGCCAACCAGAAACTACCACATGGACTTTCTCTCTCTCTCTCTCTCTCTCTCTCTCTCTCTCTCTCTCTCTCTCTCTCTCTCCATTTCAAATGTTATCCCTTTAACCAGAATCCCCTCTGAAAACTCCCTATCCCATCTTGCCTTACCCTGCTTCTATGAGGGTGCTCCCCCACCCATCTACCCACTCCTGCCTCACCGTCCTAGCATCCGCTACACTGGGGCATCAAGCCTCCACAGGAACAAGGGTCTCCCCTCCCATTGATGCCAGATAAGGTCCCTTAAGCTCCTTCAGTCCTTCCCTAACTCCTCCATTGGGGTCCCTGTGCTCAGTCCTATGGTTGACTTCAAGCCTCTATATCTGTATTGGTCAGGATCTGACAAAGTCTCTCAGGAGACAGCTGTATCAGGATCCTGTCAGCAAGCACTTCTTGGCATCCTCAATAGTGTCTGGGTTTGGTGTCTGCATGTGGGATGGGTCCCCAAGTGGGGCAGTCTTTCCTTCAGTCTCTGCTCCACTCTTTGTCCCTATATATCCTTTAGACAGGAGAAATTCTGGGTTAAAATTTTGGAGGTGGGTGGATGGCCCCATCCCTCAATGGGGTAGGCATGTCTAACCTCTGGATACAGTCTTGACAGGTTCTCCCTCCCCTTTGTGGAGTATGTCAGCTAATGTCATCCTCATGGGGTCCGGGGAGGCTCTTGCTTTCCTGGCATCTGGGACTTTCTGGTTGCTACCCCCAGTTCCCCATCCTCCATTGCTACACACCTCTGTTCAACTTCCTGACCCTCTGTACATCTCCTCCATCTCCTACGATACCTGATTCTTCCCCTCTTTTTCCCCTCTCCCTATTCTCTTCCTCCCAAGTTCCTCCCACTCTCTACTTCCCTTGATTATTTTGTTCCCCCTTCTAAGTAGAACTGAAGCATCCACTCTTTGGTCTTCCTTCTTCTTGAGCTTCGCTTCATGTGGTCTGTGAGTTGTATCATGGGTATTTCATGCTCTTTGCCTAATATCCACTCATCAGTGAGTACACACCATGTGTGTTCTTTTGTGACTGAGTTACCTCACTGAGGATATTTTCTAGATCCATCCATTTGCCTGCAAATTTCATTAAGTTATTGTTTTTAATAGCTGAGTAGTATTCCATTGTGTAAATGTAAATGTATCTATTCCTCTGTTGAGGGACATCTGGGTTGTTCTCTGCTTCTGGCTATTAAATATGGCTGCTATGAACATAGCTGAGCATGTGCCTTATTACATGTTGGAGCATCTACTGGGTATATGCCCAGGAGTGGTATAGCTGGGTCCTCAGGTAGAGCTATGTCCAATTTTCTGAGGAACCAACAGACTGATATCCAGAGTGGTTGTACCAGCATTCAGTCCCACCAACAATGGAGGAGTGTTCCTCTTTCTCTACATCCTCACCAGCATCTTCTGTCACCTGAGTTTTTGATCTTAGCCATTCTGACTGGTGTGGGGTGGAATCACAGGTACATATTGATTTACATTTCCCTGATGACTAAGGATGCTGAACATTTCTTTAGGTGCTTCTCAGCCCTACAAATTTCCTCAGTTGAGAATTCTGTTTAGCTCTGTTCCCCATTTTTTAATAGGGATATTTGGTTCTCTGGAGTCTTAACTTCTTGAGTTCTTTGTATATATTGGCTATTAGCCCTCTATTGGATGTAGGATTGGTAAAGATCTTTTCCCAATCTGTTGGTTGCCGTTTTGTCCTATTGACAGTGTCCTTTGCCTTACAGAAGCTTTGCAATTTTATGAGGTCCCATTTGTTGATTCTTGATCTTAGAGCATAAGCCCTTGGTGTTCTGTTCAGGAACTTTCCCCCTGTGCCCATGTGTTTGAGGCTTTTCCCCACTTTCTCTTCTATTAGATTCAGTGTATCTGGTTTTATGTGGAGGTCCTTGATCCACTTGGACTTGAGCTTTGTACAAGGAGATAAAAATGGATCAATCTGCATTCTTCTACATGTTGACCACCAGTTGAACCAGCACTATTTGTTGAAAATGCTGTCTTTTTTCCACTGGATAGTTTTCTTTGTCAAAGATCAAGTGACCATAGGTGTGCAGGTTCATTTCTGTATCTTCAATTCTATTCCATTGATCTACCTACCTGTCACTGTACCAATACCATATAGTTTTTATCACTATTGCTCTGTAATACAGCTTGCAGTCATGGTGATTCCCCCAGATGTTCTTTTATTGTTGAGAATTTTTTTCGATATCCTGGGATTTTTGGTTATTCCAAATGAATTAGAGGATGGCTCTTTCTAACTCTATGAAGAATTGAGTTGGAGTTTTGATGGGGATTGCATCGAATCTGTAGATTGCTTTCAGCAAGATGGCCATTTTTTTTTTTTTTACTATATTAATCCTGTCAATTGATTAGTCTGGGAGATCTCTCCATCTTCTAAGGTCTTCTTCAATTTCTTTCTTCAGAAACTTGAAGTTCTTGTCATACAGATCTTTCACTTGTTTGGTTGGAGTCACACCAAAATATTTTATATTGTTTGTGACTATTGTGAAGGGTGTTGTTTCCCTAATTTCTTTATTAGCCCCTTTATCCTTTGAGTAGAGGAAGGCTACTGATTTGTTTGAGTTAATTTTATATCCAGCCACTTTGCTGAAGTTGTTTATCAGCTGCAGCAGTTCTCTGGTGGAGTTTTTCAGGTCACTTAAGTATAATATCATATCATCTGCAAATAGTGATATTTTGACTTCTTCCTTCCCAATTTGTATCCCTTTGACCTCCTTTTGTTGTCTAATTGCTCTAGCTAGAACTTCAAGTACTATATTAAATAGGTAGGGAGAGAGGGGGCAGCTTTGTCTAGTCCCAGATTTTAGTGGGATTGCTTCAAGTTTCTCTCTATTTAGTTTGTACTTGGCTACTGTTTTGCTGTATATTGCTTTTACTATATTTAGGTATGGGCCTTGACTTCCTGATCTTTCCAAGACTTTTAACATGAAGGGATGTTGAATTTTGTCAAATGCCTTTTCAGCATCTAATGAAATGATCATGTACTTTTTTTCTTTGAGTTTGTTTATGTACCAGATTAAGTTGATGGATTTCCATATATTGAAACATCCCTGATTCCCTGGGATAAAGCCTACTTGATCATGATGAATGATTGTTTGGTGTGTTCTTGGATTCTGTTTGCGAGAATTTTATTGAGTATTTTTACATTGATATTTATAAGGAATATTGGTCTGAAGTACTCTTTCTTTGTTGGGTCTTTGTGTGGTTTTAGTATCAGCGTAACTGTGGCTTCATAGAATGAATTGAGTAGTGTTTCTTCTGTTTCTATTTTATGGAATAGTTGAGGAATTTTGGTATTAGGTCCTCTTTGAAGGTCTGATAGAATTCTGCACTGAACCCATCTGGTCCTGGACTTTTTTTGGTTGGGAGACTTTTAATGACTGCTTCTATTTCTTTAGGGGTTATGGGACTGTTTAGATGGTTTATCTCATTCTGATTTGACTTTGGCACCTCATATCTGTCTAGAAAATTGTCCATTTCATCCAGATTTTCCAGTTTTGTTGAGTATAGGCTTTTGTAGTAGGATCTGATGATTTTTTGAATTTTCTCAGTTTCTGTTGTTATATCTCCCTTTTCATTTCTGATTTTGTTAATTTAGATACTGTCTCTGTGCCCTCTGGTTAGTCTGGCTAACTATTTGGTTAATTTCAGCCCTGAGTTTGATTATTTCCTGCCTTCTACTCCTTTTGGGTGTATTTGCTTCTTTTTGTTCTAGATAACTTCAGGCCTGAGTTTGATTATTTCCTGCCTTCTACTCCTTTTGGGTGTATTTGCTTCTTTTTGTTCTAGAGCTTTCAGATGTGCTGTTAAGCTGCTAGTGTATGCTCTCTCCGGTTTCTTTTTGAAGGCACTCAGAGCTATGAGTTTTCCTCTTAGCACTGCTTTCATTGTGTCCCATAAGTATGGGTATGTTGTGCCTTCATTTTCATTAAATTCTAAAAAGTCTTTAAATTCTTTCTTCCTTCCTTCCTTCCGTCCATTCTTCCTTCCTTCCTTCCTTCCTTCCTTCCTTCCTTCCTTCCTTCCTTTCTTTCTTTCTTTTCTTTTCTCTTCTCTTCTTTTCTCTTCTTTTCTCTTCTTTCTTCCTTGCTCAAGTTATCATTGAGTAGAGTATTGTTCAGCTTCCATGTGTATGTGGGCTTTCCATCATTTTTGTTGGTATTTAAGACCAGCCTTAGTCCATAGGATCTGATAGGATGCATGGAATTATTTCAATCTTCTTGTATCTGTTGAGACCTATTTTGTGACCAATTATATGGTCAGTTTTGGAGAAGGTACCATGAGATGCTGAGAAGAAGGTATATTCTTTTGTTTTAGGATGAAATATCCTATAGATACATGTTAAATCCATTTGGGTAATAATTTCTATTAGTTTCACTGTGCCTTTGTTTAGTTTCTGTTTCCATGATCTGTCCATTGATGATAATGGGGTATTGAAGTCGCCTACTATTATTGTGTGATGTGCAATGTGTGCTTTGAGGTTTAGTAAAGTTTCTTTTATAAATGTGGGTGCCCCTGCATTTGGAGCATAGATGTTCAGAATTCAGAGTTATTTTTGGTAGATTTTTCCTTTGATGAGTATGAAGTGTCCTTTCTTATCTTTTTTGATAACTCTTAGTTGAAAGTTGATTTTATTTGATATTAGAATGGCTACTCCAGCTTGTTTCTTGGGACCATTTGCAAAATGCTGGGTCCTGTTTACGTAACCTGTCTGTTAGTCTATGTATTTTTACTGGAGAAATGAGTCCACTGATGTTAAGAGATATTAAGGAATAGTGATTGTTGCTTCCTGTTATTTTTGTTGTTAAAGGTGGAATTATGTTTGTGTGGCTATCTTCTTTTAAGTTTGTTGAAAGAAGATTACTTTCTTGCTTTTTCTAGGGTGTAGTTTCCCTCCTTGTGTTGGCATTTTCCATCTATTATCCTTTGTAGGACTGGATTTGTGGAAAGATATTGTGTAAATTTTTTTTGTCATGGGATATCTTGGTTTCTCCATCTCTGATAATTGAGGAAACCAGTTTTATTGTGTACCCAGCACAGTATAAAAAGATATCTCTGCATTGTTTGACCTTGGGCCACCATTTCCAAGCTATTTTTTTGCTTTGCTGCATAGTGTTTGTCAACTTGACCCAAACCTAACATATCTGGGAAAGGTTCTCAGCTGAAGAATTGCTTCCACTGGATTGGCCTATAGGCAATTCTGTGGGGGCTTTTTTTTTTTTTTTTTTGATTAGTGATCAATACAGGAGGGCCCAGTTAACTGGGGGGGGGCTACCATCCCTGGGTAGATGTTCTTGGGTTTTCTAAGAAAGCAAGATGATCAAGCTGTGAATAAGCAAGAGGTAAGTACCACTCTACCATGGTTTCTGCTTCAGTTACTACCTCCAGGTTCCTACCTTGGCTTCTGTGACTTGGGATATGTAATCCAAAGAAACCCTTTCCTCAGCTAGAAGATCCTGGGCAGATCTCATACAGACTCTAAGAGAACACAACTGCCAACCCAGGCTGCTATACCCAGCAAAACTCTCAATTAATATAGATGGTGAAACCAAAATATTCCATGACAAAACCAAATTTACACAATATGTTTCCATAAATCCTGCCCTACAAAGGATATTAAATGGTAAACGTCAACTCAACGAGGGAAACCACACCCTAGAAAACA